>JAYKKO010000005.1:17912500-19167500 GCA_037074685.1 Glyphodes pyloalis | reverse complement strand
ACAAATAACACTTTTGAATCGTAATTGGATACAATGCAAAATGATTGTACTTCTGGTTTGGAATATATCTAGCGAGAAGACACAGGTAACAAACTCAATAAATTAGTTACAGTAGCAGTATCTTACTTATTGCTATGTGTAGCTCACTTTGGACCAAGTCATATAGTTTTGTTTTTATGAGTGATGAAACAATTAGTACTCAAGTAAGTATTTACTTTTGCGATAAGCTGGAGGAGACCAGTCCCCAAAGGAGGCACCGGTTCACAAGCATGACGTATGTGCCAGCCATCGCTTCACTCAATCATATTGATATCTTATTGATATTGATATCTTAAGTAATCAGAGAGCAAATTTGATATCTTTGGGATAGACAAAATAAATCGCTTTTGGATGCGTTCAAGATACACGTATTACTGAGGTAACCATACAATACTGCTACATTTTTCTCTACATACTCTTAATCACTCTGAGGTATGCATTACTATCTTTTTACTATCATTATGGTGCGTTAAATTCGGGTGCCCAAAGGTGGCATCTGTTCACAAGCATGACGTGTGTTCCAGCTATTGCTTCGCTGTGGGTCACTTATATGTAATGTAGTCTGATTTTTACTTATTTAATTTTAGTATATTAAAAGCGTTTTTTTTCAGTATCCCGATTCATTCTTCAACAGTTTCTGACATGATATTTCTAATACTATCGTAACAACGTTATTATCTTTGATTAGATGACCTATCTTGTAAGACTAGTTTGTTTAGATTGGGGTCAGAAACAATAAACTTTTGCCTTGTTCGAGACGTGGAAAAGTTTTCTTTCGGCCTTAATAGTGTGAGAAATATCGTGATCGTTTACAGGAATAAGGCTTTTTTCCATTAACCAGGGAACCAATACTACGTTAATAGAGAAAAACTTATTTGGTAAAAAGTGCTCACACAATTATTGATAAGATATTTTACAATATATTTTTGTAAGTCGTTTGTATAAACGAACTTAATGTTAACGTTTGCATAATTGTTTTTATCTAGATATTGAACCTGTGACCAGAAACCGCAACCTGGAAAGCCTAAGCGTTTCAATACCGGTATTTTTTTAATAATTCTTGAATTCTTGCGAGTCTTTGATTATGTCTAATTCCCGAGACAAAAGAAAGCAATATTTACAAGATCCAATAAAAATCACTGAAAGGATCGTTAATGAACCTTTTATCAAAACCAATCTCCACAAGATAATCAACTCGATTTGACAGACTTTATGGGCAATAAATATTGTGAATTGACGACTCGAGTCTTTGACCGATTTCTCATTACATTATAAGCCAATAAAAGTTCGATAGAATTAACTTTGATGGCTTATTTCAAGTCTTGAAAGTGAGTTATCACATTGATGTGAAGATTTTATTTTTGCTTTGGAATGAAATAAGCTTGTCTCTTTTGAAATTATCCAAAGAAGTTATTTATATTTTAGTTTTAAGTAAACGACGTATTAAAATATTTTATTTAATACAAGCTGTTGGCGGTAACTTTGTTCACGTTATTTGGGTATTAAAAGTATAATTTATGTAAATCTAGTATCTCATTTGTACTTTTAGCAACTTTCATCTAAATCCATTTATTCATTTTTGCATGAAATAATAACAAACTACCATGAATACGTTTGGACTTAACCTCCTTACATCCATATATTTTTAAAAATTTTTGCGTATGATTAGTCCAATAACATCACCATAAAATAAAAAAACTACATGTAAAAACAAAACTACAAATATAATATATTCTTTTTAAAAACCAGGTATAAAAAATAATATCTACGCAATACTTAAGACAGTAGCCCATTTAATCGTTAAACCCAAAATGTTAGCTAAATTTTCTCCATGAATGGACAGACTGAGTCGTACGAGAAACTTTCCCGCATTTTAGTCATCTAGTTTTAAATTTAAAGTGATTTCGATAAGGCACAATATTTCTTTTGTGTAAGTGTAAATAAACAAAAAACTAAAATTTTCTTTTTTTAATATATCAGTATTAATTTACTTCTTCAAAAGTAATAACAAAGGAGATAAGTATCATTTATAATCCAGTTATTGTGGTTTTAGAAAAGATTCCCCGATATTTAATTTTTTGTTGATGTAAAATTTAACAAAGACATTAAAAAAAAAGCGAAGCCATTACTTACCCAACAAAAAATCCCGATAATTCCCGTTGAACCCCCGAACTTGGCAAAATCTCAGCTTTCGCCGAAGACAATACCATTTTGCGCCATTACGCGCGCGATTCGTTCCCGTTAAACATGAGATATGGCGGGCGAGTCCGTTTGCGCCGTAAGGGATAAAGGGTGTTCGAGGTGAATCTGGACGCAAGTGAAAAATTGCGAATGGAAGACGAAGGTGCAGAAGGGTTACCGAACGAACTTCTCAGGAAATTTTGTGGTGTCAACCTAAACATTATCGAACAGAATAAACCCAAACATTAGTCAATCAAAAATGTTATTAGATTTTGACATTTAAATTATACTAGTTATGAAATAATCCTTTAAAATATACTCCAAAGTATTCTAGTTAAGAGGACTTATCCAATTATAGTCAAATGACTAGGCACCTTACTTTTAAATTCATGCAAATTTATCTTATACACAGTACCCTAATTTTTGGTGGAGCTTCTGTAAAATTTCCCTCTTTGCCCCACATTTGGATCGAGCCAGCTTAGGGCGGAATGCAAAAACAATATTTTAGGCTTTATATGGGTTAGGTCAAGTTCACGAACGCGGCCAGGAGTCAGGTGCTCGTGATTGCGATGACGTAGGTACAAGTTGAGGAGTGAACTGTGAACCATGCGGAATGAGTGTTACTAATGTGTTACTAGTGTGTTAATACCCAGTTAGTATCAATCGTCTGGTGCTCACAGTACAAGGGAAAACCTTAGTTTAAGACCAGGGTATTAGTGTGATTGTCTGGCGCATTTATTTATTTGGCGCATTTAGTGTTATATTTCGCGCCGCTAGTTTTTACCCAACTGTTTTAATAATCCCTTAAATTCTTATGTTTATAATACGCTCGCTAATTAAAATAGTATCTGATCTCTCTATATTTAATTGTATAATTTGATTCAAATATGTTCAGTTTCACGACTGGTGAAATACCTCCACCTTACAGAAGACTGCAGCCAAATCACAATCACTGTTGTGGTGTTCCTATGAGTGAGTAAGGTTTCCAGGGCTTTTGGGGGGTGCTACATTAGTAGCAGGGGTCAAGCCTTCAAGGTAAGGGCGACAAGTCCAGTAACAGCTTTTTTATGCTGTAATTGTCGCCCTTAAGCTAGGACCTCATTACCACTTAACATCAGATGGGATGAGGTCAATCTTGAAGTGTAATATAAAAAAAAAAGTCGTTTTTACGTGAAAATGCATGGACCTAATATAATAAACACTAAGTCCATGTGAAAATGTAACAATCATCCACCCACACATACAGACATACATTCTGTCAAATTTTCATATAAGTAGAACCACTTGTTGCCCTCCACCAAATCCATAACAAAAGTCCAATTAGGATAACTACACTATTGTATAATTATAGGGTTTAAAAAGAGGACTTTATGTTTATAAATTTTAAAACTTTCGCGTTCCATTTTAAAGTCAAGGTCAATCGGCTCGTGAGCACGGTTGGTGCAACATAACCAAAACGTTGGGCAGTAAGTAGTTCGTATTAACTACTAAATAAAAATAGTGTCGCGTTTTGACCCGTTAAATTATTTTAAAGACTTTATATTTCATCTACCAAGGTGTTTTCTTGTGAATTTGTTATCTTTAAAATGCTCAGGAATTATTAAATAGTCAGTGTGTAGAAAAATAAAATTGTGACGTCATAGTGTGCTGTCTCAGAAAACTAGCGACCCGCCGCGGCTTCGGACACATATTTGTTACATAAGATTTAATAATTGAAGAATCGCTCGACCGATTTTGTGCCAAATTGACATCATCAATGACATAATTGACTTACAGAAGACCGCAGCCAAATAACAAACACTTCTGTGTTGTTGTGTTCCGGCGTGTGAGCAAAGTTTCCAGAGCTCTTGGGGGTGTTACATTAGTAGCAGGGGTCAAGCTTTCAAGGCAAGGGCGACAAGTCCAGTAATAGATGTATTATCCTGTACCTGTCGCTCTTAAGCTAGGACCTCATTACCACTTAACATCAGGTGAGATGAGGTCAAAGTTAGGTTTAAAGATTCTTTATTTCTCAATAAAAACATAGTTGTCACTTACTTGAGAACAGAATTTACAAATAGTTTATTTATACATATTAGTGTCGTTCGCACCGTTCAATTTATAATAAGCATTCATTTAGAATATTGTCCGATGGACAAAGATAGGTATGTAAATGCGTAAACATTCATTCAAACAATAACAAAAAGAATAATGGTTTAGATAAAAATAAAAAAGTACCACTGTATTTTTACAGCTAAGTTGACAGGATACACCACTGTGTTAAGTTTTCTATAAAGTGCTAGCGTGGATATTAATTAGTAACTAAAGTACATATAAGTACCTGGTTTAATTATATTATTAGTGTGGCTCATTCAACGACTTCCACAATATATTGTGCAAGTTTCTTTTTAAATACGTTAAGCGAGTCAATGCTTTTTATAGATGACGGTAGTTTGTTAAACATCTGTGCCCCCTCATAGTTCAACATTCGCTTGCCGTAGTTTGTTCGAGCCTTGGGTAGAACCAAGAAGCTACCTCGTCGGCGTGTGCGCTTCGTAACCTGTTGTGACTGCGTTAGTGTGATCGACGTGTGGATGGTTTTATGTAGTACTTTACGTATGAGCAGGCAAGTATGATAATTAAATAATTGTTTTATGTTCATAATGTGGGTCTCTTTGTATATCCTTGTGGTTGGTGTGAGATATGAGTAATCTATATATATAAAAGGAGAAACTGACTGACTGACTGACTGACTGACTGACTGACATATCAACGCACAGCCCAAACGGCTAAACGTAGGCACTTGAAATTTGTAAGGGACGTAGCTTAGGTACCGTAGGGGTGCACTAAGAAAGGAATTCCCGAAATTCCCACGGGAACGGGAATTAGCGGGAAAATCCTTTTGTATGAAAAATCTAAACCGCTTAAGTTAGACGCTTGAAATTTGGCATGCAGGTACCTTAGTAAATATAAAGTTTAGTTATGGCTGTAGTTTGAGAAATTCCCACGGGAACGGGAGTTAGCGGGAAAAAACTTTTGTATGAAAAAATCTAAACCGCGTAAGTTAGATGATTGAAATTTGACATGCATATACCTTAGTGAATGCAAAGTTAAGTCATGATTGGATTTTCCAAAATTCCCATGGGAACGGGAATAGCGGGAAAAACTTTTGTACCGCGAGTTAGAGGCTTGAAATTTTTTAGTATATGGGTATCTTAGGAAATGTACAGCTTCATGGGAATGGGAAACATCTTTTTCATGAAAAAATACTGCACTAGCGCCAGATTCAGAATAATTGTTATGTTGTTTTTTAATGTATTTTCTCAAAAAAAAAAAACTTTTTAAAATTTTTGAATGCAACATTCATTATTATTTACATTCGACACACACCGAGAAAAATACTGAAATGACACAATAACACGCCACGCGGACGAAGTCGCGGGCAAAAGCTAGTGAAATAATAGTTTGATTATTTTGTTTTGTGTTACTTGGAGCTCAGATATTTTCGTTTTTCCAGCGTTACCCCAAATTTGTACAAGGTATATTAAGTGAGATTTAACAAGTGAGTTGTAAATGTTATATCTTGCTTTTCGGGGTATACATCGTACTATAGGGCGTAGTGAGCTCATCAGTGAAGATATTTTTTTTTTGATGTGATCAATATGTGTCTTCCAAGTCAATTGGCTATCCAGATATAGACCCAGATATTTTTCATGTTTTTTTTCCTGTATTGGTATGTTACGGATTTTTAATGAATTAAATGAGGGTAAAGGCTTGTTTTTTGCTTTGAATATAATGAAAGAAGTCTTAGATGCATTGATTGTTAGGAGATTTTGTTGCAGCCAAGCTGTAAGAGTATCAAGATCCTGTTGAGCCTGTGAAATTAAATTGTTAATGGATGATCCGAAATAAAACAGACAAGTGTCATCGGCATATAGAGTAATATGACCACTCAGTCCAATTTTGTCTACGTTATTGATGTAGATCAGGAATAAAAGGGGTCCTAATATAGAACCTTGAGGAACCCCGCAATGAATTGGTAAAGCTGTACTCTGATAGCCATTGATTTTCACCATTTGGTGTCGGTCTTTTAGGTAGGAGCTTAACATTTCTAATGCTATACCACGGATACCAATCATTGCAAGTTTTTCTAGTAGAAGTTCATGGCTTACCGTATCGAACGCCTTTTTTAAGTCAATAAACACGCCCAAAACAATATTTTTTTTATCAATATTGTGCTGTATTTTATTTATCAGGTCTGTTGTTGCAGCTAAGGTGCTACTTTTGGGCCGAAAGTCAAATTGACGATCACTTATGAAGTTAATTGAGTTCAAATATGTTTCAAGTCGTACATGTAAGATTTTTTCCAGAATTTTTGATAGTATTGGCAAAACTGAGATCGGACGATAGTTGCCCGGATCTGTTTTTAGCCCTGATTTATAGATCGGGGATACTTTAGCTAATTTTAATGAGTTTGGAAAGTGACCCTCAGCTAATAAAACATTCAGACATTCTGTCAACCTATCTGTTATTAATTTGTTAATGCATTTGATAGCTTTGGCGCTGATACCATCCAAACCAGTGCTCGTATTATGGTCAAGGTTATTAATTATTTTGATTACTTCATCAGTAGTACATGGTCTGAATGATGTGAGCTCCGAAGCGTTATTTGAATTACTCGGTAACAAATTGTTCTGGTTAGTGTTATTGTAGTGTTGTAGGATTTTTTCTGCCAAGCGTGTACCAATAGTTGAAAAATAATGGTTGAATATATTACAGATACCTTCTGGATCCGATGAAGAATCAGTTTCTGTTGTGAGTTTTGAGGGAGCACAGTTGTTTTTAACCTTAAGACTAGACAGGTAATTTATGAGATTCCAAGTCTTTTTAGGATCATTTTTGCAGTCCCAGAACTTTTTGTAATAATACGAGTCTTTGGTGTTCTTAATTGAAGCAGCTACTTCATTTCTAACATGCAGGTAAGTGTTTTCCAATGTAGCATTATTTTGATCTTTTTTAAGCTCTATCCATAGTTGATTCCTTCTGCTGATAGCATTAAGAATATCTATGTTGATCCAATCCTTAAGAGGTGGGTTCTGTATTTTAAACTTAGTTTGCTTACTACTCTCTATTTTGGTTTTAATCACTTCTTCTAGTTTGCTAAAGTTTTTATCCACATATCCAAGGTTTTGTTCTTTTACTGATACATATAAATGTTCATAGTTTAGTGCTTGGTAGACAATACGTTTGATTGTTGGTGGCTTCTGTTTCTTTATTGAAAGATAGATTTGTCTATGATCAGACATCGGGGAGTCACACAGAGCAAGGTGATAATGGTCATTTTTTAGATTAGTACTGACGTGATCTAAAATTGATTGCTTTGTTGCAGTTTCTCTTGTAAAGTAGTCCTTGTTGATCTTGTTGAGTATTGTATATCGTGCTTCTTTTAAGGTATTTTTATAAACTGCTCTTTTCTTATTATTTTCCAGCAAATTAATGTTGAAATCACTAAAAACCAACGATCTGTTTCGTTTTTGTATCTGCATATCAAAAGCGTCCATAAATGTATTGAAATCTGTGTCTCCTGGGTAGTAAACAACACCAATATCAAGAGCATAGTTTTCCAGTTTTATCCAGAGATAATTATTGCCTCCCGAGTAGATCGATTCAACCAAGCTATGATTTAGGTTGTTATGTGCGTATATTGAAACACCCCCGCCAGTCCTGTCAGTTCTGTAGCTAATGTGTGTAGTTTTGTAGCTGTAGCTGTTGTACCTGGTCTTCGTTTTTAATCCATGTTTCTGCTAGTAGGATGATATGTACTGTAGTAGGTATAGATCGAATGACACATTTCAGTTCGTCAAATTTTCCTTTTGAACATATGCTTCTTGCGTTTAAGTAGAAAAAATTTAGGCGAGATTTGGCAGTGAGGAGGTCCACATAACTTGTCACGATCTGGTATGTTAGTTTATCTGGCGTTGCGGAGCCCGTGAGTTTTTTGGATTGACTTTAACTATTTTGGGTACGCCTTTAATATATTTGATAGTCAAGTCGGTCTCACCATTTTGTGATCGACAAGCCATTTCTTTTTGGAGACTGATTATGAGCTTTTGTTGGCATGGAGTTTGGTCCGAATACATTTTTATCCCTGCTGGTAAATTACCTTTGTTCCGCAATAACTGTTGAGCCGTGGCTTGGGTGCTAAAACAAACTTTGATTCGACGGTTTTTTTTCGCATCATATTTACCAATACGGAAAACGGTTGTGGGAGGTAGAGGATCTTTTAAAATTTTTGTTATAACATCCATAACTTTGGCCATATCTAACGACTGCCGTACTTTTGCGTCCGACGATGTCTGTTCTTCAATTCCAGCTAGAATGATGTTTCTTTGTCTGTTGTTGCGCTCCTGAACTTCGTTGATTATTTGCTCGTTATATACTATTTGTGAGTTTTCAATGGCTTGGTCGAAATTTGGGTTGAAGGGTTTACAGGTAGCAAAATCAGACTCCATTGCTCTAATTTTTTCTTCACCCACCGCAACTTTATGTTCCAGTTCATTTAATTGTGATTTTATTTGGTTTTGCTCCAGTGTGAGACTTGACATTGATTCCTGAATTTCATTGATTTGGGATTTCACTTCGTGGACATTGTTAGTTAGGAGGGAAAAATTATGTTCATTTGATGATTTTATGTCTGTCAGGTGGGTTTTCATTTCCGTTACATTATCCAGAGTTTTCTGGTTAATACAGACAAAATTTTCTACAAGTTTGGAGATACGTGCCATTTCCATGCGCAAGTCCTGAATGTCACTGCTATTGCAGGAACAACCGCGGTCATCAGGCTGTTTTCTTTTTCTGAGGGTAATCTGCGACTCCATTGTTGCTTCGCGACCAATCTTAGATAGATCAGGTGTGGACCGGCACTCTTGACCCGATGTTACTTTGATAGGTGAACGTACCAGGCTCATTACTGTATAAACTCGTCCACGATTGGCAAAGACAATATCTTACTTGTGTGCTTGTCGTAGTGATGAGGCGGTGAGTCAGGCTAGTAGCCGGTACGCGTCGAAAAATACGGGCACTGTTTAACACAAATTTAGACTTTAGCTTTTTATTTGTATAGTTGAATTTGCTATGGTCAGTTATTAAATATTTAGTAAGAGATCGGACACACGACTGTCTTTGACGGCGGCGAACGGCGAACTCAAAGTTGAAGTGTAATATAAAAAAAATCTACTAAATAGTACAAACTAAACAAAAATACTAAACACCCGTTCTTGAGTTATACAATTACAACCAAAAGTGGCGTTAATTTCTATAAATATATGAAAAAATCTATGAAGGAATCATGCTTTGACAGGTATTTGAAAAGTACCTTAGTTGGCTAGCCGGTCAACATCCCTATTCAGGTCAGTTTTTGTTGATCTAAAGGAACCTTTTGACGTTCATCATTTGTGATGACGTCATTTAGACGACATCTTTCCTGTTAGTAAAAAACTAGCCAAGTGCGGGTCGGACTCACCGATGATGGCGTTGCAGCAAGTAACACAATATAAAAGTTCATTTTAGACTTACGGTTTACGATTTATGACGTATTAAAAAAAAACTACCTGCTAGATCTCTGGTAACATGGTAATGCGCAGGATATATATTTTTTAGTTTTATCATTATCTTATTTAAAAAAATATATTTTTATTATATTTAATTTAGAAAAAAAATTATATCATTTTTAAATACTTATTCATTGATACACGTATTGGTTTGAAGAAAAGAAATTGAGTTTCAGTTTGAAGTAAGGGGAGCCCCAAAATGTATTGTTTTTTTTATATTTTTGTGCTTAATCTTATTTCGGTTCACAAAATACATCTACATAGCAAATTTTAACAGTATAGGTCTCATAGCTTCGGAAAAAAGTGGCTGCGACATACGGGCGGACAGACAGATAGATATGACGAATCCATAAGGGTTCCGTTTTTCGACTTTTGGCTACGGAACCCTAAAAATATGCAAAACCAACATGGCCGCTGTATCTGACGGGCGTGTCCGTCATCCTTGAGTTATCGAGCTTCAGTCGCAGGCGCCTTGACCGTACATTATGTATAAGGTGTTTTTTGTGGAAAGCTATTTTAGACCGAATTCATAAAAAGAACGAATCTTCTCAAATCGTCGGGGACTTTTTATTTTTATTTTAATTTAAAAAATGACACGGGTAAAACAAGGCATAACACTTTATCTCCCCTTGCGGTGCGGGAATTGAACCCACGACCTTCACGTATCGCGCGTGCTGCTCTTACCAACTGAGCTAACCGCAAGTTATTGTAGGCGATGAAATTTTTCTGCTGTATCAACCGTTAGCCTTTCGGTAAGTGCCCTCTGCCGAATATGTTTAGAACTACATACTTATCGGCCCGTGGTACATTCGTTGCAGAAATGTTTGAAAACCACGGAATCGAAGACACCTGGCATCTTAATCGATTTTATTATTTTTATAGTACTATACGCCGTACTAGCGAACTTTAAATATTAGAAACAGAAAAATTTTATCTCCCCTTGCGGTGCGGGAATTGAACCCACGACCTTCACGTATCGCGCGTGCTGCTCTTACCAACTGAGCTAACCGCAAGTTATTGTAGGCGATGAAATTTTTCTGCTGTATCAACCGTTAGCCTTTCGGTAAGTGCCCTCTGCCGAATATTTAAATATTTAAAGTTCGCTAGTACGGCGTATAGTACTATAAAAATAATAAAATCGATTAAGATGCCAGATGTCTTCGATTCCGTGGTTTTCAAACATTTCTGCAACGAATGTACCACGGGCCGATAAGTATGTAGTTCTAAACATATTCGGCAGAGGGCACTTACCGAAAGGCTAACGGTTGATACAGCAGAAAAATTTCATCGCCTACAATAACTTGCGGTTAGCTCAGTTGGTAAGAGCAGCACGCGCGATACGTGAAGGTCGTGGGTTCAATTCCCGCACCGCAAGGGGAGATAAAATTTTTCTGTTTCTAATATTTAAAGTTCGCTAGTACGGCGTATAGTACTATAAAAATAATAAAATCGATTAAGGCATAACACATTGCCATAATTTAATTCGGTCTAATTCGAATCCCGAAATATAATAAACTGTATAACACTTTAAGCCTTTCTCTACATGTACGTACCTTAATTTTGCATGGAACCGTAGATTTACGAAATGTATAATCGAAAAATATCACCGATTACTCGAAGATTTCTGGACCGAATAAACTACCAAAACTACTAAGCTTAGTCGGAAGATAATGAAATATGGAAAATATCAAAGAAACAGAAAAAATCATCTCCCTTGCGGTGCGGGAATTTTTTTCCTGTTTTTTTAACATTTCTAAAGTTCGCTAGTGCGGCGTAAAGTAATATAAAAAAAATGATAAAAATTGATTTAAGAAAATAAAGTTTGTGGGGTCGAGTATCTTCTGATTTTTATATTTTACATCATAGGACTAAATTATAATAACTTTATTAAATTTTTCATCATAATCATAATTAATTAATTTTGCATCGTGAAAATGAATATAAACCAAAATTAAGTTCAAAACCTAATCCTACCCAGAAGAATCCAGCAAGAAATTCAGTAGTTCTTTACAATATTTAGGACTTGTGAACTTAAAAATATGGTGTACGAGCGAGCAGACAATTTTGCCAACATATGTTATGCCCATCAAGAATCTTTCTGTCCCTTTTAAAAGTGAAAATGTTCATATAAATGGTTTCACTTTTAGTGGACAAAGCCCAAGTAACAAGGTGAAAAATTCGACCGGAACTTCGCTTATAATAGACCATTCAAACATTACCTTTTTTTTGAGATAACATCAAAAGGGTCCTTTTATGAAGTCACGGTTAAACCATAACTTGGCGTTTCTTTATTACTATTCGCTTTGTTATTTTCAATTGTAGCTGTGAATGTAGGTGACCCAATTTCACCACTACAATAATAGGTTGGTGCTGGCGGAATTTGCATTAATATGCCCTTTAAAAATATGTTATATTATAAGGGATAAATAACACTTAAATTATTTAAAGAAAAACTGAAATAAAACTGCAACTCAGTCACGTGTAATAATAAATCAAAACTAAAAACAAATAAAACTTTAAAATAAAATATAAAAAAATATAGTTCGAAAAATATTTGAAATAAGAATTTAATTTATATATAAATGCCTTATTGTAAGAAGAATAAGACTACTATCAAAAATGGTGTCGCGTGTTGACCGGTTAACTTATTTTAAATGTTTAAAATGGAACGCGAACCTCTAAAGGTTAATAACATTTTTTTTATTTGAATGTTAGTAGATCTTACATCACTACCACATTATATAAATATCGTTTATTTCCTCTTCACAATAGTTAGTATTCAAAAGGGAAATGAAGTAAGACAAATCGTTGCTTCACATTAAACGACAGAGATACTTCTGTTACTTGTTATCATTCAAGACACAGTAAAAAGGTCTGTCAAAACCATAACACAAGGCAAGACGTGGGATACTAATAAGGAAATACGAATGGGGATATTAACCCTCCTGCACTCGCTGTATAAATGGAACATTTTAACTTGCAAAGGATCAAACATTTTCGGGCATGTGACTTCTATACTAATTTATAAAGAGGAAAGATTTGTAGGTACCTAATTTTGAATGTTTGTATGTTTGTAATGAATAGGCTCAAAAAGTAGTGGGCCGATTTAAAAATTCTTTCACCAATAGTATGCTACATTCTTCCAATTTGACATAGGCCACAAAATTAGGGATCCTTGGTCAAATTTGAAAAAATTCAACAGAAAAGCGGGGAAAATTTTCTAAGGCGAAACGAAGTTCGCCGAGACCGCTAGTATATTATAAACGCAAAAGCTAGTTAGAATGTATGGGTTTGTTACTCTCACGAAAAAAATACTGATAAAAATTGATTTGGTTGATATTTAGTAGGAAGAGAGAAGACGTACAAGATTGAACAAATATGGTATTTTTTATCCCCAAATAATGCGGGATAAGTTGCGGTTTACAGCTTGTTCATTTTACATTATGAAAAACGAAAAATATTCAGGCACAAGCAAATGAAAGAATTGTTAAACTTTGCATGTTATCGCGTAAGAAAAGTAAGATTTTTTTTTCAAAATGTATGTTTTAATATTAAATAGGATCATTTTATGTTAGGCAAATGTAAGTTACCCGGATACCTTCAAAATCATGAATAATTTTCTTTGAATACCTTATTTTGTATATACATACACTTACGCTAAGAAATACTATGAAAAATAAAAAATAAAACATTGTTAAGCTGTTAGATGGATTACTATTTAGGTCACTAGACTAAATTTTGAGTAATTAATCAATCAAAATGTAATTCATAATTAAAAAACGTATGGCTTTTAGCCTAATTGATGACACACAGTTGATGAATCGATGATGCATTATTGATTTTGACCAATCATGAATAAAATAATGAAAATGCTGCTAACAGGGGGTTGAAAATGTAAGTATGTTTTTAAACATTTCAAATTAATTAACGGGTCAAAACTGGTCAACATTTTTGGTAGTTTAATATTTAAATCTTAAGATTTGCAAGCTCCCCCAAACAGACGAAGGCGAGCAAGACCAGTCAGCTGGTGATCACGGTTGGTGCAACCTAACCGAAATGTCGGGCAGTAAGTAGTTCGTTTTAGGTATGTTGTCGCGTTTTGATCCGTTAACTTATTTTAAATGTTAAAAATGGAACGCGAAAGTTTAAAAATGTTCTTATGTTCAAAAATATGTTATTTACATTCCACTGGTTTGTCAGACCAACGCTAAGTGTGTGAAGGTTAAGGTACGACAGTGGTACAATGTAATCCTATCCCTTTGTGGTTAGGCGAGGACGTCAGTAGCCCTTTGGGCCTTACGATGTGACGAAGGGCTAAGTTTTTGTATAAGCCCTTTGTAAGATTAAATTGAAGTCATATGTTTGTACTAAGATCCAGGAAAGATGTTTGTATACTCGATCTATATTACATTAAATGAAAAATGTATGTCCCAATTATATTATTATTTAGTCTTAAACTAAGGTTTTCCTTTGAACTTTTTAGGGTTCCGTACCTCAAAAAGAAAAAACGGAACCCTTATAGGATCACTTTGTTGTCCGTCTGTCCGTCCGTCTGTCAAGACCCTTTTTCTCAGGAACGCGTGGAGGTATGAAGCTGAAATTTATATCAATTGCTTAGGTCTACTGTCCCTTGAAGCTGTGAAAAAATCAAACTTCTAAGCCAACGCAATCAAAAGATACAGCCGTTTATGCCGCAAATTTTCGACACTTGCAAGGGAATCAAAACCTACAGGGTGCTTCCCGTGAACTCAGAATCTTGAAATTTGGTACGAAGCAACGTCTTATAGCATAGATAAAGGAAAAATTACGAAAACCATAAATTTTTAGTTACATCACATAATATATATTTTTTTAATAATTTTAAACTTACTACCCATTTCCTCATAAACGCGTAGAGGTATTAAATTGAAGTTCATACCAAATACTCAGGTCTATAATACCTCTAAGCTGTAACAAAATCAAACTTCTATGTCAACGCAATCAAAAGAAACAGCAATTTAAGCTGCATATTCTGAAACTCGCAAGTACTCGCAAGGGAATCAAAACCTAAAGGGTACTTCCAGTCGACCTATAATCTTGAAATTTGGCATGAAGCAACGTTTTATAGCACACATAAAGGAAAAATTCCGAAAACCTTAAATTTTTAGTTACATTACAAAATATTTATGCTCCTCCATCTTTCCCCATTGTAATTTTATGAATTTCATTTTGCAATAAAAATACCATAGTTATGACTCGATTGTCGTAATGAACGAACTTTGTAAACCTTGCAGGTTTGTACGGAACCCTCGGTGCGCGAGTCCGACTCGCACTTGGCCGGTTTTTAAGAGAGGTAGGGCATAGCGATTTATCGCTCGAACTTGAGCAGCCCGACTCGTGAAATACCTCCACCACAGAAGACCGCAGCCAAATAACAATCACTTCGGTGTTGTTGTGTTCCTTCGTGTGAATAAGGGTTCCAGAACTCCTGGGGGGTGCTACATTAGTAGCAGGGGTCAAGCCTTCAAGGTAAGGGCGACAAGTCCAGTAACAGATTGATTATCCTGTACTGGTCGCCCTTAAGCTAGGACCTTATTACCACTTAACATCCGGTGGGATGAGGTCAATCTTAAAGTGTAAAATAAAAAAAAATAAAAAAAAGTACTATGATAATAATAAAGAAAGGCGTCAAATAGGCACACCCAACTTCTAACCAATTTAGAAAAGTTAGTCTCCTAAGTCGACATGACTGGCAATAAAACCCGGACCTTTTTAAACATTGGACGCCTATCTAAGCCATTGTGTCATAGAAAATGTGAAAATAAAACCTCAAGTATTTTAAAAAAATGCTTAAAAAATATAAAAATCTATTAATACCTTAAATTTTAATTCCACAGTAGTAATTGTATTGTACTTGCAAAATTAGGCAAGGTTTCAGTACTGCCTAACACTTCAATACAAATCGATGACAATAACAAACTGTGTACATTACATTCTGTTTAAATAAAAAATATAATTAGTTCAAACAACAAAACAAAGCAGACAAAGCTTCCTTGAGTGCAATGGTGACGCCAGTGCAATTTAAATTAAATAAAAGAAGAAAAGATCATTTATATATTGCGTTTTTTCAATTCCCATGAACACTGATAATTTTTCTTTGTCCTCTTTTTTTGAGTTGATCATAGTATAAATTCCCTTATTAACATAGTGTTTATTTACGGGATCTTACATAAATAGAGGTATTTCCTATTTTTTACTATTGTGTTTGAAGGCAGGTGCGATTTTTAAGTCGCGACTTTGCAAATACAAAAATTTTGTTATCGTAGCGTTAAAAAAACCTTTCCGTTGTTAATTTTGAAACAAAAATATTTTATACCAGAATAATGAGTCTGACGCCACAATTTTTGTTAATGCTGGCATGAAACGGAAATTAAACGTTTTGTGTCTTAGGTTCAAACAAAATATTGTTGAAAAGATAAACGAGTCGAGAGCAAGCAAGAGAGCCATGGGAGGTTTTTGTCTCGACCTTAAATCTTCTTATCCTATTCTATTCTATTTTCTTATTCCTCTTATCCTTAATATTGTGAATCAATGTGATAAGGGCTAAAGATAAGGGTTGCCTATTTTTTATTCACTTCCTCGTTTTGTTTAATAAATGAAAAATAATAAAAGCTGGGATGTAATAGTAATATTTCAACACTAAACATCAAATTAAGAAAAATGCAACAGAAAATACCAACCTGACAGTTTTTGCTGTAATGACGAGTGTTATTTGTTTTTTTTTTATATAATTGAAATGTCCACATGTCACGGACCGAAAACTCCTACTACCGTTTTTAACCCACTTAAAAAAAGGAGGAGTTTTTCAATTTGATCGTACAAATACTTAGAGTTGTCGCATGGCAAGAATACGTTTTTCTTTTATTGAAACAGTCTGTGGTCTCAATCATAAAAAAATGTAATTAAAAATATTACTATTTTAATTAATTATATTAATCAAACAATGTCGTACTAAGCTAATGTAAGCTTACACATTATTTGCATGCCATTGTATGGTTGAGTGCACTAGACTGTATAATATTTTCCGCCATAAATGTACTGTATTCTTGCAAATAAACATTTTTATTTATATTTTATTATATTTATATATGATCCTGCACTAATTTGGCTGATGATAAAAAATATGTAAAAATAAAATTCATTCATGGGTAGGCGAAATCATTCCCTTTAATGTTCACACAATGACAGCTCATTTACAACTTTGTCCGCGACTTTGTTTACGTGGAATTTTTATGGTTTTAACTCCGTCCATACATCCTCCATCTATACAGATGGGATGCTAAAAACTCCATAAGAATCCAGTAATCTAATTAACATCGTCGGACAATTAACTATACTCAAATAGCAAAGAACAAAACAGACATTTAACGTGGCTTTGAAACTTGAACAGAACCCTTTTAGAACAATTAGATAATGAATAGGCAAGATAGCGAAATAAAACAGAACAGAACATTAAGGGCTAGTTAAGGAAAGGGCTTTAAAGATAAGGGCACGGTTGGTAGCTCGTTGTAATAACAGAGACTGTTATTTCTCTAATTCGGAAATTACTAGACCTCGAGTTTATTTAGTTCTTAACAATATTAGTGATATTAGATGTTATTATAGACTTTATTCGCATTATCTAATTAAACCAATGTTAGGTTTAGGTTAGGTTCTAAACCGGCTGTGCCTTCAATATTGGTTTATGTTCATTTTGACGATGCATAAGTGCTAGGTACTTGTAGCCAACATGAATAAATAAATTGATTATGATTATCCATACTAATATTATAAATGCGAAAGTAACTCTGTCTGTCTGTCTGTTATGCTTTCCTGCTTAAACCTCTCAACCGATTGTGATAAAATTTGGTATAGGTATACGTTGAATCTCAAGAATGGACATAGGCTACTTTTTATTAGAAAATAAGGGGGGAGGGGGGTAATACCACCTTCGGAAGTTTATATGGAAAAATGTTTATTTTTGAAGTTAGAGATATGAAATTTGGCACAAATATAGCTCAAAACTTAAATTAAAATATATACTACTTTTTGTTTCGAATATTAGGGGAGAAAGGGGTAAAATTGACCATGAAAGGATGTAGTCCACGCGAACGAAGTCACGGGCGCAGCTATTGTTTACAGCGTAAGTAAATGATACCAGGATTTAATTTGTTTTACTTTTTTACTTTGGGTTATATTAATCAAAGTTTTCATCCGCAACTATTTATTTTATTTTTTTAAACCGAAGGACTGAAAAAACCTACTGCTTCCTGTGTCTTAGGGATGATATACTAAATAATTACTACGTTTTTAAATAAGTTACTTTTTGGAGTAAAAATTCGATTCAGTTTTCTGCAGTAAGGATATCTTCGCAGCAAATCATCAACATAACCCATTTTTAATTCCGCTAAGGAACTAATTTAAATAAAATACGAAAAGAACTATAACGGAATGATGTATCTGATTTTTATTTAGTACTAGCTGTCCCGGCGAACTTCGTAACGCCTATTTTTTTAATTTCTAACCTTTTAAACCTTCCCTGGACCTTCACAATTATTTCAGAACCAAGATTAGCCAAATCGGTCTAGCTGTTCTCGAGTTTTAGCGAGACTAACGAACAGCGATTCATTTTTATATATAAGATGTCAGTTAGATTTTCAGTTCCAAATGTAAAGTTGTTTTCTGTTTCAGTAAAAAAATGATGATACCGCGAATTAAGAGTTGAGAGAGTCGTTAATAATATTAGTAAAAATTGTGCTACGAAGTAATGTTGCGCAAAATTTAAAAGTAACATATCTATGTATATTTTTGTTTACAGGATAAAACAAAAATAAGTGTCTTATATTTTTTGTAATCTAAATGATGGGAGAAACATTTATTTCTTGTCATCTACCTTATTGGCACCTACATACTTTAGAAAAACGTAAATAAAGTTTGCGATTTTCATACGAATGAGAATAAACGTTTCCCCAACCTATTATAGCAGAATAATTTAAGAGAGGCAGGGCAAAGCGATTTATCGCTCGAACTGGAGCAGCCCGACTGGTGAAATACCTCCACCTACCTTACAGAAGACCGCTGCCAAATAACAATCACTTCTGTATTGTTGTGTTCCTGCGTGTGAGTAAGGTTTCCATAGCTCTTGGGGGTGCTACATTAGTAGCAGGGGTCAAGCCTTCAAGGTAAGGGCGACAAGTCTAGTAACAGTTTTACTATGCTATACTTTTCGCCCTTAAGTTAGGAACTCATTACCACTTAACATCAGGTGGAATGAGGACAATCATGGAGTGCATTATAAAAAAAAAAATTAACGGCTCAAAACGCGACTGGGGCAGTAAGTAGTTCGTATTAACTACTAAATAAAAATGGTGTCGCGTTTTGACCGGTTAAATTATTTTAAATGTTTCAAATGGATCGTGACAGTCTTATAGTTTAGTACTATAAACCAGCTGATAACGTTTTTTTAGTAAAATATTAGTTTTTTTTTAAATAAAGTCTAAGCTAACCAAAACTCGTATAATTAGTAAAGTGTCACCATTGCAATTCACAAGTGTAATCTCGCGTCTAATTAACTGCTTTTTAACATGCAACGACTAATTTTGTACTAAATATTGCTTTAAAGAACTGTAAATAAAAAATAAATTTACTGTTTCCTTTATTTTAGGGTTCCGTACTCAAAGGGTAAAAACGGGATTTCAAGAACCGTGATATCTAGTGAGTTAAAATTTTCACTTAATATGTATCTATTTCTGTTGCTACTAAAACCGGCCAAATGTAAGTCGGACTCGCTTACATGGGGTTCCGTGAACATACAAAAAAGTAATCAGTAACATGGAACAAAATAAATCAAAAACATATAGTAATAAAATTTTGATTAAAATCATGAGTCCTATTCAAACATTTTTAGAACAACAAAATATGAATTATCAAATCCATTTTAACTGAAACGCACAATAATTCTCAACTGTTATATTTCCCTGGAACAAAACGTAAAACACTGTAACATTTTCCCGTAGCAATAAAATTACAGTAGCAATTATACAATGTAAGAGGTTAAGGGCATTGTAAACGAGTCGTCGAAAGGGTTATTATTTAAACCGCACCGGGCCTTAGTGACCTTTAACTGAATTACAATTGTTTAAATTTATATTGCAGGGTTAGCGATACGAATATATTTTGCTCAAAAATTGTTTTCTATCTCAGATTTTATTTCACTGCTGCGTTGGTAGATGTTATAGAGCTAGTAGCTTGACTGTAGATTGGAAAAGATGGCGTTGATATTGAATTTTAATTTTAGTTTTTAAGAGAGGTAGGGCATAGCGATTTATCGCTCGAACTGGAGCAGCCCGACTGGTGAAATACCTCCACCTTACAGAAGACCGCAGCCAACTAACAATTACTTCTGTGTTGTTGTGTTTCTGCGTGTGAGTAAGGTTTCCATAGCTCCTGGGGGGTGCTACATTAGTAGCAGGGGTCAAGCCTTCAAGGTAAGGGCGACAAGTCCAGTAACATATTTATTATGCTGTACTTGTCATCCTTAAGTTAGGAACTGATTACCATTTAACATCAGGTGGAAGTGCAATATAAAAAAAAATGTTTTTATTCAATATTGACTTATTAGTATTGCATTCGCGGTTATCTGAGTTGGAAAGGCAGCAAGTGATATAGGTTGTGGGTTGTAAACCCACACTGCAAGAGGCAGTTAAACTGTTCTGTATTTTATAATAATTAAAGTTCGCTAGCGGTGTAATCATACTTATATTATAAAGAGGAAAGATTTGTACCTATTTTTGTATGTTTGTATGTTTGTAATGAATAGGCTCAAAAAGTACTGGGCCGATTTAAAAAAATATTTCACCAATAGAATGCTACATTCTTCCAATTTGACATAGGCTACAAAATTAGGGATCCTTGGAAAAATTGCGCGGAAAATTCTCTAAGGCGAAACTAAGTTCGCTGGGACCACTATAAAATTGTAGAAAAGTAAACATTTAGTATTTAATTCTTGTCTTTTTGCCGCCAATATAACGATCATATAAAATCTAAGGAAAACTGGATTCGTTAGAGTTTACACAAGTAAACAAGTAAGTCTAAAATTCAATATGGACAAGACGAGAATCATGTCAAATGCATCACCTGCCCCGGTTATGGTTGAAAACTCTGTCCTCGATTTTGTCGATGAGATATATCGAGGACAAACAATCTTGTTAGGTAGAAACTTCGTGAAAGAGGTCAATCAACAAATCCAAGTTGCGAGGGCAACGTTTGGAAAGTTGCGACAGATATTTTTATCTACTCGTAAAATAAATACCTTAATGTCTCAATTAGTGTTGCCGGATAATCGATTATCGATTAATCGATTATCCCCCCCTCAAATAATCTAATAATCGATATGACAATCGATAGTATCGATACTATCGATATAATCGATTATATCGATACCTATTTTTATTAGATATAATCGATTATAATTGATTAATTGATTATAATCGTAGTCAAATATAATATAATCGATATAATCGATTATATCGATATAATCGATTAATTTGCAATTATTTTTAGATTTAATCGTCATTCATATAATGTCTTCTTAGACAAAACACTTTCAAAATGAAACCGTGAAAAAGTTATTTTTACCCTACTTTTTATTCATAAAACGTGATAGCTAAGTTTCTTGGTACCTACCTGAACTGTACCATCATGGCGATACTATCTAAAAATAATTGCAAATTAATCGATTATATTGTATTTGACTACGATTATAATCGATTAATCGATTATATCTAATAAAAATAGGTATCGATATAATCGATTATATCGATAGTATCGATGCTATTGATTCTCATATCGATTATTAGATTATTTAGGCCTCTTTTGGAATAATCGATTATAATCGATATACAATCGAATCAACGGCAACACTAGTCTCAATACGGATGTAATGCGTTGACTATCCCATCCGAAGTTTGATTATCCATCCATTGTAGTCGCCATTATCAAACTCGCTAGCTCTTGACAGATAACACTCCATACTGAATAAATAGCCACCTCAGACCAAAGAGTAAAGGGAACTAGAAATACCTTCAATAAAAATGCAGCTAAAAGAGTTTCCTAAAATGGCTGCCAGATCCTAAGGTTTTCAAAATCATGCAATCGTAGTAATGTATATTATAGTAAGTTATTCTATAAAAAGAAAAGATTTGATTGTTATTTGTTTGTATCTATCGGGCTCTGTTTGAAACTAATAGAGCATAGACATTAGTTTTTAAAGGTTAATTAAAAATTAGAAAGGTTCACTGTCCCCGAGTGATATAAATTATATTATATTTAGTTTACATTAGATAACTACATTGTTTAATATATTAACTCTCTGTATTGTTTACGTATATTTTATTGATATTTGTTATTTTTTCTTTGTTCTGTTTTCAAATAAACTTTTCTTGTTACTTTTATATTGCGCCACTCACCACAAGGTCTCACCTGAAAACCAGCGCTGAGTCAGCATTGCGTTGCAGCAGGTCATGCTGAGGCTGGGACCTTTTGGCACATAAATGTACCTTATCTAAGTACTTACTATATGTACAAAAGTTGTGTGTCTATGTGTGCCAATAAATGTTTTTTCTTTCTTTCTTTCTTTCAATAACCACATTAAAACTTTTATAATAATGGCTTTTAAAATCTGCTTCCATTAATACTTTAATAAATCATTAAATTCGAAAAATATCATGAGATAAAAAAAAAAGGAAGGAAAAAAGCCACTTGCCTATCTAGGTATTAAAAATGTATGTGTCATTTCTATCATATTTTGCTGAATGGGAGAGAGGGAGGCTTACATTTTTCAGAGTCCAGTCCTGCCCATTAGATTTTGCCTTGATCAAGCCAATTCATTAAATAATTTAAAGGTTATCTAGGTAACCCTTGCTACTACTGGTTACACTTACAGTCTCAAGTAAGCGTTTTTACGCACATTTTCAAAACACTGACTAACTAACGTACGAACTGGCTAACGTAAGCACGAAGAAAAATCTTATGTTCTATAATGTACAAATTATATTTGAGTTCGAGCGAAGATGTTTAATTTGTGTGTACCGGATGCCACGCGCCATTTGATTTAGTTAAAATGCTAAACTTAAAACTATACGTCGGGAAGTTGTGTAAACGAACCCTAAAAATGTAACAATAGGTCTTTCTATAATTTATTTATTTAACTTCACAATACATGTCAATAGCAGACTTAAGGCCCGGTGCCTTGTTAAACATTCGTTTTCTGATGTTTGTGGTCAGTGTACCATAAAAACAAAATTAGACGTCTTAATTTATTTATATAAAAAATTTAAAAAGGGATCGGCTAAAAATAAAATGAATTACATAAATATTATTTTTATTCGTTTTTAAAAAGTATTAGTTTATTTAAAAACTGTATATACAGTGAATTTTTTTCAAGAAAGACCTTGATTGTACTTTTAATCAAAATTAACTTATAGTTACTGCAGTGGTCGGGATTAGTATCTGCGGTAAAATAATTTTCCAAAACACATACTTCATACAGAAATTTAAAATATATTCATAAATTATAAAGTTCTGGTTTTGCTTTTGTAAATATTGATGGTAACGAGTTATCACGAAGTTCTGTTAAAACAGTGAGCAGATGTGTAGGTATATCATTCTGTCTAGGAATTATATTCTCCAAGCCAATGGCCTCCAACCATTTTTTCCGCAAAGCTTCATTCTTCGGTAATCTTTCAAAAAATCATCATTACATTTTTAATTTTGATAGAACACAACCCTACTGATGTATGTAAACAAACAACGATGAAATAAATAAAAATATTATCTGTATCTCTAAAAAATAACCAAATAACAACACTCTGAACATATACGCAATACAATGTTTGTTTTTGATTATCAATCTGAATGATTTGCAGGTTCCTTGCTAAATAAATAGGTAACTAACTTATGCAGCGTCTGTTGAGGTTTATTCCTGCACATTTCCTTGCACCACACATCGCAATACAACATTTTACCATTTGAAAATCAGTTTTCTCAAAGCACAAAGTATTTTTTATGTGATTTTCACGTAATTATGTCGCAAATCTAAAATTTTCGTAAAAGTAAACAATCATTTGACAGCACATCTACCATAGAAAAGGTTTTTGCAAATGGCTATGTTTGGCTGTGTTTGACACCATAGATATAATTCTAAGTTTGACACGATGTAAAATTTTTGTAGAGATTAAACCGTACATGAGTATCAATAAGAATATCTTTGTCTCTTTTGTCAAACGTACTTGCATTGTAGAAAGAAAGAGACAGTATGATGTTTCATGCTCTGTAGTCTAAATGCCACACATTTGTATTTGTCAAAAATCGAGGGCATCTCCTTATATTTCTTTTCTCATTGATAGCCACAGACTAAGATTTTTTACGCTCAGAGTGTAGCTAAGATATCAAAGAACATGAATCCTTTAGCTTGTTTATAAAAAAATATACTCTACCCACAAATTTAGAGCGGTCGCCGGGTACCGCTTAGTGTTCAACGGAAAGGCGCGATGACATCACACGCGGTCCCAAGGGGCCCCTTTGGGTGTTTAGGGGTTAACCCATCGAATACCCGAAAGTCCGCTGATGATGGAAAGACTATCTGAAAGTAAGGAAAAAAAATGAAAATCTGTGACCATTACATATTGCCAGTGACATCAAATAGAATGGAACAGTTCCACTTCAGCAAATGCTTATCTTAGATTCAAATCAAATCAAAATTATTTAACTTATATAATAGAATATTATATATGAGGCAATTTAGAAAAGTTCATTTCTCATAATCACCTGATAGGGAATCAATTCTAGGTCCTCAGAAATGACGCGATACTAAAGTTTCGTCTGCCCGCCACTCAACAACACAGATGGTCAATTAATTACATCGGTAACACATTATCGTCCAGATAAAGCAAATAATGCTACCTTATATAATCAGTTCGTTTTACTTTACTTCAGGATACACTTTTCAAAATTCTGAGTATACATGAAACTGATGCAAAACAGTACCTTTACGTTCATGATACCAATCTCATTTTTTTTATTTCCCATCAAAAGCAACGGACCCATAATGCTGCCTGTATTTAAAAAACATCTCTTTTCGTAACAGTCTTATCAAAAGTAAGGAGACACATTTTTGATATGAAACCTTCAAAAAAATATTATAATGATAAGAACATGCTATGATACGATCTAAAAGCCTTTATGTAAAACACTTCCGCATAATTCCCATTTAATGTTCTTGTTATCTTTAAAATGTTCCTCATGAGAATTTACTTAGGTTAGACGGGCAAAAAATTACCTTTTTAAAGATGTTATCACAATACATAATTGTAAGACAAATCCGATGCGAAGAACGATTCCAATGTGAATGAAGGTTGTTCAGTTAGCAACAAGTCAATTAGAGTTATGGAAATCTAAAAGATTCAGAAACAACTCGTGTTTGCCCTACATTTTTAAGTAAGATCCTGCAATATCATCATTTTTTTTATGAATTATCATAAGGCCGCTAATTTTTTTTAATATGCTCTCACAACTGGTTGTAGCTTAAAGAGTGGACTGAATGTATTTTGTAAGGTCGATGGGAATTCGCTGCACAAATAAAACTTATTAAATCGAATCTAATTTAGTAATTTATTCCAACGCACATGCACACGTTACAATCAGAAAACAGAGAGAGCGGGCGGAAAAGGAAGTCAGTGTTGACACTAGAAAAATATAATAAATTAATTGTTGGTGTTACCAACACAACTAATTAAAATTTTTAAAAACTTATCCATGTATATTCTACTACTTTCATTCTATCTGATCCTCATAATTTTGTTCACCTAATATCTTATTTATCTTTCTGCGTAAGAGAGTAACAAAGATACATTTTAACTTCCAAGTTTGTTCCATTTGTATGTAGACTTTATTACACGTAAATAAAAGTTCAAACGGCAGACTTAATTCATTGTGGCATACTCTACTAGTCATGCCCCAAATGGCGGTGCACGAAATGTTTAAGTTTATTTCTTTTTATTTAGTACTAGCTTTCCGCCCGCGGCTTCGCCCGCGTGGAATCCGGTTATAATGCGGTATAAACTCAAACTCAAACTCAAAACTCAAACTCAAAACTCAAACTCAAATATTTCTTTATTCAAGTAGGTTACATATAACACTTTTGAATCGTCATTGAATACAATGCAAAGTGATTCTACTTCCGGTTCGGAACCTATATCTACCGAGAAGACACCGGTAAGAAACTCAGCAGATCATTTACAGTATCAGTATCTAACTTATTGCTATGTGTAGCTCACTTTGGACCAAGTCATATAGTTTTGGTTTTGATAGTGATAAGTGATGAAACAAATAAGTACTCAAGTAAGTTTTTACTTACTTAAATAATAATAAAGCACAACTATAAAAAAAAATCCACGGAAAAAATCTAAGAAGCGCAAGGTATCTAACAAAAACTGAATGGTACACTATATTATATAAGTAGATGTAAAAAAACAGTTTAGACGATAAAACAAATTGTACGTCATCCCACGGGAATTTCCCATTTTCGGGGATCTATTATGGTATCATTTAGCTTCTAAATTTACATGTTTATATTCGTTTGCAATAATATATTTTCCCTTGTTTTTAGTGACACATAGCGCCATCTCCAATCCAATCCATCCATCAAGCAAAGTACCTATATTTTGGTTTTCCCTCGGGAATATCATTTTTTCCGGGACAAAAAGTACTCTATTATTTAATCCGGACTTCTAACTTTACGTCTGCAAAATTTCAAAGCAATCGGTTCAGAAGTTACGGCGTGAAAGCGGAACAAACAAACAAACTCACTTTCCGATTTATAATATTAGTAAGGATTTGACCTCTAATAACACTCTCAATGGAATAAAGATACCTATTCAAAACGTCATGTTTTGTTATAGATATATGTTAGAAGATGTTGAGATTTGGTTGGTTAATGTTTTTTTTTTTACATTAAATATTACATATGTAAATTATATTTATTCATTTCCAATTAAATTACATGAATTACAACTGAACGTAATTTACAAAAAAAAGAAATAATTAAAACTAAATAAAAACTACATTATATGTACAATTATACAAAATAAAATAAAATAAAACAAGCATCAAAAACTTACAAAATATACACGTCGTCTAGCTCACCGTCTTGCGGCATTGTGCCCAGTACGCTGGCGGCGTTGCCCCTCTGTACAATAATAGAAAGTTTTTGGGCAAAATAGCCGCCGGCCCTGGGGTCACCCGAGGCGAGGATCAATGGTTAATGTTGTATTAAAAATGTCATTTACTCAGGTCGCGTTATCTCAAAATGTTTCGTGTTTCATCACTAAAACGCGTTGTAATAACACGCGTAACAGTACTGTGCTCTCGAATGTAATGGGACTGTGCTCTGAACGGCGTTTATTCCGAAACTGTTTTGTTCTAAAGGGTTGACAAGAAAAGTAAAGCATTTTCATATTAAACTAGCGGACCCGACAGACTTCGTCCTTTCATAAGATTTGGAATGTGGCTTGACTCTAAATTTTAGTTAAAAAAAGTTTGTACTGGAAAAAGAAAAGGGCTGCCTTTAGAGTTCTCCCGGGAATTATTCGAATTTTTCTCCCCGTAAAAACCACCCTTGGATTTCAACAAATATTTAAAAAAAAGTATTGTCAAAATTGGACCAATCGTTGTCGAGTTATGCGCTTACCAACACATTTTGCGATTCATTTTTATATAATATAGATATATAATTATTAGGTCAAATATAGCTGCGAATTTCTGCTTATCTTCACATTTATGTGCTTAGTATGGTATTTTTCATGTTTAATATTTCATTCAAGAGTTTGTACACATAGCTAATGAACAAAAAAAACCTAGAAGCATTTTTAAAGCTTGAAAATGGCACCCCGAAAAGTAAGGCACGGTGGGCGTGGCTTCAAAAAGTGATCTAGCGCCGATACGAATACCGTTTCCACGGCCGACGCGATGACGTTAGTACGACGACGCATTCTATGAGATGACGTCATTAACGACCAATTTAACGAAAGTCTTTTTGTCGAACTAAATGCGTTTTTTTAAGTGTCGATACTTTATTACAATATAACGTATCTATTGCTTGTATTTACATTTGTGTGTATATTAGGGCCAATATTCGATTGAATTCGAATTGGTTTGACCGGAATTCTTTCATGTTTTTTTCGTTCTCTGTTTATAAATTTCAATTATTGACAGTTACTCGTGATTAATTTGACTTTCGGGAGTTATGTAAGAATATTTAAAATTAATCAAAAAAATTGTGTTTTTTTTGTTGCTTCTGTTTTTATTATTTTATTTGTGAGGTAACCTAATTTCAGACACAACACATGTTGGCTATAAAAAAGTTAATGCATGATGATTTTAATGAGAAACTGGATATTGTGTTGGGTAAGTTAATCCAAACAAAATATAACTGTTCCAGATAATAATTTTGCATTTGCTGTTTGCCTGTTTGAACTAGAACAATAAATAACATACAAAACCTCAACAAAATATGGAAGCAGCAAAAGCTACCGAACGTATTTCATAGTTTAGGTGTTAAAGGTTGTATATCCTTCGCACTGTGAACACAAATATTGTTTAAACTTTAAAATACGACCGGCAGTAACTTCTGCAATATTAGCTTTAGCCTGATGCATGGGGTAGTTCTTTTAAATAAACTTTTAATGTGTTTTCTCTTCGTCATTGCGTATAGATGTACATTTTACTAGAGTTGCTTATTAAAAGATATCGACAGTATCGATGAAATTAGCTTTGGCTTTCAATGTCCGGGGATTTTTTCATTGTTCTACTAATATTATAAATGCAAAAATGTAGAGGCATTGATGTCTGTATGTCTGAATATACGCTTATTACGCATACAAATATAGTTGGAATAAAAAATAACATACTAGATTAACAAATAATATAATACTTTTATTTCGGCAAAACGCGAGCGAAGTCGTAAGCTATAGCTAGTTCTTTTTTATTACATATTACTATATCTAATAAAAAAAATTATAATACTTTGCAATTGCTGACTATCTAATATAATTGAAGCCAAATTATTTAAACATTAACCAGTTATTTTTTACATGTCAATGTGTTATACCCCATTAATTTTTCATTCGCCTCAATAATAATAAGCTATATCAAATATCTATTTTATATCTATAAAGAATAGTAGCAAAATAACAATTTTATCGATTGAAGATTGGCAGCAACCTCACCGTGTTAAATGAACTAATCAGACAAAAAGTGAACGAAAGATGCACTAACTAGGTGAAGTACTTCAATTAGGCCATTCATTCAGGAACTTCCCATCGCTTGACAAAATTCCGCACAGTTCGTTGGGTCCAATTTCTGCAAGTGCAAGTATTTTTCTTAGAGCACAAAAGTTTACGCGGGGATAACTTTAGGTCGGGCTATTGTGGTTTGTGGCTGGTTTAACTGAATCGACAAGTCTGCTCGGAGTAACTGCATTTCTTTTGTGATGCTACTCTTTGTTCTAGCTCAACCGCCAAACGTAGCTCAGTGGTGAAGATCTCTGTGATCAAAGTTTTTTGTTGGTGACATTTTTGTATTAAGCCCGGCGAGCGAAAAGTTAAGATAATGCTAACACAAAGCGCTAGTAGGGTTTGTGAACATGGTTTTCACGGAGTTATTTGAGAAAATCAGATCCTTAATCACAATTAGGTTCGTCAAAAGAACTGAGGTCTACTTCTGATAAAAGATGTACTAATTTTATTTTTGTTGTAACTAATGTCGTAGGAACATATTATGTGTCTTGCATCCTATCGGATCATGGCGCAAACGTTCAGCCACTATAAATAAAATCCTTTGTAAATTGGTTTGTTATTAACAAATCGTTGTTTTTATACTTCCCACCTGATGTTAAGTAATAATAATAATAGTTGTTACTGGACTTGTTGCTTTTACATTGAAGGCTTGATCCCTAAGCTACTAATGTAGCACCCCCTAGGAGCTCTGGAAACCTTACTCACACGCAGGAACACAACAACACCGGAGGGATTGTTATTCGACTGCGGTTTTCTGTACTGTAATACCACCAGGTATTTCACCATGGCCTGCTCCAGTTCAAGCGATAAATCACTATGCTCTACCTCTCATAAATGCTTTCTTATTTTCTAATCATAAATAATATTATTTATGTATTAAAATTTATATTTTTAAGTACTGAGTACAAAAATTATCGATGAAATATTAGTTAGTTAGGTCCAACAATACTCGAAGACTGTTACTTAATTAAATTGTTTGCCCAATTATCTTGCTATGACGTTTGCGAAATTTTAATCTGAAAAAATAAAGAAGTTTGAAAATTTAGATTTCAAATCAATTATTTTTATTTAGATTTAGAGTGACGGTGGGGTATGCATTTCTTCCTCGACAAAAAAAAACTAAGTCGAAAAGAATTCATATTAAATATTAAAGAAGACGATAAAATCTTTGGTAGAAATCTTGCAAGTAAATTTCAATGTTACAGTCAGTCCAAAATCTAGCAAGATTGTAATACAGACTTTCTCAACTCAGAACCGAGCTATTGTAGTGAAATAAACGGGACCGCAGCCGTGCCTAGATTAAGTCCTAAGAGCCTTACCTGGCACTTGTAATATTAATACGATGCAGTTGTTTGGGAGAACTGCAACTAGACTATTTGATTATTACACTGGCGTCTTCTAGTTAAGAGGATTATTAAATACTAGCGACCCGCCCCGGCTTCGCACGGATGTAATGTAAATACTTAGAAATATTGGCTTTTATATTCTTTATTACACATAAAAACCTTCCTCTGGAATCACTCTATCAATCAAAAAAAACCGCATTAAAATCCATTGCGTAGTTTTAAAGATTTAAGCGTTCAAAAGGATATAGGGACAGAAAAAGCGACTTTGTGTGAAGCCACAACACAACATCAAGTTAAAGTTTAGTTTTTAGTAAAAATTTTGTCACACACAATTTATTGTTTGGTTGATATTTGGTAAATTTGATATTACACACATGTTCGGTTTTTGGTTGTTATTTAATTATATTTGTGTCGCGTACAAGTTACGAGTAGTTTTCGGTTATTCTTTGGTGTCGCACACAAATTTGTTAATTGGGTGTTATTTAGAATGTTTGGTGTCGCTTTGTAGAGTACGTTCAAATAGTGTTTGTTATATTAAATAATCTAATAAGTTATGAAAGAAAATGACGCTGGTCATGTCCTACACTATATAATTATTTCTCGTGTTTTATTGAGAAGTTTTATCTACTCAAGTCTTATCTTCAATTTACTATATTCCTAGGCGCTATAACTTACTTTGCTAAAAAAACGTACCTTAACCCATATATGCATTTTGGGTCGTTTTCGTGCCTCTAGTACCAACTTACTTCTATTGAGCCCACCTCGTGAGCTCTTGTACTATTTTATGTTTTAGCGCCATCTATTCCTAGTTAAAAGAATTAAGTTTACGCACGAAACAGCAACATTGCTGCTTTGATTCCATTTCAGGTATTTATTCATAAACCAAGTACGGACACATTTATTGCTCGAAAAAAATTCTGGCTGAGCGTATAGAAATGTAAGTATTTCGTGTGTTTATTATTATTTTACTGTGAAAATTGTTTTATAGTAAGTTAAATAGTGTTAGAGAATATTAGTATATATGTATTAGTAATAAGATTAATTTTTCTTATTGAAATCGATTGAAATATTTTTGTGGGTCGACAACGACCCCTTGCCCATATATGATGTTTGAAGTTCTTGATGTTTTATTTTTTAGGTCTCGACGAGTGCTCAATACTAATCAAATAATCGAAGTCCTGGAGGACTTAGATCCTGATGAAGATATCCAGGTCATCGATGTTTACATGGACCCTCCTTGCGACGGCATAGTGTCAGATGGCGATTCTGGTGAAGAGGACTGTGACAACATAAACAGGTTGAATCGAAACCAATTACTTGCTCCTGCCGAAGTGGTTATAATACAGCGTGAATGTGATGATGACGACACAACCATCAATGAGGTCAGTGTTACTACTTCTTATGCAATCGGTGAAAATGCTCCTGGAAAATCTGGAACATCATCATCATCATCTGAAACCAGATTACCACGAAACCGTCGTCATGGTGAAGATTCTTCCTTAACTGAGCCATCTGCTAGGGCTGATGATGATTCTCGTAGTCAATCAATGCGACGTGGAAGACAGCAAAACGTTAGACCACGTAAGTGGGTAAAAAGGGATTTGCGTCCCCAACAAGTTGATTGGTCTTGTCCGCCCCCACGAGTTGTGCTCACCCTCAACAAAGATAGTGAACCAATAGAGTTTTTTGAGCTATTTTTTAATGAAGACGTTATAAGACACATGGTTAGACATTCGGTAATGTATGCAGTTGAAAAACATAATACCAGTTTTAGTCTTTCCGGGGATGAAATGTACTGTTTTCTAGGTATATTGATTCTCAGCGGCTACGCGCCCTTACCAAGACGTCGCATGTACTGGGAGGCCAATGAAGATACTCATAATATTTTAGTAGCCAAATCGATGCGATCTAAACGCTTTGAAGAAATTTTTAGGTATTTTCATGTGGCTGACAACACCAACCTTCGCAGTGGTGACAAAATGGCGAAAATTCGGCCATTGTTCGAAACCTTGAACGAGAAGTTTCTCATGTATGCCCCCATCGAAAAAAATTTTAGTATTGACGAATCAATGATACCATATTATGGGCGTCATGGCTGTAAACAGCATATTCATGGTAAGCCGATTCGGTTTGGATTTAAAGCATGGGTTGCAGCTACACGTTTGGGGTACTGTTTGCAAGCTGATTTATATGAGGGCCGATCTGAAGCACGAGATACTGGTCTAGGAGAACACGTTGTTACCAAATTGACAAATTTGATAAAGAAAGAATACCCAGACACACAGTTTTCTGTATATTGCGACAACTTTTTTACATCCCCTGGGTTGCTAAGTTCTTTACAAGAAAACAACGTGAAAATTACTGGAACTGCTCGTCAAAACAGGGTGGACAAGTGCCCGCTAATGGAGGTCAAGTCTTGCAAAAAGCAGCCCAGGGGATTTTATGATTACCGACTGGATACGAATGATAGAATTTGTGCTGTACGATGGAATGACAATAGCGTCGTTACACTATTGTCTAATGAATTTGGAGTAAACCCTATTCAGAAAGCACGAAGATACTCGGTTGCTGCTAAACAGAAAATTGATATTGACCAACCAAATCTTGTACATCAGTACAACCAATTTATGGGGGGAGTAGACAGACTGGATGCTAATATCGGAGTTTATCGAATTGCTATCAGAGGAAAGAAGTGGTACATTCCCATTTTGATGTGGTTAATTGACGTCGCAGTCAATAACGCTTCGTTGCTCGCTAGATCATATGGGGCAAATGTTGACACACTGAACTTCCGTCGATCTATTGCAAGGACGTTACTCATGAAATACAAAATTTCTCCAACTCATCCAGGGCCACAGCGACAAGTGAGGACGCATGTACCTGTTTCTGTAAGAAAACATGCAGCTCAACACATTATTCAAACTGCACAGACCAGGAAAAGATGTGCGCTGTGTAAAAATAAAACAATCAAAATGTGCGGCACGTGTTGTGTAAATCTTCATGAGAAATGTTTCTCAGAATTCCATTTGTAAAATGATGATTATTATGTTACTATTTATATTGTGACTCTAAAGTTCCTAATTACATACCCAAGAGACTGATAAAAACTATAATAGAGTTAATGATAAATACTGATTTGCTATAAATAATGTTTTATTTCAATCTTTCCTGTTTCATACTAGTGTACGACCATATATGCGCAAGGGGTCGTTTTCGACCCACTGTAAAAACCCTACTTTCAGGCCTGAAAATTACAAATTACAATTACAGCTGTTATCTAGGGTCAATAATGAATGTCATATGTGAAAATCATAAAAATCGGAGCTAAAAATAGTTCTGCGCATATATGGGTTAACTCATAAAAAGATATTCTCGTAGTAGCCGTTTTATCATTTAATAAGTAAATAGTTTTCTACTTAAGGTTCCCTTCCTGTTACTTACGTGTGGTACTAGTGCTTAAAAGTCGATTGCATTGTAAACTTCGAAAAGTTTACAATAAAATACGGTAAAACCATTCGACAGGTCAATTAGACTGAGTGAAGAGGCACTTTGAAGTTTAGTAAGACTTGAATACGGACGTCGGTGTCTTAAGTTTAGTGCTTAGGTTAACAAGTAGGTAACAAATGCGCTTTTCAGATGGTATACTCATTGCAGTTGCTTTAGTATTATAATTTTACTACATTTTGCCGCCGGTCAAAGATTTTAAATATTCACAATTGGCTACTTGACAGTGTTAACAATAAAATATGAAAAGTGTTAGATATGTTAACTTATTAGTTAAGTAATCATTTTACATTTTTACTTTTTAATTAAAAGCATAGTTAGTATTTTATTTTTGCAAAATAAATTTTAGTTTTTTTATCTGTGGAATAAAAGAACCGAAACGGAAACCACCATTGCAATTCGGAAATGACATCTGTCGGCGAAAATTATTTATTTTAATGTGGCGAAACAATGATTATTTTACCGATTAAATTGAATTATTGTGTCTCTAATCGTATTAAGAATTTATTGAAACATTTTCCGTTTATCTAAATTAAGTCGTTCCTATGCGTATCGGTTCGTTGTCTAGGACGTTGACGTCATAATTGCAACAGTGACGTAACTTGGCGTTTACGCGCGCTTTTTAAATGTGTTACACAAAATCTTATTTTTCTCTGGTTATTTAGATTATTTCCAGATAAATCGAATTGCTTGGGATATAAAATGAACGGGCGCACATTTTACAATACTGTTTCAAAAACTGTCAAGTAGCCAATTAAGGTTGTACGACCCAGAAATCCATATACAGTAAAATATGTATTGTATTTGGCTTATAGAAGGACATTTGGCCTGACGAATTTTAATTTGACAAGGTTGGCTTGGACTCCGTTAACAGGCTTAAGGTAGCATGAGACATTTAAAATATCAATTCAATTAATAATTATTATTTACAGATAGTTTACTCAGTTGCGCCAAAAATTAATTAAGGTACTAAACGAAAAACAAATGTGAGGATTTCAAAACCTGATGGCACAGTTTCATAAATTATTTAATTAACCCTAGATGAGAATTTCAAAGCGTATACAAGCTTTGAATACCTACAGTAAAAGGGTTTGATAATTAAACAAAGATCCAAAGGGCCCACGATTGAATAATTAAGTATTGTTTAAAGTAATTTTAATTTATCGCCCGCATTCACTACCCAGCCACTAGTTCTACAACCGCTAGTTCCACAACTACCTAGATTCTTAACGCGGCGTAGCTCGGGTAGGTTTTTGTAGCGGAATGAACAGCATGGTAGACACTTCAGTAACTAAGAACTGGATAGTTCAAATTCATGCGGAAACTGTAAAATTTAGTGCTTGGAAATGTACAGAATTTTGTATTAAAAGCAAGCTGTTAATTGCAATTCTCAGTTGCTGTTTTTGACTGGACAAAGGCGAATTAATTTGAAACAAGGGTATTTTAACGATTTTAATGAAGTAGCGTTGAGGTTTCGCCGAAGTCCTGTTTCTCTCGCACGATTTTAATCATAAAGTTAATGATGTAGAAAATTTACAAAGGTGTTCTTAGAACTTATTTAATCATAAAGGCTAATTTAGTTTTTAAAATACTATTAAGTAGCTATATTTTTAAAGATCACGTGTGTGCGACGACTTTATGCAGTCACGAGCAATATAATTAAAACACTCGAGTTCTTATGACATTACAGTAAGGTTTAACTTAGAATGCACTTGTATATTAGTTTGTATACGACTAGTATACCGTACCCATATACAAACTATCTGCATGACCCAAGGGTTTACTGGTAAAGAATGCCCCTAGCATTAATTCCACCTGTTGTACTTATTTGTGCAATAAAGTTTTGAAATAAATAAATAATACCTTGTCCCATTTAATTCACTTTCTGACATATGTACTTAGTATACTGAGGTATAATTTGACAAAGTACCTATTAAATATTGACTTTATTTCTTTCCCCTACAAATTAATAATGTAAACACATCATGGAAATAGAGATAAACTTTAACAACCACGGGGTAATAGGCTACGTTAATAGCAAATTCGGTGAAGATGAAAAGGCCATCTGCGGCCATCATCTATAGTCAGTTAGGAAAAAAAAAAAAGCAAACTTAATTAGCTGGTTACGCTAATATATCGGTGGGATCAATGCACAGTTAGTCTATGACACTTAAGACCCTATACCGTACTTATTATCGTGGTTATTAGAACTAATTTTTAACGGCAAGTGTTGAGGCGTGATCTTAATTGTTCAAAAAGGATTTATATAGACTATTACAATGCTATTATTTTCAATGTTTGGGCTAAAACAAAAAGATACGTATTATGTGAACTGGATGCTCTCACCATATAATAAATAGGGTGATACAGTTAAAAACAGTGCAGTAAAGCGGCTTACAAACTTTGTTGTAAAATTCGTACCTATTTTAAGTGTTAGTCAGCTCGTGAGCGCGGTTGGTGCAACCTAACCGAAACATCGGGCAGTAAGTAGTTCGTATTAACTACTAAATAAAAATGGTGTCACGTTTTGACCCGTTAATTTATTTTAAAGGCTTAATTAATACTGCTTGAAACCTTGTTCACCCGATACCATTTTTTAAGGTCGCAACTGCTCATTTATAAAAATTTAATCACAATTTCCACCCATGCTAATTTGTGTAGCTAGTACGGTTTTAAATAGTAGTTAGCCCAGACCTGCTTCACTGCTAGTCCCTGGGCGCTGTTAGCCAAGTCTCCGGCTCAGAGTGAAACAAGGCTAAATACTGCTTGAAACCTTGTTCAGCCAATACCATTTTTTAAGGTCGCAACTGCTCATTTATAAAAATTAGATCGGAGTTTCCACCCATGCAGATTTGTGTAGCTAACACGGTTTGAATAGTAGTTAGCTCAGACCCGCTTCACTGGTATTCTCCGGGGCGCTGTTAGCTAAATCGCCGGCTCAGCCGTGCCGCACAACGCCTATTGTTCCAGCTGTTTTGTTGCTCTAATAGATGCGCCATTGTGGTTCTATCGCAAATTTACGCGATCCATGGCCGGTTATCACGCAACTGGAATCTGTACGCGTTTAGATCTTTTTGGAGCGTATGTAGGTATTTATTGCTCATGATTACTCTTTATGTTTTGTGTTATCTAAGTTATGAACATTTTATAAGACTCTTAGCATATTTGTGTAAATGTTCGAGCCTTTAGATTTAAAGCTTTAATTTTATTGCTTCGAGCTTCAAGCTTACCTTCAAATAAAGGTCAGAAGGATTAGCACGTGTAAAAAATCCTCTTCTTCAGTAATTTTGAAATGTAGAATCCTAAAAACTTTTTATTCTAGAAGTTTAAGGTCTCAAAACGATTTTATCTCTTCCTATTTCATAAATTTGGTATGTAAAATAGGTGGAAAAAGCGAGTTGTTGTTACATTCTGATTTAATTTTGACTAATACTATAATACAACACAGGTATTTCATCGACACCGAAATCAGGTGCAATTTTCAAAAGTTACTAAGAATGATATTATTTAATGGGCAGAACATAATCAGATATTGTTACGAATTCGTCTTATTCAATGTTTTCGACGCGTTAAAATTATTGAATGATAAACAAGGTACTAGATTAATAGTTTCTTGAAATGACATTTTTTACACAAAGAAAACAAGAATTAGAAAATATTTTTAAAACTAATTAAAAAAGCATATGTACAAAAGATAGTGAGCTCTGGCAATGCTGTCTACGTTACATCTTTGAATATTCAGACTGAGGCATTGGCTGAGGAAAAAAATCATAATTTTACAATAGTAAATCCAAAATACAATATTCAAGAAGACCTCGACTCGTTCTTGACCGGTTTTTCAAAGCATCCATTTTTCACCCGCCTGTCTACCCCAAATTTCGGGACCTTTTCTCAGAAACAGATGTCGGTAGCATGTTCGAAATAATATCAGATAATAACTGGTGTCTGAAGTGAGGAAGGCAAATGTCTGTCAAGAATAAAATACTTTTCTCTCAAGAACAAGATGAAATATCAATTGGGATGGAATTCTAGTTGGACTCTGAAAGTCTAACATTTTTTGTTTTTAACTCGACACCTTTATTTGAGCTGTAGTTACTTTTTATTGTCAGTAACGACGTTTTGGGGGAGGAGCAGACGAGTGGCTTGCCTCTCGATTTTTCATCGATAACATTTTGGTGAGTGTGCTGAGCTTTTGCAAAACCTCTTTATCCCCTTTTTTGTTTCCGTCACATTTACCAAACGGCTGGGTGCAGCAAGCAGTTTCACCCTTATTTTATTGACATTTATCCATTACACACGACGTAGTTTACCTCTTCTTTCATTATCTACTATCTGTTTGATAAGGGGTGAAATTCTCAGACAAGGTCAGTTCTTCAAAAACTCAATAATCTGGCCACTTTTAAGGCTAAAGTGAACAAATACCATTCAGGCAATCGCGTATCATCTAAGGCATTATTTTTGCCACCCAACAAGCTAGATTGATATAAAACATAAGCCTTTGTGTCAAATGTACATATTAGACTTTGTACTGACTTTATGTCGTCGGCATAAAGTCTAATATCAAACTCCAAGTATTTATTGTGATGCGTTGTTGACCTCAATTTCCTATTTCCTTTGTGATGTATTGTACAAGATTATATAAAACCCTAACTGTCATAACTGATTCTTGTTAATCAAGATAAATGAAAATATAACACAGAATTTCAGCGGGTGATCAGGATGGTTTATCTCACTCTCAGTCAGTCTCTTGTAGATTACTGCATCTCCTCCTGGGGTGGTCTTGCTAAGTCTCACCTGCTGGAGGTCGAAAGAGCACAACGCCTAATTTTGAAGGTTGCCGCAGGACGGTCACCTCGCTACCCCACAGTTGATCTGTATAAAAATTGGAATGTACTAACAGTAAGACAGTCGTTCATTCTTCAAACAATTCTAAAAAAGCATTCTCTCCTGCCATTTGATCCTGAATTGCATAAGGGTAAACGTAGGAAGGGTAAAGTCTGCGGTATTGAGTCCTTCAAAACTTCCACCGCTCGCAACTTCTTTTGTTTCCTTGGCAGTTACCTCTATAATAAATTGAATGTCAGTCTCAACATATATTCTCTTCCAAAACAAGCATGCAAGGTAACTGTCTCAAATTTCCTCAAAACGTTGGACTATACATCTACTGAGGCTTTACTTACTCCCTTGGTTTGACTGTTGTAGTTTATTTGTTTCTTTGTTTCTCCTAATCTATAACTTCTCGCATCGCTTCGTTCCATACAGCAACTATAACACACACACACACACACACAAACACACACACACACACACACACAATAATAAGTTGGCGTTCCCTTGTGTTTTTTTTTTTTTTGTTTTTGTTTATTTTATAATTATTGTTTTACTTACCTTTTAGATCTAGTTTACTGACCAACTTCATTGCTGTTCTAAGTGACACTTCATACCAAAGTTACTTTTCACCTAAACATAGTCACTAGTCCCATGTTGGTTTTATGTTTAAGTTTGGTTTTCCATCACTACCCACTTTATTTATAATGTATTACACCTCAGTCCACTAAATAAATGTTTTTGTAAGGGGGTCCTGGTGACCTGTGTCACAGGTTTCTTTGGAAACCTACTTCAGGCACCAGTCTCACACAACAACATAGGTTCTAACTCATTCTTACTGATGCATTATATTAACATTACCATTGTTAACCTTCTTGTGTTGAGAAATTAAAAAATTAAATAAATATATTATTATTTATTATTATTATTTCTGATTGAATCTTCTTGACTGACAATGTAGTTAGTGGTAAATTTAGTTCTCCGAGTGCTTGGTAAAATTAAAAATTATGTGTAGTTGGTTGCTAAGTTTTATGAGTAACGTCGAGTTAAAGTTTATCCTTGTTAGACTCCTATAAAGTTGTTTCACTAAGACTGAGGTCTCTTGCATTAATTCAAAAGATGTTACTACAAAGAAAATGGTGCGTTTAGCTACCATATTTGAAGAGATATATAAGCAAAGCTACATTTTAACCACCTTAAAAAAGGAGAATGTACTAAGTTCATCATAGTTATTTTATAAATTGTGTATGAAGTCAATTCCTGTACTAATAAACTGGTTCTTATTAAATGAAGCAAGTATTAGAGTGAGGTTTAGAAAGGGTTTGCAATTATGCATGTGCATTGAGGTATTGATCAGTTTCCAAATAGATGAAAAGCATTTAACTGCGCACCTGGGGGTCTACTCTCAAAAACGAAACGAACAAACGAAAGGTTTCGTTTTTGAAGATTAATCAAAAGTGTGCGAATTAAAACGTGGTTTTTGATTTGTATAAATAATATTTTGTTTTTTGATAACGCCTTATTCGCATTCGAAGTGAGTTGGTTGCGATTTGGAGAATTAAAAATTGCTATCCGTCGTCGTATCCGACATATTTCGTTTTAGGGAGTAGACCTAGTTTTAGAATACATAAATCATATCTTTTTTTCGTAAAATGTGCTACTGTTATAGAACTTCTATTGAAAACTAAGCTAATAAAAAAAAATCGATAATGAAACCTCGAAATAGGCATTTACCTTCTAGCTCATGTATATAATTATATTATAATGGCGAGGAACTAGCTTGTGTATTAAATTTTATTAACTTATCTTTGTGTACAATGTCCTTAAGTTAACTTCTTCATTTATTTTCACAATATTCATTATAGCTTTAAAAATTACAGATTAACTGACGAAAATAAAGAGACATGATAAAAATAAATAAATTATAATTGAATCATTTTTAGTCATTAGTTCAGTCACTTTGGTAAAAAAAAGTATTTAGTTTCTTAGAGGGTAGTTGATCACTTTTCATAGGTATATAAAGATAATTCTAAAGTGTTGATGATGTACCTATGTATATGTAAATAAATCATGTTTAATTGCATTTAGTCTACAGATCGTAATCAAGACCTAAGCATCATATTAATCCTCAGCAAATTTTGTGCAGCATTTTATAAAAGGCTTTTTGTTCGTAACGCTTTCAATTTTACTAGTTCCAACATGGTACTGTACATGATGTGGACTTAGAATTTTACGAGCTTTGCACTCGGCTAACAAAAGCGCTATAAGTTCCAGGCTTTCGTTTGAGTACATTGTTAAAAGAGTGATTTGGAATTAATATAAAATATAGGTCACAAAGCTTGAGTTGGAGCAAATAGCAATCATACAGGCGGATAATTTGCATTTGGGAAAAACGGGTCCCAATTACTGAGACTTCGCTGTCCGTCTGTCTCGTATTACCGCTATAATAGCAAAAACTAGGAATAAATTAAAACAAATATTATGGGGGGGGGGGGAGGTCCCATACAACAAACGTGGTTGAATGCTTCAGCATGAGCTGCTACAACATTGGATCCAATGCTACAGCAGCGCTGGTATTCTGGCGGAACCTTAAACTGAGTGATATCTTAAGCCCTACGCCGCAACTCGTTACAAAAAGGGCACAATAACAGGGAACATTAAAACTCTCGTCTAAAGGGCTTCCAGCTGAACCACGCATCCTCGTAACGACGGAGGTCGCCATTACGATCACAATGCCTGCGCAGGACACGATATCCGACAAGAATCTTGCGACTGGATCGATGTTAGGCCGGTTATACTACTGCAACAATTAGTATTTCAAGCAGCTTTAAAAATTCATACTAATATTATAAATGCGAATGAAACTCTGTTTGTCTGTCCGGCTTTCAAGCCTAAACCACTGAAACTATTTTAATATTTTTTTATATAAGTACTAGCTGTTGCCCGCGACTTCGCCCGCGTTATTTCGGGATAAAAAGTATCCTATATGTTAATCTAGTATGTCATCTGTCTTGCTACCAAATAGTATCCAAATCCGTTTTGTAGTTTTTGCGTGAAAGAGTAACAAACATCCATACATCCATACTTACAAACTTTCGCCTTTATAATAGTAGTAGGATTCGTTGAGCCTCTAGAATGGACAAAGGCTATTTTTTGTTTTGATTATAAGGGCGATGGGCGTAATATTGCCCTTAAAAGTTTATATATGGGAACATTTTGATTTTTTAATCAATAATTGCCTCCTGGGCCGGCGTCATACGCGTATAGTTTCATGATTGAAACGATATACGACCAAATGCCTTTGATTAATCGCAAAAAAAAATACCAATGACATGTTTTTTTCTCTCCCACGCATCCAATATATGTTTGATCTTCGCACTCCGGCATCAGTTCATCGCACCAATTTAAAAATAGTTATTTCTTAAATCGACAGACTTCGAATCAAACCTGGGTCCTTTCATACAGTGAACTCTCTACCATTGACATATTTTCTATAAAAATATATCCTCAACATTTCTTTAATAAATAAATATTCAACATCAAATACATTGCCTCGTTTCTTGGTTAATCATTACTTAGTTGTTAATAAAATGTAAACCATCGAAAAACTTCGCATTCTAAAACTTAAAAAAACCGATGCGATTTAGTCTCGCAACAATATCGCATTCGTACAAACGGCCTTAGGCCCCACATATCGGCGTCTCCACCACAAGCAGGCGTTAATATTCAAGTAGCGTCCCTGAACGTGCGCTCAAGTGTTTTCCATTCCAATTTCGTCGACAATTTTCCCGGTCGGAAAATTACGATCTGCGCAAGTTCCGATTTCATTTTAAACGCTTCGTCCGTAGGAGCCTTAAGGGGAGACGTGGCTAACATGTCTATAGTGATTTTTTTTTAAATAAAGCTTATTTAGAAATAAGCTGAAATTTAAGCAAGGCAGTAAACCCTTAAGCTATGGCCGCTATGGGGCTTCTGTTTCCCGTAGCGCTGTCACTGGGTGATGAGGAGGTGAGTGGGGTTTTTAGTTAGAGTAGTCTTCACTTGTACGAGTGGGGGAGTCCCACACACGTCGCTGTCATCCCCACGGAACCGGTATGGTACGAAAAGTAATTTCCCCACCTCTATAAAAAAAGGCAGTAAACCCTTTTCTTTTCACTTATCTTATAATAAGTTAGAAAACAAATAAATGTTTGACGATATTAGTTTAAGTGGTAATATTTAATATATTTTAATAAGTAAAATAAAAAATAAAAGTCACAAGATTAAACAACAACAAAATTAAATATCACATATTCGATATACAATATATGATCTCTAGTAGTAGTTTTTAGTAGAACAAAAGAAAAAAAATTTGTTAAATTACATACTTTTATGAGTTAGTTTTAATTTTTGTCTTTGCGTCCATATTAACTGCTATCATCATATCATATACACTTTCACTATTTAACTGCTATCATTATGAAACCATTAAATGTTTTTTTAAATGGTGGGTCGTTACAACAAGGTGCAATGACTAGCGCAAACGAACAACATCCGTTAGACTCTGATTCACCAAATTCTACCTCAAATTTTAAAAAACTAACTTACTAAATTTTCTCTTTCCTAATCAAATTAATTCGTCATATGACTTGGTGCAACTGTAAATGTAAAGTACCTTCTTATTAAAATAAATAAACACCTACTTAGCGCTGCCGATGTCTTCACGAGAATAATAGGCTCCAAACAAATTGTTTTAAGTTGGTACTTGAGTTAATTTGCACTGCGTTGAATGAAAAATTAAAAATTACAAATGTTACCTACTTGAATAAAAATAATATTTAATTTGATAAAACACGATGTGGTCAAAGTACCCCCATTCCCTCTTTTCGTTTGGTGCAAAATTGCACTTGGTGTTTTGTTTATTTTTGCTACAAAGTGAGATATTACTTTTAGTTTGTAGTTGTAATTTTATCGGAATACCTAACTAACTGACTTTTAGAAATAAACAACTTTTAGTCGAGTGGTCAGTAACAAAACGAAAAGAATGAAATGTAAATAATTAACATATAATTCTGTTATATGTTAATTATTTACATATATAATAATCATTGTGATTCTCTGGTATGTAGCAAAAACACTTGTGGTACAGAAATCAGAAACAACGACGGAAACACAAAACCCAGACCCGAGATACATTAGAAAAGTTAATTTTGCAGATTTATAAGTTTTATGGTCTTTTTTTATTTGAACAATTATAATATGACTATGTAAACCATCACTTAGATATTGCTATAACTTATTTTTAATACTATTGGTAGTTTAACCGTACATATCAGGTAATTAGTGTAGATTTATATTATAAGGATCTTTAGACATATTTAAATTAGAAAATAAATAAAATACTTTGTATTATTATTGCAGTCCTATCAGTGTAATTATATTAACGTAATTATCTTGGATAAATGTTGCGTTGTCTTGAATCTTAATATGTGTTTGTTTAAAGTCCATAATGAGGATCTCTATCTAGAATGGAATACTTCATACCACCGCGCACTCTCCATTTTCGAAGTGTCTATCCAAACACTTGTCATAGGCGGCATCACTGCGTTGTTTCTAAACGCGGGGTCGATCGAGAACATTATAAATCGCCTAATTTGACTTGACTTGATATTTAAAATCAAGATATTTGCTAGATTGATATTTTAAATAAAATAAATAAATAAATAATAAAAATAAAAATTATTTATTTCGAGCAGTGAGTGGCTCATATAAAGAGGTTAGTATTACAAATATCTTCAATGCTATGTTAGTATAAAATAAAATTGAGAGTGGACACAATATGAGAGTGAACAAAATGTATTTGCTCACTCTCTCTACCAAACACCGCTAGATAGGTGATGTGTATCTGTCAGTCACCGTCTTCAGAAAGCTGTTCTGACTGCCACGCAACCTACCAATCAGAGATACCGTTCTTTTGCGCATCACTGCATGGCGCACAGCAAACATCTCCGATGCTCTGCAATAACGTTGAAATCCCAACAGCATTCTGAAGATGTTATTGTATTGGACGCGCAGCACGTCCAGTGACCTTTTGGCATACGAGACCCATAGGTTTCCCGTGTAGAAGCTCTGACAGAAAGCTTTAAAGAGCGTAAAGAGCGTAATAAAGCAGTAAAATATTTTTTATAATTATAAGGCAATTTTTAGATAGAATCTAAACACTGATAGGTGCAATTTGTATGAAGGAATACTGTAAAATTTAGTTTATTCCCGATGTTCCCCACTATTTGCCTACCACTAATGGACATTAGAAAGTAAGTTGCTATATTTTCCAGTGGGGTACAACGCTACTGAAATATCGTTACAACGATTGAATATTCAGCAATACTTCACCCGTTACTGTTTCCATCCAGATTCGATGGCTTCATACTCACATTATTAGGTTTTCAATTTTCACGTAGGTAATCGAAAATTTCTAGGTAGGAGATTTCTCCGAAATCAAATATCTTTGAGTACATAAGTAGGGCGGTAAAATGTAAAAGTATTTCATATTTTCCTGGTGATTGAATACTCAGGGACAACATATTTTTCCAAAATACACGTGGTTTGGAAATAAAATCGTAGGTGCAATGTTTTAGTCTCGCACCCATTCACCTCGTTTTGTTTGCCCCTTTGCCTAAAAGTATAATTTTGCCCCTACCTATATGGCCTTTATTGCGGGGCGAAAGTATTTTCAACACCCGAACATCCGTACGCTTCTTTTTTAGTACAAAGAACATACTCTACTTTGAAAAGTAAAACACCTATTTTACAATTTGTGAGCCATCAACTTTTGTTTCAAGTAATGGAACATTAATTATTTAATGCTTTTAATATTTATCATAAAGTCGACAAGTTTAAAATTGTTTTATTTCTTGGCCAATGTACTTTCCTTTATTTATTTTACGGGGCACAAGGAACCATTTAATATTCTAAGGGGTTTTCTGAACAGTAAATGGTACCAAATAAATAAATGTATTTTTTCAATATTTTTATTTTTGTCTATTTACACGTACTTAATTTAAATAAATTAGTATTAAGGCACTTGGGATGATGTAACTCAAAAAATGACTTTGGTTTCAACATTTTAAGAAAAAAAATTTATGCTATATACATAGGGAAACTACTTTTCATAATGATTTTAATTTTTAACAATCAATATTTACTAAACTTAAACAGTTTTATAATGGCGGATTTACACAAATTTGAAAGTGGATAGAGATCATTTAAGATCTTTAAGAGAGTAATGAAAAAACGTTTTAAATCTATATAAATAAAAATGAATTGTTGTTCGTTAGTCTAATTAAAACTCGAGAACGGCTGGGCTGATTGAGCTGATTTTGGTTTTAAAATGTTTGTCGTAATCCAGGGTAGGTCTGAACGGTGAGCAAATAAGGAAAAATTGCCAGTAATTAGGCGGTACAAAGTTCGCCGGGTCAGCTAGTTAATAAATAAAAATCACAGGCATTCAGCGTCAATAAACATATTTCAAGTCATACAGTACAACATGTTTTAAGTGTCATTTTAACTTTTTATGTAAATATCGCTACTGTCTATCTTACTTGATCATGTTCATTTAATCAATACAATAATAAAAAAAACCAAAATGAATAACTTCTACTTCAAAGTTCAATTCAAGAATTTACATGGGACCATAAAGTTTCTTGGTCCAATTTATTTAAAATTTTGCACACAAATTCTTTAACAGCATGATGGCCGACATATTTTATGTCGTTTTATTTTTTTTTGTTTTAACAAAATCAGACTTGATACAGTTTTCTAAGCTTGAAGTCTGCTAAAAGGAGGTATATGTATTAACTACCTACAGATAGATAAATAGATGCCATCTTAGAACCCATTTAAACAGTTGCACTGTTTGATACATGTTATTATTTTCGAAAATTTAATTCACTTTTGCCCAATTGTAAATATAAATAAATAATGTAACCCAGGTTACGTTTGTCATTATACAACAATAATGCCATATCGTATATCTTACACCTAGATCTAAACAACAAACTAGTAATTAGTTTAAAAAATAAATAATAATAAAACTAGAGTCTGTTCCAGATAAAGGTGTAAAACTCTTTACTGGATTCTTGTGCAATCAAGGATGAATGAGTTTTTTGTAAATTTGATTATTTTCAAATGTATATTAAACAGCATTTGACGTAAATCTTGTGTCAAACTGAGGATAAATTTATATTTCGATGTGCGATATGTCAAATATAAAAACATTCTTCCCTGTCAATAAGATACAAAATTAAGTTATTTATGACTAGTTACAGGTAACACTTGTCCGATTTAGAACTTGTTTTCTCCTAAGCTGGGTCGTCGGATTTGCATCGAAGCTACTGAAGCCTTCTTCTTCACACCATCCTCTGAAAAAACATAGTAAATTTTAGATTTAATATCTATTCATTTATTATGACAACAGTCACCAGCGTCATATAACATGTTTAATATATTGGCTGACCCGGCGAACTTTGTTCCGCCTTAGAGGCAATAAATGAGCTAACTTAAAAAAAAATATAAAAAAATATTAATAAAAAAGTATCCTTTGTCCTTATGCTGATTCTAAACTAGCTCTACACCAATTTTCAGCGAAATCTCTTTAACCGTTCTTGAGTTATAAGTAGTGTAACTAACACGAATTTCTGTAATATATAGAAAGATATATGTGGCTAAAACTACCCAAACCAAAATGTCTACTAGTTTAGAAAAAAAAACAAAACTGAACTAATCTGGGCTTGGTTTTAAAACAGCCTTTGGTGGAAAATGTTGTCGATACATAGTTCCACGCAAAATATAAACAATATATTTTTTCTGTTGTATTGACCTTTCTTATTACTTATTTAGCCTTCGGTAAGTGCCCTTCTCCAAATATGTTTAGAACTGAAAACTTAAACTATTATTTCATCTAAAATTGTTTTTAAGAGAATGTATCTATATGTATAAATTTTTCTAAAAAAATAACCTCCTTCATAGAATAAAGGCTTAATTTATTAATGCGATGCTAAGAACTATTGCACTCTCTGCAGTGCTTTAGAGTTTCAAACTTCAATAAATTCCACCGCTTCCTAGCACGTTTGCCATGAGTTACGTACTATCCTACCCTCTGAAACCATTATGAATTCCGTACATATTTCAGAATTAAGCTGCGGTGTAATGTTGCGAAGTTTCAAGTTTTCGAGTCCTTAGTATCAGACTCCAGAAATTAAAGGGTGTGAATTAAGGGCACTTTGTAGTATTTGTGAAATCTCGTTTTTGAATTGTTTGTTTAGACTTATATCTAAACAAATGTTCATATATTAAGACTCCATTTACCTATCTTTATTTAAAATAACTTCTTGCTAAACTATCATTAGCGTGTTAGCGTTCACAGTTAATCATAAAAAACTTGAAAAACATAGAAAGTAAATTTATATTTTTAAATTCTGCCTATGTACATAAAATATATAAAAAAGATTAAATACATTATTTTGTATCGAAATTCTTTGTTTAATTATAACATTGTTAATCACAGATAAATTTAGTTGTATTAATATTCTTCATTAAATTAGAGTCGTAGATAAGTGATGGTTCTACCAGCTCGAAACCTATAAGTACCGAGAAAATAACAGCAAAAAACCTATATTTAAAAAAACACCAATCCTCATTTATCAGGCCAGTTTATTAAACTTGACCGAATAAAAAAACCTTCGATTTTATTATTTTTATAGTACTATACGCCGTATTAGCGATACGTGAAGGTCGTGGGTTCAATTCCCGCACCGCAAGGGGAGATAAAATTTTTCTGTTTCTAATATAAAAAAACCTTTTTACAACATTAATTTCTATTTTCAATTTTCATTTCGTGCCCAGGACTCGATTCCTACAACATCACCCCCGAGATTGTTATAGCTCATATTTATGAATGAGCGTCATTAAGGCTACATGAGTGTATATGTGTCATGATTCTCATAATTGAGCCCATACACGTAATAAGGGATGATTCCCAGTTTTTGCTTATTTTTTACGTTCGCAATTCTGAGAGGATTATTCATCATTAGGATACTATTCTGGATAATCAAGCTTCTTCGGAGTACGACTTTTTTTTTATTATTTTGATTATTATCTCTATATCTACACGTGTTGTCTTACAGACAATTTAAATACAAATAAGACATTATTTAATTAGCGGCTCGCCGCAGTACTGTCCTCTTTTATTCCACCTTGTTGCGAGATAACTATAAAAGTAACACATATACAGTGGCGATATTTTTTGTTATATAATTATAATAAAAAACATTAAAATGGCATCTCCTTTTGCGTTGCGGGGCTCGAACCTGCGATATGTGAAGGGGGGTTCAAGCCCTATACCGCAATAGGGGATTAAATTTTTCTATTTCTGTAAAATATTTAAAAGTTCGCTAGAACACGGTGAAGCAATATATATAATATTTATAATATAATAGAAACATAACGTTAACCTACGTTTTGGTTTGATACCAGTTGATGGGTTTAGGGTAAATATATTTTTCCCTAAACAATAATGGTATTAATAATTTATTGTCTTCTAATTAAAATATCCAGCTTAATGACTTATTGTTTATAACTTTTTATCGGTTTCAATTTAACAAGATAAAATACATGTACACTATTTTATATTTGCAAGGGGTATTAATTGGTTAATTAGAACAGTACTTAGGACATACATGTTACAATAACTTATGTTCGTGCGTTCCGATTTGGGTGTACAACAGGAGGGCTTAATGCTTTGCCCATCCTCTACAAGCCAAACTTTTTTTTCGCGTAGGTAGAGAAAGGTTCTAACTCATCAACGAATTATCATGATCTTAAATGCAAACTTCAAATTCAACTCCGAAGTAATAAATATTTCTTGAAAACGATATTCTTTATGTTCGAGTATTTTACTTTTGAAACAAACAGCATCGAATTCACCTGTGTTTACCAAACTCTTGAATTTAAATTAGAAATCGTCTTCTAATCTGATCGAATCCTTTGTAAACAGACCAACATTCCTAATGGACTAGCTGTAGGTACTCCACACAAGTACCTAAGAATCGAATACATTATCTGGTTACAGACACTAATTGCAATTTGTTGAACGATTTTGCTTCAATGTGACTGAGGTTGAACTTCGAAACGATTTTTTTTTCCGAACCTAAATCATCAAAAACTACTAGACCGATTTCAAAATGCTTTCACCATCAGAATTATACGTCCTGAGCAACAACAGATACTTTTTAATAAAATTACTCCCTGCGGGCGTACACAAAGGTAAATAAATGAGTCAAGAATAAAACATTAGCTGTAATCTAAGTTCAGAGTATACATAATTATTTCGTTTAGGCATTTAATTGAATTTCTGAAATCGCACGGCACATTTACCTGTGATAAAGATAAAGAAAGAATTTCTATTATCTAACATGTCATGCAGGCCAATCGCTTAATCAATAAATTTTATTCTCATGTTTGAACTTATTCTGCATTAACTACGGGGTATATTTTACTCAAAAGGTCTCGATTAAGGAGAAAAAAACTATCTTAAGGATCGTGTAGTTCTATTTGGGCAGGCTTCTTTACGTACATTGCTTTGATTCTTTGATAAATAGCTAAGACCCTTGGTGGTATATGAATCAGAAAGAATAACCGGTACCCGAGACAATAATAAAAGCTCGTTATCCAATCGGATCGGGTGCTCAATTAAATTACCCTGAAATACTATTCCGAACCAAATAAACTGCTTTTTTATTTATCCCTACTAATATTATAAATGCGAAAGTAACTCTGTCTGTCTGTCTGTCTGTCTGTGTGTCTGTTACGCTTTCCTGCTTAAACCTCTCAACCGATTTTGATGAAATTTGGTATAGTTATACGTTGAATCTCAAGAACGGACATAGGCTACTTTTTATTAGAAAATAAGGGGGGAGGGGGGTAATACCACCTTTGGAAGTTTATATGGAAAAATGTTTATTTTTGAAGTTAGAGATATGAAATTTGGCACAAAGATAGCTCGAAACTTGAATTAAAATATAGACTACTTTTTGTTTCGAATATTAGGAGAGAAAGGGGTAAAACCGACCATAAAAGGATGTAGTACACGCGAACGAAGTCGCGGGCACAGCTAGTAATTTATAAAGCAGCTCAATTAAACGGACACCTGTTGATAGGTATTTACAAAAAGAAATATGTAAATAAGAAGGTCAAATGAGGTAACAATTGAGCTCCAAGTCTGGCACGGTGTTTCACGGTATAGGGCCACCTAGTGACAAAGGCGGTGATAAAGCCTGTATAGAATCGCAAGGCAACAAGACTCTCCTATAGCTATGAATAGTTGAGAGGCACCGTGGGAGTTTTAGTTAGTGCAAGCCCAACACACCACTATCTGTTCCCCGCAGAGAAACGGTGCAGGCATTTCGCCCTCGAAAAAAATTGGGTTCTTCCATGTAAGAGCCACTTTTGGCCATCCATGACGCACAGATACAATCTTTTAACTGTGATCTTACCGACAGCACCAGTCGTGTTCTCTGGCTCATTCCAATCCTGGATGTCGCCTTGAATGAACAGGATGTAGAACAGGTTGCCCAAGAAGTAGAATGCCACGGAAATGAAAAAAACCTTTCTCCATTCGGACGCGAGAGTCTGTAAAAAAATGAATGTGTTCGCGTTTAATCACATTTGAAACAACTATTTTAAATTGGTTAACTATGGACAATCTAAAAGAGTCGATATGCCTTTTTTAAACAACAATATTGTCGAAAGAATTTACTTAATTATATTTCATAGTATTTATTTCATGTGATATTTCCAAGTTTTCATTTAATAAATTGGTAGTTTAAATAAACTAAAATACACGCAATAATGCACATAAATCAATTTCATCAATGCTATCGAACATCTCGTTGGTCAATTAGAAATGATACACATGTTTTTTGGTTTTTACGTGCATTTATAAAAGCGTGTTAGAAAAGGCACGTGATCTTGCAAATCTAAAGCTTGGTGAAATAGTGTGTTGGAGTAGTTTACCTCATCAGAGACCACAGCAGACACACTGAGTGGGGCCATGATGGAGAAGAAAGCGCCGGATGCGTTGGTGATGCCCATGAGGGTACTGGCGAAGTTGGGTGACAGGTCGATGTGGGACAGCTGAAACAGGAAATGTAAGATTGAGAGAGGTAGGGCATAACGATTTATCGCTCGAACTGGAGCAGCCCGACTGGTTTAATCTCCAACTTACAGAAGATCGCAGCCAAATAACAATCACTTCGGTGTTGTAGTGTTTTTGCGTGTGAGTAAGGTTTCCAGAGCTCTTGGGGGGTTATTACACCCAGTAAAAAACGGGATGTAAAAACTCAGTTTATTAAAGATATCATTACTGGTAGCTTCAATTGTAACAGTATGAACTATATAACTTACTAATTACCTATCGAATAGAACACAAAAATATTTTTTGTTGACCATCATCAATGATAGTTTCAATCATAACTAATTCAACCAATATAATCGACTTAAGTTTGCATTGACCAAAACTCATAGATTCTTCGGGTATTCATAAATTTATCCGTAAATAAAACTGATGTTATTGACTCATACTTAAATAAAATAAGTTCAAACTCTGACCTTTGAACTTTATCTTTGATTAGATATGGTACCAATTTTTTATGTATCTTGCTATAAGAATACCAATGTAAACGCTAGAAAAATAATATATTTAAATTTAAGATGAAAGTATAAAAGCTATACAACTTCGAAAAGTTATGAAAGTCGTAAACAGTAGGCCACTGTCGTGTGCTCAGCAGGTTTCGTTATACAGGCTGGAAATGACTACCGTGGGACGTGATACGTTCCCATTACAAACTAACAACATTGTTAAGTCTGGTTTCCAGCAATATATCCACGTCGTGATTACTATTGGTGGAAGTTCAACAACTTGGACCCAAGAGTCGCATCGCGTGGTCACAACGCTTTGTCACATCCAAACTTAGCGTCGAATTTTGGATTAACGTTACTCTATACTGAAACACATCTCAAGCACTTACTAAATTACATGATATGAAAAACTTTTTTTTCTCATATTCAGTTCAACTAGTGATCGTCAGCAACTTTGCCCGCGTTTTTTCTGCATAAAAAGAATCCTATATGATAAAAATAATAATAACAGCGGTGTGGGGCTCAATCCCATGACCTTCACATATAGCACGTGCTGCTCTATAGCTTTCCCTAGATTCCTTAGGTAACATTTTCATAAATAACTAGCGGCCGCCCGCGACTTCGTCCGCGTGGATTTCGGTTTCCATACAAACTTTCACCCCCCTTTGCAACCCCTAACAACCCTTTTTTGGCATTAAAAAGTAGCCCATGTCCTTTCTCAGGCTCTATAATATATGTGTATAATTTCATTTAAATCGGTTCAGTAGTTTCGGCGTGAAAGCCGGACAGACAGACAGACCGAATTACTTTCGCATTAATAATTTATTATATAGCCTAAAACCTTCCTCGATAAATGGTCTATTCAACACAAAAATAATTTTTCAATTCGAAGCAGTCGTTCCTGAGATTAGCGCGTTCAAACAAACAAACAAACAAACTCTTCAGCTTTATAATATTAAAAAAGTAAATTAAAGTATAGATATTCACTGAGTTATAAAAGAATAATAAATTCAAAACTCATACCATTACTCTGACATATACATGCAAGCCTTACATGGACACATATGAATTAAACGATAATCTATTTAAAAGTAAATTATTGCAACAAAGAAACTTAGTACCTATATAAATTAGTACTGTAACCTCGTTTTTAACTCATAAACCTTAAAAATCCTTGAATAATATGTGCAAAAAAGTGCATGCGATTTGAATATATTTTGCTCCAGCGTTCTAATTAAGCCGTAATCTGAGTGCAACATGTTAATACCGTAATTTCTAATAGGAAAATTACAATATCAAATAATTAGCAGCACTTTAAATCTTTTCACATAAGCCAGCTTTTAATTCCTTATTATGTAAATTGGGCTGCGTCGGGTAAAGTTATTTCTCCAGTTATTGCAATTATGGCCTTTCGCTAATAGCACGTTACATGTCAATATAGAGTTTGTCAAAGTGTAAAACTAATTTCCTTTGCATGTGGTGTGGAAAGTGCCTTTCTTTGACTTTTACAAAAAGGGGAGAATAAAACTTCAGTTGCCTTGTATCCGACCCTAAAGGCAACCACTTTAAAAATGATAGCAAGACAATAGTAAAAAAAATATAGGTAAATACTAAATAGTGTTTCAATGGGCACTAGCTAACTTCACCTAAATATTAATAAAAAACGGAAGATGTTTCTTTTCCTCTTGCGGTATGAGATTTAAACCCACTTACCGAAGGCTACGAGAGTAAAATAACAAAAAAAAAAGTTTGCTTACGATAAAGTGCGGCAAGCTCAGTTAGAAGAGCAGCACGCGCGGTACGTGAAGGTCGTGGGTTCGACTCCAACACCGCCAGGGTAGTTGAAATTTGATGTACGTTCGAAAGCACGGTAGCGGATACAAGGGCGGTTCGTAGTCAAACTTGAGTAGTCGTTGGATTTTGTGCCGCCCTTTTGGTACGGGCAAAGAAACTAAAATCGAACTGCAACTTTTACTTGCTTCTGCCGTTTACTGTATTTATTCGAGTGTTATTTCTTATGACAATTAAAAATTGGACCTTAATGTTAAAAGGTATTGAATTGTAAACAAACTTAAGACGTTAACAGTACGTTAGTGTCATATGATAAAGTCTATTGAAGTCACTCACCATAAAACCGACATAGTGTGCCCCGTTGAGACCAACAGTGAAGGTCAGAATCACAACGGCCAAAGTCAGGTGACCAGCTGGTAGATATGATAGGGCCACCAGAGCAGCGGCAGGCCCCCAGAAAGCTGCAAATGACAATAAGCTGTTAGTTTAAGAGAGGTAGAGCATAACGATTTATCGCTCGAACTGGAGCAGCTGGACTGGTGAAATACCTTAAGAAGACGCAGCCAAATAACGATCTATTCTGTGTTGTTGGGTTCCTGCGTGTGAGTTAGGTGGCCAGAGCTCCTGAGGGGTGCTACATTAGTAGCAGGGGTCAAGCCTTCAAGGTAAGGGTGACAAGTCAAGTAACAGTTTATTATTCTGTACTTGTCGCCCTTAAGCTAGGGCTTCATTACCACGCCTCTTTCTGCGAGACTGTCATCTCGCAGAAGGAGGCCATGGAAAGGGAACGCGAAAGCGACCCTGCAGCTCCGGCGTGCAGAAGACGCAGGAGGCTGCGCGCAAGGCGGCACTTTGCCCGCCTAGTGCCTCCTGGCGGGGACCAGTCGGCCGCGGGTGTGGGGACACCCCGGACGGCCTTGCACGGTCCTTCGCACCAGGGCGGGAACGGCGTAGCACGCTCGGTCGTTCCCTCCGGCTCCCTCTATCCAGAGGGGCGAATTGGGGTCTAAAAGACCATTCCGTCTGGCGCCGTGGCTGTTGTGGTTTCCACCGTTTTTCCCATGGCGCCAACCAAAGGCGATGAGAGCGTGGGGGGGGTTTTTAGTTCGGGTAGTCCCTGCCCCTTCTGGGCGGGGGAGTCCCACACACGCCGCTGTCGTCCCCACGACAGCGGTACGGTGCGCAAATACATTCTCCCCCCCTCAAAAAAAAAAAAAAAAAAGGGCTTCATTACCACTTTACGTCAGGTGGGATGGGGTCAATCTTGTAGTGCAATAAAAAAATATATGTGTATTCCTATACATACTGACCCCGTTTTTCACATTTGTTTTTCTCTGATTCGTTGCTATTGGTTGCAATATGATATTATGTAGCCTAATGCTTTTCTCGATAAACGGACAAACGGAATCAGTAGTTTCTGAGATAAAAACGTACAAACAAACTCTACAGCTTCATAATATAAGATAGATTCTAAAACTTGGGACGTGGCTACTGATATTTGGTATTTAATTTATAAACTGACTTAAAAAAAGGAGGAGATTTCTTAATTAAACCCGTATACAAACTATCTGCATGACCCAAAGGTTGACTGGTAGAGAATGCCCCCATTAAGTCCACCTGTTGTTCTTATTTGTGCAATAAAGTTTTGAAATAAATAAATATATATTGATCAAAAGTCGTATATTTTTATACATCTCCCTTTTATTTCTAATACTTCTTATGATATTTTCGCAAACACATATATCATCTTACATTTCAGCATCATGCCTTTGACTTTGCTATGCGGTAATCCCCAAAAAAACAAAGGTAGAATTAATTAACTTGTCCCGGTTATGTATGGAGAGCAATTAAGAATATTTATAGTCGCGGTAATGCCGGTCAAGCTTTTATAATTCAAGCTTTATTTGTATACTCAAATACAGCATATATTTTAAGCTTTGTATTGTTTGGAATAAAAGCGCTGCATTTTAGCGAGATATAATACGTATAATTTGGGAAATTTAAATTTTCTGACTTCATATTCACAAAGTTTTGAGAACGTACGCCGTGGTGGCGTAAGGACATATCTACTTCCAATTTGATATCAATAATACCTTTTTTGTAACACGTCTGTTATCAAATATCTTTTTGCGTCAAAACTAGATATTTTGTCAGTAAAACATAGAAATTAAGCTGAAGAAGTTGATTCTCTTTATATCATAAAACTTTGCTCCTGGACATAAAATAACTTACAAAGATTCATTACGAAATTAATAATTAGAGTAAAGATAATAAACTGCGCACTTCGCACTTTGAACTTCTAAAGATCTCGGAACAGCTAACATTAATAAAATTATACTTGCAAACTACGAAAAATTGGAAAATTTTCTTAATTATCAGACTCTCGGGGAAATTGTGTCTAATACCGTTCTGAGTAAAAATTACGATCAAATTGTAAAACATTACGGTGGGAAAATTCAACTTTGAGAAAAGAAAGAAGTTATCCTAAAATACTGATAATGACTTTGTACCAAAAAATGATAGTTGTGAACTTATGCCATTAAATTATGTAATTACTTACTTTTTACATAAAGTAATAAACAAACAAACAATTATTTTTCATATTCCAAAATGGATATTAAATATTTGATTAATGTTACTTCTGCATTTCAAACCACTTTGTACTTATATTTTAATTTGTATTAACTTTCAAAAAGTGTGATTTAAAGTGATATTTATTTGATAAAGCTAGACTCTTAAGAGTCTTGCTTTATTTAAGCTAGACTCTTAAGAGTCTTGCTTTATTGATTACTGGATTAAATAGACCATTTGTATAATTTTATTAGAAATAAAGATTTTATTATTATTATATTATTATTACTTTAATTAACAAGCTACGGAGGTTGACCAATTTCTGTTAACACCAATATTTATTATTTATATTAGTTTAGTGACACTTCCATTTTTTTTTCTAACTCTTTCTGATGTGTTAGGGTAATTTTTATGCGTAAAATAAAATTAACAACGTATGGCAGCTTAATGGTTTAATTGATGCAGTGCCTCCCTGCTATGATACTGGCAGGAATACCAACTAAAACATCCCGGCGGACCTCATTTCCCTGATGGTCTACCGGAACAGAAGACCTACCAAAATATCACCGGTGGATTGGCCGCTAACTAAGCATCTCTCTCCAATTCCCAAAGACTTACAAAAAGCAAACACATGCAATCTTCTCTTGATAAGCTAATAACATTATTAAGGAAATAAACAAGAAGCTATGTCACGGTAAAGAGTCCTATCGCTGTATCAGCTAACCTTCTGGCATAAGAACGTGATGGGGAAAACTTAAAGTTGCTTCAATAACATACCGATAGTGTTGAAGATCTTTCTTGACGTGACCAGGCTGATGATGTTCCTATTCACAAGGAAGTCGGCGAACCAGCTGAATATGAAGCTGAGGATATACATGGCGATATAGGGCAACGCTGAGAGGATACCACTCTGAAAGTAAAAACGATATAGATTATAAATTTGGTCATAATTACTACCATCCATTGACCTCAATCCTGTGTTTCTTGAACTGAAATATTTTTAACTCTATGTTTTTCAAATAACGTAGGTATTGCCACAACAAACAAATATGGTAAGGGCAAACTAGCTGGTCCAAAATCAGTCTCACTATTGCCATCTGTTGAAATGACTTACCCATGGAAAAACTGATTTAAAACAACAGACTCACAATCTTACTTGTATAATGTTCGCGGCACATATCGTCACAGCTGTTTGGGTGTTTGGGTAACCAGACTTTGACAAGATAGTCTTTGTTTATTAGGATCTATTGTCTTTCTTGGTGTAGGTATTCCAGTAGTGAATCCGTGGAGCTCATTGCATATTGTTATTGAAAGTAGTGAGATAACTGGACAGTTAATCCATTCTCAACTTCTTATGTAGCATCATTGTTATTTGGAGCCATTCCCATTTATATGTTTCTGCTTAAGGATGTTAACATTGCTATGATTTATTTATTGTAACAGCATTTGATATTGCTCATCATTACTTTCTATACTATCTTTAAGTAATAGCTTTTGTTTATTTATATCCTTAAAACTGTTCTAGTAACCCCTTCTCTTATATCCAGTCAATTCAACGCCCTAATAACTCTTTGAGTGACCACTCTTCGTTTAATTACATTTAATTGAGCTCTACCTCATACATTAAATGACTCTGAAAAATATAAGGTACTTACTTGTTTAATGTCAACGTGGAGGACATTCTTCATGAAAGATGGTAGTTCAGTGAGCAATGTCCAGAAACCTAAGCTCTGACCGCTGTGAGCAATGAGGATGGACCAGAAAGGCAATGATGTCCAAATGCTCTTCCATGGTGTGCGCATACCCTGTTTAAAGAAAAATATTGTAAAATTTACGAATTTAAAAAAAACTATGAACCTCGAATGGCGCTGTACGTCAATGGCGCAGTGGCTAAGGTAAGATCCAAACCGCGATGACTCTCGGGTTCGATATTCAGTCAGGTCTAATTGGGAAAGGAAGTTTTCTAGAAATCAATCTTATCGATTTGTGTTGATACTTTAGGTAATTTTTATCAAATGCTTATAATTATTGAATGAGATTAGTTCATAGTCTGTAGATTCAAATTCCATAATGAGAGGACCTTTTTTCCTATATATTACTGAACCGTAAGCTAGTTGTGAAAATAAATACTTACAGTGTTTTGGAGTTCATCAGACCCAGCATTAGTTTCGATGTATTTTTGCTCCTCCTTCGAGATCCACCTGCTGGTGCCCGGAGTAGAAGCCCCAAGGATAATCCACAGCGCAGACCAAGTCAAGCAAGTGATACCAGCCACGTAGAAAATGGATGGCCAACCCCAAGGGCTGGCAGACAGGACGCCAGATATCATCATCTCGATTATAGTTCCAAGTTGAGCACCTGCATGGAAAAGTAATGGTTAAGGTCCTTTTTTCAGCCAATTGATTTACTCTAGCATTTCTAATTTAAATAAAACAACGTTGGTAAGTCAAGTTCACCTTAATGAAAAGTTTTCCAATGCGACATTCCTGCAGGTGCAATATCATAACCCAATCGATAAGTCGACTCGCTGTGGGAGTATTTGAAATTAAGATTTTTAGCCTATGTGCCAAGAAAAATGAATCACGCAACTGTATCGCTTACATCCGGTGTGCAGTTTGTAAAAGAACAATGCGATGACCAATCTTACTGCTTACAATTTCGAAGAAACGAAATGTTTTATTTGATATATGGATTTATTGTGAAGTACAAGAATACAGATACTTTATGACCAAATCTTTGAAATCAATCGCGTTTGGTTAAAAAAAAACAATTATATTAAACTTTATTATTAAACAAAATGCATGTAAATATAAAAACATGGTCCTTTAAAATATATATTTAACCGATTTTGTTATTACTGAGACCATGATACAGCTATAAATAGCTTAAAAAATATTCTTACATACATGGATTAATCCCGTGATGTGACATTATCAGGAACATCCATAAACGTGACAATGTTCCGACTAGAAGAATGCCTTGCATCTACTCCTTATAGGCATTATACAATATTAATAATAATATACTGCAGATAAACTATTATAGAGTGAAAGATTCAACTGCAAGACGTATACCCATTACTATGAACACTAAAATGCAACAGTTGTAAAGATCTAGGAAATGCACGTATCTAAATCTGATGCAGACGATACGAATGACCTAAAGTTGCTGCAAAAGTTTAATTGAAGAATCCACCGATTCAAACCAGCGCACATTTTCCAAATTGCACAAATTTCATCCAAGAAAAATGACCAAACTCCTAATAGCTGCCGATTCAGGAGAACTTTCGCTGGATAACTTTTAATCGCATAAAATAGTTAACTTGTAACGTAGTTGTCGGACTCTTCCGCTTGAGCCAGAAATTGAAGGCGCTTTCGTTTTTTTTTTCTTCTTGTAATATTTGTGGAAGTTGGGCTTAAGTTTTCTGAGTCAACTCGCATTTTATGTTCAAAATTCTACAATAGGACCATAGGAATAAAATTCGGTGTTTGAATTATTTTTAGTTATATAATTGACTAGCGGCCGCCCGCGACTTCGTCCGCGTGGATTTCGGTTTTCATACAAACTTTCACTCCCCTTTTCACATTTTTCATTATTTCTTCGCTCCTAATAGTTTCAGCGTGATGTTATATAGCCTAAAGCCTTCCTCGATAAATGGTCTATTCAACACAAAAACAATTTTTCAATTCGAACCAGTCGTTCCTGAGATTAGCGCGTTCAAACAAACAAACAAACAAACTCTTCAGCTTTATAATATTAGTATAGATAATATTTTATTGAAATCATATCTAAAAAGTTTCAAGTACATGACGAGTTAATTTTACACTAGTATAACGTGTTTTAGTTGATAATTTTATTGAAAGAAGTTAATTAATATTGCATTAACTTACTTATTTGTTGAGGCTTGCGTAAATTATCAATTCTTATTTATAATAACATTTTAGCATTGTTTAATTTTTTAATTATCAAGAATTAATAACAGACATGGCATCTGTTATAGTGCTGAAGCAAATTGGTGGAGATTTCTCAAAAATAAATACTTAAAGTTTCTTCTTTACCCACCAAAAATACCGTATGATTTGGTTTATAGTGGTCTTCATATAGCAATAAGTTAAATATTACTACTTTTATTACTCTGCTAATCTTTTTACAAGTGTCTTCTCGGTAGATTTGACCGAACCGAAGTTACTATTAATTGAAAGACGATTCGCACGTATATTTATCCTACTTGAAAAAGTTTTTTTTTTACTTTGACTTTAAGTAGTGTACGAGTAGGTCTGTCCTAATAACCCTTCTATAGGTAACGGTTCTTCATTGCCATCACAATCTGAACCTTATATTCTTCACATAAGGTCTAAAACCAATGTAGGATAGCGGATGTATCCGAACTTATTGCATGAGCGATAACTGTACAAATGTTTCGCCGAATGGAGAGAGTGACAGTAGATTTGAACAATAAACGGCAGACGATGACGTGGAAGATATTTTAATAATTTTATTTGGCTATAATATGAAATATTTACAATTTGCTTTTTTCATTTGCCTTCTACTACCAATTAAAAATGTTTTTTATTCCGCTGGTTTAAGGGACAACTTACCAGCATACACGAAGGTGCCCATACGACTCCTCTCCGACACAGGTGCCCATTGTCCAAGTAGACCGTGAAGACTGGGGTAGAGAAGACCTTGGGTCAGACCCATGACTACGCGGCAAGCGCACACTGCTATCCAGTCACCCTGAAAAATAAGGCTGTGTGATTATTCAATGTACAGAAACTGTCTCTTTCATACATTGTTGATTATGTGGTAAGAAGCTACACAACTTGTGGTATAGAAATCAAATACAACGACGGTATAACACCTATATAATATGGAAAATATCGGTCTACATAATGATCCGACTAAATCGAACCCGGGACCTCAAGATGGCGCGACGCCAAAATCCGGTCCGCTCGCTCTGGGCTACAGAGTCAATCCCTACTACGCTGTCTGTTACGCTTTGCCGCTTAAACCCCTCAACCGATTTTAATGAAATTTGGCACAGACAATCTTTAGACCCTGAGAAAGACCTGGTTTGCCTTTTATTGCGTAAAAAAGCCATGTAGTCCACGCACATGAAGTCGCGGGCACAGCTAGTACTATAAAATATCTTTATCTTCGCTTGGGTAAGATTGAGCACATGAACAAATTTTCGTTTTAACCTTTTTTGATTTTAAACTTGACTTTATCAAATTGTAGGACTATTTTAAAAGAAATGAGGTTTGAAACATTTGGTGCCTCTACTGTCCAGATCTTTTTAAATTTAACCATGTATAGAATAACCGTACTCATAAACCAACTGTATGACCCAAGGGTTGAGTGGTAGAGAATGCTTCTATTATGAAGTCTACCTTCTGTACTTTTTTTGTGCAATAAAGTTTTGTAAGTAAAAAATAACCTTTATAGGTTTTTACAAAAAAAATCGTAAAAAATGCTTTTTAAAGCTACTGTTAGTCCAAGTTTCGAAACTTTATAAAATAATAAAAATTACCGTTTTGCAAGTAGCAACGTTTTCGTAAGCAATTGAATTACGCTTTAGAAATAAATGTAAGCCACAGTTTTCAACTTTTTAATAAAACAAACACTCTAAGTACCTAAATCCACAACAGTTAGGATTTTAAAAGTTGGAAAATGTGGCATAAAAAGGCTCATAACTTTTTAAAACAGAAATAATTTTAGTTTACAGTACATTTGGTTTGCCTTACTCATATTATACGTTGTTATATCTACACTAATATTATTAAGAAGAACGATTTGTACCTATTTTTGTATTTGTAATGAACAGGCTCGAAAAGTACTGGACCGATTTAAACAAATCTTTCACCAATAGAATGCTACATTCTTCCAATTTGACATAGGGATCCTTGGTGAAATTTAAAAAATTTCAACAGAAAAGCGGGAAAAATTCCCTAAGGTGAAACGAAGTTCGCCGGGACAGCTATTAGGAAATATAAGGGTAAAGTCTTCTGACTGCTTGTAAGTCTGTGGTCTCGCATTTTCCGTGACGGTAGCCATATTTGAGTAACTTTTTTTATTCTTTTAAATAAATAAATGCGCCACAATTACACCAATCACCTGGTCTCAAACTAAGGTTTTCCCTTGTACTGTGAGTACCACACGACCGATACTAACTGTGTGCGTCATCCCAGCACACCCAGATCCAAGTCAATTTAGAAAAGTTCGTTTTTCCCAATTGACCCGACCAGGAATCGAACCCAGGACCTTCCGCGCTTTGGCCTAGTGGCGCAGTGGCTAAGGTAGGCACCTTAGTCACTGCGCCACCAAGGTCGTCGATTTCAATATCCTCAAAATTTTATTTGATTTCCATTTGATTGTTCCGTTTGAAATTCCTGAAAACTCTGTTTTATAAAGATGTAGCAATATTCTGGATAACGTCGTATTAATTGCCAAAATTGTATTAATGCAACACAATTGGCGACCTCGGTGGCGCAGTGGCTAAGGTAGGCGGCCAAAGCGCGTAAGGTCCCGAGTTCGATTCCCTGTCGGGTCAATTTGGAAAACGAACTTTTCTAAATTGACTTGAGTCTGGGTGAGCTGGGATGATGCCCCCAGTTGGTATCCGTCGTCTGGTACTCATAGTACAAGGGAAAACCTTAGTTTGAGACCAGGTGATTGGTGTGATTGTCTGGCGCCTTTATAAGATATAGTCAAAAGCTCGTCAGTCTATACACTTTGGAATATATTGCGCACTTATGTCGTACGCATACGAACTACTTTTGAACGGTTACTGACAAATGCTGCTGACTGTACATTAGTACTTTTATTAACGACGACAAAAACTAGATTAAATTAAAATGTTGCTTCCAGAAAACGGTTGGAACTCCAATTGACCCAGAAATTGGTGGCTTCCTAATTTAGTGAATTGGCTTATAGCGAGGTAACATTACCAGAATTGATGTTATCACAGGGACTTACTTCATTTATACTTAGTTTTTTTCTATTCATTGAAACCTTGCTATAAAAATATTTTAAATAATTGATTTTTTTTACGTTATTCAATAGAAAAGAAAACAAAAATTTGTGCAATTTTCTTCAATGACTTTTTAAGACCTAAAATTACAGAACCTCCGCCTAAATTGTACTATAATCAATCTGTAAAACCTATTTCTGAAAAGTTTTGTGCAATAAAGTACATCTATCTATCTATCTAACCTCCAAAATATTGGTTTGAATGTGCAAAAGAAAACTGTTTACTAAAATCACTTAGAGACCGTTAGTTAGGTGCAGTTAATTGTTTTGATAGTTCCAAGCATCGCTTTATGTAACACCCGATTTTCACTTATGGAGTGAAATTTAAACATTTCAAAGGAAATGAAACCTCATATTAAAATTTTTTAAAGTTGCTTTTAAGTCAAAATCACTTTTAATGTTATTTGTTGTTGTAAAAACAAAAGGTTCCTTGCCACTTCTTCTGTTTTTACTAATGCTTAAAAACGGAGCATACAAAACCTTAAAAAAGTCAATCAAAAAATTAAACAAAACACTATCACAAGACAAAATTCTTCCAAATTCAAATTTCTTCTTCTCATTTTTGCACAAATACCGTAGCCTATTCTTAGAAAAGTCATCGCAAACACTCGGCTCAATTGTTTTTTTGCGCGAGACGAGATTTGAACGCATTATTTCCTTTCGCGGCTCTCCAATAGTTTTCAACAAATTGAGGCACTTTGTCTGGGCTCCCCGCAAAGATGCTTCGAGATAATTTTGCTCGAACGCTCTCACGGTTCCGTGACACCGAGAAGATTTTCCACTGAGTATTTATTCTTAATTTTGTTTTTGAATTCTTGAAAGTCGGTTTTGAAGATCGAATACGAGGATACCACTAGTAAAACATTTGTCTGTTTTAAAGAGCAATTATTAGTGGTGATCGATTAAAAACAATTATTTTTATTTTTATAGTATTTTACGCCGTACTAGCGAACTTTAAATAGTAGAGACAGATTTTTTTTATCTTTCCTTGCGGTGCGGAAATTGAAACGATTCCGATACGTGAAGGTCGTGGGTTCGATTCCAACACCACAAAGGGAGATAAAAAAATTTTGTTTCTAAAATTTTTTCTGTTGTAATTAATAATGATGCAAATATTGACCAAGAAAAAATATAATAAAACACTTGAATTAGTTTTTGTATTAACAAATTTTGAATCCACATCAATCCTCGTGATCATTAGTAATAACTTTCCATTTATTTGAATAATAAAAAAAAATATTTATCTTTTTCAATTCTGCCTATCTTTAAAAGACCACCTACAAAGTGAATAAACATCATTAAAAAGAATTGGCACCCCATTCTATTCAATGATTTTTAGACGCCTAAATATATATATGCATTATGTATTGTTTGAAAGCAAAAGTAATCAAATTAACTACGCGAGATATCAAGGCTCGCCATATCAAAGTTTTCCAATTATTAAGACCGTATATTTACGTACAGTAAAAAATGTGAAAATCGGTTATGTGTTACTAACCTAATAACATATATTTGATACTTTTAAACATACAAAGTTTAACATCATCTTTTACGGTAAGAAATGTTTAAATTATAAGAAATTTTTTTTTTTACTTCAATGATGTTTGTATTAATATTGAGAGTCCAAACCATTACCGTAGCATTTTCTTCTTCCTAACAAAGTATACATTATTTTATGCGTTAAGTGGTTAAAAAAATGCACGTGGGTTAAGAGAAAATAACTAAGCATAATCATTATTTTTTTTAAATCTACCAAACTTAGAAATACCAACCAAAAACTCCCAAATCTACCAATAACTACCCAATTAAAAAGTTTATTATCATCGCTTTCGCCAACCAGCACATAAAAATGTAAAAAAATATCCGTAGAAAAAATAGTGGTCTCAGTTTTTTGTCTTGCGGAACCTGATAGAATATTTTTTCGCGCATTCCCACACCTCCTTCACTTTTTATTATGTTCGATTCTACGTATTTGCAAGATTTATCGCGCCCTAACAACGTATTTGAGGACCCCTTTTTACCTACGTTCTTTAGTTTTATAATAACTTCGCGTCGGTAAAGTCTGTGATTTATTTCTGGAAGAATATTGCAGTGAATGTGAGATTTAATATTTTTTTAGCTGAAGTTTTTAGTTCGGCCCTGTGAATAATGTAGCAACGTTGCAGTTTATCTGCAAGCTAGTTGGTGTAATATTTGAATTTTTCGCTTTTCGACGTTTTCGGTTTGGAAAAAAGTGACTGAACTTGTCGAGTCTGCTTTTTAGAGCTTAAGAAAATAAATGGCAAAGGTGAAGCTATAATACCGTTCTCAAAGTATTTTCAACAGCTTCATGAAATTAGTAGACGCAAAAATTATTAAAATATAACAATTCATTATCATAAAAAAGAAAGAAAGAAAAAACATTTATTGACATCACTACATTTACAAATAACGCAAGACAAAGGAAACAGATATAGTATAAATACTTTGTACTTTGTGAGGCCAATTTGGGTTCCACCTCAGCGAATGCCGCTGCGACATTTTAACGTCCCAGCAGTGCTGGTATTCTGGTGGAACCCCTTGCTTGGAGAATTAGCAACTGCCCTGGCTCTTGCTAGTTCCCCACGCAATCGAGTATTATGAGTTTATTATGAATTTGTTTCATTTCCTTATTTATGCTGAATTATTTGGTTTCAACATTTGGAAACCAAGCAATACCCCTTAAATTTTTGAATTCTTTTAGTGTTGGCCATGCAATATTCGCACGCAAGGAGTGTTTTGAGCGCCAGAATAAAAATCTTGTATAGAAAATTATGTCATTAAATCCTTCTAAGACCGGATATCCATTGAAAAACGAGACATTGTTCTATCTGATTTCTGGGTCATACGACCATGCATAGTACTTTTTCTAGAAGAAAGAAACAAATATAAAGAAACGTTAATTTAGTGACGTACATCGCAATCTTTGCAGCAATACAGACAAGTGTTGATAGGTCACGTATTCGCATCGCGGCATTAGCGATCATCAAGCATTTAAACCGTCATCATACACACGATTGTAAATAGACCAAAGAACTGCTACAACTTAGCAGGCCTAGAGCCTTGACTGGACACTGCAAACTAAAAAGACACCAGTTTCATATGAAGCTGAGTGACTCTGATGAATGCAGATTCTGCAAGGAGGAAAAGGAAACACCTCTTCACCTCCTGTGCGACTGTGAATCACTGATCCACAAACGAAGCATTCACCTGGGACGACATTATAGCCCAACCGGATGAATTAAAAACCCTGAAAAGTCAGGATAATACTATAAATTTTAAGACTTTCGCGTTCCATTTTAAACATTTAAAATAATTTAACGGGTCAAAACGCGACACCATTTTTATTTAGTAGTTAATACGAACTACTTACTGCCCGACGTTTCGGTTAGGTTGCACCAACCGTGGTCACGAGCTGACTGGTCTTGCTCGCCTTCGTCTGTTCGGGGGAGCTTGCAAATCTTCATCCACCCGCACATTGTCACATAACAAAATATTATTGAAGTCACTTCGACACACTACACTGACAGTATCCGGAATTGTTTTTTGATCGTTCTAATCGCGGTAAACATTTATTAATCACTGGATTCCATGCTGATGATAACTTAAATCCGTCTTCTCTATTGAAATTTTTGTACTTTTTGATTTCAATAGCTTCACGTACTATCCTAGTATGGTAGTGGCGATCGGTCGAGAGGATTTTAGGGTCGTGCAACTCCATCCAATGATTAACTCCCATTTCTAACAGATGTTCTGCTACCGCGGATTTATTAGTCTGACGATTTTTGACCGCCGTGATATGTTCTTTCACTCGTTCAGCTATTGTCCGCTTAGTTTGTCCAATGTAAGAACTACCACAACTGCAATCAATTTTATAAACTCCCGGCGTTTGAAAAGGAATAACATCCTTCGGCGTTCGCAGTAATCTTGACATTTTGCATAACGGTGTATATACAGTCTTGATGGAGTTTTTTCTTAGTACTGTTCCAATTTTATCCGTTACGCCTTTTATGTACGGCAAAAACGCTGCTTGTCGACTGACTTCAGGACACATTCCTTTTGATTTCCACCTTCTTGGTTTCCTCGACACTTCATACCCGTTTCGTCTGAGTACCTCCTGAACATGCGTGAGCTCCGCCTGTAAATGTTCAGGGTCACAAAGGTTATGCGCTCTGTTAGTAAGAGACGTCACAACAGATTGAAGATGTCGTGGGTGATGATGCGAAGAAGCGTGCAAATATCTGTCAGTGTGCGTAGGTTTCCTGTATACAGAGTGTGCCAGCGTCCCATCATCTTTAACACTCACTTGTAAATCAAGAAATGCCAACGATCTGTTCCTTTCCATTTCATAGGTAAACTTTACTTTCGCGTGGATAGAATTTAGATGATTTAGATATAGATCTACTTCCTGTTGACCACCGTTGATTATACAAAAAATATCATCAACGTACCTCTTCCAGAGTTTCACAGTACACGGTCCAGTGGCGAGGGCTGTTTCTTCAAAATGTTCCATCCAGATGTTAGCTATCACCGGGGCTAAAGGACTACCCATGGCAACACCATCAATCTGAAGGTAGTACTGGTTTCTGAATAATAGGTAATTTCCGTCTAAACAATTTTCTATCAGATCTATATATTCTTTAGGCAACTCACTATCGCAGAGTTTACTCTTGATTATATCGAGGCACTCCTTAAGAGGGACATTCGTAAAAAGTGACTCAACGTCGAAACTCACCATTGTGTCACCAGGTTCCAACCTAATACTCCTTATGATGTCCCTGAAGTGGTAAGAATCTTTCACAAAAGGCGGTGTGTGTCCAATTATCGGCTGCAGTACTCCAGCAACATGTTTCGCCAAGTCGTAGGTGGGTGAATCAATTTGACTTACATTTTGAAGAAACAGCCCTCGCCACTGGACCGTGTACTGTGAAACTCTGGAAGAGGTACGTTGATGATATTTTTTGTATAATCAACGGTGGTCAACAGGAAGTAGATCTATATCTAAATCATCTAAATTCTATCCACGCGAAAGTAAAGTTTACCTATGAAATGGAAAGGAACAGATCGTTGGCATTTCTTGATTTACAAGTGAGTGTTAAAGATGATGGGACGCTGGCACACTCTGTATACAGGAAACCTACGCACACTGACAGATATTTGCACGCTTCTTCGCATCATCACCCACGACATCTTCAATCTGTTGTGACGTCTCTTACTAACAGAGCGCATAACCTTTGTGACCCTGAACATTTACAGGCGGAGCTCACGCATGTTCAGGAGGTACTCAGACGAAACGGGTATGAAGTGTCGAGGAAACCAAGAAGGTGGAAATCAAAAGGAATGTGTCCTGAAGTCAGTCGACAAGCAGCGTTTTTGCCGTACATAAAAGGCGTAACGGATAAAATTGGAACAGTACTAAGAAAAAACTCCATCAAGACTGTATATACACCGTTATGCAAAATGTCAAGATTACTGCGAACGCCGAAGGATGTTATTCCTTTTCAAACGCCGGGAGTTTATAAAATTGATTGCAGTTGTGGTAGTTCTTACATTGGACAAACTAAGCGGACAATAGCTGAACGAGTGAAAGAACATATCACGGCGGTCAAAAATCGTCAGACTAATAAATCCGCGGTAGCAGAACATCTGTTAGAAATGGGAGTTAATCATTGGATGGAGTTGCACGACCCTAAAATCCTCTCGACCGATCGCCACTACCATACTAGGATAGTACGTGAAGCTATTGAAATCAAAAAGTACAAAAATTTCAATAGAGAAGACGGATTTAAGTTATCATCAGCATGGAATCCAGTGATTAATAAATGTTTACCGCGATTAGAACGATCAAAAACAATTCCGGATACTGTCAGTGTAGTGTGTCGAAGTGACTTCAATAATATTTTGTTATGTGACAATGTGCGGGTGGATGAAGATTTGCAAGCTCCCCCGAACAGACGAAGGCGAGCAAGACCAGTCAGCTCGTGACCACGGTTGGTGCAACCTAACCGAAACGTCGGGCAGTAAGTAGTTCGTATTAACTACTAAATAAAAATGGTGTCGCGTTTTGACCCGTTAAATTATTTTAAAGGATAATACTAGACTTCCCAGAATCGACCCGGCTGAAAGGAGTTACTCTAAACTGGTGGCGAGTCACAATAGATCTGACAGGTCGCAGTGACTACAGTTCACTAGAACTGTACAGCCCCAAGTACCCTAATAATAATAAATACTTACGATTGTACCGGTGCAGACGCGTGTATATACACTTGCTACTGCACTACGTGTATAATGGTAACTGAATCGTGATTGCATCGATTGTATCGCTGATTTGACCCTTCTAGAAATCGTAACGATGTTGCATCGCGTAACAATCGAGTATATTCTCTATTTTTAGATAAATTTACACTTACAACACATGCATTTTGATAAAAAGGATCTTAACAAATACCACTAAATCAAATTTGGATTTGAATATACAGGTCAATAAACATAATCTGCGAAATCAAAATAAACTAACACTAATTTACTCCGAAGACTAACTACGGTAAAAAGACCATATTGTATAAGGGAGCACAGCTATATAACAGATTACCAAATAGCATGAAGAAATGTGAGAGTATAGAAGCATTTAAAAGCAAGCTTAAGGAGCACATAACTGCGAGTACAGACGACTAAAATAAAATTATTTATTAATATTTGTTATCTCATTATAAGTGAAATGTTAAATTTCTTATGAGAATAAATTCTTTAAACCTATATTCGTTCATCTCTAAAAAGTCGCAGTATGCAAGGTTTTCAATAAGCCGCCAAAAATATCACTTCATTACCTATGCATAGATTAAGATCTCTGATAAAAAACTGTTTAACGAAAAAAGGCTATTATAAAATAGATGACTTCATTAATGACAAAGATGTTTGGACTTGATAGCATTAGTTAGGTATGTACACTAGTCATAAGCTATGTTGTTAATATGTTTAGGCCATGCTCGGGAGTGAGACGGCATGGGATGGGATGGCCTCCTTTTGCGAAGACGTCATGTCGCAGAAGGAGGCCGCAGAGCGGGAGCGGGAGAATGATCCATCCGCTCCCGCCTGCCGCCGAAGAAGGCGGCTGAGGGCGCGGCGACAATACGACCGCGCCCAGCTACCGCGTGGGGACCGGCCGGCTGATGGTGTGAGGGCACCTCAGCTGGCATTGCACCGGTCTCCACTGCGAGGTGGGGATGGTCCCGTTGGACCGGCCATCCCCAGTCTCCCCCCGAACACCGTGGGGGGAGCAGACGGAGCCGCGTAAGCGGCTTTTCCGCCGGCGGCGCTGTGGAAGTAAAGGCTGAGCCGATTTCCCACAGCGCCGCCAATTAGGCGATGAGGGTTCAACCGGGGGGTTTTAGTGGGTACACCGGGTTGGTTGGTAGGAAGGGAGTCCCACACACGCCGCCACCCTCCCTCAGGGTGGCGGTAAGGTGCATCAAGCATTTCCCCCCGTTAAAAAAAAAAAAAAAAAAAAATGTTGTTAATATGTTTTCTTTTGCATGTTACGATTCGTAAGTTTCGAAAAGAGTAACTAACAAGTTTCTTGCCGGTTCTTCTCGATAGAAGCAACATTACGAACACGGTGGTAGTATAATCTGACGATTCATAAATGCTTTTGTAAAAGTTGACATGAAAAAAGACATTTTCTATTCTATTCTATTTTGTAAATGCAAATGTAGTTATTAATACATTTTTATTGTTATGATTTTTAAAGTTAAAGTACAGTTAGTGACAGTTCAAAAATATATTATAAATAGAAAACATAAAAAAGTCAAGAAATAAAATATTTGTCCCAGGTCATTGCCAAGGGGCATGGTACCAAGGAGGCTGGCTGCGTTCCCTCTTTGTATGGCCAGACTTATTTTTTGGCCAAGGAAAAAGCCAGCCCTCTGATTTATTATTTATTCTGTTTTAAACACTTGATTTTTGATATTAGTTCTTGTGCCCCCGACACAAAGGCGGTAAAGTAACAAAGTGTTTAGTAACGTGTTTTGTTTCTGTAAAGGTTTATTTGAAAGCATGTAGTTAATTATACTATTTGCGCCTGAATATATTACTTACTTTTTCCGCACAAATAGGCACTATAAGATTGACGATTCCAGTCACTGCCATGGCTCCGAAGACTAGGAATTTTCCTCCAAATCTGCCAGCTATCATACCGGCTGGGATCTGAAGCAGGATATACCCCCAAAAGAAGGAGGAGAGGATCGTATCCTGGATTGTCTTGTCCCAGTTGAAGACCTGAAAAAATATAGATAGTTGAACCGCTGGCCTAAAATGTGTATACTTATTTTACGTTCCTTGGAAACTATACTTCCTTAGTAAATATTTAAAAGAAACAGAAAAAAGGTATATCTTCTTGCGGAGTAGCTAGGGATTGTAATCCGGAAAAATAAATCCTGTACCAATAAACCCAATCGGCAGTTATTACCTAGGTCCACTATATATATGTATATGTGTGATATTTTCTTACAAATTACCTACATATAAGTGCAGTGACAGTAGGTTAACTTTTTAAATTAAAAAGAAAATTCGTACAGATTTGATAAATCCGACCGGATCCGGTCGGATTGATGGGAATCCGATCGGACTGAAAATGACGCCGGATCGTTATCCATTGGTGTAGCTGAATTGGAACTTGACCGCTTTTTAGCCCTTGGTTACGAGACTCTATGAAATATTATAATGTTTAACGAGATAAGCTCGTCGTATCCTTTAATCTTGGTAATACTACTCACTATATGTCCATGTTCGTTGGAGCCAGTGGTGTCGGTCATGGCTACGATGCCGACGCTCATGCTGACCCTGGTAGCGTAAGAGGTCGTCGTGCCCAAGAAGAGAAGGAAGATGACCACGTGTCGCATGCCCAGCAACCGATCTGGAAGGAGGAAATTTTATTTATATTAAGTATATATTAGATAACATCACATATTCTGATTCTGTGCTAAGTAGCTTAAGCAATTGTGTGACAGAAATCAGAAACAACGACGGTACCACAACACCCAGACCCGAGACAATATAGAAAAGTTCGTTTCCCATATTGACCAGACCGGGTATCGAACCCGCGACCTGAGAGATCGCGCAACACCAAAGTTCAGTACGTTTGCCTCTCGGCTACGGAGGTCGTCGTATTTATTTATTTAAAAACTTTTTTGTACAAAAAAGTACAACAGGGGTACATGAAACTAGTGGCAGTCTCTACTAGTCAACCCTTGGGTTATGAAGACAATTTTTACATACAAACTCACTATTAAGAAACCGGCTAAGTGCGAGTCGGACTCGCCCATAAAAGGTATCATAATATATTTTTTTATTGGAATTGATTGAATTGAAAGTAAATTGCGGTTTATTATGGCACAAACTATACAATATAATATTAAATTCTTAAAATAATTTTTGAAGCCCTATCTGTAGATACCACACACATATACTTATGTAGGTTTGAAGAAAAACATTTTTTAACCCCAAAAATTTTTTTTTCTATTTTTTTACAAAATCTTAATGCGGTTTGCAAAATAAATCTACATACCGAGTTTCAACAGTACAAATCTTATAGTTTCGCAGAAAAGTTGCTGTGCCATACGGACAGACAGGTAGACAGACAGATATATACATATATATGATCATAACCTAGTCATAAAAGTGTGTTACTGACACTCTTTATCAATTGACATATAACTGATGATTTGTCAGATAGTGTCCTTCACATAGATATATTATATTCCTAGATGTAACGCTAAAAACAGCAATTGGGACGTAGCTGTCTTATTCACATCTAGCCATGCAGCGCCACCTAGTGTGACTGAAACAAAAACCACTCAAAGCTTGTATTGGAGTCCGCATCTGCAGATAGAAAATCTATGGACTGGACTCCGGAGTTGGAGTCCAACCATAGACTTCCAATAGAATGTTACCAAATTGAAAATACATTTTTTTTCAAATACGACTAATTTTAATGGCCGTATTTTAATCAGTGATGGGCCATTATTGAAAAATCACTTTCTAGTATTTAACAGTATTTGTTATATTCGTAACTATTTACTGAACGCTTTATTTTATTCCTATGTGTATATGTTACTAATTTATTAGTATTGCATATTTTCCAGAATAGTGCTACTAATCGATACCAACTTTATCATAAACCATGTTTTAACATGGTTTGATATATATTTTGCATCTGCGCATCCATTACGCATGTCAACAATATTTCCACACACCTTATAAATTTAATATTTAATATTAAATGTTTAAAACACCCCTTTGTCTATTTCAAAATACCGTGCCACTATTAAATAAAACTACAAAGTATATACGAAAACCGTTTCTGGTTACAGGTAAACTTATGTACATACTCTTATATTTTAAATGGGAATACGGCTCACTAATAGTCATACTTATGAATATTAGTATTCTTAAATACTAGTGCATACTTGTGACAGGATCTATGGTATCCCTATCTCGTATTTGAATAGACTGACATTGAATTGTCAAACTGAATTTCACTAAAACAAGATTTTCTAATTATGTAGCAAAATGATGTATGAAAACTCAATAAAACCAAGTAATTATTATAATTGCGGACGAGGATAACTGTATATCAAAGACCATGGTGATTTCTAAGTTTGTGATTTAAAAAATAACGAGAGTTATTCAATATCGTCTTCATCGGTAAGTTTTGCAAAAACATTTGCGTATTATGTTGTAAAAATGAGCCAACGATTTAGAAAATGCTTGTTAACCTTTAAGTTTTTCAATTTCCCCAAAATAAAGGCGCAATAATAACCAAATTTTCAAATCTAAATAATGTATATTTATTGCTGTAGTGATGTGCCAATGAAAAAAATTACATCGTACCTACTTGTCGATAAAATTTTCGAACACATTAAGTTTTAGATCGCAAAATAAGAATTTATCAAGAGTGGTAAAAAATGGTGCCATGAGTCTTAAAATATCGGCAATGGCATAATGTACCTATTGCATTGTATGAAATTTTTGATTTAGTTCGACATAAATTGAACAAGTATGATTCACGAGATATATAAATATTAACATGTCTAAATTCACTTTATTTAATTTGTATTTTGTTACAGGAAATGTGAAAACAGAATCCCATTGCAGGGCGAAAATCAATATGATATTGAGATCCTCTGATCTATGGTTGGACTAAACTACATGTCATTTGTTTGCAAAAAGTTTTAATTTTACACAATTCGTGAATTTTGCTGTCATAGCGTGCTTAAAAAAATATTTTTTATAATAAATATTGGTAGCACTGTCATTTTATTTTTTCGTATACTTATGCAAACATCATAAACAAAATCAAGTAATGTACTGGATTGTCGATATGCTGATACATTTTGGTATTCTAAGCATACAGTCGAACAAAAGTTAAATTCTTCAACTGTTTTCTTGTAGTCTTCTCCATCCTAGCATGCTAGTACTACTCTGGTGGCAATTATGAAGGAAAGCAGGGCTAGTTCCAGTGGAACTAGCCCTGCTTTCCACCAACGGAACTTGAACTTCGGAATGGAAACGGAGCGGAACTTCGGAATAATTGGGAACCAAAACCAACGGTGGAACTGGTTCCCATAATACAAGTGCTTAAATTGTTTACTTTGGACTCAGGTCAACCTGATATTTATTTATGTATTCATTATTTTTATATCAACAAAATAAAAAGATCCCTATTTCTTCACTATCCATATTGTTATCACTTACATTTTATCGATATTAAAATCGATATTTGCTACATTACCAAAGAATAAATAGATATTAACACTCATTTTTAAATTCATAAACGTCAAAACGATGTTGAAAAAAAAATATTTTGGGGTGGACGGTCACATTGTTGCTGTCATGACGCGGTTTCTATACTTTCCTTATTCTAAGGTCCTTCATACGTATCAATCTGTGTTGATCTTGAGTTGCCAGATTACATAATATACGTTTTGAAGTGTTTGATAAAGTGGACACTGCGATACCAAGTGCGTGTCGTTGTCAGAGATTCCAATTTAATAATATATTAAAAAGAGTATTTTTTAAATATATTAATACATATTTTTACTAAATAAAATAAAATAAGAGCATTAGTTTTCAAAGTGGGCAGAAATAATTTATTTTTAGAAAAGGCGTGCCTGTTTTAAGAAATAAGTTTAAAATAAGATAGCAATTCTAAATATTAACATTGTTGGTATTGAACTCGGTGCATTTTAATCCTTACTTCCAAGTTACTCCTGTGTATCAAATCCAAGGACCAATAGGCAAGGGGGGGGGGGGAGTGGAATTATTTATTTTAAGGGAGGGGGCAGGTAACACATAAATTAGGGAACTATTAAGAAAAAAAACCCGACTGCAAAGTGAATAAATAACTCAACAGCGACAAGCTCTGTATTTATTTTTTGACTTCCTACAAGGCCTTAGTCATTTCATTAAATATCCTACAGTTAATGTAATTTAATTTACAAATACTTTTGTTTTTTTTTTTTTTCAATAATTGTTTTTTTATTTTTATTTTACAATTGACAAACTAACTGTGTGTCTTAGTGCGAAATTAGTAATAAGTTTAACTGTCATTTGTAAAAAAAAAGAGTTTCTTGCCGGTATCTTCTCTTTAGTTATAGGTTCCGAACCGGACGTAGCTTCATTTGCTTTATATAGTAACTATTCACAAGTATTACTAATGTAATCTATGTAAATAAAAAAAGATTGACTTTGACGATGGTCATCATCAAAATCATATAATTTATTATTTATATAAAAGGTATTCCTTAAGTAAATAATTTCGTCATATTCGAACAGATAAGTGAGAGGACGATTTTTTGTTTTTGGTTCATGAATAATATATCTTCTTATTTTCTATACCTGCACTTTGAAAGGGTTTACTTGTGAACGATAAGACCACATAAATTTTGTCTGCGAAACAAATTCTTGAAATAGTTTTGTGCAATGAAATCAATCAAACTAGAACTAAAAATTTGGCGGCTTCACTGCAAAAAAAACTAAACGAAAATACGTTTTCCTTGCCACCGCTAACGAATAGTGAATGAACAAAAACAGTTTCGTATAACGAACCGTTTCTCATTGTACGATATTCAGTTTGAATTTTAAAATCAAAAAACTAAAAAGCAAGTTGAATACAAATTTGGCAAGCGAAAATCAGTCTTGAATATTAATGGTGCAGGTTTTTGGGCTTGGGAGGCTATTCAGCCACAAAAAACTCATCTGTGTCCGAATTTCCCCTTTTCGAATTTCAGTGTAGGCTTTTCGGCCAATGCTACTGGATATTTGGCCGACTCGACCACGCAAATAAATTGAGGTAGTATATTCGGCCAAAAATTTGAGCACAATAATCTAGCTATATTTTTAAGGTAAATCGATATAATGAGAGAATCTAAAGTAATAAAAGTCATTTTTTTGTATTATATGAGTGTATTTTAATTTAACATTGACAAACAAAGGGCTATTTTGCCAATAAAATGACCTAATGATATTTCATTGTCAATAAATTGTTCTAAAATTAAGTCTACATTGTCATATTTTTATATAAATTTTTATCGAGTTTTTTGTCTTTTTTCCATTTTCTAGTGTTTGTCACTACAAAAAAAAAACCGTCTTCATTATATTTATTTTATTAACTGCTGATTGGCTGAAATTACTGTTGGTTTTTTTTATTGACCAATGTGTCGCAACCTTTGACGTCCCATGCGAGACATTTGACGTTTCCCTGACAAAGGGGGTTTACGACAAACTGTACATTTATTTGTATGTTGTATTAATGTATGTGCGTGCATGTATGAATGTTTGCTCGATTTTATTATATTTATTTTTATTGTGTTACTATGAAATCGTCGTGATTGTTTAGTATTGTTTATTGTCTTTGCCTGTTTATACCAGTGTATGTTTTTTAAGTTAAGATTTGTAATTTATAGTTTATTCAAATCATAGCGCCACTCGATTGCGTGGGGAACTAGCAAGAGCCGGGGCACTTGCTAATTTTCCAAGTAGAGGGTTCCACCAGAATACCAGCGCTGCTGCGGCGTTAAAACTGTCGTAGCGGCATTTGCTGAGGTGGAATCCAAATTGGCTTCATATGGTATATAAAATAATTTGTTATAATTGTCTTGCGTTGTGTTTGTATGAAAATTTTGTGATGTCAATAAATGTATTTATCTTTTTTTCTTTTCTATATAAGTAGTTTCAATCATATTTCAAAACTAGCTGTGCCCACGACTTCGTTCACGTTGACTACATACTTTCATGTTCATTTATAAAGTTTCTGTGCATGTATGGATGGATGGTTGTTACTTTTTCATTCAAAAACTACTGGATGGATTTAAATGAAACTTTACAATATTATAGCTCATACATCAGAATAACACATAGGCTACATTTTATAAAGATTTTGTGAGAATTATCTAAAATATGTCGATTTTAATAGTTACGCGTTGACAAATGAGCGCACGATACGCGGTGGCGAGCGAAATTTTTTAAGTTAGAGATATGAAATTTGGCACAAATATAGCTCAAAACTTGGAATAAAAATATAGACTACTTTTTGTTTCGTATATTAGGGGAGAAAGGGGTAAAACCGACCATAAAAGAATGTAGTCCACGCGAACGAAGTCGCGGACACAGCTAGTTTTGAAATATGATTGAAACTACTTATATGACAATGTAGACTCAATTTTAGAACAATTTATTGACAGTGAAATATCATTAGGTCATTGTATTGGCAAAATAGCCCTTTGTTTATGTTAATGTTAAATTAAAATACACTCATATAATACAAAAAATTGACTTTTATTACTTTAGATTCTCTCATTATATCGATTTACCTTAAAAATATAGCTAGATTATTGTGCTCAAATTTTTGGCCGAATATACTACCTCAATTTATTTGCGTGGTCGAGTCGGCCAAATATCCAGTAGCATTGGCCGAAAAGCCTATACTGAAATTCGAAAAGGGGAAACTCGGACACAGATGAGTTTTTTTGTGGCCGAATAGCCTCCCAAGCCGGTTTTTGTATCTGTTTAAGGTTTTACTCGTAAAATAACGTATAAAAAAAAAGTTCTGTTGCCGCTATAACAACAAATGATATAATCAAAATAAAATAATTATTTAAGGGTCCCAAGCAACAAACATGTTTAATAACCCAACTAGCGACCCGCCTCGGCTTCGCACAGATGTAATGTACATACTTAGAAATATTGGCTTTTCTCTTCTTTATTGCAAGTAAAAACCTTCCTCTTGAATCACTCTAACTATTTAAAAAAACCGCATCAAAATCCGTAGCGTAGTTTTAAAGATTTAAGCGTACATAGGGTAGGGACAGAAAAAACGACTTTGTTTTATACTATGTAGTGAAGAATATTTTTTAATTCGAACTTCAAGGCGTCGAACAGAATTAAGGCGCGCCATCTCTCAGGTCCCGGGTTCGATACCCGGTAAGGTTAGTATGGGAAACGAACTTTTCCATACTCTCTCGGGTCTGTGTGTTGTGGTTTAATCGTTTTGTCTGATTTTTTTAAAGTGCTTAAGTTACTACAGAATCAGATCAATGTATGTGATGTTGTGTGCTATTTATTTATTCACTATTGTACCCAAACTAAAACATCATTGATTCCCCATTGTGTATTGTGTGAATGGTCTCAAGTCGACAAAACGTCAGTAAAAAGTTTAATCACGTAATAATGGGCCGTCAAAATGTGTCAGCCGCGCGGATGGAAAATTTAATGTCATTCAATTCTTTAACAGGATTTCAATGCGTAGTGGTGACGTAATAAAAATATTAAGTGGTTGTTGTTTTTAGGGTTTTATTTTTTATATTACACTTCAAGATTGACCACATCCCACTTGAGGTTGAGTGGTAATGAGGTCCTAGCTTAAGGGCGACAAGTACAGAACAATAAAGCTTATACTGGACTTGTAGCCCTTACCTTGAAGGTTTGACCCCCTGCTGCTAATGTAGCACCCCCCAGGAGCTCTTGACCTTGCTCACACGCAGAAACACAACGACACAGAGGTGATTGCTATTTGGCTGCGGTCTTCTGAAAGGTGGAGGTATTTCACCAGTTGGGCTGCTCCAGTTAATAACTGTGACTTTGCTTTCCGTCTGTCTTCAGACTGTATACTCAAGAACGGCGACAGCTAGACAGTTGAAATTTTCACAGATAACGTATTTTTATTGCTACAATAACAACTAAAATTAAATTTAACAAATGGTAAAGAGGGGCGCTCATACAAAAAAAGTATTTTTACCGTTTCTTGCTCGATACTAATAATGGCATTTAAAGAGACCATAAAACTATATGTTCTATTTATATGTAACTAGTTTAAATGAAATAGGATAAATAATGAGCAGGGGCTCCTAAAAAAGGTTTTGCCGTTCATTTACTTAAAATAACAATGACGAAAACAGGTAGAAACTTGCAAGATCAGGTTACTGATAAAGGTACGGAATCCTTTATGCTCAAGACCTACCCGTACTTGGCCGGTTTTTTATTTATTTTTTGATACTATCTGTGCCTGCGATGATCGCTCGCGTGGACTTCACACTTTCATTGTCAGTTTTACCCCTATTAATAAGTTTTAAACCAAGTCCCGAGCTATGTGTGTGCCAAATTTCACGTCTCTAACTTAAATATTTTCCCATATAAACTGTCATGGGTGGTATTACTCCCATCACTTATGTTCAAAACAAAAATTAGCCTATGTCCGTTATAAGGTTCAACGCATACCTAACCAAATTTCTCAAAATCGCGTATTAGAGGTTTTGGCGTGAAAGCAGGACAGACAAACAAACAGACAGACAGAGTTACTGTCGCATATATAAGTATATCCATCAAGCATCTGTACATCCGAACAGATGCTTGTTTTAAACATGTTTATCTACGGCTAAGACTAAGCGCAACCGATTTTTCTCTGTCACTTTAAACAAATAATACTATCGTAATGCGTGTCTGTCTCGTGATAATTCTTTAATCCTCCTTTTAGCGTTCTATAATAAAAAACAAGATCAAACTATTTGTTTTCACAATGTAACCTTATGTTAACTATGTGAGTAAGGTTTCCAGAGCTTCTAGGGGGTGCTACATTAGTAGCAGGGGTCAAGCTTTCAAGGTAAGGGCGACAAGTTTAGTAACAGATTTATTATGCTGTACTTGTCACCCTTAAGCTAGGACCTCATTACCATTTAACATCAGGTGGGATGAGGTCAATTTTGAAGTGCAATATAAAAAAAAAAAACCCTTGCTCCGAACTCCGATCGAAAGCACATCACTTCGGACTTTGCACCAACCGTATATAGTGGGCATAAGAACTAATATCAAATAGCAATAATAGTTTACTTTAACATGCCGTTGGCCTACTATGAGTTGTCAAAAAAATATTCTATTTCATAATGGAACTTCATGGAAATTATCAAAACATCAAGTCTTTAAATTAAATTAAATTTCGTTTATTACAGATAGTAGGATCCATAAATTCAAACAGAAACAACAATTAAATTAAATTAAATATACATCAAATTAAAGCTAAAATCAATTCAATCATCTCACGTGAAAAGATCATAGAAGGTATACAGACCTAGCATGCGTCAAATTTGTCGCATGACCCGACAAAAGTGTCTTTACCGTCGATTGGGTGATAGCACACCATACTTGTATTTTCAGCCAATCAGCAGTTGACGCATTAATTTGGACATTTCTTAAGAGCGCGATAAAATTTACTCGCGTGGCGCATGCTAGGCCTATAGATATCAATTATCTCGCATGAGACGACAAAAGTTTAAATACTGTTCATTGGCTAATAGCACACCGAACACGTATTTTTAGCCAATCAGCAGCTGACGCACTGACTTCAATCGATTTTGACGTTTGTTAAATGCGCGATTAAATTTAGTCGCGTGGCGCATGCTAGGTCTGTACGTGTATTTACGTTTAACAACCGTTAAAATAAGAGACATTGGTTCATTGAGTGTCTTTTATCGTCTTTATCATGGTGAGTGTTTCGAGGAACTGTTTTCTCTTATCCTATTCTCCCTTCACAGAACCACAAAAGCCAGCCAACGATGTCATCGGTTCACCGTGGAAAATATTGCATCGCGAACAAAAAAAAAATTGTAACTCATATCTTTGCCGAACCATAAAAAAGTGGAACTCGTTGCCGTCTCATGTGTTTCCTCCTTCCTTTGACATGGATTCCTTCAAAAGGGGCGTGCAAATATCTTACGGGCCAGTATGGCGATGCTAACGGGTAGGATATTTCGATATCAAATCCGTTGTCATCGCGATTTGGGTTCCTGTCTTGCTTACATTCAGGCTGGGAGGAGCTAATATACTGAGCTACTATAAAAAAAAATTCAATAAAAATAATGTGGTTACTTAACCAACTTCTAAAAATGATAGGAGGTTTCTCAATTCGATCGTGTATATTTTTATGAAGTTGTATGTTTTATGATTGAAGTCGGTTGAAAAATATTTGTATAGACACATTTATATTGCTTTTTGTATCTTAAAATAACATCCCCATTTTATGGCAATGTCAACTGAGACAGTTGTAAGACAAATGGATTAGAATAAAAGTACGATTACGTTTTCGAATGAAGATATCTCTTGTGATTTCCCACATGATTTTTTATTGTGTGTAATGGAATGAAGGCAATGTGTTATTTTGCGTTTTTATGGAGGAAACACTTTGTGGATTACTAACAAATGGACTTGCATTATGAATAAATAAGAAATATACATATATTGGACAACATCACATACATTACTCAGATTCTGTGGTAAGTAGCTAAAGAACTTTAATTCTAGAAATCAGAAACAACGATATTCACAACGCATAACCCGAGAGAATATAGAAAAGTTCGTTACCCATATTGATCCGACCGGGGATCGAACCCGGGATCCCAGAGATGGCGTGACGCCAAAGTCCGGCTACGAAGGTCGCGTGCATTATCGTAGGTTTCTGTCAATATGATATACTAGCGACTATTGTATCACAGTAAAATATCAATGTTGGTAGTAGCTGCATGATATAAACATTTTTATAATTTTTCATGAAACAAGGAAGATAGCGCACCTGAGGAAAGCATTACGAAAATTAATAACGGCCAAGTGTGAGCGCAGTTTTTTAAAAGTTCCGTATATTACGAGACGCAGGGGCATAGCGACTTATCGCTTGACCTGGAGCAGCCCGACTGGTTAAATACCACTACCTTACAGAAGACCGCAGCTAAATAACATTCACTGCGTGTGAGTAAGGTTTGGAGAGCTTCTGGGCCCTCCCAATTCTACAGTTACAGAAAAACATTTAGTTGTTAGCTATGCAACAAGTAAGTAAATAATAACTAATGCACCAAATACTTATCTTATAAATAAATTAATACTAAACAAAATCATATACATTGCTCTTATTCTTTGGTAGCAGCTAAAGCACAGAAATCAGAAAAAACCGTTTAAAAACGACGGTGCCACAATACCCAGATAATTTAGAAAAACTCGTTTTTCTTATCTCGTCTTGTCGTTGTCTCGACCAGTAATCGAATTCATGGCCTTAGAGGTAGCATGACGCCAAATTCGATCCGTTCGCTTCGTAACTAAAAGAAATAGAACTCTTGAAATACGATAGAACGCTAAAACTACACGCATACCATTAAAATTAATAACGTTGACAGAGTAACGCGACGCGTCCACGGCTCGCTGGGTTTGAATGCATCTGATTAGTGCCGGAGTATGGCTGGCAATGGTGACCGACCAACTGGAAACAGCATGCGGTGTGTTTACGTAATGTTTGATGAACAGTGGTCTCACGATATACCTATATTAGATCAGGCTGGTAGAAACAAAATGGCTGCGTTGATGCTGATTACGCACCGCCATTAAAGGGTAGATGATTAGAATTTACTGTTTGTAGCAAAAGTTAGATTACCAAAATATAAGGCACAATTTTGTTCTTTCCTCACGTAAACTTAGGCATATACGGAAGACCAGCGTAGTGTCATTCTGATACCTCAAAAAATAACAGACCGTAGCCAAATAATAATCACTTCGGTGTTGTTGTGTTTCTGGGTGTGAGTAGCAGGGGTCAATTCTTTTAAGTAACGGTGACAAGTATAGTAACAGGTTTAATATGTTGTACTTGTTGCCCTTAAATTAGGACCTCATTACCACTTAAACGCAGATGGGCTCATCCCACCTGCTGTCAATCTTGAAGCGCAATATAAATAAAAAATAAAACAAACGCCGTTTATTTGCCTTTTAAGCGACATTATTTAATTTTAAGTTGCTCTCCACTAAATACATCATAAATACGTCAATTTAATTCTGATTTCGTACTTTAAACATAAGCCAAACAAAAAGTTTCTACCACATTTTATTTAACAACATTCACAATTATTAATGTTAAAATTTCAACGCCGTAAAGGGGACTCAAGTTGCATCGGCCATATGTTTTATGCCTATTATCCAAATTAAAATTACACTTAATATTATGTGTATTAATAAACAGTATTGTGTCGTTACAGTGTAATTATCTTCATTGAAATTCTGTGAAGAAATTCTTTTGACAGGCAATTAAAAGTATTTCGGTTGACGTTCAAGTCAATATCCGTAAATTTAGAATAGAATAGCATAGAAAAGTGTTTATTGACACTCAAAAAATAAAAAAAAATACAGAAATACACACACACACAGAACATAATGTGGTCAGTTAGGTTTCACCTCAGCAAATGCTGCTACGGCATTATTTCTAACACCGCAACAGCGATGGTATTCTGGTAGAACCTACCTGCTTAGAAAATAACTAAAGCCGGGGCTTTTGCTATTTCTCCACGCAAGCGAGTGGCTACAGTAGTATAGTGATTACAAAGAAGGAAATAATAAAAAAAGAAAAAAAAACAGTGAAATCAAATAATAGTACATTTACTTATACTTTTATGCTACTCAGTCGCTCTATGAAACTAGTTAATCTTCAAAACGCTTACAATAATTGCATGCAACATTACATTATCAAATAAATAGGTGAGCATTCAAATAAACACTTTAAAGATAATGATTGTGAAGTGTTTTGATGTTGAAGCTCTTGAACAAAGCCTTGTTTAGAGTAACTGATTATTTTTTTATAACGCATAAAAATTACTTATACTAACAGCTGTAAATTGCATGAATTACATTGTTTAAGGTCAGAAACTAATTAGGTCACTATTCACAAAAAAAATAATCTAATCCCGTTAATGAGAATTTGTAACAAAAATGTTATTTTGAAATACTCCGAAACTTCATACTTCTTAGCCAGTGTATTGATAAGTACATTTGCAACATCACAGTGCTATTTTCATAGAAATTTTACGAAGATAGTGTTGGCAGGTAGTTGAAGGATTTACTGTTTATTTTTCTTTTTATGGCAATACATATGACCAAGGTACACAATAAAGCAAGTTGTATAACTAAAAATAAATTAACCCTGTAAGGGACCGACCAGGTTATATTTAAATGGCGTGTTATATCGGCTTTAATGATTTTTCGCAAATCACCTTTGAAATGCGATTTTAAAATGCTCTGAAACTATTTAGTAGACGGTGTGTTGATAAACAAATTGCGATGTGATTATTAAATTTATTTTTTTCAAAAGAAATCTATGAATTAATCGTCTTTTAACAAGTATTTGAAAGTATCTATAGTGAAAAAAAATATATATTATATTTATAATAAAAGTCATAATTCCAGTTTGCACAGTGCACACGTTCCTGAAATACCCAACCAAAATTGTGTCTTCATTATTATAGAAAATGAGAGCATCTTTTTAAACCCTAAAAAATGCTTTCAAAAATACGCATACGTTTATTACAAGCACTTTAATTAATTTCTGACAAGTGTTTAATAGAAGTGACCGTTGAGAACGCATTTGTTTTTTATTGATAGCAGAGTCAGGGTCGTACTAAAAACGTGATGGAATTCAAATAATGAATCTATAATAACAATACACCGGATGAGAATTAATAATTGCAGTCACAATTTTATTGTAACGGTGTTTTACAACAAGCATTTTCATAACAGGAAAGTCTAATAAATTAAGTGCATCGAAAAAAATAACATTGAACTATTTATGAAAATATAAATAAGATGACAATACATACTTTTAATGTCACAAGTTAGTGCAAAGCAGATTTTTTGTTGGTTTTTAAATATTTTTTAGAGTAAATAGAATAAAAAAAATACAGTAATTATTTAGAGTTCGTTATTATCTATAAGAATATCTTACAAGTATTATTTTTGCAATAAAAGCACATCTGAAAAAATATTAAATCTTAAATTTTTATTAAATAAGAACGATTTCGAACGGGCGATATTTTTTGCAATGGAAAACTCATTCCATAACTGTACACAACAAGTCATAATATCTGCAAGTGTGAAACAAAACTTACTCTTCCACTTCATCTCTGACAACACTATTGAGATTGTATGTCAATATCATCACGTGACACTCGTCGAAGAAGAATTATTTCCACATCATTCAATGCATAGAGCTAAGTAGCATACATTTATTTTTGATTAATGTTATCCACACGCAAGCTTCTAAGAACAGATTTCAATATTTTTGCGTTTATTTAATAAAAATGAAGTTTGGCAACTCCCGTATTTTTGATGTTGCGCTATCTTTGAGGTCCCGGGTTTGATCCCCGGTCGAGTCAATATGGGAAACGCACGTTTCAATATTGTCTCGGGTCTGGGTGTTTTGGTGCCGTTATTCTTTCTGATTTCTGTAATACAAGTGCTTAAGCTACTTACCACATAGTCAGAGCAATGTATGTGATGCTGTTCAATTTAATTCAGTGGGTTAAAATAATGATAAAATGTAAAGCATATACATAAGCAAATGTTGGACAACATCACATACACACCATTGATTATGCGATAACCAGCTCATGGATTTGTGTTATAGAAATCAAAAGCACCCATTGGACCACACCAACGTAAAAATAAAAGTTCGTTTTCCATATGACGACCTCGGTGGCGCAGTGGCTAAGGTAGGCGCCCAAAGCGCGTAAGGTCCCGGGTTCGATTCCCGGTCAGGTCAATTTGGAAAACGAACTTTTCTCATTCGACTTGGGTCTGGGTGTGCTGGGATGACGCCCCCAGTTAGTATCCGTCGTCTGGTACTCATAGTACAAGGGAAAACCTTAGTTTGAGACCAGGTGATTGGTGTGATTGTCTGGCGCATTTATATCCACAGAGAATCGTACCCGGGATCTCAGAGATAGCTTAGCGTTACGTACATATATTAAGTAAATGAAAATCATTTTGTATTCTCAGCACCATAATAAAGGCTGGTATACTGATATTCAAGGGCCTTGACCTAGTATTTCTCCTGGGGGTACGTGTGAAATCAGCTTCGAATTGAATTGTAAAAAAAAACTGACTTCTTACTCTAAAGGTGTTCAAAATAACGTTTTTTGCATTTACATATAGGTAGAACAAGGTAAGGTTGATGATTTAAATTTTTGTTAATTGGTCGCGTTCTAAGGATGACTGGAGTAGTCATGCTCACTAAAACGTCACTGGGGTGGTGGCGCTATGTGGCGGGTCGTTACATTCCCTTCAATATGGTTGAGTGAAGCGATGGCTGGCTATGTGAACAGGTGCCATCTTTGGGGACTGGTCTGCTTCAGTTTACCTCTTAAAATAACATAATACTTAATGTTTTTTATCACTCATCAAAATAAAACTTGGTCCAAAGTGTTCTTATACACATAGCTATAAGTTAGATACTGCTACTGTAACTAATCTGCTGAGTTTCTTACCGGTGTCTTCTCGGTAGATATAGGTTCCGAACCGGAAGTAGAATCACTTTGCATTATATACAATGACGATTCGAAAGTGTTATTATATGTAACCTACTTGAATAAACAAATATTAAATTTGAATTAAGGAAATAATGTATGTATATTCAGATGCGTAAGTTGTTAGGAATTCATCCTGTAGTTACTTTTTTTAAGAGATATATTATGGCTCATCTCCTTCCAGTTAATGTAAGCCTAAGTCATAAGCTTTATCTTAATTAGTTAGGCTACTATTTTCTTTGTTTGATGATTTTTCAAACCTCCTATTTGATTGACAACCTAGATGGATGTTTTTTTTTTGCAAACAATTCAAAATTATACTTTTTAACTATAAACATTACAATTGTAACGAGTTTACAATGTTCATTGATTGTAACAATTCATAACCATTAGGATTAGAATTCAATTACAACATTTCGTTGAGAGTATGATAGAATGGCTACCTTCGAGATAAAGTTCGTAATTGAGTTATCAAAATTACTTTGAATACCTCCCTGGGGACACGAAATTAATAAAACAAAGGGTCCTGAAATCAATTAAAAGTTTCGGTATTTTGTATAATGCGTTTAAAGAACTAAGATATTTAACCATTAAATTTTCAATTGTAATCCGTTAATGGTTTTGAAATAAAGAAAAAAACTATTACTTTATTTGTTTTCTAATGTTCGGTTTCAATATTTGAATAACGATCCGTTTTAGTTACGAATAGTAATAAATTATACGAAGCGTAAACTAAAAATGACCGACAGATGACTGATGACAGCTAATATGGAAATATTAAGATATTTTTAAGAGAGGTAGGGCATAGTGATTTATCGCTCGAACTGAAGCAGCCAGACTGGTGAAATACCTCCACCTTACAGAAGACCGCAGCCAAATAACAATCACTTCTGTGTTTAAAATAATTTAACGGGTCAAAATGCTAAAATCCTCTCGACCGATCGCCACTACCATACTAGGATAGTACGTGAAGCTATTGAAATCAAAAAGTATAAAAATTTCAATAGAGAAGACGGATTTAAGTTATCATCAGCATGGAATCCAGTGATTAATAAATGTTTACCGCGGTTAGAACGATCAAAAACAATTCCGGATACTGTCAGTGTAGCGTGTCGAAGTGACTTCAATAATAGTTTGTTATGTGACAATGTGCGGGTGGATGAAGATTTGCAAGCTCCCCCGAACAGACGAAGGCGAGCAAGACCAGTCAGCTCGTGACCACGGTTGGTGCAACCTAACCGAAACGTCGGGCAGTAAGTAGTTCGTATTAACTACTAAATAAAAATGGTGTCGCGTTTTGACCCGTTAAATTATTTTAAATGTTTAAAATGGAACGCGAAAGTCTTAAAATTTACACTTCTGTGTTGTTGTGTTTCCAGAGCTCCTGGGGGGTGCTACATTAGTAGAAGGGCTCAAGCCTTCAAGGTAAGGGGGACAAGTCCAGTAACATATTATTATGCTGTACTTGTCACCCTTAAGCTAAGACCTCATTACCACTTAACATCAGGTGGATGAGGACAATCTTGTGTCATATAAAAAAAAAGTAAATTTAAAATAATTAACGACTCGTAGACAGTTGGAGAAAAACGGATAGTCATTTTTTAGACATTAGGAATCGTACAATAATGGAACCAGGAGTAAATCTGTGTTTCTTAATTTCAGTGGGATGGTCCAGTCATTTTTAGGCGTCCGTATCCAAAGGGTACAAACGGGACCCTATTACTAAGACTTCGCGGTCTCTCTGTCCATCCATCCGTCTGTCTGTGCCCAGGCTATATCTCAGGAACCGTGGTAGAGACTTGAAATTATTTTGGAATTGAATCTACTAAAATAACATATCAGTAAAAGACATATTAATATGGAGATTTTGATTAAAATAAATAAATAATAATGCGCCAGACAACCACACCAATCACCTGGTCTCAAACTAAGGTTTTCCCTTGTACTATGAGCACCAGACGACTGATACTAACTGGGGGCGTCATCCCAGCACACCCAGACCCAAGCCAAATTAGAAAAGTTAATTTTTCCAAATTGACCTGACCGGGAATCGAACCCAGGACCTATCGCGCTTTGGCCGCCTACCTTAGCCATTGCGCCACCGAGGTCGTCCTAAATTAAAAGGTGCAGAAACAAATTTTTGTAACATTAGAGCTTACAATGAGTTGTATTGAATCGTCTTATTTTCATATGTAGCTTTTCATACACTTTTCAGTGTATCAACATGCAAGTCTACACTAATATTATAAAGAGAAAAGATTTGTACCTATTTTTGTATGTTTGTATGTTTGTAATAAATAGGCTCAAAAAGTACTGGGCCGATTTAAAAATTCTTTCACCAATAGAATGCTACATTCTTCCAATTTGACATAGGCTACAAAATAAGGGATCCTTAGTAAAATTTGAAAAGTTTAAACAGAAAAGCGGGAAAAATTCTCTAAGGCGAAACGGAGTTCACCGGGACCGCTAGTAAATAATAAAACGGGTCGACTTTACGCTAGAAGCATTCTTTTCTAGTCAAATTTTGAGTCATGCAGATAATTTTATTTATGTACGCAGTAAGACATATTCATTGCATTCCTTGTCTTCATCGAGAATCTGTACCACCAACATCTTTAGCTCGTAAACAACTAACGGCCTTGTCACACTAAATCAATTATGTACCCCACTTACTTAGTCACGCGATGGTTTAATGTGACAAGGTACTGAGTTGTGCTGTACGTTTGTTAATAATTGTATGTATTTGTCATCTAAAAGCGCCATGTAGTCGTGATGCCCCATTTTTTGTAACATCCAAATTTGTGGTTTAATTGTGAGTTTTTGCGGTCAATTGTTTTTCTCTGGTCCGCGTTTTTGCAAAATGAGTCAAGTTTTGTTAAAAAAACAAATAAAAAATGAACGTGTAATGTCACTTAGAATGATAAAGGTTTAGAGAAGATGGGGCGCAAAAATCATAGAAGAAATACAAAATAAAAATTCACGTCGCTAATAGTCAAACAGTTGTTGTTAAGCGTTAATGCAATTTAGCATTTTTGGTTAATTTTTTAAGCTAAATGTTGTATATATCAAATTTTTCAACAGTTCAATTTCAATTTCTGATAATTCTGTCTATTTCTGATACATAAAATATTAACAATGGGGCATTAAAAATCTTTTTACCATCTTTTTGGATGAGCAATTTGTGGATTTAGAAAATTTTTACAGATATACATTTCTATTGAACGGTTTTTTACAACCAATCTTTAAAAAACGCTTAAACAATTTAATGCGTTTTATCAGTTTCAAACAAACTTAATCTCCGGTCAACCAATTTCCTGTTCACGATGACAACAAATAGGACTAAGTTCTAATCAGGATGCACTCTTACTTTACCAGCTCTTGATCTCTGAGTCTAGTTAATAGGTTTTTTAGGACATGATGTAACAAAGTAGGTTACATCTTCAAGGAAGTATGTTGTATGATGCATCATGTTTCAATGTTCAGCGAACACAATAGAAAAATAAACGTTTTAAACAGGCTAGAATAAAACTAGTTTACCTATACGTAGAAATAAAAGATCTTGTAACAATGCGTATTAAAAACATTATTATTCGCCTGAAATACATAACACAAATATTCGCATGGGGTCTGCATGTTCCTCAAATAATTTCAGATCCATTTGCACAAAGCCGATTATTTCCTAAAGAAAAAATGTTCAACTAATAAAAACACATTACTTAGGGTAAAAAACATAAAAATAGATAAAATATGTTAAGGTAATTATGTAAAAGTAAAATACTATATATCTCAAAAATAAGTATCATTTTACGTTTTTTTATGTAAGATTATTAATATGCTATAAGTACACACAAAATAAAATAATATCAATATTGTCGTATTTAGTAACTGAAAGTAGGTACGAGTAGTAGTTACGACTAGTACGTACGAGTAGTAGTCACGAGTAGTAGTTACGAGTAGTACGTACGAGTAGTAGTTACGAGTAGTAGTTACGAGCCCTCAAATTAAAAAATATTGCTTTAAATGTAACATCTTAAAAAAATGCTATTTAAGTAAAAACACTTGAAGGAAGAGACAAATAAATTTTAATTTGCATAGCAATTTATCGCTCGAACTAGAGCAGCCCGACTGGTGAAATACCTCCACCTTACAGAAGACCGCAGCCAAATAACAATCACTTCTGTGTTGTTGTGTTTCTGCGTGTGAGCAAGGTTTAAAGAGCTCCTGGGGGGTGCTAAATTAGTAGCAAGCCTTCAAGGTAAGAGCGACAAGTCCAGTAACATATTTTTTATGCTGTACTTGTCACTTTTAAGCTAGGACCTTACCACTTAACATTAGGTGGGATGAGGTCAATCTTGAAGTGCAGTATAAAGAAATTAAAAAAAATATATCTACTTTTATTAGCCGAACCGGCTGTAGCTTCAATTTGGTTTATATTCATTTTGACGATGCATAAGCGTTACTTGAATACTATAACACTAAATAATACTAATATAATCAACATGAATAAATGAATGGATTATGATTCTTTCTTCGTTATTTCTGGTTTTATAATTTAATTCGGTTTAAATTTCAAACTAAAATTATTGTAAATAAATACGCAAAATTCTCTTTACCTAAAAAGAATCGCGAAAAACAACATAAATTAAAATATAATCCGACTCCGGGTGTAGAATCACGATCCTTTAAGGTAACCGCAATCCGACAACTTTTTACGAGGATCCACCGTAATAACATTTTATCATCACCATGGTCTCAGATGTTATTCCTTTCACATCTAGAATCGTCTTGTTATCTTTTCATTTCAACTACCATCAAAGTTTTGTGACCAAAGATTCATTTTGTACTCAACTCAATTCAAGATTAAGAGGCTCGTTGTGAATATTAAACGAAAAATCAGTTCAGTGTTATTTTTCAATTTATAAGAGTATTTTTGTTTAATGACTTCCGTAGCCGAGAGGGAAGTAGGCCAAACTCAGTAATCGTGCCGGGATGCCGGGTTCGATTCCCAGCCGAGTCAATTGGAAAACTAACTTTTCTATATTGGCTAGGGTCTATGTATTGTCAAGCTTGTCATTTCTTAAGGGCTTGCCACAAAATAAAAGCAATGTATGTGATATTTTACAATATTTACACCTATTTTTTAATTTATTTCGGTAATCAGACATAACCTACATTACAAAGCGTCCAAATATTTCACGCATTACATTTTTACGTGCTTTTACTGGTAAAAGCCGTTATGTAATTCGTAAATATAATGCATAGTTACCTACATAATTTTTTTTTAAAATATAATAATAATATAATGTTATTACTTCTCGTAAAAATTTAAAGATAAAAAATTATGTTGTGGGATAAGTATAAGATAATTTTAAGGTGTATTACTAACATTACATAAATTTTGAATTTTTAGTACAAAAAGGTGTTTATTTACGTTGTAGTAATAAACAGCGAGATTGGTTTATTTTAGCTATTTTCACAGCGTTATGTCATATGGTCTGCTGTTATGGGGATCTGCGGCCGATATTCAAACTATCTTTGTATTACAAAAGAGGGCCATCCGAGCCATTTACAAGCTAGGACCGCGTGACTCGCTGAAAGAATTATTTAAGGAAATTAACATCTTAACAGTCGCATCTCAATACATTCTCGACTGTTTAATGCATGTATACAAAAACATGCATACTTTTCCAAAAAAATCAGACAATCATAGCATTAACACCAGAAATAAAAACAAGCTTGCTGTTCCTAAGCGTAGACTACATAAAATAGGTAATTAATTTGTTGCTTTAAGTATAAAAATGTTTAATAAACTCCCTCAAGTTATTGTTGAGTTACCTTTATACAAATTTAAGACATTTGTCAAACGTTGTCTTTTGAAAAAAGGCTACTACAATGTAGAAGAGTATTTGAATGACAAGAACGAGTGGATCACGACCTAACCTGCTCACCTGTACTTCCGTGTTTTGTATTATTTTAAAAATATAGTATGACACATTTTCTCAATCAATATCAGTATTGGGCCCGTGGACGCATGTAAGTCCTACACAGTTAATTTAATTTAACTTACAAATACTTTTGTTTTATTTTTTTTTATTTTTTTCAATAATATATTTTTAATTTTTATTTTACAATTGACAAACTAACTGTGTGTCTTAGTGCAAAATTAGTAATAAGTGTAGCTTTCATTCGTAAAAAAAACTACTGACTTTCTTGCCGGTATCTTCTCTTTAGTTATAGGTTCCGAACCGGAGGTAGCTTCATTTGCTTTATATAAAGACTATTCATAAGTATTACTAATGTAATCTATGTGAATAAAAAAGATTGACTTTGACTTTGACCAAACAATGAAGATATGAAAAATAAAGATGGAACAATTTATAACATCAGCAAAGTAAAACGTTATGCAAAACCAAACAAATATATTATTACTGTGAAGGCAAAGTAATAATAGAATAGCTTCTTTCCGTTTGAAAATAACTTTAATGGGTTTGTGATAAAAGATCGGGTAAGTACAAGTTCACATCATATTCAAATAGTTAGCAAAGTTTTCCGTTTGAAATTGTGGGATTATTATTTTATGAAACTGTTTTTTTTGGCATTTTTTTTATATTACATTTCAAGATTGACCTCATCCCACCTGATGTTAAGTGGTTATGAGGAAACTAGGAAGTTTAAGGGAGACAAGTACAGCATAATAAATATGTAACTGGACTGGTCGCCTTTACCTTGAAGGCCTAACGTCTGGCACTAATGTAGCACACCCCGGGATCACTGGGAACCTTACTGATACGCAGGAACACAACAACACAGAAGTGATTGTTATTTGGCTGCGGTTTTCTGTAAGGTAGAGGTATTTCACCAGTCGGGCTGCTCCAGTTCGAGCGATAAATTGCTATGCCTTACCTCTCTCAAAATAAACCAATACAAAGTAAATAAAAATTGGGCATAAACCAATTAGATGCTTCTCGGGTCAATATTATGTAAAACGAACTTTTTTATATTATTGTCTCGGGTCTTGGTGATATTGTCGTTGTTTCTGATTTCTGTAACACAAGTGCTAAAGCTACTTACCACATAATCAGAGCAATCTATGGGCTGTTGTCCTATATTTATTTATTTATTATTACCTCTACATCACTCTATCTATCGAAAAAAATCGCATGAAAATCCGTTGCATAGTTTTATAGAACTAAGCAAATATCGGGACATGCAGAAAAAGGGACTTTGTTTTATACTATGCAGTGATACCTACATCATTTCATGAGTCATACCTAATTTTCTTTTTGTTGTAAACAACATCAGTGTTTATTGACTCTTATCTGTGTATGATCAACTTATCACAGGTTAATCACCTTTCACGCTCCAACCGTGCATGTTATGCACGGCGAGGAGGGCCGGACAGTCTGCAAGGGATCCCGACTCCCCCACAACTGTACAGCGTTGGCCACTGAGGGGGTAGCGTTGGCCACTGAGGGGGTATTAGACGGTGTGAGCCCGACTCACCACTCTTTGTTCCCCGCAGAGAGTAACAGTGCGGTAGGCATTTCCCTCTCGGAAAAAAAGTCAGTGACCTTTTTCAATCCGTTTCACAAACTCCTCATTGTTGGGTTCAGGTCTCCTGTCAAGCATCAGATAGTCAAAGATCCATCAACGAACGGGTAACAAATAATTAGAAATTAAATAAATATTGGACAGCATCACATACATTGCTCTAATTATGTGATAGGTAAGTAGCTTAAGCACTAGTGAAATCAGAAATAGCGACGGTACTACAACACCCAGACTCGAGGCAATATAGAAAAGTTCTTTACCCATATTGAACGACTGGAAATCGAACCCGAGACCACAAACGCCCTTCGGCAACGGTTATCGTTAAACTAATCTCGATGCTAGTCGTTAATCCTAGTCAGAGGCCATTCGGTAGTTGAGTTCATTATACAAGGGACGAAAATATCTGAGAGCGCTAGTCAGCCATGAAGGTTGTAGTTCAAGCTTAACAGTTCACCTATAATCCGTTATTTTAGCATTAGAAAGAACAAAACTTGGGTATTTTATTGTACACATATAATGTAACAAAGAAAACATAACATCGTGAAAAGTTTACACCAAAAAAATACCTTAACAAGCAGAAGTTGCAAACTTGTGGAACGATACGTTGGTCAGTTTGACACAACAAGATAAAAAGTACCTACATGCGGATGTTGTTTTGTATCTTAAAAAAACGTGAAGTACTATAATCATTGTTAAAATCTATTGATTTTGTCTCGTCTTGTACCTTAAGAATAAAACAATGCTTGAATTATCGACTTACAAAATGTTGTGTTTTGGTAAATCAATGATTTACTTAAACATTAAAAGCTGTTTAAGTAAGTTTGAATAATATTCTAAGTTTTGAGTATTTATAAATGATGGATTGAAATCAGTTTCACCAAAGGATTGAATACATAATTAGTTTGTGTTACGTAGCTTCAACATTTCAAACTTTAATATAACGCGAAATCCCTTAAATTTTAGTTTTGAAAATGATTTCACCTACACTGTAACCCTTCAAAAGACTTTGTATCTAAATATATATAAATTAGCCGCCTGCTGGGGCTTCGTACACGTACTATTTCCATTTTTGCCATAAATTCCACTAATTCTCTGCTCTGTTCTACTAATTCTGTGCTCGTATTGGTCAAAGCGTATTCTTTTAAAACCTTCCTCGATAAGTGGACTATGTTCCACAAACATAATTTTTCCACATTAAAAAAAACAGATTTTTTTTTATCTCCCCTTGCGGTGCGGCAATCGAACCTTCACGTATCGCGCGTGCTGCTCTTCCAACTGAGCTAACCACAATAAACAATATCAGTAATAATTATGAGTTGTCTATTTGAAACAAAATAATGACGCTACCTCCGGTTCGAAACATATAACCACAGATAGATATACCGGCAAGAAACTCTGCAGTTTTCATTACAAAATAAAGTTCCCATATTATGTTATCCATAGATTTATCATAGGCTACGTTACTCATACTGTTTATACAATTAATGAAGTAATCCCTGATATTGATAAAGCTTTAAAGTGGTATACCTGACCACAGTTCTATTCAGTACGATATTAAATAGACTACGCACAAATAAAAATAAGTAAACTGAGCTTTTGTGATTTTTTGCATTAATTTGTACCTCATCATTTTTATTACAGCTGAATAATCCGTGCTGTCCCTGTGACCATCACGACTTCACAAATTCTTCGCTTTATGTGACTTGCATCCATCGCAACCTTGAGGACAAGACCGAATGTCATCTTATGAGAAGCTGTCCAATTATGTTGCGTTGTTCTATACGTGGTCGCCAATCTTAACCTTTCTGCCACATTGGCTACCCATCTTCAGCAATATAGGCTGCATGTTAGTACTTTGACTCTGGAATGGCTGATGAATTTCTATCGATAAGAACTTTATAATAAAGCTCAAATTTCTTAGTCTCGGACGTGACTGACCTTCCTCAACAGCTCAAAAATCATAAAACAGTTAAATTACTTTTTGGATGTTTTGATTACAATTGCATTTTACTAATTTTCTTATTAGTTAAAAACTGAATGACAACAGTTTGCTTTCAGTTATGGAAATTTAGATAGGGTCTAGACTCATTTATGTACAAAAATGCAGCTTAATGCAATATTAGTACAAATAATCTGCAACTAGCTAACAGAAAGCTACAGTTTTAATTGCAAAACGCGTAAGGATACACAAAGCCCTCATTATTCAAAACATCGGGAATCCAGCATTAATCTAACTGAAATCAACCGTGACATTTTCAACGCGAGTTTCACTAAAAAGGCTTTACTGGGCTGCATTGACAGTAGAATGCGGGTAGATAAACAAAGCTCCAGCTGGCATACCACGCGATGGAACGTCCGCGCGACCGAGCTCAAAGCGACTGGACAGTGGATTGGCGGACTGATTCGCTCAGAAGGCCGGATGCTGACGAGCGAGGTTTCTTAATTCAAACGTATTAGTTTTGTTTGTGGATAACTTCCCTTAGAAACTGACTTTGGTGTTTTTTTGTTTGAAAGGGGGACATATACGATGGAGCCAAGAATAAAAGCCAGGGTCTGATGCCAGTCATATAAAGCCAGGAGGAAGTCGATTTTTGATGGTAAAATTATATAAAATAACAATATCAATATTAGCTTCATGTTATTGAGTTGCTGTAATTCACCAAACCCTATGTTTGCTTTGCCCTTGCAGGGAGTGACAAGATTTTTTTTTTATATTCCATCTATGGCTTGATTGATTAGCTGATCAATTGACCGTAGTTGACTACTCAAAAATATTTTACCCTGCAGGCATCAAAATGGATATAAATCATTTCCATCCAAATTGCATTTATGTAGATATGATCAGTGTATCTTACAAGCCCTTTGGAATCAATCTGTTATGCTGTAAAGTGTTTGAATAAATAAATAAATGACACTTTTAATCAAAAAGCTATCAATAGCTACATATTGTAGATTTGTTAAATAAAATGCTATTGAGGTTGTAGGCTCCGAATTCATATTATGACAAAAAAAATTGCTTTGGTCCAACAGTGGCAATACCAAAAAATATAAGATACTTCATTTTTATCCGAGAATCATAGAAAAGGATAATTGTTATGACTACAATTTATCGCGTTCTAAAGAAAAAGTCTTACATGAGTTGCAGGCCTAATAAATATTAGAGTTGGATGTATCAGCGTGAAAGCGTCCGCCGGGATCTCTTTAACAGGATCTCGTTGCAGGCGAGGCAGAGCCAGGGGGCGAGTGTGATATCACGTAACTGGGTGTAGCATGATTGAACCCAGACGAAACTTAATGATAGTTTAGATAGCTACTTAATCCTCACAGGAAATGCTACATTCGCGGTTTTTCACGCCTGTCGACGATTACATTTGAAACATAGATGGATGTTTTGTAAACAAGTAAAAATCTTGGTGCAAAATTAGTAATAAGTTTAGCTTTTGTGTCTTGCCGGTAACTTCTCGGTAGTTATAGGTTCCGAACCGGAGGTAATTTCATTTGCATTGTATAGAGACGATTCATAACTATTACTAATGTAATCTACATGTATAAAAAATATTGACTTTGACTTTGAACGTTCTGTAGAATTTTCACGACATGATTGTACTCAATAGTCCAAAACGGAGGTTGAAATATTAAGCTGTGTTTTATTTATTGAAAACAGAACTAAGACATAACAGTAATCAGAATACTCCATATAAAAAAAAAAAATATATACCTAAGATTCGGTTGGCCTAACATGTTGCAGTGTGACTAATTGGGAATCCCAATTTGGGATATAATTTGAAATGGTATCCTAACGTGTCATAGTGTGACTGGCTGTGAATTATTTTACAAGGTTTTCCCAAAGAGTCACAGTGTGACTGGCCGGGAATTATTTTACAATTTTTTTCCAACGAGTCACAGTGTGACTGGCCGGGAATTATTTTACAAAATTTTTCCAACGAGTCACAGTGTGACTGGCCGGGAATTATTTTACAAAGTTTCCCCAACGAATGACAGGTTACAGCGTGACTCGTTGGGAACAAAGGAAATTTCCTTTTTTCGTTTACTTTCCGTCTGTCCGCCTGCTAGTTCGTATGTGTGTTAGCCAAGACGACTGTTCTTTGCTTCACCGAATTATTTTTGACCGATGCTGCTTTTCATTATAACGTCAATCAAAAAAAGGTCTACAATTTGGCTTAACTATGTTACTGTGGAGAGATTCATCGTAAAAAACTTTCGTCCAAATAAAATTGAATTTTTATTTGGACGAAAGTTTCAATAAAATTTTCTCTCTCAGTACTACGAAATATTTTAACCCTTGTCTAAAAACCTTGATCCAAAATCTTAACGCCAATCTAACAATAAGCTGGAATGTAAGAAAAACTGAACTCCCCTTACCGTTGACATCGGGCGCAAATATTTATGTGGAAACAAAGGACGTTGACACAAGTTAACTGACGCTTAATTAAAGTGGCAGCTTCCATTAGGCGGGAGCACTAGGGCTGCCAAAAAAGAAATGACAATTTAACATTGTATAATTTGACTATTTTTGTATAATTGTTTTCTGATCACGGCAATACTCGTAGTTAAACAGAATCTGACGATCATAAATGCTTTTGTAAAAGTTAACATGGATAAAGTTTTTTTTTCTATTTTATTCTACTTGCTACACGCCCCGGCTTCGCACGGGTATAAGCAAATACAAATTAAGTTTTCGGCTTTTCTGTACATTTTTATGTATGAAACCTAAACCTATACCTTACTCTTAAATCATATTATCTATTAAAAACCGCATCAAAATCCGATGCGTAGTTTTAAAGATTTAAGCATACATAGGGACATAGAGATATAGGAAGAAAGCGACTTTGTTTAATACTATTTATAATTGCTCTCTAGCAATAAGACTGCCTATACTGTACTTGAGTATGTCTGTAAAACCAATTTCTGTAAATTTTCTGTGCAATAAAGTGTATCTATCTATCTATGTAGTTATTCTACTTGCTGCTCGTAATATGGCACGCCATGAGAAAAATATCATATCAATCGTATATGGTATTGCCAGCCGTTTAAAGCCTTTTATTACTAAGAGGATCCCGCTTAGAAACTTAATACTTTGTAAGAAAGCTGTGATTTATTTATTAATTTATTTTACTCATGAACTAAATATGGAAATATTAAATAATGTATTGGTGCCTGGATGTCTACGTGTCTGAATGTATGTTTGTTACTTATTTCCTCAAAGATTTGGATGAAATTTGGTAAGGAGACGGATGACATACTAGATTAACATATATAATACTTTTTATCTCAAAATAATGCAGCTGAAGTCGCCGGCAACAGCTAGTATTACCTATATGAAACTGTTCTTGACATCAATCTGGACGCTATGTCAAGATGACATCGACGATTGAACTAGCTTCCCAAGAAGATGCCTGTTCAACCCGTTCAAACTTTGAAGGAAGAGGCATTATATTATCGTCATTAAGCTAGGATTTCTTTACCACTTAACACCAGGTGGTATGAGGTTAATCTGCCTATCGCTTCACTCGTATAAATGGCTGACATGGTGGTTCCACTGTGAATGCTCATCGGCCGTTCCGAGTTCTATTTGTAACTACACCCGATTTTTTTTATATCAACGATGGCGTCGCGCCATCTCTGAGGTGCCGGGTTCGATCCCCGGTCAGGTCAATATGGGAAACGAACTTTTCTGTATTGTCTCGGGTCTGGGTGATGTGGTACCGTCGTTGTTTCTGATTTCTGTAACCCAAGTGCTTTAGCTACTTACCAGAGCAATGTATATGATGCTGTCCAATATATGCTGTCCAATAATATGTGTTGCTATTTTTTGTCTTTATTGTTTTCTCAGTAAGTGAATTTGTAATTCTTATGGGAAAATTAACGTCTTTAGACATATCTAGAAATGCAATATATATACATATATTATTTCGGTAACACGTATAAGGGCATTCTACTATTATATGTATAAACAATTATATGTACGACCAATAGGTCGTACGCATGATAAATGATGACGCTAACGTTACCTCTTGACTAATCGTTACTTGTCATGGTATTATACTTGGACCTAGTATAATGTATTAGTATAATATATCATGTCTGTGAAACCGTTGTTCACTTAACAGCTTTAGTTAAAGTAATTCCCTTAGTTTTAAATATCTTCGTTCGTGAAACAGAAGTGCCACACGTTTTGTGGTGTTTGAAGGTCACATTGACCGTCATCATTTATGTATTTCCATAGAGTCAGTATTTAGGTAATGACAAGTAAAAAGGTTATTGTGTAGTTAGACGTATTGATGCTTAAAATTAAAATTGTACATAAAAATAAGTAAACAGCGTATGTACTCGTAAGATATAAGATTACTTTCTGTTGAAGTCAAAATATTAACCACTTGAATATTCTCATCAGGCAAAAGCTTGGTTTACTAAATATACATAATCTACATATTAAATTTGATAAAGAAACTGAGTAAATGAACCATATGAAGTTAATACATTACCCACGATAGAGACAACGTGAGTAGATCAATTAATTCCCTTATCATTTGATAGGTCATAGTTTTATATCCTAAACGACCTTTCACTGCATTAGTAGATTTCTCTGCAACACTATATTTATTTATACTCAATAATTTATATGGCGTTCCATATTTGAGTTTTGTGGGTCAATATCATTTACTACAATAAAAAAAATAGTCATTTATAATTGTCGTGCTACGGAATAATATGGGATAACTTTTAAAATGAGTTGTAATGAAAATTAATGAGAATAATTTATTAACAGAAAGGTACATACAGAGGCATATTAAAACATTACCTGACCGCACACTAGACTAAGCCTGTCCTGTGGAGTTTCTGAATTATTAGACTTTTATTTCTTATCTGATTTTTGATAAATCGGGTCTTAAATGAGTTGAATACAAAAGATCTGTGATAACATTATACAAGATCTCATCAATTCAAAAGTGTAATTTGACATTTAATAATAAATAACAATTTGAAAAAATCGAGTTTTGAATTTAACTGCATTATGTAAAATTTCATCTTAACATGGATATTATTAATATCGCATTTAGTCAATATGATATTACCATCATTTATCTGAGAGAAATTAATACTTTACCAATAAATTAAATCTTCACTTATGATTATTTTTTTATAATGATTTGTAAAATTGATTGTCATTAAATAACTGAAGAAAATCATTACTTTTTTGTTTACTCTGTTCAGAATAAGTCACTTCGGGATGATACTCAAGTTTATGAAACAAAGAAAAATGCGTTCGTAAAAAGTCACAATTTGAAATGACAGCCCTAATGAGAACAAATAAAAGCCTATTAATTAAAGAGATTCTTTTCTTCCAAACGTCAGACTCTGTTATTTATTTACCTTTTTCAACGGAGGAAGGCGATCCGTCTTGTTTAGATCTTTTCTTGAGGCATTGTTTATCAAATAAAAATGATTTGTGTTTATTGTAAATAATCATAAATAAATGTTTAACAGATAAGAGCATTAACATTACCAGATAGAAAAATAAATGAATTAACTAATAGTGTTATGGAAACGAATATTTATTTTTGATTTATAACATTTTTTTATTATGATTGACAAACTAACTGTGTGCCTTAGTGCAAAATTAGTAATAAGTTGAGCTTTTATTTGTAAAAAAAAACTACTGAGTTTCTAGCCGGTATCTTCTCTTTAGTTATAGGTTCCGAACCGGAGGTAGCTTCATTTGCTTTATATAGCGACTATTCATAAGTATTTCTAATGTTATCTATGTGAATAAAAAATATTGACTTTGACTTTGATTTATATTCATATAAACTTCTTAATATGTACTTATATATAAATGAAAAAATGTATGTGGCTGGAAAACACCTGGTCAAACTAACATTAACTTATAATTAAAAAAATTGAAAATTAATCCCTTTTATTCCGAACTTTATTACAGTTTTAACGTTTTTGTCTGTATTCGTTTTTCTTCGGCAGTGCAGCCAATAAGGTCCCAGCCTCAGCATGAGCTGCTGCGACAAGAAATCAATGGACCTTAGACTGAGTGGCGTGAATAAATTAATAAAATAAAACAAGTCATAAAGCCTAAGAGCGTAAACATAAATATATTTTGGAATAACACAAATAAAAAGTTGCAAGTTATAAAGAACTAGCGGTCTCGGCGAACTTCGTTTCGCCTTAGAGAATTTTTCCCGCTTTACTGTTAAAACTTTTCAAATTTTACCAAGGATCCCTAATTTTGTAGCCTATGTCAAATTGGAAGAATGTAGCATTCTATTGGTGGAATAATTTTTTAAATCGGCCCAGCACTTTTTGAGCGTATTCATTACAAACATACAAAAATAGGTACAAATCTCTTTATAATATTACTATAGAGTATAGATTTAGTACCTGTTTTCGCTATTTACTAATTCGCCGAGAGCACAAAGACAAATATTTTTATTTAAAATTAAAATTAATAATAATTTCTGTGATTCTCCCTTCTTGCTGAATAAATTAGCACTAAGATGTTCCAGACCAGGCCCTTTTGTAAAACGAACTATAGAAAAAATTGCTTTGTAATAAGAGCATGTAATAAATATAATAATAATAATAATCTTTATTTTCTGAACCATTGGTTACATTTTGTACAATTAACAGGCGGTCATTGCACTAAGCAACTGGCTTGTCTCGCAGCGGCCAATAAACAATTTCTTAACGAAATATTAATGTGCGAACGCACGGTACGCTGGTAACAAATTAATAAACTATATAATTGAAAAAATTAAAACTATATTTATATATATATATATATATATTAAATGAGGAAACTGAGAAAAAATAAAAAATAAAAAATTACACTTAGATAAAAACTTATATAAAACTACAGCAAAAGTAAAGCCCGTGATTAACGTGCTTGTTTGTGTGTGTTTGGTGTGTGTGTGTTTCTACATCTGTGTCTACGGTTTCTGTCTCTTTCTCTAATTAAGATATTAAATTTTCGGTCGGAAAATATAATAGTACTTACAGTGGCATCGACATATTTCACGAAAAAATGGCGCGTTTTCGCCGCCTGCATAAAGAACATTCATCTGTACACACAAAATAACAAGTAGTTTAAGCACACATGATATAATTAGGATTCTGAATCACAACAGTATTTTTGTATATATTTTAGATTCCCTTGGTACGAGTTTCTCAATCAACAATTTAATTGTATATGCTAGTAGTGGAAACTAATTAGGCTAATGAGTTAGTTCTTAACATATATGTATATTTTTTAAGTATTAACTTATGCTGTTTGTTTCCTTAATAAAGAAAAAAAAAATATGTCTCGCAGTTCGTGCCTCCATCAGCCCGCATATCATTTCACTAATGAGTTTAACGAAATAATTTAAAACTGACAGTGTAATACAATTAATATTGAAAAAAATATGTCCTCATTAAAGAATAATTTATTTTTATTTTAAGATTGTTTGGTCAGGAATTTTACGGCCAACATACTAACGATATATATATTTTAAATTTATACAAATAAAGAGATGGGTGAAGATAATTTTCGATTCAGATCTTGGACTCTCATGATACGTGATTTAAGCTTCAATCTGTCACTCGGTATGATATAATATGTTTTGACACATGACAGGTATTTTCAAATTGCTTGATAGGCAAGATCTTTAACCCGCACTATCGTCATGATATAAATCATATGATGACTGATATTCCAATGAGATTGATAAGATTGGAATACATGTTTTTGTCTCGACTGTGCTGTATCCACTGTGAAGCCTTGTGTTCCCTACGACTGAGCCCATAATTTGACGAGGCCCACAAGAACGCTTACCAAGGAAACTAGACTTATTTCGCTAATATAATATATCAGGACCAATATCTTATCGTTCCTTCCGAAGCACGAAACCAGCATCAAAAATATTTTACTTTATATAAATTACATCAGCAATTTGACGACCTCTGTGGTGCAGTGGCTAAGGTAGGCGGCTAAAGCGCGAAAAGTTCTAGGTTCGATTCCCGGTCGGGTCCATTTGGAAAATGAAATTCGTGCTAGGATGACGCCCTCAGTTAGTATCCGTCGTCTAGTGCTCTTAGTACCTACAAGGAAACACTTTAGTCTGAGACCAGGTGATTGGTGTAGGTGTCTGGCGCTTCTATATTTATTTATTTTATCAGCAATATTTATAAATCGTCTAACTAACCAAAATATAGCTCACTACTCATACCACCATAGGAACATTTAACTACACAGAAGATAACAGCATAAAACTCAGTAGTTTTCATAACAAAGAAAGTTGACTTAAATTATTCACACCTATTGGTTGCAGCGTCATTTTATGTATCCTAGAGCCTTCCTCAATAAGTGGACTATTTAACACAAACATATATTTTAATATAAATCGGTAGTTCTTCAGATAAAAGCGATCTTACAAACAAATAAACAAAATCTTCAGCTTTTAAATGTAAGTATAGATTTTGCACCGAGATGTAGGTACCGCGTAGTATTCATTATGCGTGAACTACTTTAGATTAAATCATTTAGCTTAAGTTTGATAAGTAAAGGCAATTAAGTAGGTGTGTAATTTTAGGTAAACTGGTCTGAACCAGTCCCCAAAGGTGGTATCTGTTCACAAGCATAACGTTTGTACAAGCCGTTGCTTCGTCTTCATATTCAGCGAGCTGATTCCAGACTGTACAGTTCTAATTCAACTGGGAAAATATCACACGGTGAAAATTTTCAAACCCGTAATCTTGAACCAACGTAAGCAGCTGTTATCAGGTCAATATTACATTTAAGATAAACTAAACATTGATTTCGTTTTGTAGGGTTTTTCTATAAATCTCGGTGTAGATTCATATCTAATCTTCGAAAGCCGTAGTAGACTATTGCTAAGGCTGGATTATCGTGAAAGGTATCGATAGACACATTTAATCTAGTTTAAATAAGAAAAATAGTTTACGGCAGAGAACGCAATGAAGGAATGAAAATACAATGGTGCCGATTTTTTAGCCGCAAACTTAACTAAAATATTATTGGCTACTTGACAGTTTTTGAAAAAATCGATTTATCTGGAAAAAATGTAAATAACCAGAGAAAAATAAGATTTTATGTAACACATTAAAAAAGCGCGCAAAAACGCAAAATCACGTCACTGTTGCAATTATGACGTCAACGTTCTAAACATCAAACCGATACGCATAGGAACGACTTAGTTTAGATAAAGGGAAAATATTTAAATCAATTCTTAATACGGTTAGACACAATAATTCAATTTAATCAGTAAAATAATCATTGTTTCGCCACAATCAAATTAATAATTTTCGCCGACAGCTGTCTATTTCCTAATTGCAATGGTGGTTTCCGTTTCGGTTCTTTTGTTCCACAGATAAAAAAAGTAAAATTTATTTTGCAAAAATTATTACTTAACTAATAAGCTAACTTATCTAACACTTTTCATATTTTATTGTTAACACTGTCAAGTAGTCAATTATATGATGCCATATTACGACAAGACATATGAGCGTAAGGAAAGGAAACGTTTCGTAACCTTTCCTTTCTGAAGATTAATCGCAAGTTAGAGATTTGAAACATGGTTTTTGTTTTTTTAAAAAGGCATTATTCGCATTCGGAGTGAGTTATTTCCAATTATAAGAAAAAATGGCATACGTCATCGGGTCCGACATATTTCGTGTTTAATCGACTTCAAAAAAAAAGAGGAGGTTCTCAATTCGACCGTATATATTTTGTTTTGATAAAAGGTCTCCTCTTTATTTATGAGTTAACATAAAATTTACGAATAAAACTGGTGTTACGACAATTTGTAAAATAAATTTTTAAACAGCAATACAATTTACGTTTTAATCTTTGGCTTTTGTTATTTCATTCCATAGGAATAAAGTTAAAACAAGTACAAATAAACTTTTGATCGAATTCGATAATCTTGTAGATAGTTCTCGATAAAAACCGTAACATAAAATCAATTAATTAAAGAAACAATGCATTAGATATTATTACTAACAGAAGCTTCGCACGTTATCAGATCTTGATAAATATCAAACCTAAGTAATATTATTAACAATGGATTTCGTGTCATTAGGTGATTGGGCACTCAGGTGGTCCTAGGTTTGATTCTCGTTTAAAGTATGTTTTGGATTTTTCAAACATAGCTCATGGTTGTAAGCACTAACCCATTTGTATTAAATATGGCTTTAAGAACACTAAAAAAGGTCTAACGTCTCGCCTGAAAACACGCTGTTGTGGCTGAGCGACCTTATGGGCACATTATCATCTTATTATTTTTTTACCTACTTTATGTAAAAAGTTTGTGTGAGTGTGCGTATATGCCAATAAATAAATAAATAAATATTGGACTACATCACATACATTGCTTTGATTCTGTGGTAAGTAGCTAAAGCACTTGTGTTACAGAAATCAGAAACAATGACGGCACCACAACACCCAGACCCGAGACAATACAGAAAAGTTCGTTTCCCATATTGACCCGACTGGGGATCGAACCCCGAGCCTCAGAGATGGCGCGACGCCAAAGTCCGGCACCCTCGGCTCTCGGCTACGGATGTCCTCAAATGAAAATGATTTTTCATTCTTCATTTCTTTCTAAAAAAATCGAATTTCCGAGAAAAAATAAACAATTGGTAATTTTTATGCCCCAAAAATTGTATACTTTGTGACAATAACAACAAAAATATTTGTAAAATAACTTCAGAAAAATGTGTTTCTTCTGTCTATTAATACCAACTGTCTTATTTCCGGATTCCTTATTTATATAGGAAAAATAACTGCCACAGCAAACTATAACAAAACACTGAAACAATAGACTTGAATATCGAATTGTCTTTTTAAACAAAGGTTGCCTTATTTACCATTGGATTGTTTTCCTTTTCGAATTTAGAAGCAAAATAGTTATGACATAATCTGTTTGAACACATGTTTATTGTACGAGTATATAAACACTTTGTAAGTATATTCACTGCTTCGGAGAGTTGTTTGAAAACACATACAAATATATAACGAAGCGACGGTTACTGTGTTTCTTTATTGGATGGGTGGCTATGTTACGTGTACGCATGTACGAATACGAACATACCGAACACAAACTTCGAATTTTTTAATTCGATTTTATGTACATGTACTGTATTTTCGAATACGAGCACAAAAATATTCAATCGAGTTCGCGCACAACTGTCGTAAACTGTATTTTAGTAGCCATAGCAATGTCTTTGATAAATTTATTTATTTCTGATGCAAATTTATTTCAATAAAAAATTAAAATGAAATCGTTTATTTCAGGTAACATAACCCATATCAATTACATTATTATTACAAACAATTAATTAACAATTATGTCAAGTGTTCTGATTACAATTACATTGAATTATAATTAATTAATTAGCATTATTGAAATAAAAGAAAAAATAATAACAGGGGGATAAAAATATAAAAATACAAATATAAAAAGTAGTAAAAAAAATATTTTGCATAAACAACATTGTATTAAATTAACATTGCAGATAACATAACTGTTGATGGACATTTTTTAAAATTTTGCAACTAGACTTCTTTTTCTACCTTTGTTAGGTAATATATTGTAACTATAGAAACGTTAGCTTTTTGAGTATTCCGTGGAAATCAACACCTAGTTCAAGGTATAATCTGGTCTGAAGCAAGTTTTACACATAATTTTTAAGTGGTTTAACACTTGATCCACGTTTAAGTGCGAACCACTTTATCCTTTTTTTTAACCCTAACTATCGAACGTGACTATTCAAATACCAAAATAACATAGAATTTCAGACGTTCGCGTTCAATTTAAAATAAATGAACGGGTCAAAACGCGACAACATTTTTAGTAGTTAATACAAAATAAAAAATGTTGTCGCGTTTTGACTCGTAAACTTATTTTAAATGACCAAAACCTACGGTAATTTTTTAATTGATGCATAGTTGAAACAGGCATAAAACGCCTTCTTTCTCTCTCATTCTAATTTTAAATAAGATTAAACTGTATACAAATAAGATCTCTTTTGCAGTATGTGCGGACAACAGTTCATCAAAAAAATAATCGCAGTAATAAATTCGTCATTTTGCCAAAGATAAGGGCGATGCAAAGTCCAAATTGTGATATCTAACGTAGTGAAAGAATCACTATACGTAATGACGCAGGGCCATTTAACTGTGAATCTTAGAAATATATAATCGAAGCTAAAATTGAATTTTTAACCGACTTCAAAAAAAGGAGAAGGTTCTCAATTCGACCGTCAGTTATTTATTTATTTATTTATTTATTTATAAGGTACAGCAACAAAACACAAATTAAACAAAACAATTACAATAAATGTTAAAGATAGCATTAAATTTGAGTTCCAATGATAGCTGCACACAACATTAGAATACAACATTTTGAAAAATCGCTAGGTACGTATCCGTTTAGTAAAATGTAGCATATTTTTGTGTCACTTGTAACATAATAGTAAACTGACATTATCGGAACATTTAATACATTTTAGGAATGACTTTAGATTCTGGTGAAATATATCTACATTCTTACATACAAGATTGTATTTGATACACATACGTAACAGGGGGCTATTTTGCGAAACTTTGTTTCTTGTTAAGGGTATACAAAATAAATGCTGTCTACGGTTTAGTTATAGCGTCGATTCTAATATAATATACTTCGAGTATAATATACTTATATTATAAAACTAAAGTACTAAGTAACTAAGTTTGTTTGTTTGAACGCGCTGATCTCAGAAACTACTCTGTTCGAATTAAAAAAATATTTTTGCGTTGGACAGTCCATTTATCGGGTTATTGTAAATTTGTCACGAAAAATAGTATGTGTAAATTCGTCACAGTTCTAATTTTCTAAATGAGAAATTATGACGAATTTACATTTTTTAATGCATGTGACGAATTAACTTTGAATGTATGGAGAGATCAAAAATGTGACGAATTTACTTTGAGACGAATTTACAATAACTCCCTTTATTGAGGAAGGCTTTAGGCTATATAACATCACGCTGTCACCTTTAATTAATATGCGCTCTTATTGGTGAATAAGAGCGCATATTAATTGAAAAACATGGAAAAGCCTAAATAAAACCTCTGTCTCTCGCCTTTCCACCGAATCCAAGAATAGTCTTTAATGACATCTGATAACATCATTGCCAATAACAAATACATTTGCGTACATCTTACAAGTGCATCACACGTGCATACAAACGGAATTAAACGTGACACTAAAGTAATAAGCGTGATTGGAATTGTAATCAAATCGCCTATCTTGAGTTACAATGCTTGGGTTAAGCATTTGTTGGAAAAGTAGGGTAATTAAACAAGATGGCTGACCTATTAATATGGTTTCATTACAGGCCGAGACAGCATTTTTTGTTTTGTTGGCATGGTTGTAATTACGACCTGCTGGACTTTGGCGTCGCGTTTACTCTGAGGTCAGGTCAGGTCAACATGGAAAATGTATTTTTTTATATTTACTCAGATCTGGGTGTTGTGGTACTATTGTACTACAGAGTTAGAGGAATGTACCTATAAGATGTTGGCAAGTAATTATTTCTTTTATTAAAAATAAAGGACAACCAATATCTTTTGATCTTGAATCAAGGGTCGTGGATTCGATTCCCATCCAAGACAAACATTCGTGTGATTCGTAGTTGTGTTTGGGTGTTTTTTGTTATAATTATGTCGCTGTCAACTTCATTTTGTTCTTCAAAATACAAATAGAACATTATACACTGAGACGACTAGAGATTGGTTTAAGAGTTCCGTTTTATTACCACCCTAGTATAAAGGATTCGATTCCAAGTTAGGTCAGTGAAATGAAGAAATTAGGTCTGGTATGACGCCTTCAGCTAGTATCTGTCGTCTGGTACACATAACAAAGGGAAAATCTTAAGTTTGAGACCAATTGATTAAAATGATTTTCTGGCACATTTATTTGTTTTTATAGAAAATCCTACAAATCATACATTTTTTAGTTCTCTAGTCCTAAATATTTTAAAGATTGGGATGACTACTGAGTTTTTGCCGGATTTTTCTGGTGTGATTAGGTTCCGAACTGACTGTAGCTTCAATTTTGGTTTTTATTCATTTTGACTATGCATAAGTGTCAAAATATTTATTCACAATGTTGAAACAATTTCTTAATAGTGACTCATTTTTAAAGAAAAAGGCTTGCAAAATTAATTAGGACTCCAGAACAGTATAATAAGGGACACAAAAAAAACATGAAGTCACAATTTTCTAGTCAAATTCAAATGAAATTTCGTGGAAAATAAATGGCAAGAAAATAAAAAATATTGAAATAGAATAAATCGTCACTTCGGTTACTACCAAGTGGCTTAGTTCGAAAAGATTCGCACGCGAAATTTGACGGTAATAGGTTCGAACTTCAGTTGAAAGCAACCATTTAGTGTGACCTTATATTTAAACTAGCGGCCTGGCGGTCGTACTACCCTAAATTTTTTTCCGTTTTCTACTGATTATTAGTTTTAATTGGTCGCAGCGTGGTGCTATATAGCCTAAAGCCTTCCTCGATAAATGGACTGTCTAACACAAACATATTTTTAATTCAAACCAGTAGTTCCAGAGTTAAGAGTACTCAAACAACTATTAAATTAACAAACATTTAAAATAATTTAACGGGTCACAACGCGACACCATTTTTATTTAGTAGTTAATACGAAACTACTTACTGCCCGACAGTCTGTACTGCAGCCAGCTCGTGAGCACGGTTGGTGCAACCTAACCGAAACGTCGGGCAGTAAGTAGTTCTTAGTAAGCAGTATTAACTACTAAATAAAAATGGTGTCGCGTTTTGACCCGTTAAATTATTTTAAATGTTTAAAATGGAACGCAAAAGTCTTAAAGTTTAAATAAATTAACAAACTCTTCTGCTTATTTTTATAAGTAGATATGGAAAACAATTAGCGCTTACCGGGTTTTGGCGCCGGTCCATCTGTCACACTCTCAACCATCTTCACACACTTCACTTCACTAGCCCTCAACAGTTAATGTGATTAAATTCACAAACGAGCTGTTATAGCAGCTTGCTTCACCACCAAAAGCTTAGCAGCTTAAGAGTAAAGAGACCAGCTTAATTATCTAGCTCGTGTTAAAGCTAGCTTCACTAGTTATCGATAAAAAGTCGTCAGTTTGTTCTCGAATAGTCGATTTGTTCCGTTTACTTTTGAACAGCTGTTTAATTAAAGAATTCGTTTGTCACAGACTGATTGTAAGTAGTTCAAAGTACTGGTTAGTTAAGTTTGTTGCCTTGAGAAGCAGGAAGAGCGGTGTCCGCGCACCGAACGATTCTGCCACCGAGATATGGAGTAGCCTTTATATATTGCGTTATTTTGTAGCTGTGCACTTGAGGTTTGCGCTAGGTTGCCTATAGATTGGGTGCTTTAAGGGACTGAGTACATACTAAAACACCCAATATTTTTTTCCTTATTTCTATGTAGAAATAAGGAAAAAATATGCATACTTGATGACATCACCACATAGTTGTGCAAATAGTTTTTAATCTGTGGTCCATGTGAAATATCTAGTCATTAAAAACACATAAAAATAAATTTGAAAATAATTCTAATTAACTAGAGTACGCTGAGAATAAATAAACATAGAAACAAACATTTTAACACAGTAAGAAACAAGGACGATACCTACTACAACACCCAGTTCTAAGACTATATTGAATATATTATAATATTAGGTACATAGAAAGTGTGTAAACTTTTCTAAATTTGACCCGACCGAGACTCAAACCTAAAGACCTCGAAATTGACACCTAAATCCGATCCGCTCGCCTCTAAGCTACGGATATATATATATAATATTATAAAGTTTTACGTTGTTTTTTTTTCATTTATTATAGCACAAGCATTAGCTTGTGACAATTTTATGACTTTAATTAGTATTAAGACTAACATTCGAAATTTTCAATTAACCTTACAAAATCATCTTCCATGGTCACGCTAAAAACGCTGTAAAGTGGGTTTTTTGAAGGACAGAATTTGTATCATTTGTAGGTACACTTGACATATTCAATTATGATTTGAGAAAAACTTTGAAGACTTATCTCACAAAATCCTACATACATACATGGTCGCCCTACACCTCATGACGTATCTAATCAGCTTAGAAAAAGTGATGCACATTTTCCGATAGCATCGTATCTTTGCATCTTGTTTGAAGTGCGACAATTTATTGGAGTGGTTTTATGCTTTGTTACGTGAATACGATTATAATGTTTTTATTTTAATGACATTCATAACATGAGGGTCAAAGGTTATCTTAATAAGGTGACTAATTAATAGATAAACAGATTTGGTGAAACTCATAAGGAAAAAAGCACAGTTCAATTCATTGGTGACATTAATTAGTGAACTAAAGTGTTGGTACTTTCACGACTTGCCATTGTCTGCATCGCCTGGTTGACGAGGAGAACGCTCATTTTTAATTTTCCTTTAAATATGTTTTCTGTTATTTTCTTTTTTTTTCAATTCCTTTATTGTTATTATTATGTTTACTCATATCGATGTGTAGTGATGCCTTCAAGTAATAAATGTTTCTTTCTTACTTTAAAGAAACATAATTATTTATCTCCACCTGCGGTGCGGGGCTTGAACCCACGACCTTTACGTTGCGCGTGCTAATCTTCCAACTGAGGTAACCGCAAGTTATCGTAGGTGATGATTTTTTCTGTTGTATTAACCTCTCAGGCTTTTGTTGTATTAACAGAACAAAGAGTAGATATGTTTTTCTGTTTATTTAAAAAAAAAATAAGTTTGCTAGTGCCAGAAGCACTATAAAATATTTTAACTATCTGTGAATAGTGTGTTAGTAAATGTTTATTTATTCAGTTGTCTACAAAAGTGGGATGAATAATAAAATCTTTATCTGTACCCAACAATACATAAAGATAAAATATATGTTTGTCTGTTTCGGCTAATCTCTGAAACGGGTGGGCCTAGTTTGAGACTTTCACATAAAGGTCTCCCCGATGGGTTGCGTAATTTGTCGCAAACGGGATAAGTAATCCTGTGGTCTGGTGCGTTGAGGCTGGCCTTGCCACCCGGCCTCCGATGCACAGGGTGAAGATAAAACGGATCCCGAGCTGGGCCGCGGAGAGCAGGTGGCTCTCTGCAGCGAGCCCGCAAGGGCAGAGGGATCAAGAAGGTAGAGGAGGACCTCTGTATTTCGCTGCCGGCCTTCCTATATATTCACAACCTACCCAGGGATGTAATCGAGTGGGTCGCGAACGGCGACGTAAAAGGCCGAAGAGTTTCTACATAATTGTTTCTCAACACAACTAATATGACTTTTCCCAAAATTTTCTACGCATACCAAAACATTAAATGCTGTTATTATAACAACTCTACTTAGTTTCATACCGCTAAATATTTTCCAAGTCGGTACACTTTGAATTACCTATATTCAATGACGATTCAAAAGCGTTACGTAAAACCTTCTAAAAAGGAAATATTTTGTTGATTAATTATTTGTTTAATATGGATCCTTGTTCGAATAAGTAACATGCTTTGCTCAATACAGGAATCAAACCTGTGACCCCCAGATCAAAAAGATAATTTACTAGATCATCAGTCGTCAAAACGGAAATACCATTTAATCAAATAATCGCATTGTTGATAAAACATTGTTTTTAAGAGAGAAAGGGCAAAGCGATTTATCGCTCGAACTAGAGCAGCCCGACTGGTGAAATACCTCCACCTTATAGAAGACCGCAGCCAAATAACTATCACTTCTGTGTTGTTGTGTTCCTGCGTGTGAGTAAGGTTTCCAGAGCTCCTGGGGGGTGCTACATTAGTAGCAGGGGTCAAGCCTTCAAGGTAAGGACGACAAGTCTAGTAACAGTTTTACTATGCTATACTTTTGGCCCTTAAGCTAGGAACTCATTACCACTTAACATCAGGTGGGATGAAGTCAATCTTGAAGTGCATTATAAAAAAAAAAGACGATAATACAGGCATAACTTTGCCACTTCACTTTGATATCAGATTTTACTTTTTAACCGACTTCAAATAAAGAGGTTTCTCAGCTTGATCATTTAGGTAGTTATGTTGTGTTGATATATTTGTCGTTTCTTCTGGCCTGCTACCTTTGTGGTGATTCGCTATGTGGCGGGCTTATATTCTTTTCAATATGGATGAGTGAAACGAAGGCGGGCACATGCGAAGAGGAGATTAATAAAATCTTTTTAATATTGATGATTTTTTATTGCTTGAAAGGAGGTATTTCGACGTTTGTAGGTACCATATCAAGGAAACTGATATCTGATGATAGCATTCTAGAACAGTCAGTTATACCTACGTGACAATGTTTTTTAGTAATTAATTTGGCAATCCTCTTCGGTCGTTTTATGAATTATGAATCTTTCTTTATTTCAGACTATATTCCATTTTGTTAGTGACAATATTTCCTTAAACTATGTTATTACAAATGATATTACAAAAAAATACATAGAATATAATTAAATTAAATTGAATTAAATTGAACAGCTCATTTGTGCATATTAATAAAAGTATATATTTTAACAATTTGATAAAAAAATCAAGGATGTTAAAAGACAATCACTGCCCCTGTACTGAACTGTCTGCCTTTTTCATGAAAAAGACGCATGAGAAGAAGGAAGATGAGGAGAGAACAGAGTTCCGTGAGGAAATTATTAAGTAGGCAGGTATCATAATAAGTTCAAGTGCCTTTGTAGCAACGAAAACTATTTTTTTGCTAAACAAAATCACATCAGACTACACACTTTGAACTTATGTCGAGCGCGTAAGATCTAATATCGAGTGTTAAACTTGAGACGTGCTGTTGACTGAGAGCATTATGTGGAGCAGCAAGTTCAAACCTAGCGGTAGTTTTAAAATCAATCAATCAATGAAATATTTGTATTCTCATAGATTACATAAGTAACACTTATGAATTGTCCTTATACAAAGCAAATGAAGCTACCTCCAGTTCAAAACCTATAACTACTAAGAAGTGTTTTTTTAACATACGAATCTCATGCACGAGGTATCTTACATGACGAAGCAGAAAGGAAAAATGGCTGAATTAAAATAAAGCCTGTTTACTCATATCTTTAAGATAGCAGGTCCCATCCTTATATAAAGATTAAGATAGTTTTTTAGGGTTTCGTTCGAAAAGGGAAGTATAAAATTGAACTTTATAGCTATGACTTTACTTTTCATCCGTATTTTTGTCTGTTTGTCTGTCACCAGCCCGTCAGCCTGGTGGGCTGAACCTTATTGTAGAGCGTGTCAACTGGCCTGGCATCCTCATGTTTTCTGTATCGCTATTAATGGCAGACGATTTGTTAACATTTCATCTGTAATTTCTTATAATTATTAATAAGTAACCTGCATTATGTTTATTTAAATTAGTGTAATAACTGTAATTATCTCACGTTAGAAAATACGTTTGTAATTCTTATGAGAGTAAAAATCTTAAATCTTTAACTTCCCTTTTTTAACACCTACTAAGGAAATTTATAATAGAACTAAGCTTTTAAATATAAAATAAACTCTATACCTACCACACCTGAATATTAATTTAAAAAATCTGAGGAAGGACATTCACATAGAAATCACGTTAAAACACAAATCACATCACTATTATATCAGAAACAGAAATAACCTAGAACTACCTAATATATGAACCTTAAACAGAAAAAGGAACATACAATTTGAGGGAACTCAACTATATAACAAATTACCAAAATTTGTGAAAGACTCTCAATCAGTTCTTGTTTTTAAAGAGATCGATAGTGTACCTCGAAGCTATTGTATAGCTATGATAGATTGAACCCATACTTGGAGCGTGAAGAAACATCTTGCGGGCCAGTATGGCGATGCTAACGGATAGGATATTTTGATTTCAAATCCGTTGTCATCGCGATGTGGGTTCCTCTCTTGCTTACCATCAGGCTGGGAGGAGCCAATATACTGCGCTACTTTAAAAAAAAATACTTCAAAAACATATATATTTGTTGTGTTTTTTATTTTAAGTTTCTCATTATTATGTGAACTATGTTAGGTATGTTCTTTCCTTGAGAAATAAAATTCTTTAAACCAAAATCGAACAAAAATTTTTGACTTGACCTAACTTGACTTGCCAGTGCCATTATTAAGTCGTAACTGAGCGTCTATAAAGTCTTTGATCGAAGCTTTTTTGTACATAACTAGCGGTCCCGGCGATCTTCGTTTCGCCTTAGAGGATTTTCCCGCTTTTCTGTTGACATTTTTCCTAAATCTTCTTTGCTATAAACCTCACGGAGCCCAAGAGCTTTCCAACGAATGCAAAACCGTGGAAATCGGTTCGTGCGTTCTGGAGTTATAGCGTCAGGAAGGAAAACCCGACTTATTTTTATATAGTAGACTAGCGGTCCCGGCGAACATCGTTTCGCCTAAGAGGATTTTCCCGCTTTTCTGTTGACATTTTTCCTAAATCTTTTTTGCTATAAACCTCACGGAGCTCAAGACTTTTCCAACGAATGCAAAACCGTGGAAATCGGTTCGTGCGTTCTGGAGTTATAGCGTCAGGAAGGAAAACCCGACTTATTTTTATATAGTAGATAATACAGAACCCTACGTCAGCAAGTGCGACTTTCGCTCGTCCAGATTTATTTATTTCAGTACATATTATCAAAGACGAAGCAAACAGTTCAAAATAGACAGACAGACAAGCCGACAGATTAACTGATCCTCAGTTTTCGTTATCGTCTATTGACATCTACGACACAAATGAATTTCATCTTGGATTACTGGCGTTTTAAATAAGCTTACTGTACGAAGATTTATCAATCGCACCGGAACAAAAAACATCAACAAATAAATAAAATTTCAACAAAATCAATGATTCATTTTGTCTTGTCTATAACTAGCAGGTTTCATTAGAATAGAATGGAAAACATCTTCATGTAAACTTTTACAAAAGCATTTATTAATCGCCAGATTATGTTTAACTACCGCCGTGTTCGGAATGGTGATGCAATCGACAAGAACAGAAAAGGAACTCGATAGTCGATAGCTCGGCTTTGGAACGCTCTGCCCGCTGATACCCGACAAATCCCTGACTAAGAGAATTTTTAAAATGAAAGTTTGTGAATAGGTACTTCTTCTCTCTCGCTAACAAGTAATGATAGTCATGAATTTGTCAATTGCTGAACCAATTTATTTATCTTCTGAATTTATAGTTATGTCGACATTTGTTTTTATATATAAATTATCAATGTTATGTAAATCTAAGTATACCTTCATATTTTATATATGTCGCAGTCATCTGGTTGAAACAGCTATTTGATTGAATCACTAGCGTGTTTATTAAATGACGACGTTTAATTGAATGACTAGGCCGAACGTTGAATGAATAAGACTCACTGAACGTCCAACAAGTTAGCGGATTGTAACATAGCCCTTTGAACATAGCGGACGTAATCAGTCAGGTGATTGTAATTTAGTTCATTTTTTTTCCACTGCGGCGTTAGTGCTCATCAAAACAAAGATGGCGTCAAACAGCTGGTACTGATATAATCGAATAGCACTGTGTTGATAATTTTTAGAGTGAAATTGAGATATAAAGTGACTTATTCGTAAAAAAATATTTTTTTAGCCTAATTGTCTTAAGACTTAAAATTGTTAAAACATATTAAAAAATCTTATTAAGGTGTGTTATGTCATGTCTGTCAGCTATATCCCATTCAACGACTATGCTAAATGACGTTCAGTCAAGAAGTTGAACGTTATATTAAACAATTTGACGAGTTGTCCTTTAGTCATTCAATTAAACGTCGTCATTCAATGAACGCGCTAGTGATCCAATCAAATAGCTGATTAAACCAGATGACTGCGACATATATATTCTAATTAATTATCGTATATTTAAAAAATACCATAATAATATTTTTAATGCTTAATTTATTGTTGTTTAAAATGATTTCCTTGTTTTTTCTCCACTGTTACCGCACCCATATACAAACTATCTGCATGACCCATAGTAACTGTTTTCAAAACTTACAACTAAAAACAATGAAGCTTATATTTAGTGTACGTATATAATTCTATCAAGTCCATACATTTTTCTCCTTTAGATAGTCTTCTATTTTATATATTTGTATTATATAGTTTAACTCTTTACGTTATGTTTTGGCAGATGTGTTACTATGTTTTAATGTAAACGCCTAAACAATCACGCCGGTCAACAATAGTCTAATTTTTTTTTTATATTGAACTTCAAGATTGACCTCCCACCTGATGTTAAGTGGTCATGAGGTCCTAGCTTAAGGGCGACATGTACAGCATAATACATCTGTTACTGGACTGGTCGCCCCTACCTTGAAGGCTACCTGCTACTAATGTAGCACCCCCCAGGAGCTCTGGAAACCTTACTCACACGCAGGAACACAACAACACAGAAGTGATTGTTATTTGGCTGCGTTCTTCTGTAAGGTGGAGGTATTTCACCAGTCGGGCTGCTCCAGTTCGAGCGATAAATCGCTATACCCTACCTCTATTAAAATTAAATTTTTGCAATTATATTTAATAACTAATTTTACTAACCATCGAAAGTATTATTTATATAGTTAAATAGATGTACTATATAGCACAAGACAGATTTTTTCTTAACTTATTAATTAGGTGATGACCGCAAATGACCTTTTATCTTCACCGAGGTGGCGGGGAAGCGGAAGGCTCTCCAAATTTACAGAAATTGGTTTTAAAGTAAATTATATTACAATTAAGGCGGTCTTATCGATTTTTATTAGACAGCCGTTAGTTTGCAGAAAAAAAAACGTAATGCCACCGTTTCAGATTTATATATATTTATACATTGCACTTTAAGATTGACCTCATCCCTCCTGATGTTAAGTGGTAATGATGTCCTAGTTTAAGGGTGACAAATACAGCATAATAAATCTGTTACTGGACTGGTCGCCCTTACCTTGAAGGCTTGACCCCTGCTACTAATGTAGCACCCCCCAGGCGCTCTGGAATCCTTACTCACACGCAGGAACACAACAACACAGAAGTGATTGTTATTTGGCTGCGGTCTTCTGTAAGGTGGAGGTATTTCACCAGTCGGGCAGCTCCAGTTGAAACGATCAATCGCTTTGCCCTACGTCTCTTAAATTTATTTATTTAATAAGGTTTATCGACAGTTTATACAATATTTCATGAGTAAGATAAAATAAAACTAAGTCTAAGAAACCTTATAGATAAACTCAGCATGCGTCATTTATTTGTAGCTTAATATTGTTAAGATTAAATAATATTAAATTAAATTGACTTCATGCCAATCTTATGTTACCGTAGCGTAATATTTATATGGCATTTTTATATGTTTTATTTTATATGTCCTGCCTTGAGAATAACTCATTATACAATTATGAATAGAAACATACATACCTTGTAATAAAACATTTGTGGCCAGCAGAACCGCAAAGAACAGTGTTAAAAGTACAATCCACAACATCATGTTGATTTTTAGTAATTAACACTGGACAATAATTAAGAACAACACAGCACGACACGAACCATCTCAACTCATATAAAAACTAACCGTATCAATTTTGGTACTTTGAAAGGATATGGCTTAATAAACAATTATTGATTATTTCTGATAACTTTGTTGAAGCGATCGAATGAGTTTGTAAAAAACAAAATGGTTCGGTATGCTTTATTTTACCGTCTAAAAACTCACTTGCTGCTGAGGTGTAAGAAATAATAGGGTAGTAGCATTTATGGGGGTAGAATAGACCATAATGTTACTGCATGTTGCATGAGTTCATTACATATATAGTTTAAAATACAATAAATTTATATCTTTCTTTTTACAATGCTAACTCCTAATAAACTATTGGGAGAGGAAGGGAAAAGTGATACCTCCACCTTACAGAAGACCGCAGCCAAATAACAATCACTTCGGTGTGGTTATTTGGCTGCTGCTTACTTGCTTCTGTTTCTTTGTGTGAGTAAGGTTTCACGAGCTCCTGGGGGGTGCTACATTAGAAACAGGGGTCAAGCCTTCAAGGTTAGGGCGACAAGTCCAGCAACAACTTAATTATGCTGTTTTTGTCACCCTCAAGCTAGGACCTCATTACCATTTAACTTCAGGTGGGATGAGGGTCAATCTTGAAGTGAAATATAGATACAAAAACTTTAATCTTTAACTTTTCAATATTATGAAATATTAAAAGTCGGCCACGATTTGTGAAATTCACCCGAATATTTAAAACTAGCTCATTCATTAACAACTTAAAGTCTTGAAAAGTTTTCAATGAGTCTCAAAAGTTTTGTATTGAGCGTTTATTAATAGCAAAATGGTTTCATATTTTAAAATAATAAAAGCAGCAAAATTTTCAGATTTCTTTGTAAAAAGATTTAAATATCTTTAATATGAAGCAAATTGATTTCTGTAACTTTGGACATCGTTTTTTAATGCAGGTATTTAGAAAACACCTCTAGTATTTGGGTTTAAAATGTCGGGCTAGTTAAGAAATATATTTGTATTAATTTATGAAATATCAGTTTTTGTTTAAAGGATTTAGATCACTATTATATTTATTATTCGAGACTTAGCGGCGGAAAAGCGGTTGTTTAATATTTATTATAGACACTTCAATTTTATTCATTCTTTTATATGGTAAATAAATATCCTCTTTGACCATTTTCCAACAAAGAAAGTTTGAAATCAAACTTAAATTTAATAACGTACTGTGCCCTAATTATTTAATCTGAGATAAAGGGTCATATCCCTTATCTTATCCTACCGAACGACATATTTATTTATTACATGTGGTTGATATTACGGCATAATCAATTTAACCACTGGCCAAACAAGTAACTTATCGCCTAAATTGTACTTGATTTTGTCTTTGAAAACAATTTCTATTAAATTTTCTGTGCAATAAAGCGTATCTGTCTATCTATCTATCTTATTATATAACCTCTGACGACCTCCGTAGCCGAGAGGCGAGCGTGCCGGACTTTGGTGTCGCGCCATCTCTGAGGTTCCGGGTTCGATCCCCGGTCGGGTCAATATGGGAAACGAACTTTTCTCCATTGTCTCGGGTCTGGGTATTGTGGTACCGTCGTTGTTTCTGATTTCTGTAACACAAGTGCTTTAGCTACTTACCATAGAATCAGAGCAATGTATGTGATGTTGTCCAATATTTATTTATTTATTTATTATAAAATTATGATCGCATTTTCAAATCCGAGATTTAGATAAGATAATTTCATTTACGTCTTTTACATGGTATCTAATCTATATAAGTACGACCAAAATCACGTCAGTATAAATTTTGGAATTCTTAGGCTCGTATGTCATTGGGATAAGAACGAATTTTGTACTGGAATTGTTTACTGTGAGTTAACGTTGAGCTTAGAGTGACAAAAATCATTCGCACGCGCGTCTGAATGTTCATCTCTTTGCTTTTTAGATACATAGAGAAATATATTTCATTGCACAAAAAACAAAATTAGGTGATCTTGTCGCTAGAAAGCGATATCTTCCAGAAATTCTTCTTTTTTTTAGAGGTAATAATATTATAGATAACGAGGAAACGGTATCAAAAAAAGTATTGTACAGATACTACAGACCGATGAAATCGTAATAATTCTATATTTAAACCACTTACCCATAAAGTGCATCGAAGATACCGTGTTCGAATCACGGGCAGGCCAAATTGGGAAAATAAACTTTTCTAAATTGACTTGGGTCTGGGTGTGCTAGTATGACCTTCTCTGCTAGTAGGTATTCGTCGTTTTCTCTTGTTTATTCATAAAACAAGAGAAAATCTTAGTTTGAGACTAGTTACTAGGTGTGATTGTTTGTTACATTTGTAAGGAAATAAGTTTCTTCACTAAAATGGAAGTAGTTCCGTCGAGCTACGTGTTATCTTCTCGGGGACCAACCAAGGTCCAACTACCAATCTTGGTTTGTTGTACATATAGTTCGTGGCGACGATAACTCTGACATCGCGATGTACGATCGATGTATTGATTGGCTAATCGTGCATTACGTATAGAGCGTTTTTTACTATGCCAATTCTGCTGACGCTGTATTTGTGTCGACTTGTACATAGTGTCATAGGTTGGCACACATTTATTAACTACTGGCTGTGCTCGTGACGTCGTTCGCGTGGACTTTATCCTTTCATGGTTGGTTTTACCCTTATCTCTCCTAATATTCGCAACAAAAAGTCTATATTAAGTCTACATTTTAGTCCAAGTTTCGAGCTATATTTGTGCCAAATTTCATATCTTTATCTTAAAAAATAAACTTTCAAAGGTGGTATTCCCCCATCCCCCCTTATTTTTTAACAAAAAGTAGCCTATGTCCGTTCTTCAGGTTCAACGTATATCTAATACCAAATTTCATCGAAATCGGTTGAGAGAGGTTTAAGCGGGAAAGCGTAATGTCTATTACTCCTGACTAGATAGAGCGTAGCGTATTGTCTGTCTAGACAGAGTTACTTTCGCATTTATAATATTAGTAGGTATTATTATTTTTATACTTTACTTTCAAGTATTAACGAGGGTGACCCTGAGCTATTTTCTCAGTTAAGACTCGTAAGGACTCCGAAAGTTCTCAACGTCGCAGCTGTGCAGCTAATTAAGCAGAGCCATGTGTTTAAATGTCTCTCTAATTAACGCCCGCTTTGCAGACTGATCGCGTGAATTATTCTGTTCATAAATCGTTTGGGCACATTTGTTTAGGGGAAAAAGATAGAAATACATGTTTTAATTAAGCCTTCATCCGGCATCGGGCATTTTCCATAGTTACCACCTCATATTGACGCTTATGACTTTCACTCACCAGTGAAAACCAAAGAAAATTTTCGATACTGCATGCCTTCATTAAAGGTTAATTAAAAGGAATAGAAAAAAAACTATATATGTTTTTGGTTCATGGTAATTAGACTTCATGATACAGTCTACTGTTTGCTTTAGCATGTGACTAAAAAAATAGTTTAATTATATATTTTGTATAATTATCAATTATCATCAAAAAAATATATAAATAGTTGGATTATCAGAAAAATCACAGATATTTATTGTTTCTTTTAACTTTTTCACCAAGAGAGAAGATTTTACAATTAATTATATTTAAATAATTACCAAGGTTTGAGTAGTAGATAATGCTCCTACAATTTAAGGCCACCTTTAGTTATTGAAATTTATTACTAAACAAAATGAAAAGCTATTGGTCTTTGTACGGTATGTGCTTTAAAACAATTTAACATACTTGCATTTATGTCATTTAAAATAAATAGATACTTTAGAAAATTATATACCTATTGTATGAAGGGGAACTAACTAGTTAGTGATACACAAATCATTGTAATTGTTGTAGTCTTCCACTTCATAATGATACCCTAACTTGTACGGAAACTGTTCACTATAACAAAATTGCATTCAAATTTGCTAATTTGCAATGCAATTTTGTTGAACAAGTTTAACGATTACGATGCTAAACATCCTTCTATCTTAGAGGAAAATTAAGAAAATAAGGCACAAACGGAAATGTTATTGTCCAGTCAACTTGGTGCTATCTTCCTGGTCTATCAGAGAGTGAAGGTTGAAACTAAACAATTATCCCCATCGGAAGGAAAACTCAAACTCTTCTTCCTGTCCATCTAAAAATGAATGAATAGTAATAGTATATGTACTAGACCTTACTTATCTACTAGTCTCAAATTGTGGCTTTTATTTGCACTATGAGGACTTATACCCAGTTCCAATAATTTACGATTCGTAATGCGTCAAAAATTATGATACAGAGAAATTATTTTCTAACTAAGTTAAATATGTACTACAAACATCCAAATAGCACACACCCACACACAAAACTCACACATACAAAACTCACTCAGCCATAAACATACACACGTAAACAATACATCACAAATAGAATATGTTCAAGCTATTATAACACTTTATTGTAATTCTGATCATATTATAATTGTTTTTGTGCCGTAGCGGCAGGGATGAGACCTGGCGACCTAAGACACAGGGTTTACCTAGTTTAGGCACCAGCCTCCCGATCACTGTGTGTCTAATGACTAGAATTGTAATAGTGTGTATCTTGTACAAGGGAGAAAAATAAAGATTTTATTATTATTATTATTATTATTATTTATATCATTTGAATATCTCCCATTTCTGGGGTGTTTTAGACATTTTAGCAGGCTTTTGGCCAGAACCAAAATGCGGAATCTAATTTAATGTTAAAAATTTACGTACAATTCGGCAGGTGTTGAGAATAGCGGCTTTTTGTATAAGGATGGAAGTAAATGGGTGAATTTGGAGCGCCTCAAGACTTGTGTTCAAGGTGTTTGGTACAACGCCGGTAGTAGAGATTATGATTGGGACGGTTTTAACACTATCAACGCGCCATTGTGACTTAAGCTCTATGGAAAGGTCTGTGTATTTGCTGAGTTTTTCCGTATATGTAGTGGTCAGGTTGTGTGTATTAGGGACAGCAATGTCAATGAGGTAAACGGTTTTATTCTTTTTGTCGTGAAGGGTTATGTCTGGTCTATTGTGGTGTATGGTCTTATCAGTGATGATGGTTCTATCCCAATACATCTTATAATGGTGGTTTTCAAGGATAATAATAATAATAATAATACTTTTATTTGTAAATTCAAGAAATACAATTTGAATACAAACTTTAAATATTTATGCTAAGACACACATATTTATACACAAAAAGAGGGTACATTTCATTAGACTGGTGCTTCATTTTTATTATTGACCTGCCTCAATCCCTCGGACGACATCGATGGCACTACGCAAATTAGTACCTACAGCGCTAATGGGTGCAATTGGACAGTGAATTTTATCGCTTGGACATACGATTTACAGTGCGTGAGAGGGAATGCGGCAAGGTATTCTGCAACTACTAAAACTAGGAACTTTCGTATTACGACAGCTAGTGTACTTTTTATACTAACATTACATATTTATTTTCTAATTTTGTAAACAATATACTAGTACTTAAACTAGGCCGAGCCTGTGCTATAAGTACTAGGTTTCTTCCTAATGAATTAATATTATACAGTTCCAATATATCGCAATATGTTAGACTGTAAATGTTTATGTTAATATTCGGTGAGATGATGTGTACCTTACTGAAATAAATGCAACAAAGTTGATTTCATATAAAAAAGTAAAAATAAATAAATAAATAACATGCAACAATTCAATAAATCAAAATAAATTTAAATATATCATATAAATAATAAAACTATGTAAATATCTATATATATATATACATATCTATGCTGTGTATTATTATATATAGTTCTTTATTATTATTCTATTTTGCCACCTTGAAGATATTTTCGGTTTCATCATATGAAAGTGATTTTAGCCAACTAGTCATCACATGCTTGCAGTCAAAGGAATTTAGTGGATATATGTCAATTGATTTATTTATCTTATTATAGAGGAAGGGGCCAATAAAGCTATTGAATCGTTTTATAAAGGTAGTTTTAGTATTAGTATTTGGGCATACTTTTTTTTTCCTACGAGTTGACGTATCCGTTGCAAAATATTCTTGTTTTCTATGCTGGACGAGAATGCTTTGGAGAACAAACAATTGTCTAACGCTAAGTACGTCACACATACTGTACAATTCGTGTGTTGGAAATCTATATGGTTTGAATGACATTACTTTAAGTAGCGCTCGCTGAGCTCTTTCAATCTTGAGCATATTTGTTTTGTTTGCACCCCCCCAAGCCACCAAACAATATGAAATGACTGACTGCGCCATAGCATAGTAAATTGTTTTTATAAGTTTATAGTCTGCAATATAACGCATAGATTTAAATACAAACATGAGTTTTCGAACCCTATCAGTAACCATGTCGATGTGAGGTTTCCATGTGAGTGTTTGATCGAGTATAACGCCAAGATACTTGATTGTTGCGACTCGCTCAAGTTCTACACATTGACAGGATACTGCAGTTCTCCGGGAACACGTATGGACTTTGATCAAAAACGAGGCTGGAATGTCTCGATTTGATTTACCGAAAGTTACAAATTTTGTTTTGGACTCATTTAAAGTTAGTACGTTTGCGCGAAGCCACTGAGTTGCTTCCCACAGTCCCTCGTCCGCAACAGATGTAACCTCACTCCACGTTTTTCCATGAAATACCATTGCTGTATCGTCCGCAAAAGTAAAAATTCTACAATTTTTTAAGTCCAGGTTGCATAGGGAGTTTATGTAGACAAGAAAAAGGCTCGGGCCGAGGACGCTACCCTGCGGTACTCCAAAAGTCACATGCTCATCACCAGAAGTGAAGTTACCAATCTTTACTCTTTGGACTCTGTCCGATAGGTAGCTTCTAAACAGGTCAAGAGCTGTACCACGGATACCAATCCGTTCTAATTTAGAAAGGAGGAGTGGAATGGAGACAGTATCGAACGCCTTTGCCATATCTAAGAAGATACCTATACACTTGTTTTTTTTATCAAGGTTTGAAGCTATGTGGTTTGATATGTCAGTTACGGCATCAGCGGTTGATTTACCTGATCTGAATCCATACTGGTTTTTTGAAATAAAATTTTGTTTTTCCATGTAGTTGAGCAGTCTTTTATTCAGTATCTTTTCTACAATTTTAGATAAAGCCGGTAAGACGGATATTGGTCGGTAGTTATCTACACAATCTTTTTTACCCGCTTTATGAATTGGGGTTATGATGGATACTTTAAACACTCCTGGGAATACTCCTGTTTTTATGCATAGATTAACTATGTGAGTAATCGGTGGTAAAATATATTTTAGTGCTAGTTTTAACAGCTTATTCGATATACCATCCCAACCAGTAGCGCTGTCGTTTTTTAGGTTGCGGATGATAGCTGCTATTTCGTCCTCAGTAGCATCGAATAGTGTCATTGAACGTAGTGGAGTGGGTAAATTGTTGCATCTAATTTGGTTTTCCATAGTACGGTGTGTACAAGGAAGTATTTTATTGGCCAGATTTTTTCCAATTTGGGAAAAGAAGTTGTTAACATCGTTGACTGATGTTTGTGGGGAGTCAGCTATCCTGAGCAAGTCACTTGGAATCGACTTTTGTTGCCTAATGTGAACAATATCCTTTATTGTACTCCAGAGTTTTTTTGGATTTTTGGAATGTTTTTGTAGTTCATTTTGTTCATGTATCCTTTTAAGTCTTTTCAGCAGATCATTACAAAAGTTTTTATATCGTCGATATGTAACCTCTAGTACAACATTGTTTGGATGAGACCTAAATTTTAGATGCATTCTGTCGCGATTCCTCATGCAACGTAAGAGCCCTGGTGTTATCCAGGGTTTAAAGCATTGAGTTCTCTTTGGTGTGATAACTTTGATTGTGCGATTTAATAGATAAGTAGAAAGTAAATTAGTTAATTTTTCCGCAGCCCATGTGACATCATTAGAAGAGAGAATATTTTCAAAATTTGTATTTTTTATGTCAGAAAGGATTCCATCATAGTTAACTTTGGTTTTTGTGATAATTTGTTTGGAGGATAGGTTATTTTTTGTGTTGATACAGGTTAAGACAGCAGAGTGATCCGTTAGCGGAGCGTTCAAGGCAAGGGTTATAACTGGGTTCCTTGCTTTTATCATTGAGTGGTCAAGACAATTATTTTCCCTTGTCGGGTAAGCATGACCCTTCAGGATACCATGAGAGTACAGCAGGTTTAGGTATTCCTCAGAGTTATTATCAATGCTATTGTCTTTGATATCAATGTTGATATCTCCTATGATTACAACATTTTGATAGGCTCTATATAAAGTTAAAACTTTGTCAAGGGAATCTATGAAACCAGTAATATTTCGCACAGAAGGTGATCTGTAAATCGCGATGATGACGGTGTCTAGGTTGGTTTTTATACAAAGAACTGATGCATCCTCAAATGATGGCTCCTCAACTGTGAAGTTCAGCTCATTTTTAATATAAAGTACTACGCCATCGTTCTGGTTTTTATTTTTTGAGGTAAAATATATATTATAACTTGTTAAATTAGGATATGTTATCATTTTCGAGTTCCATGATTCTGTTAGGACATATATGTCACAATTAACATCAATTCTAGCCAGTAAGACCCTAAATGCAGCAAAATTACAATTTATGCTTCTGATATTTTGCGTTAGAACCTTAAGCGATTTTGAAAAAGTCTGTTGGTTGATTATCGTTTTACAAGATTCTGGGTCACATAAATAGGCTTTACCAATTGATATGTTGTCGATTTCACTTGTATTTATAGGAGAATTATTGTTAGCCATAGTAACGGTAAGACAAACAAGACAAATTCGATGGTCGGTTACAGTAGATGGGGTAACGTATGATAAAATTGATTATACGAGTAATATAGATAAATGAATAAAAAAAAGGCAGAGTAATATGATGAAACCAAGTGTTATAGATGTAGCATATAGAGATAATACACAGCTTCACAACAAGAAAAAACATATAAATGTGTTTAGTACAGTACCAAGGAATAACAAAGGCGCAATATTGTACAGTGATCCCCAAAATAAAAGCAATAGCAGTGGCAGCAAGGCCAATAAATTTATACACGCGGTTTACTAGTCATTGGTTTTTTCTTAGGTTTGCTAGATCGGATTCCTGTTTTATTTCAATGTGCGGAGTATTATCACTTTTTCGTATAAATATTTTTCCATTTGATGTCCAGCAATATTTATAGTCATTTGTAGAAGCAAAATCACGAGAAAGAAATAGAAGCCTTCTTCCCCTGCCAGTGAGTGCCTCCGAAATATAAACAGGGATCGGCCCACCCTCAAGTCCAAGGTGCAGAGTATTAAGTCTTTGGTTGGGGTGTTTTTTGTTAAAGTCTTTGGACTTTCTAACCAATTCTTGTTTCAGAGTGGTTCTTGTGAAATCTGCAACAATAGTAGACTTGCCGGATTTTCCCTTTATTTGGAAGATTTCTTTTATCTCATTGTCCTGCACAGTGACGTCTAGGGCTTTGCATGTGTTCAACACAATTTTGCTTAGATCCGGTTTGATCTTTTTTTCTATAGGTAAGTTCCTGATTTCAATAGTAGTTGACTTCATGTTTCGCTGTATTTCTTCTAATTTAGTTTCAAGTTCTGAGATTTGCTGGATGTGCTCCTTGCGTTCTTTCTCCAAGAAATCCATTTTGAACGACATTTTGTCATACTGGGCTGAGATGAATTCCATGGCTTTTTCAATTTCTAGGTTGGTTTGCTGTATTTTTGTGTTTTGGACTTTAATCTCAGCAATGTCGATAACCAATTTGTTTAATATTGAGTTTTGATTTTCTTTCATTTCTGAAAGCATTTGTATGATTTCTTTCCTAAAACTAGATAAATTTTCTTCATCAGATTCTCTTCTTCTTTTGCTTCGCTGGCTGACAAAAGGTTGCGTATCAACATATTCGTCAACTTTAGACACATCTGAGTCGGAATGGGTATGTTGTATTTTATTTGTAGGCGGACTTCTTCGTAGACGTTGCATAGTGCTAATTAATTAAGTAATTAAGTTCGCAGATTTCGTAGCCGTAATCACTGTTTAAGTAATGACAAAATTACCTTGAGCTCGGGATGACGCTTGTTGTGAGCGCACAGAGGTCTTCTGTTTTTGGATGGACGACGGGCTGCGCACGGGCTGTGCAGTATGAATGCGTCGTATTGCTGTCTCGCTCTTGTAGCGTGGTCCTGCTGTGGTAGCTCTCGGGTGTTATTAGCGCCTGGTACTTTTGGTTGAATAATTTTAAGTTTTTAATTAAAATTTTGATTTATTTCAAAGACACGAAAACGAAACTTTGTCGACACGTCTATACGCTATTGCGATCCGAGGAGGATAGTTTGCGGTTTGTATTTATAATAAGCCAATTTTTCGGAAACTAGTTTGTACTTGTATGCTAAGTATTGGTGAACTATTGCAGCAACTTGGTCATGTCTATGCTTGTAGTCTGTTTGGGTAATTGATCTACAAGCCCCGGTTATATGCTGAATAGTTTCGGATGAGCTGTGGCAGTGACGGCAGAGATCGGATTGCATATTTGGGTCACGAATTATGTGTTTTCTGTAATTTCTGGTATCTATTGTTTGGTCTTGAATAGCTAGCATAAACCCCTCTGTTTCCGGAAACAGTTCGCCTCTTTTCAACCATACTTTCGATGCACTCATGTCGACATTAGGGTTGAGCAGATCATGGCGATGTCTACCGTGCAGGGATTTTTGCAGCCAGGCTTCCAGTTTATGGTGAGGTAAAGTAATAGACTCATTAGTCTGTCTCGTGTAATCTTTTAGGTTAAGTAACACACCCCGTTTAGAATCTGCATAAACAATAGCTTGATGTAATGGAGAATTATGTGCGCGGTTATAGAAGAATGAACGGAGTGTGGTTATTTGTTTGTTATGAAGGTTTTGGATGTCAATAAGGCCTCGCCCACCTTCGTGTCTCGGCAAAGTTAAACGCTGTGTACATGATCTAGGGTGATGCTTCCTGTACTTTGTCATGTAAGTGTTGATAGTTCTTTGGTGTTTTTTGAGATCAGTTTGAGACCAGCGAACAATTCCAAATGAGTATGTGAGAACGGGTATGGCAAACGTATTTATGGCTTTAATTGTATTTTTAGCATTGAGGCAAGAGTTTAAAATTTTGTGCAGTCTAGATTTAAAATTTTCAGTTATAGCCTTTTTAGTTGCTTTTTCATGTATTTGTCGGGTCTGGTAGAATCCTAGATATTTATAGCCTATGACGTCGTTAACTGGATCTATGGACTCTCCTGTTTTCATTTGGAACGTATTTTGTTGTAGTTTACCTCTATGGACAGACTGAATCTTGCACTTATCGATACCAAAAGACATTTTTATGTCAGATGAAAATGATTCTGTAATTTGAGCTAGGTTTTCTATTTCAGCTAAGTTGCTACCAAAAAGTTTGATGTCGTCCATATATAACAAATGTGACAAGGTATATTTTAAGTTATTTTCTTTGAGTTTATAGCCGTTATTGCTCTCGTTTAGTAGCGTCGACAGAGGGTTCAAAGCCAAGCAGAACCAAAGTGGGCTTAAAGAGTCTCCTTGAAATATGCCTCTGCGGATGTTTATCACGTCAGTTTCATATTCATTTTTAAGTTTTAGTTTCGTAGACCAGTTTTGCATTGTATGTTGAAGAAAATGGACTATAGCTGGATGAATTTTGTAGTGCTGCAAAATATAAATAAGCCAAGAGTGTGGAACTGAGTCAAATGCTTTTCTGTAATCTATGTACATTGTGTAGATGTTTCTTTTTCTTTTAAGCGCCTGTTTGGATACTATTGCATCTATAGTTAACTGTTCTTTACAGCCTTGGCTGTGCTTTCTGCATCCTTTTTGTTGTTCCGCTAAAATATTGTGGTGATCTGTGTAACTGTAGATTAGCTGTGAGATGCAAGATGTTATAATTTTATATATATTCTGTAAACAAGTAATCGGTCTATAGTTGGCAGGATTGTGTAAATCTGTTTTAGTTTTAGGTAGCATGTACGTTATACCACTAGATATGGATGAGGGCATTGTATCTGGTGAGCGTATAAATTTATTGATGTGGGTAAGGAGGAAAGGGTGAGTATTGTAAAACTTTTTAAACCAGTAATTGTGAATTTTATCACTACCTGTGGCTTTCCAATTGTGGGTTTTTGCTATAACTACCTGTAAAAGTTCTAAGCTGATCTCCTCAAATGTCATTTCAGGCAAGTTAATCATCTTTCGTTGGTCATGTTTAATCCATTCACTGCTTTCATGTTCTACTGGCTTTGACCATATATCAGACCAAAATGTGTGCAATTCTTGTGCTGTTGGTGTGTTTGTTTGAGTAGGTGATATGAATGTATTTGGGTCAGTGTTGTTGTTGTTAATTGATCTATAAAATGCTTTTTCATTAGAATCAAATTGTTGATTTTGACTATTAAAAATAACATCCGTTTTTCTTCAACTGGCTTTGAGTCCGGAACGATTTTACCCTACGCCTCGTATAACATATTACTTTAAGTAAATAAGACGGATCGTATTTAAATATTGTGAAACGGTCATTGGTAACTGACCTAGCTCCTCAATATCTTAAACAATGTTTTTTTTTATATTACACTTCAAGATTGACCTCATCCCACCTTATGTTAAGTGATAATGAGGTCCTAGCTTAAGGGCGACAAGTACAGCATAATAAATCTGTAACTGGACTTGTCGCCCTAACCTTGAAGACTTGACTCCTGCTACTGATGTACTGATGATGTCATAAGTGTGCTGCGACCATTATGCAGCGGAAGGACTGCATAATAGTAAACTTTTCCTTACTTTTTCTGCTCATTCTTCTGAATTATTTTCCCAATTCGTCCTGTCCAATCTATCTACTATATAAAAATAAGTAGGGTTATCCTCCCTGGCGCTATAACTCCGGAACGCACGAACCGATTTCCACGGTTTTGCATTCGTTAGAAAGGTCTCGGGCTCCGTCAGATTTATAGCACAGAAAATTCGGGAAAATTTCAACAGAAAAGCGGGAAATCCTCTAAGGCGAAACGAAGTTCGCCGGGACCGCTAGTACGCTTAAAGAATTAATTACCACTACCTACCTGTCAGAGTATCCTAATCCCTTCCCATTTTCAAATTCAGAGTTAAGTCCTACTTCCTCTCACTTAATTAAATGTAAACCAGTGTCCTCTAGCCTTAATCTCATCTAAGCATGTTGATTATCAGAAAATTTCAAACACTTACCCTACATATTTATTTGAGAGTAACATGTAGATTATTTTAAATGTATTTATGATTTTATGTTTGTTTATGATGTTATGACGCCATTAATATAATTTAAAAAATAAAAATCCAATATTTATTGCACGGCTGTACCCATTTCTCGTCATCTACTATTTCGTCTGCCTAAAAGTTTCTGGAAGAGACCGCCAAAATTGTAATATAAATTGCCTTTAAAACCAATTACTGTCATATTTTGTACAAAAAAAATACATATATCTAGCCATTTATCTAGGGGTTTTAGTCCAGAATATCCAATCCTATTTAGATAAGAAAAAAGTACAAAAGAACAAAAACGTGCTTGTGAAATTGTTTCACATGTATATTATTGCCCTATATTTGTATATTGTAAACGGCCCTATAATGAGTTTTACAATTCATCACAAAGTTTTTAGGTAAATAATATAAATCATAGACACTTGTTTTGGCGTTGTCAGAACTAGTGATTTATTTGTACAGGGAAAGTTAGAGCCGTATTCGCAAAACGTTAGATAAAACCAGTAGTTTGGTGGCATTAGTACGAGGATTTATGTGATTCCTATAAAGACAGTTTGGGTTGCGTAATTTATTTGGGCACTAGCTGCTACCTACGGCTTTGCCTGTATTATTTCTGGTAAATAAGTGTATGATAAAAAAGTGAGACGTAGCCGCACCCATTTCTCGATGTCTACTATTTCCTCTACCTAAAGGTTGTGTAGCAGAAATTGCTTTATAGCAATAAGACCGCCTAAATTGTACTTAAGTAAAACCTATTTCTGTAAAATATGTGTGCAATAAAGTGTATCTGTCTATTTATCTATGACATATTAATTTGTGTGCAATAAAGTGTATCTGTCTATCTATCTATGACATATTAATTTGTGTGCAATAAAGTGTATCTGTCTATCTATCTATGACATATTAATTGTGTACAATAAAGTGTATCTGTCTATCTATCTATGACATATTAATTTGTGTGCAATAAAGTGTATCTGTCTATCTATCTATGACATATTAATTTGTGTGCAATAAAATGTATCTGTCTATCTATCTATGACATATTAATTTGTGTGCAATAAAGTGTATCTGTCTATCTATCTATGACATATTAATTTGTGTGCAATAAAATGTTTCTGTCTATCTATCTATGACATATTAATTTGTGTGCAATAAAATGTATCTGTCTATCTATCTATGACAAATTAATTTGTGTGCAATAAAGTGTATCTGTCTATCTATCTATGACATATTAATCTAGTATGCCATCCCTACATTCCGAATTTTATTTGAACCTGTTTAGTTTTTGCGTGAATAGATAACATTACCCGCGTTTTCCACTGAGTTATTTCGGGATAAAACTTATCCTATATGTTATTCTAGTAAGTCATCATTTTTGCTACTTAAATCCGTTTCAACTCGTTCAGTAGTTTTTGCATGAAATAGTAACAAACATAGGTACATCCAGACATTTACATATTCTTAATAAGGTAGGGCATAGCGATTTATCGCTCGAACTGGAGCAGCCCGACTGGTGAAATACCTCCGCCTTACAGAAGATCGCAGCCAAATAACAATCACTTCTGTGTTGTTGTGTTCCTGCGTGTGAGTAAGGTTTCCAGAGCTCCTGGGGGGTGCTACATCAGTAGCAGGGGTCAAGCCTTCAAGGTAAGGGCGACAAGTCCAGTAACAGATTTATTATGCTGTACTTGTCGCCCTTAAGCTGGATGAGGTCAATCTTGAAGTGCAATATAAAAAAAAAAAGTATGAAATTTATTGGTTACAGCGTATTAAAGTTAATGGTTATTTACATATTATTTTTATTACAGAATAATGTAATATTTATTTACAAAATATTGCTGACTTCCTTTCATAAAAAAATCAGCTAAGTGTAAATCGTTCTCGTGAAAGAAGATCCCCCTACGAACTGTTAAAATGGCAAAAATATCGAACCGCCAACTACCTATGTGACGGGTTAATTTTTCTTTTACAAACTTTATCTTATTATAGTGATTAAAAAAAACTCGTTTTACTAGAGTTACACAAACATTAAAAGGGTTTAAGTGCAAAATATTTTCTTCATAATTTCAATATTTTTAAGTTAACATAGCAATTCATTATCTCATCACTGAGGTCCGGGGTTTGATTACCTGTCGACTAAAACGGAAAACGTACGTTTTTATCGTATCTACGTGTTATGGTACCGTCGTTATTTTTGATTACCTTAAAACAAGTGCTTCAGATACTTACCATAGAAACAGAGTAATGTTTGTGATATTTTCAAACATTTATTATAATTATTTTTCCAAGTAATACAATAATTTCCAAAAATCATTGATTTCCTTAACACAAGTGCTTCAGATACTTACCATAGAAACAGAGCAATGTTTGTGATATTTCCAAACATTTATTATAATTATTTTGCCAAGTAATACAATAATTTCCAAAAATCATTAAAACCGTAAATTAACAAGAAAAATAAACAATAAATGAATTGCTTATGGAGATTTTATAGGAACAATTAAAAAGGAGGTCACTGGTTTGCTAATCACGACGATTGCATTTGCATTGACTTAAGGAAAAGTCATTTGAATTAATTATTTTACGAAATGCATTTCATTACAATGTTTTTTTCCCTATTTTAATGCTGGGTAATGTCAAAAATATGAATAGTCGTGAAAATGTGTAGGAAATAGTTACAATTATTAAGAAAGGTTTAGGCTATATAATATTACGCTGGAACCAGTTGAGCAAAGAGTCACTTAAAAATTTGCAAAAAACAGTCATAAAATAAATGCGCCAGACAATCACACCTATCACCTGGTCTCAAACTAAGGTTTTCCCTTGTACTATGAGTACCAGACGACGGATACTAACTGGGGGCGTCATCCCAGCACACCCAGACTCAAGTCAATGTAGAAAAGTTCGTTTTCCAAAATGGGATGTTAGTCGTCTCTATAAACTAAATTAATGACAAAGTTGTTTGGACTTGGTAACATTCAACACGTGAAGTCGCCGTCAGATATACCGGAGCAGACAAAGTGACCAAATACTTCTGAACAGTTAAAAATGACAATGAGTCCCATACACTACAAGTTAACATTAATATCTAAACATTCACTACTTCAGTAATATCTGAGCAGATGCTAGTCAATAACTTCTATACACACAACTAATCAATAATATCTGAACACTCATCTATACAGGTAGCTAAATGAGACACATGACGTGCGTGACACATATTGACGTTATGAGTGTTCAGATATTATTGGCATCTGCTCAGATATTACTGAAGTAGTGAATGTTCAGATATTAATGGTAACTTGTAGTGTATGGAACTTATTGAGATTTTTAACTGTTCATAAGTATTTGGTCACTTTGTCTGCTCCGATATATCTGACGGCGACTGTACACACAACATAAGCTATATTGTTAATATTTATGAATATATACATATATATTTTGTGTGATTTGTACCTTAAGTGTCTTTTTTTTTAAAGAGTAACTATCGAGTTTCTTGCCGGTTCTTCTCGATATAATCAACATCCCGAACACGGCGGTAATTAACTTAATCTGACAATTCATAAATGCTTTTGTAAAAGTTTACATGAATAAAGACATTTTCTTTTTACAAATGAAGCTGCCACCAGTTTAAAACTTGTAACTACCGAAAATATTCTGGCAAGAAATTGTTGTTTTCGAAACAGGAAAAGCTGGACTTACCCGCGAATAAGTTTTTTCTAGCAATAAATATAGATGGTCGGTATTACCCCTATCTCTCCTTGTATTTAAAACAATAAGTAGTCCATATTTTAATCCAACTTTCGAGATTGTGTGTAAATTTTATATCTCTAACTTCAAAATAATCATTTTCTTGTATTTTTTTTTTTATAGTAGCGCAGTATATTGGCTCCTCCCAGCCTGATGGTAAGCAAGAGAGGAACCCACATCGCGATGACAACGGATTTGATATCAAAATATCCTATCCGTTAGCATCGCCATATTGGCCCGCAAGATGTTTCTTCCCGCTCCTTTTGAAGGAATCCATGTCAAAGAAAGGAGGAAACACATGAGCTGGCAACGAGTTCCACTTCTTTATGGTCCGGCAAAGATAAGAGTTACCGAACTTTTTGGTTCGTGATGGAATATTTTCCACGGTGAAGCGATGACATCGTTGGCCGGCTCTTGTGGTTCTGTGTAGGAAAGGAGAGGGTGGAATAAGGGAAAATAGTTCCTCGGAACACTCCCCATGAAAAAGCCCAAAAAAGCTGAATAAATTTTCTAGGGCGGTATTTATCCCCATTCCCCTTATTTTCAAAACTAAAAGTAGCCTATATCGAGGGTTCCCTGGTCAAACCCGATAAGTGACAAAAATTGAGAATTTAAGTTATAAATGCAGTTAAGATGCACTTTTTTTGCTCTTTCTAATGGTATATTCCAATAAGTCGAGTTACAATTTATCACAAAGATACGCTTCACTAAGAACCCAATAAGTGCTACTTTTTTCTTTTTGACCAATACATAAACAATATAAGTATATTTAAAGGAAACTTTTTTAAATTTAATTAGATGAAGAACCCAATAATGTATATTTATTGGGTTTTAGGACAAATATATTTCAGGAAATTAAACTAAGTGACTTAAGGTAAGACAAGTTATTTGCACTTATTGGGTTTTCATACCAGGGAAATTTTGAATTAACGAGGTTTTACTTAAGATTAAAATCCATCAACACATTTTGTTGGGTTTTACTATTATAATATTAAGTATGCAAACAAGTTTTATCATTAAGCTAAAACCCATTAACTACTACTTATAGTGTTTTACTTCAAGCAAATATTAGAAATGACATATGAAAAGCATACTTATCGGATACTCGCACGAGAAGATATCAACATTGGACTGTAATTTTATTTGGGGAAGAACCCAATAAGTAGATATGACAGTAGACATAACATTAGACAGATGGCGACATGATCGCGAGCGTCGACCTTCGTTTGATTACATTGCACATATTTTTGACAAAATAATTATACTTTCAGTTTATTTAAACGTAATAGCATCATCTAGACTCCGGAATAGGGAACTTATTGGGTTTTACCTCTAACCAATTTAGGTTACAATATTTACGTACATAGAAATATTTTTAATGGAAGGATAGTTATTGGGTTTCACGTCTTACTTTTTATTTTTCTTTTACGTACTTATGATTACAAGGTTTTGAAATAATTTTACACTTTTTACGTATGAATAAGAGGATGCTATTTCCGGTCTACCCTATGCTTAGAAAATAAAAATAGCAGCATTTATGTGCAGATTCATATCAATGGTACTATTGTTTGCATGGTTAAAATTTAAATCTAATATTTTTTGAAAGTATTTATTGACACCATTATACAATTTTTTTATTTATTCAGCAAGATCAGAGAGTTATTTTTCTCACGTGCCATGACCTTGTGCTTTTTGGGGGCGTGATCTATTACAAAGCTCTAAATACGTTTTTAATTGGAATTTGGTAAATTTTACTGTACCTATATTCGTTGAATATTGTTCTGCTTTCTCCTCGCAAGATTATCTTTGGAGCAAATACAAATTACTCGTGAGAACTTGAAAAGTCACAAAAAGATATTGCCACGCAGATGAATAGTATCGTCAAGCATATTTTTTTTTGGCGACAAGACACATGTAATTTTTTAAATCATGTTATATATAAACATATAATATGATGTTTATTGGTAACTTTACCTTTGTTTCCAAGATTCAAATGTCAATATTTTTTTATATAAAAACGTGGTATATTGTCTCCTTCCAACCTAATGGTAAGCAAGAGAGGAACCCACATCACGATAACAATGGATTTGATTTCATAATATCCTATCCGTTAGCATCGCCATACTGGCCTGCATGATGCTTCTTCACGCACCTTTTGAAGGAGTTCATTAGACGGAGGAAACACATGAGCTCGTGATAGAATATTTTCCACGGTGAAGCGATAACATCATTGGCCGGCTCTTGTTTTGTAAAGGAAAAGGGAAGGTGGGATATGAGAAAACAGTTCCTCGGAACACTCACCGAGATAAAAACGATAAAAGACAGTCAATAAACCAATGTCTCTACGAAGTTGAAGAGGATCAAGGTTCTCAGTAACCTCTTGAACATTGATAATGCGCACAGCCCTTTGCTGTAACCAATTAAGACCATCCATAAGGTATTTGGCGGAACCGTCCCAGAGATACAAGCAGTAGTCCAGACAGGACTTGACTTGAGCCTTGTATAAAAGACAAAGCCGGTCCGGCGTGAGAAAACAAAGCACTCTATTCTGTTTTTTGGATGCTAATGAGATGAAACTCTCGATGTACTGATCTTGATTAAGGTTACAGCGGATATCCATGCCAAGCAGGCTTACTTACTTATTAGACTGTTTGCAGGCAGAGGGGAGCGTCCTGATGAATGGAGAGCAGAAGGAAATGGGATGTTTTTGTCAAAAATGCGCACTCTTGGGTTTTCTCAGCGTTGAATTGGACCTGGTTATTTGAACCCCATTGGCTCATGAGGCTCAACACCCAATCCAGTTCAACGACAAAATTCTCCCGTACCTCCTCCATTACTGCGTTGCCAGCTGAAGGCCAACCAAGGTTTCTTCCATTAACCGTACTGTGATCAGCATAGCAATGTATGTTTCCAAGCAGTGGCATATCATTTATATGAAGAAGGAAGAGGGCGGGCGATAAATACGCATAAACTGCGATAGGCATCAGTCAGACACGATGTGAATTCTACGTCACGCAGAAAGCCGGAAATCCAGTCACAAAGCCGTGTGGGTAGTCCATATGCCGTAAGCTTGGAAAAAAGAGCTTTGTGCCAGACCCGATCAAATGCCTCGGCAATTGTCTCCCCCCTGAGATGCGTCATATACGCTAGAAGATCAATAAAGCGGTAGTTTGATGGGTCTAATTGGTCGAAAACTATGTACACGAAACAAATCATTCCCGAAGAAAATCATAGCTGGATAGAACATTAAATGAAAATTATCCTCAAAATTTGAACAATAAATAAGTATATAAAAATAGTATAAAAGTAAGTAAGTAATAATCGAATGCAAACATAATTAAAATTGTTTTTTGCTTGGAATTAATAAAAACTTAAGTGATTAAATCGTTTTTTTTCTCTCAGGTAAAACCCAATAAGTCGGCACCCTTTACCAAAAAAAAAATGTTTACAGCAAAACTGAAAGCATTAGAAGTAAAACAAATATGAAAACTAAATCTTTATGAAATATCATTACTAATAAAACCCAAAATTGTGGACATTTACTTATTAAAATGCACTTTTACTGTTTACAAACCTTTAACATCGATTATCTCAGAAGTATGTTTTTGGCACTTATCGGGTTTGACCAGGGAACCCTCGATATATATATTGGACGTAAAGGCCGGAGAGACAAACAAACAGACAGACAGAGTTACTTTCGCATCGAACAAAGATCTCGGGTTAATATGGGAAACAAACATTTCTATATTATCTCGGGTCTGGGTGTTGTGGTACTATCGTGGTTTCTGATATCTGTAACGCAAGTGCTAAAGCTATTGACCACAGAATCAGAGCAATGTATGTGATCTTATTTATTATTTTTATAGTGATTTACGCCGCACTTTAAATATGTTAAAGAAATAGAAAATTTTAAAAGTCACTAGGGGAGAGGAAAATAGTGAATATCTGTGATCTTATCCAATATTTTATATTTGTAGTACATAACAGATTATATAAAAACCACTCTTGAATTCGCTTCCCTATTGTTAAATCCTCACCAATAATAAATCTACCTACTATGCCTACTTAACTTATTAATATGCGCGTGGGCACTCTATTAAAAGCGAATTAAGCATTTCAATTTTCCTCCATCATTGGCAATGTGGGCAGGTTCCTAGCAGCGAATGTAGCGAAAACAAAGTGCTCTGAGACGTGACTAGATTACGGTTTGTTAAGGAAAAATGATCTTATATTTGGTCATCAGAGATGTGCCGGCTTGACCTATGTGCGTTCAATGTTATTCGTATGAATTTTATTATCTACTAACTGTGCCCGCGACTTCGTCCGCATTGACTACATAATTTCATGGTTGGTTCAACCCCTATCTCCCCTTATGTTCGAAACAAAAAAGTCCATATTTTATTTCAAGTTTTGAGCGATATTTGGACTAAATACAAGTTTGACCTCATCCCACCTAATGTTAAGCAGTAATGAGGTCCTAGCTTAAGAGCGAGAAGTACAGCATACAAAATCTAACCTTGAAGGCTTGACCCCTGCTACTAATGTAGCACACCCCAGGAGCTCTGGAAACCTTACTCACACGCAGGAACACAACAACACAGAAGTCATTGTTATTTGGCTGCGATTTTCTGTAAGGTGGAAGTATTTCACCAGTTGGGCTGTTCCAGTTCGAGCGATACATCTCTATACCCTACCTCTCATAATCTCTAACTTAAAAAAATAATATTTATTTTAAAATTTCAAGCTCGGTATTACCCCCATTTCTCCTTATTAAGGTAGAGGAAATAGTACTTTCTAGATATAAATAGTAAATACATAGTTACTTTATATATACTACATATAGTAAGTTATATATTATAGACTTATGCATACTTTTATAGCCTGCTATAAAAGTATGTAGTAGTAACTTGAAGGCTTGACCCCTGGGTCAAGCCTTCAAGTTTAGGGCGACAAGTCCAGTAACTGATTTTTTATGGTATACTTTTTGCCCTTAAGCTAGGACCTCATTACCGCTTAACATCAGGTGGGATGAAGTCAATCTTAAAGTTTAATATAAACAAAAAATTAGGTAATAAATCACCCCTCCCAAATTTGGACTGCGGCGTGCATAGCTTCACTTTCAATATCGTTTCCGAACCATAATTGTCATCGCGCTACAAGCTCATTTGACACGTGCCAATGTCATATCAAAATGAGGAAGAGTGTCAGGTTCTAATAGAAATGTGAGTCACGTGCGGTGGACTCGTCCTGCCTCTAGGCTGATGAGATGTCCCGATGCCTACAAAGAAGGTCACAGAAGAACAATACAGAAGGTTTGTTCACCTGATGGTTTTGTACCAAATAATGGATTAAGTAGCGGCTGGTCAATAGAGTGTTCTTATGAGAAATAAATGTCTTCTAAACCAATATAGGGTAAACATCGCATCTTGCTTCATTCGAAAAGAAATAGATAATAACGGCTCATAATATTGACTATGCCAGAAAAAAAACACCGGATAACAAATTTTTTTTTATCGCAGACCTACCTGTCAAATTTTATATGTTCATATGTTATTATTTTTGAGATTTAATCAGTCACTGGAAGCTATTTCGCTTTTGTAAATAAGTATTTACGTATTTATGGTACCACACTTGTGATTTCCATAACACATGTATTAGAGTTATTTATTTCGTGCATATAATAATATATGCGATGTTATCTTATCAACAATACAAATATATACGGACGAATTGAGAACCGCATCCTGTTTTTGTAAGTCGGTTAAAAATAATCGTGCACATTCCCTATTATAAGCATCATGCTCGTACAAATAAATACCTTCTGTATCTACATATTCTCTGTCATCGGTCAACTAGGTTCAAGGTAGCAGGTCATTAAAGGCCAACAGCTATTTCCTCAATCCAATTTTTTGTTCCGTCCTAGAAGAAGGCTTGTTGAAGTTTGTAAGCAATTCTAATAGACCATTGTGTTCTATAAATGATGAAGGTTGAGTAAAAATAGGCTTTGGGTGTAAAAAGAATCGAGGTGTAAAGAAATCATTTATTTTATCAGTTTATTGACAATAGAAATGTTCATAGTTAGGAAACGATACCGAAGGTTAAGCAGTGCACGCCGGGGCTCTTTATTGGATGGGTGACCATTTCGATCCAAAAGACGGATTCGGCGTCATTTGTTACGAGCTTACCTGTGATTCTTTTTTGAGTCCGATCTTTAAGTGACGTCGCTAACATATGCTTCAATGAGCATGCTTGAAGCACTACCATGCCCAGTAAGGCCCGTTAGCATGGCTGAATTATTATTTTTATATAAAACGTTTGTAGAATAATTTTATTAAATTGCGGTGTGGGTCTCGAACCCACGACCTTCACGTATCGCGCGTGCTGCTCTTTCAATTAATCTTATCGCAAGTGATCGGAGGCGATGAATTTTCTTTTGTATTAGCCTATGGCCCTCCGGTAAATTGTTTCCTAAATATATTTAGTAAACACTATAAAATTGTAAAAGTATATAGTGTTTTCACATATTATACAATTTTATATGAGAGCCTCAATCTTGAGGCTTACATTCAGCTAACGTAAGGCTACAATGACCAACTTCTACGAGCTAAAAAAGTCTTCAAAAGTTTTTGTTGATCAGTAGAAATTATCCCTTTTAAGGGAGTTGAGCGTGATATTTTTGTAAATAAAACCCTATAAGCAGTTGTCTAACTCTATAGATCTATTATTAACTAACCTAGCGACACATGTGACAGATGCCAGTATTTGATTATTTACCCTCTAGCACCATTAAGATTTAATGACGGTGAGGCATTTTTGAACATAACCAAGCCTTTTTATAAGAGAGTAATGCATTGACGCACTATACCGTCAGCTGGGGGAGCCGTGGCTTGCCCAGGGGCGGAACTACCCACTTAACCTAAAAGAGGTACGGCATAGCGATTTATGGCTTGAACTGGGATAAAATACCTCCACCTTACAAAAGACCGCAGCCAAATAACGATCACGCCGGTGTTGTTGTGTTCCTGCATGTAAGTAAGGCTTCCAGAGCTCCTGGGGAATGCTACATTAGTAGCAGGGGTCAAGCGTTCAATGTAAGGGCGACAAGTCCAGTAACATCTTTATATGCAGTGCATGTCGCATTTAAGCTAGGACCTCGTTACCACTTAACATCAGGTGAGATGAGGTCAATCTGGAAGTTCGATATGAAAAAATACCCGTTGACAGTTATCGAATGTATCATTAAATGGGTTGCAGTACTCTTTCACGGCGTCTTAGCGTAAGGCAAAGGTAGGGCAAAGCGATTTATCGCTCGAACTGGAGCAGCCCGACTGGTGAAATACCTCCACCTTACTGAAGACCGCAGCCAAATAACAATCACTTATGTGTTGTTGTGTTCCTGCGTGTGAGTAAGGTTCCCAGAGCTCCTGGGGGATGCTACATTATTAGCTTCAGTAACAGATTTATTATGCTGTACTTGTCACCCTTAAGCTAGACCTCATTACCACTTAACATCAGGTGGAATGAGGTCAATTTTGAAGTGCAATATAAAAAAATACGTGCAATACAAGCGTAAATGTTCAAACAAGTCCCCAAAAGAAAAGGTGTTGCAGCGAAATACATGAGATTTATTTGTAGAGCACTGCAGACAAAAAGTGTTGCGTCCATATAGCACGCTTACAATACAAATACGCTTACACCCTTATACAAAAGGGTTGAGAAAGAAAAATAAACATTTGACATGGATTCCTTCAAAAGGAGCGTAAAGAAACATAATGGATAGGATATTACATCGCGTCATCGTGATGTGGGTTCCTCTCTTGCTTACCATCAGGCTGGAAAAAGCCAATATACTGAGCTACTATGACAAAAAAAGTGTTAACTTAATAAGCCTTTTCAGGCTTAGGTAATAGATAGATAGATAGATAGATATACTTTATTGCACAAAAACATTACAGAAATAAAATACGTGCAATACAAGCGTAAATGTTCAAACAAGTCCCCAAAAGAAAAGGTGTTGCAGCAATTGTAATAATCCTCTTCTAGCAAGTTCAACCCGCGCTTATCACGATTTCTCCATCCAAAACTCATATTTTACTTTTACTTTACCTTTCATTTTACATACACTATGCCTACATCAGCGTGACGTGTTTATTTTTCGCTTAGAACCTTCCATCTCGTCCCTCTGACCGCAAAGGTCAACGTTGTGTAATACGACTAGCTTGTATTCACACAACCTTACGTGAACCTACCCTGAGTGACACATGAGGCATTTTTGTACAGCGTAAGCAAAAGGTCGTTTTGCTAGAATCATACTGATACGTTGAAAGTGTTTTATAGTTCCAACAATAAAAAAAATAGTACCTATTATAAGGGTTTAATGAAACTGTAACTACAATTAAATTCGTTATATGTATGCTCTTAGTATATATTGGATAGCAACCAAAAGCTATGTACAGTCGCCGTCAGATATGTCGGAGCAGACAAAGTTATCAAATACTTCTGAACAGTTAAAATTTCAAAAAGTTCCATACACCACAAGTTACCATTAATATCTGAACATTCATTACTTCAATAATATCTGAGCAGATGCTAGTCAATAATTTCTATACACACAACTTACCAATAATATCAAAACACTAATTTAGACAGGTACCTAAATGAGACACATGACGTGCGTGACACATATTGACGTTATGAGTGTTCAGATGTTATTGGCATCTGCTCAGATATTATTGAAGTAATCAATGTTCAGATATTAATGGTAACTTGTGGTGTATAAAACTTTTTGACATTTTAACTGTTCAGAAGTATTTGGTCACTTTGTCTGCTCCGATATATCTGACGGCGACTGTATTTACACTTACACTAACAATCAATGACTTATAAAACAGAAGGTAGACGAAAAGAAGAAAAGTAAAACATATTGACATATAAAAACCATTACAAAAAGGGCTGTGGACGTCGGATCACAGCAGTCGGAAACGCCTATGTTTACAAAAAATACATAAAATATAGTACACTCCAATAAAATAAAGAAGTTTTTACAAAAAAATCTGCATTCAACTTAGTAACGTATCTTAGCTTAGTTGCGTTTTTTATTTTATCTAAAAGAAAAAAGTAATAGTGGTTTCATATTTAACTTTTAAATGCAAGAAAATCATAACAATATTTTTTTATTATCGAAACTCTTCATTTCTCGATTGTGAGATAAAAAGATATAGTACCTACTTATATTTTCATATTTTTAAAGTACCTAGCCCCAAAATATAGTTCAATATTTTATATCATCCATCCATCCATCCATCAGCCTCTTTTTGTCCACTGCTGGACATAGGCCTCCCCTACAGAACGCCACAACGCGCGGTCCTGCGCTATCTGCATCCAGCGGCTCCCCGCACATCTGACGATGTCGTCAGTCCATCGTGTTGGGGGCCGCCCCACGCTGCGTCGTCCGGTACGTGGTCGCCACTCGAGGACCCTCTTTACCCAACGGTCGTCGGTCCTACGAGCGATGTGGCCTGCCCATTGCCACTTCAGCGTGCTAATTCTTCGGGCTATGTCGGATACACCGGTCCTTCTACGGATCTCCGTATTACGGATCCGATCATGTAGGGAAACGCCGAGCATATATTTTATATACGGTTGGCAAATTCAACGTTAATTACTCAATTAACTCACTCACTCACTCGAGCAGGACAGCATTGCTCTGGCGTAGCGAACTACCGACAAGTCCGCACAAAATATTCCCCTTGTATAAAAATATTGTACTTACGTATATATTGTACTTTACGAGCTATATATCTAAGTTAAAATTTACTCGTTATATTAAAGAGATTTGCGTACAACGATATAGTTATATGTGTGTTCTGGCTGATGAAATTCCATCAAAGAAATTTTTAGTCTGTGAAATATTTTAATGAAAAATGTTTGCTTTGCGCGTTTTACTTAATTTTAGAAATGGTTCAAATTGCAAAATTCTTTATACTTATTTTTTCTACTCATACTTTTGAGTACTAAGTTTGAAACTGAGCACTAACTGAACTTACAATAACATTATTTTACAAATTATTAGAATATTAATTACGATATTAATTAAGATGGGACTTATGTCCAGCAGTGGACATTAAGAAATAGCATTAGTAAGAAGATCCCAAATGAACATATTGTGTAGAAGGCTATCAGAAGTTACCAATGTCCATTTTTAAAAGCAAGAGTCTCGAACATTTTGCGTGTTTTTTTAGGGCTTTGTACCTGAAGGGTACATACCTGAAAAACAGGACCCTATTACAAAGAATTCGCTGTCTGTCCGCCCTCCCGTCTGTCTGTCTTCAGGCTGTATCTCAAGAGCTGGAGAATTAGAATTTTGACAGATTTTTTGTTACAGCAGCCAAAGAAATACATATTTCTGTTGCTGCTATAACAAAAAATACTAAAAACAAAACAAAATAATTGTTGAAAACCGGCCGTGAGCCCCACGGCCGGTTTTTAGCTGTTTGATAAGTATCACGCTGAAATATAAACTTGTTTAGGTTTAGTAGCAAAAAGTACATGTACCTTTATTTTAAAGAAGCCTTGGAGACATATATCTAAACATGTATATGCTCAACATTTGTGTTTTCAAGAACCACCCAAATGTCCGGTTGGCGGCTAAAACGTTAAGGATGTGGTCCATCAATAGCGATACTATTTTGAAGCAGATTTTCTCTCACTTACAAACTTACACAAATGACAACCTCCGTACGTAAGAGGCAAGTGGGCAAAATTACGCGTAGCGCCATCTCTAAGGTCCTGAATTCAATTCCCAGCGGGATCAAAGCTAACGATTTTTTCCATACTGTTTCAGGTCTGGGTGTTGTGGTACCCTGTGATTTTTGTTTTCTATAGAACAAATGATTTAGCGACTTAACATAGAAGAGCGCAATGTATGTGATGTCGTCCAACATTTTAATATTATAATTATGTTCATTTACATAAATATGTAAAACTTGAAATGTAGTAAAATAAATAAAGTCCTTGTTTTTTGATTTTCAGTTATGTGTTACGTCGCAATGGGAATTTTTGTTTCCTCCTTTGATATGAATACCTTTAAATGGAGCATGAAAAAACATCTTGTGGGCCAGTGTCCATGATCATGGATAGGATATTACGCTATCAAAGTAGGTTCTTCTCTAGCTTACCATCAAAATAGGGGGAGCCAATATACTGTGCTTTTATAAAAAATGGTTTTTAAATAATTTACTTATAAAGGAAAAATATATTAATCGCGAATCTATCACCGGACACAGGTGTAACCTCAGGCCATCCCAAAACGTGTGAGGAAGGCCAATAGTACCGGCTTTAATACTCTACGCGGGACGCATACGAATGGGCGGTGGATGGAGGAAACTTATCATCTCTGTTACTAGGCCTTTGCGCGACTATAGGCCTTACGGTCACTGAGAAAGAGCTATTTAAGAACCAATGCAGGAGCTAGAAGTTTTTAAAAAACATTCGATTCAGTGGCTTAGGGTAGATGAACAGAGGTGAGCGATTTATCGCTCGAATTGGAGCAGCCCGACTGGTAAAATACCTCCACCATACAGAAGACCGCACGTGCTCTTGGGGGTGCTACATTAGTAGCAGGTGTCAAGCCTTCAAGCTAAGGACGACAAGTCCAATAACAGATTTATTATGCTATACTTGTCGCCCTTAAGCTAAGACCACATTACCACTTAACATCAGGTGGGATGAGGTCAATCTTGAAGTGTAAAAAAAAAAAATCATTCAAGATTTTGTACCTAGGTGGCTATATTATAAGAGGATGGCTAATTTCCAAAATATCACTAACTAAGAAGTATTATGTTACTAACATTGACAACAAATAAAATAAAATATATTTTGCATCACGTCACATACATTGTATCGTACGTCTCATCCAAAAGTAGCTTAAATATGCAAACCAGAACAAATGGTGGTACCGCAATGTTCACTAATATACATATACAAACATTCAACGAAAAAAAAACACAAATATAGGTACATATATATAATGAATGCATTATACAACATTGTAAAAATCTTACAACACACATTTTCATCACTAGAAAGTTTGTTCTGGGTACAGATCGAAATGTTTAAGCTAATAAGGTAATGTTTGTTATCGGGTTAGAGGGTTTTAATAATTTTGCAATTATAATGCTTAGTTGAAAAAAATATTTTTATTGAAATTTACTGTTGGACTATCGTTATTTTTTTATTACATACACGAATGCTTTAACGATGCCTCCTTTATTCATACATTTTTACAACAGACACTCGTTTTCGTAGTTTTATTAAATTCTTCTGTTTACTAATATTTTTAAATAATCACTTATGAAAAGCAAAGTCTCTTCAAACACGACCATGACCAGATTTATAATCTTGATAATCCTCATTATAAAGTGACTAACGCATTCTAGTAACGTCAAACTTACCACTCAAGAAACTCCAGAGACCAGAACTAACTATGTCAATTAATTACACAATGCGCACTTCAAATTATGAACAAGTTATTTCAAAGTACTTGAAGATCTTGTGATCTGTGTAACAATGCTACTAGATTGCTAACTGCCCCAAAAATATATCTACTCCGACAAATTTATTCTTAAACTATAATTTTTGATGAAAAATTAATCATCAGATATTGATATTGTTAATCAAACGCAAGAAAATCATTTATATATACAATTATGTTAAATCTCCCTTTCAAAATAGCTTACATAAGTAACTTTGGATCTAGTCATACAGTTTGGTTTTAATGAATACAAAACACATTGACTTAATTAATCAAACGTACGTATTCGTATTGGGGTAAGCTGGAGAAAATTAAACAATTCCAGTCTCATTGTTAAAAATGTCATTATGATATACTTTAACTTACAGTTGGTTTCGGGACAGAGAATTGCCTTGCCGTAATCCAGGTTTGATTAGTAGGTATTAGAAGATAATTTCTGTATGCCTTCATAATACAACTAGTTGAAAGGTAAAAAGTAAAAGTTTTATTTTTCAAATGTACAAATTTTGCATACGTTACCGTTCTGGCTTTTGATAGCGTATTTTGTTCGTTTAAATCAGCCTATTGTTAAATTTTGTTATATTATTTGGACTGCAGTAATGCTTACTTGTAAAAAAAATACAAACCCGTAACATTATCACTGCTTTCCGAATAAGAAATTCCACTCAAATCTTCTTGCTTACACCATACCTCAGCTCGCACCATTCCAATCAAGTAAACACTTCATTGAATCGAAAAGGCTTTCGCAGGATTTTCCGGAGCTCCCCAGGGAGGTGTTCTGTCTCCTTTATTTAACTCAGTTTAAAGTTTTATAAGCCATTGCACTTGTACTGTCGCGTTCAGTGCTTGCAACGTTGTGCGTTGCTGTGGAAATGAAATGGTGGCTTTGGTCTGTTTGTTTTAATTAGAGTTCTTCTTGTAGGTATTTTGTTTTGAGTTAACGATTTAATATTGTGGTAAATAAAATGGCTTTTGACTAGATGTTTCTGTATACATGATACAAAGCATCATTTTAGGTAATTATGACGTTATACAGCCAATAACCAACGGACAACAAAATACTTCCAATTATATTTTGAAGAATTAAAAGATATTTCGATTCATCAATATGCAAAACGTTATTTAGAAAATATTACATAAAAACACAGATGAACATAATTCGTAACTGATGAAGGCATTTTTCTCTTAATTCACATTGACATGATTTTAAAAGAAAAAGTTAAGTAATTAAAGTAATAACCGGTGTCTTCTCGGTAGATATAGGTTCCGAACCGGAAGTAGAATCACTTTGCATTGTATTCAATGACGATTCAAAAGTGTTACATGTAACCTACTTGAATAAAGAAATATTTGAATTTGAATTTGAATTCAATTCGTAATCCTGCAGGCATATTTAAGGAATATGTTAAAGAAAACAAAATTAACTTTAACCTAATTTTATTATTTACAGGGGATCTTTATGGCATACTTAAAAATATTAAGTGGTTAACTTTTTATATCGTTGTGTATTTTTTGTGTTGTATTGTTGACTCCATTCATTTCTGAAACAAAAATAATTATTTAAGGTACAAATATAATAATACATTAAACTTTGCATGGTGATTATTTGTACAATATAGATAGTATAGTGCAAATAAAAATCAAGATACATTTGAATTCAAAATTTTTTGCAGCTTTTTATATTTTAAAATGACATTATCCTATTTAATTTCCTATCAATAGCGCTGTGAAAGCAAAAGACATGAGCTCCATAATAAACCTATAGCTAGGATATAGATGTTAGAAGAAAGAAGAGCAGGACAGTCAAAATCGTAATGAAATTTATTTTTCGGTCATACCTACGGCTGAAATATGTTCAAAACTACCCTAGCACCTAAGTACCTCTTTACGTTCCTTGGTGCACTCAGAGATGAAGTTACCAAAAAATTTAAGGGAAATGACGCGTATTGATATTCTATTTCATGTAATGATTTTCAGTTCAATTGTTGAAACACTTCGCAAGGATGTAACATTGTGAAATTTAATAAACGTACCAACGTCAGTCTCAGTCTTTTCATCAGGGTCGTTCCATGGCTGTTTCTCCGAAGTGGCGAACAGGACAAAGAACAGATTGCAGAAGAAGTACACAGCAGAAGCTATGAAGAACACCTTGCGCCATTCAAGAGGATTCTCCTGTAAAACATTGGTCAAAGTTAGATACCTACAATATGTCATCGACCTGATTTTGGTCAAAGTAAAGTAAAGTCCTCGTAGTTCTGTCTGTAATGGTTTAATTGTTGCCCGAGATTCCGTGGTGTTTTGGTAGTGCAGATGATGCACAGTGGAGTTTCAGTAGATACCCCACGACCTTTTTTGCAATTGGGAATCTCACAAAAGCACCTTATTTGGCTGTATACATAAAGCATTTCTCCACTTTAAACACTCAAATACTCTTGTTTTGGAAACCAACCATTGGACTGACAGAATTTCGGAAGTTTCAATTTCTGCTTTTCTACTATAAGAAATTGGTTCTGCTCAGTCTCACAAAACATATTTATCAGAATTGAAATCGTTAGAGTTGTGTGAATTAAATTAAATAACAAATGTAGAAGATGAACCAAAAACAGTCGGCAATTGTACATGCCTCATCGTTGATGATGAAGCCGCAAACCAAGGGTGCGATAATGGAGATGATGTTGGCCAAAAAGTTGGTGATCCCCATCAGACTGCCGCTGAAGTTAGGTGCCAGGTCAGTATGGACAAGCTGAAAATAATAATAAGATTAATAGAAAAATAATAAAAGACAACATACTATCTATACATTGAACGAATCCTAAAATGAATTGCCCTAGCACTTGTGCTATGGAAAGTAAAACAGTGACACCAATAGATGAACTTATAAATACCAAGAAACATGACCAACACAATTCGTCATATGAATTCGAACCCACAAATTTTGGTTTAACAAATAGAAGTGCTTATCATTTACTAACAGCCAAAAGGTCAGTCAATGTAGTATGATCATTGTCTTATGGGCTGAAAGATATGTATTATGTCATCTAGGTAAACACTTGCAGTTCGATATAAGTTTTTATGATGACGTACAAAGACCGAAATGTATAGTCAGACGTGCTTTTGTCTGTACAATAGTTTTTTTTATAGAAATACAGTATATTGGCTCCTCTTAGCCTGATGGTAAGCAAGAGAGGAACCCACGATGACAATGGATTTGATACCGATTTATCCTATCCGTTAGCATCGCTATATTGGCCCACAAGATGATGAAGATTCCATATCAAAATAGTTGTCGGTTATGGCTTAATGCCAAAGGGGTCTCAATACTTCAATGGGCCATGGGCACTTGCTCAGTGTGCCCAGTGGGGAATATGGGATGATAACAAGATAGACCATGTACCCATAATTTCCGTGCATTCTCGGAAGAAAAAATATTATGAAAGTTTTACGTCACATTTTATTAGTCTGATTGAAAGAAATATTACTTCTCTTACAATAATAAAATTGCCGGACAAAACGAATATTATTATAAGCCACTCTTTATTATTAAAAGAATACAAAACAATGTAATTCCATCTCACGATTCTTCGCGATAAATTTTACTTTCATGAGTCTCATAATAAGTAAAAAGGCAGATATATTTTTGCAATCAGTTCTGTTCTTTACTGTTGGCTTTCATTGCTAGCAAAATAAGAAAAAACAAAGGACTGGAATGGACAATTTTATTTGTTAGTCCGAAAGTATTAAATTAAAGCAAAGCTTCTATGCACTGCCCTGATAGTAAAATATGTTTAATAGGAGCACCTTAAAATTACGAAAGGTATTGCCTAGATGAAAATATTTGAACTTTTTTTTAACTTTGAATGAAATTTCACGATGAACTTGTAAATAGTTTGAAATTAATAAAAGTAGTTACGTATACAAACATAAGAAGGGTCCACTGCAATAATGATGAACGTACTTTGTTTGTTTTTATGAGATATTTGAGTTGTTGTGCAAACTCAGCTTTATTGCCCTGAATACTTGGTCAGTGAGCGTTCTGGACGTGTAGTCTAATATTAGAAACGTTTTTTATCTCGAGACTGAAAGCGATATTGCTTGGTTTGTAAACGAGATTACTAGCTGCATATATGAAGTGGATATTTTAGTAAATCTTCTATCTGCCCATGGGTCTGCTGTATTTTTATTACTTTTTATAATCTACACTAATATTATAAAGAGGAAAGATTTGTACCTATTTTTGTATGTTTGTAATGAATAGGCTTAAAAGGTACTGGGCCGATTTAAAAAATTCTTTCACCAATAGAATGCTACATCCTTCCAATTTGACATAAGCTACAAAATTAGGAATCCTTGGTAAAATTTGAAAAATTTCAACAGAATTACGGGAAAAATTCACTAAGGCGAAACGAAGTTCGCCGGGACCGCTAGTATTATATAAACGACATTCAAAGGTTTTCATTTTGTAATAGTCCTCTTCATGATCCATTTTTGTGAATGTGCGTTTTTTGTACATAATAGAAAATTTCACCCGACCACTGCAATACAAGCTAAGCTCAATGCGGTGGTCATTAGCATAGGCATGAAAATTTACCCTTTAGTTAATAAAGATAAATTAATAGATAATAATGAATTTTAAGCAGCAAGTTATTGATTTTTAAATACTGAGCTTTACAATTTTAATTTTGGTGAGTTCAATTTATTTGTTTCACAACCTCATTCTAAAAAATACTTATAGGTACATACTTTCTTAGCTCAACACGCAATCGGAGTAGTTTCTCCAATATAACCATAGTCTGGGGAGAATTTTGTCACTTCTGTTCCAATTTTATTATCGTAATTTATGTAGTAGTCAAAACTGAATAAAAATTAACGTTGGGAATTGTATCTAATAAACAGTTGCCCTGTATAAAACACTCTGTTATTTACACCAGACCATTCTGTGCAGAAATATTGTTTCCGGAATTCCAGGCGATTCTTGTTTGCATTTTCATAAAATCTCTACTCTTCACATTCAAAGGAAGCGACTGTCACGCGTTGTAGAGAAATATTTTTAGTTTCGGTTTTATTTTACTGCACAATAACGAAACATTCGTTTGAGAATTCTAAATTTGAATTCACACAAAAGTGTTATTGTTCATGATAAGGTGGTGACGATGGTCGAAAACGATGCCCAAAATGATCTTTTTAAAAACCTTTATTAACTTAGATACGTTTATATCTTAATCTCGCTTCAAAGAAGGCGTCAATAAGACCTATACTACGTAAAAGCTTGATCTTTGCGACATAAGTCAAACTGACATTCCTAGGGTTGTCATGTTGTAAAAAAATGTCGATAAATATTATTGACATTTCTTACTATTATCGATGCTAAAGTAACATTTAATTGGTTTTAATTTAATTACAAACGTTACTAAATTAAACGAATATTTGAATATAAAATACTTTTATTCTCGTAAAGGAGTAAACCCCAAATCCATATCTGAATCCGTTTGTGAACAATCTTGTAAATTTATTATAGACTCTTGTTCGCATATATTAACATTAAGTAAATAATGTTATGATATTAAAATAAAATATACAATTAAAACTAAATAAGTTTTATTTAAAATAGCGATAGTTTATAGTCAGTGGTCACGTTGATTCATCGCCCATCATTATGTAGGTCGGCATGCCCATAAATTTTAACATTTACAGGTATTGTCTGTACAATTTTGAAATTCAGAACTTCTTAGGCGTGATTTAACTGACAGCTGTCGCAGAGATCAAGCTATCATTTACGTAGTATACGTTGGTTCACTTTTGTCTAGAAGGCCACGCTTTGGCCTCAAAGATATTCGGAATATTACGTTCCTAACAACTGCTTTTCGAAGAGAGTTCCACTCCATAGCCATTCGCATAATGATAGCAGAGTTTTCCACTCAAAGTTATGGCTGACATTTAAAAATAGTATCTAAGTACATAATAATACTTTTCCTATATGTAATTTTGTTAATATGCTCCTCATCATAGGGCTTTGACTGAAAACCAGTGTTATTTTCCTTAATGCTGTGGCTGCTCGTGCTATTATAAAAGTTCTTGTATATTTAAGAGTGCAATAGATCGACCAATTAGGTCATACCTGTCCTTCTTGTGTTTGATTTTGTTTTATGTCAACTATATGTAAACATGGCTTACGAAAAAGACTTATTACACTGTACAATACTTTTTTTAATGATAAAAATATGTGGAATAGTTAAAATGTCCATCTGCCTAGATAATCTATATTATTAATACAAATATTTTAATGTTATATTGTGATGTTTGTAATTTTATCTTAAAAGAGAATATATGTTGAGTTTTGAGGCGGCGCTTCTTCTCAACAGAACCAACGTCGAGGCACTGGTAGGAATAAATAATTGACGTGCAAAAGAATTTATTGTAAATCCACTTGCAGAAATAAGTCATTTCATTTATTATAGTATAGGTACGACGACAGAATATTTAAAAACTGTTTCATTAAGCTTCAATTGCACTATCTTAACTTTAACAGTAACGAGTTGCTATCAGATCGTGACAGCTCTCAAAACTGTCATAATATTATAATGAATTTTCTGTGTTTTAATAACCGCGAAAGCGTCTGTTATTAGGAAGGGATTAAATTTAATAAACTCCCTCAAGTTATTGTTGAGTTACCTTTGTACTAATTTAAGACATTTGTCAAACGTTGTCTTTTGAAAAAAGGGTACTACAAAGTAGAAGAGTATAACGCCTCCTCCACACTACTCGCGAAGTTGAACGAAGTTAGACGAATACGATAGTGTAGAGAGGCACTTCGGCTCGCCTCGTGCTCGCCGCGTCATACTTTGACTCACCTCGGGCGAACTTCGCCGAGTAACTTCGCGAGTTGTGTGGTCCTTTCATTCATATGCCTATATGAATCACTAACTAGTCTGCTCGCCTGTACTTACGGGTTTATATTATTTTAAAAATATATGATGCATTTTCTCAATCAATGTCAGAATTGGGCCTTGATGACGCATGTAAGTCCTACAGTTAATTTAATTTAATTTACAAATACTTTTGTTTTTTTTTCTAATATAATAATAATTGATTTAAATTTTTATTTTACAATTGACAACTGACTGACTGACTGACAACTAACTATGTGTCTTAGTGCAAAATTAGTAATAAGTTTAGCTTTCATTACTAAAAAAAACTACTGAGTTTCTTGCCGGTATCTTCTCTTTAGTTATAGATTCCAAACCGGAGGTAGCTTCATTTGCTTTATATAAAGACTATTCATGAGTATTACTAATGTAATCTACTTATGTGAATAAAAAAGTCTGACTTTGACTTTGACTTTGTATACGTGAACCGAAGGAACGGACATTGTAATTATCATAAAGCGTCTCTTTTAAGCGTTCAGCTTCTAGTTAACATTTCCGTTTTTAAACCAACCATTTTGTGACTCACCAAGTATCCAGTATAATGTCCGGAGTTGATGCCGACGGTGACAGTCAGAAGAGCGACTGCTAACACCATGTTGTCAGCAGGCGTGTAAGAGAGTCCGATCAAGGCTATCGCTGGCCCCCAAAGACCTGAGGAAAATCCATTTTTTTTCTTCAAAAGGCTATATCAGACAACATCACATACATTCACTTGATCCCAAAGTATGTATGTTAAACACTTGTCTATGGAATGCCAAACGCACAGTGGTTATCAAAATACATACCCACTGTATGTAAATACATTTTTTAATAATAGGACATTATATTCATGTAGTGGATGGAAAATGAAAAGAAGCAAATAGTGAATAAGCCAAATATATTAGCCAAATAAAATTAAATACACCATACGCATCGTCCTCGTTCGTTCGTCGTTCAAATCTTACTCTGTAATTTTTACCAATCGGATATTCAAACGTACAGACATCGCACATGCACAACGTTCGGATACATCCGCTATCCCACATTCATAATAAAAAATTGTTCCGGTTGGGTATTGACCTCTCGACCTTCAGTTCAGGAACCACCATACAAGTCTCATTACTCCATCGAGCCAGTCAAGACATTCATTTTCATCAACCCGATTTCATCTTAATACTTTAATTGTTTTAAGTAAAAGAGTCACTAACATCTACATAATTACATATTAATCAACAAACACAAAAGTAGTTCAAAGATTTAACTTACGACGTCAAGTTATCATTGAGTATATTGATGACGATTTTAATGGAAAATTCAAACCTGTCATCTGTATTTGTCCACCGATGCCTGACTGATAAAATTGAGGAAAATTACATTTGGCACGTCGCTGACGCACGAATCAGATGAAAGATACTTACCTATAGAATTACTCAATTTCCTCGCGTTTGTAACTGTCAGCCATTTTTTGCGGAGGATCAGATCCGTCATAGAGCCCATTGGGAAACTGCCAATGTACATCGCCAGGTAGGGCAGTGCAGACAGGACACCGTTCTGAAATGAGAGGAATAAAGCTGTTAGTTTATATTTATTTAGTGTTACGAACTATCCATAGTTGACTTTGAAATCAGTTAGAATATTTCAATGCCAAAGTCAATCTTTTTTATTCACATAGGTAATCTATGTTTTTTTATTTATTAGTCACACTTATGAATAGTCTCTATATAAAGCAAATGAAGCTACCTCCGGTACAGAACCTATAGCTAAAGAAAAGATACCGGCAAGAAACTTAGAAGTTTTTTTACTAATTTAGCACTAAGTTAGTTTACAGTTAGTTAGTTTGTAACTTGTAAAATAAAAAATAAAAATTAAATTAATTAAAAATTGATTATTGAAAAAAAATATAGAAAAAGTCAAAGGGATTTTGTAAATTAAATTAAATAAACTGTAGGACTTATATGCGTCATCATGGCCCAATTCTGACATAGTTCGAGATTGATTTAGGACCTAGACCCGATTTGCGCTACCTATAGTACCTACCGCATAAAAACGTATAACTCTTGTTTTAACCTCTAATATAATTGGTACCAACATTTAACGATTCTTAATGTGTCAAAAATTACTATTTATTTGTCTACGAGTCGTTACTTCTAAATTAAATTCACTTTCCATATCAGCTGTCATCAATCCTTTTTAGCCTACGCCTCGTATAATTTACACTATCCGTAAGAAGAAGTTTTTAAAATATTGGAAACGGGGATTAGAGGTGGAGTAACGTAAAATCCTTAGTGGATATTTTCATCGGAAATTAATATAAAAAAGCTACTTGCCAAATTTCAATTGTTATATTTTTTGAGATTCAAAATGAGCCCGTCAGTTAGGTACTAAGTGGTATTTTGGTTTTATTAGTAGAAATAGATTGGACCAAACTTAAAGCGATAGCCATAATATAAGTATATAAGTACCTATAACCGATATATTATAATAAAATAAATACTTAGTACTTAATATAAACAAAATTTTATCTAATAAATAATAAATAATACAGTGCTACTAAGCTAATTAAATATGTATAAGTGATTGTAATATAAAATTTGTAATGTTTAGAATCATTGCAACGCCCTCTCTACAGGGCGTCACATGTACTTAGCCTTAAGAATGTCAACTCTCATCCCATGTGAGATGCAATTAAGAATTTGAATTTGCCATATATTATTTACTAGCCGGCTTCGCACGGGTATAAAATAAATAGCCTATGTCACTTACTAAAAAAAGATTAAAATCGATCCAGTACTTTTGATTTAATTAAAAACTTCAATAATAACAATATTACTCCACTATTTAATGAATTTGATGATACATATAAACCTTTCTCTTTAATCACTATAACTATTAAAAAACCCGCATCAAAATCCGTTGCGTAGTTTTAAAGATTTAAGCCAAAGACAATATAACCAATTGACAACGCTTGCGGGGCGACCGCGTTCGCCAAACATATGATAAAACGAGTGTATGCTACGATTTTGACTTCAGTGGGCCTTGAGCATCGCCCCAAGTTGCGCGTCCTTGATTAATTAAGATTTAAGATGCTACGCACAATAAAAATGCCTAGCTGTGATATAAAATGGTGTTGAAAATCAAGTACTACATCAAATTTCAAATATCATGGCATAACTTTCTACAGGCAAGTAATATTTATTGAATTAATATTTTTTCGGTGACATATGAATTAGTAAAAATGGCACCCGCTGACGCGTTGACGTTTGTTTACTTCTCTCTTTCCTGATTATGCAAATTTACGCCAGCAGCTATCTCTTTTTTTCTCGATAGTGCGGTACCGCGAAACCCCGTTAACATATCGATAAATCGTCCGAAAGAAAATCGGCGTGTATTGTGACTACGTACGTTGAATTTGAATAGTATTAATTAACAAGCTTTTATATTACTTGCACGATTCGTATGTAAGTTTCAATACTCAACACTCAATACTCAATCTTTTATTGCTGCTATAATGTAGATACAGTACAGATGTTATGCTTATAGTTAGATCATTATAGACCCCGTTAGGGCACTGCAATATGAGAGAGGACGCTAAGTAAAAATGTGGACGCTAAGTTTACAACATTATCTCCAAACAAACGGAGAAAACGTTTTACTTCACCTGTTTCATATCTGATATATACATATAAAATAGGTGTACGTTTTACTACACCTACTTTATATTTTATTTTACTAAAAAACTATGCAGGTTTCTATCTATCTATATAATAAAGTATTATTCATCTAGTATTTTATTTTATTCCGCAAGATATGTATTCCCAGTACGTTGAATTCAGAAATATTTATTTTTATCGATTTCGATTATTAAATAAAGTATTATTCATTACAGAGCATATTATTAAAATATATTTATTTTTATCGATATCGATAACAGCGATTGCCTTGGTCTCTCTGTAACTGTCACGTGACAATGCAATTATAAATGAGTGATACAATGGCACACGCACCCCCCGCACCGCATGCGGTGAACTGCGTTTCTAAGAAAAAACGTCAAATACGCTCTCCACTGGTTCTGTCCTCCGTGATTTAATATAGGGACAGAAAAATCGACTTTGTTTTATACTATGTAGTGATTGGAACCATTGTTCTTATCAGACCAATAAGTAAAGTGATAAAATTAAGACTAACTTACACTTTTAATCTCGAATCCCAGTACTTTCCCCATATAGGAAGGCATCTCCGTCATCAATGTGAAGAATCCCCAGTTCTGCCCGCAGTGGGCTACTATCACGGCCCAGAATGGCAGACACGTCATAATGCTCTTCCATGGCGTTGGGTGGCGCTGAAAGTCAAAGTCAAAGTCAATTTTTTTTATTCACATAGATTACATTAGTAATACTTATGAATAGTCTCTATATAAAGCAAATGAAGCTACCTCCGGTTCGGAACCTATAACTAAAGAGAAGATACCGGCAAGAAACTCAGTAGTGTTTTTTTTACAAATGGAAGCTAAACTTATTACTAATTTTGCGAAAAAAAAAACAAAAAAACAATATCTATGGCTATGGTTCCACTGGAATATTTCATAGTACTTCTTCTTCTACTACTTCTTCCCACACTTTTACACAAGCACACACATACACAAATACAAATACACTTTCACGAAAAGAGTAACTATCGAGTTTCTTGCCGGTTCTTCTCGATAGAATCAACATTCCGAACACGACGGTAGTTTACTTAATTTGACGATTCATAAATGCTTCTGTAAATGTTTACATGAATAAAGACATTCTCTATTCTATTCTATTTAAACACCCACACACATCAACCTACTCTAGAAACTTATACATGTTAATCGATAATTTAAATCAAAATAGATTGTGCCATACTATTTATCTTCTAACAATTTAATTAATAGCTTATGATCATATTCAACTCCTTTTATGCCAATTGTGTTATCACCAACTCTTGGGGTCTACCCTCAACAACGAAACGAACAATCGAAAGGTTTCGTTTTTGAAGATTTATCAAAAGTTCGTGGTTTTCGTTTTGCATAGAATAGAATTATATTTTATGAAAACGCTTGATTTGCAATTTAAGTGAATTAGATGTGACTATGAGAATTAAAAATTGTTATCCGTTTTTGGATCCGACATATGTCGTTTTTGGAACGAAACGAACAAACGAAAGGTTTCGTTTATGAAGATAAATCAAAAGTTTGCGAATTAAAACGTGGTTTTTGATTTTTACAAATAATATTTTGTTTTTTGATAACGCTTTATTCGCATTCCAAGTGAGTTGGGTGCGATTTTGAGAATTGAAAATTGCTATCCGTCGTCGGATCCAACATATTTCGTTTTTCGGAGTAGACCAACTGTTCCCAAGAGACCGGATTACCTAGTTTGGGAACTTGGATTTTATTTTCTCTATCTGCTCCATGGTTCGTTATCGTCATCATCAATAGAGATCAGTTGTTCGATGGTGTGAACGTCGACGGTAGGAACGACGGATTAGTACATAATGATTTAAATTGTTAGGCTAATATATTTGGAAGGAGCTACAGAAGCCTCGAGGCGAGCATGCGGACTTTTGGCGTCTACTGTCTCTGATTAAACAGGTTCGATTCCCGATCGGGTCAATATGATTTTTTTTCTATTAATTCTAAAAGTCTTAGAGAAATCACAGAAATAATGACTAAATAGCTACAGATCAGATCTGAGAAAATATAAAAGAGTTCGTTTCCGTATTGGCCAGACTAGGAATCGAACCGGGGTGCTCAGAGATGGAGTGTCGTCTGAGAATTTTCCCGAACAGCCCCACTGCATATGACCGCGTACCACTCGTTTTAACAACTTTCTACAATATGCATACACCTCACATTTGGCTATTTAGATCTAAAATACGTAGGTAAATTAAGGACTTAAAATTAAGTTTTATGTAATACTAGCGTCTCGCCGCAGCTTTGCACGCGTATTATTTCCGTCTTTAACATACTTTCCATTGTTGATTTACTCCTATTGATCGTAGCGTAATGTTTTAAAGCCTAAAAGCCTTTCTCGATAATTGACTATCAACAAAAAAAAAATTTTCAATTCGATTCGAGTTCATGAGATTATTGTTAAAAAAAACAACTCTTCAGCTTAAAATATTAGTATAAATATTTTCGCTTGCCTGTGTGCATCAAAAATACATTTTTTTTTTTCATTTTAATGCTTAAAAACGAATCAACTTGGTTATTAACTGTACCTCACTTTATACCAGGTAAAAGTTAAGTTAACTGCTTTTGCGGCGCTAATGATTCAGGCGTTTTATGAAAGTTACTCAAGTAACATTTTAAGTGTGAAATAAAAGTTTAATTAACTTTTTTTCTCAGATGGGCACGAAGATTAATAGAAAGAAAGAAAGAAAGAAAATACATTTATTGACCACTACACAGAAGATACAAATTTACACAAATAAAATAAAAACTAGAAACAAGAAGAAGTACAGAAAGAAGTAAAAACAAACATTAAATAAATCGCAACAAAAACAAAAAACAAAACAAAAGACTTAATGGGTAAGTGGTCAACTAGGCCACACCTCAGCTATATGCTGCAGCGACGCAAGGCTGCTGCAGCGCTGGTATTATGGTGCAGCCTATTTGAGTGAAGCCTAACATATACAAAGAAGAAACTAAAATAAAAAAAATAAAAAATAATAATAATAATAAAAATTTGATTAAATAACAAAGAAAAAGAAGACAAACCAACAGAACAAAAATAAGGAAAAAGAAGAAAACGCTATAGTCTATGGTGCCACATATACCATTTTGACGTAAGCAAAAATCTGTCTGATTTTAGGTTAGGTTATGCAGATTCATTCATTATGTAGATTGCCGATGTAATTAAAAATTGTGTGGGATATGTAGTGAGGTTGAGCAAAAAGAAGAGATTACAGTAATATAAATATGGAAAGCGAGTTAAAGAATGACCGGTATTATTGCCTCTGTACAAGTGGCTGCGCCTGCGATCGCCCGCCTCAACGGTGCCAGGACATCGTCCCCGACGCTTGCGTAGCATGTCGTGAGAAGCCCGAGGGTAAGCTCAAGTTCCTTTGTTCATTGATTAGGTGTTTTCTCAGGCTTTTCCTAAAAGAGTATATTGTTTTCAGGTCACGCATTGGCGGGGGAAGATCGTTCCAGCACCGCGAGGCAGCGAATCTAAAGGAGCCACGGAATGCCATCGTCCTGTGTTTGGGAGTAGCGAAGATGTGAGTGCAAGATCTTTTTGGAAACCTACTGAGATCCTTCGCCCATATCAACTTGCTGAACAGATAGGGTGGCCGTCGCGAGCTGATTATCCCGAACATTAACGTGGCTAGATGTAGTTTCCGGCGGGCCTCCATTCTAAGGGTGTTAGTAAGGTTAAGTGTTGGTGTGACGTGCGTTCTAGGTGGAATATGGAAACAAAACCGAGCACAAGAGTTTTGTACCCGCTGAATCAGCTTAGCGGTTCTACTAAGTATGCAGGGACCATAGACAGTGTCGCAATAATTCAACTTTGAAAGAATGAGAGATTCGCAGAGTGTTACTCTCAGTTCCTCGCTCAGATAAGGTCTTATTTTATAGAGTAATTTAAGCCGGTAAAAACAGTTTCTGACACACTCTGCGATATGGTCTTCAAAGTTAAGCTGGCTATCTAACTTCAGCCCTAGGTTCCTAACCGTGTTAACACGCTCCACTGTCTCGCCTCCGATACGGATGTCCAGGGTAGTCCCCTCAATTTTTCTAATGTTCCTACTGGATCCTGTTATCAATAGTTTTGATTTTTTGGGGTTGAGGACCAGACTGTTTGCTTCACACCAGTTTGATATTCGCTCTAAGTCCTCGTTGATTTTTGTAACAGCATCTGAGTAGTCAGTGGGCCGAAAGGAGTACAGTAGCTGCAGGTCATCAGCATACAAATGGTAACCGCAGCTGATAATGTTGTTAGTTATATCAGCACTGTACAGGGCGTAGAGTATAGGGCCCAGAATTGATCCCTGGGGCACGCCGCGATTAGTGTTTTGTGAGGCAGAGCGCGACCTGGATCCATCTGTCATCGTTAGCTCGACCTGCTGCCGTCTACCGTTCAAGTAGCTACTGAACCACCTTATGGAGGTATGATCAACTCCGTAGTATGCCAGCTTAGCAATCAGAAGTGCAATGTTGATGGAATCAAATGCCCTTGAGAAGTCCAGTAGGATGAGAACACTGATTTCTCCTTTATCCCTGGCTGCAAGCAGACCGTCAACCACATCTGCGAGGGCCGTGGCTGTGCTGTGACTCTTGCGGAACCCAGATTGTAGCCGAGGAAGAATGTTGTTATGTTCTATATAAGCAGTCAGCTGCTCCGATACTATCCTTTCCAGGACTTTGGACAGGCAAGGGAGCAGACTGATTGGACGCAGGTCACTCAGAGAGGTGGGATCGTTGGTCTTAGGTAGTGGCTTAACTAAAGCCATTTTCCAGCTATCGGGGAAAACACCTTTTGTGATAGAGAGGTTAATGATGAATGTGATGATTTTTAACGATTGGGGGAGAGTTAATAGAATCATATCGAGGGACAGACCATCGACACCCTGGGCATTTGACTTAAGCCCCCTAATCACCTTCAGTACCTTGTCCTCAGATACTGTGCCCAAAGAGAAGATTTCAGAGCTAAATCTATGGTACTCAAAGTATGTTAAAAGGGATATGGACACCTGACCATTTCCAGGAATGTTAAGAAAGTGTCTATTTATTTGGTCAGGGTTGTCAAAACAAGATGGGATTTCTGAGGTCTTTCTTTGATCAGGAACTACCGTGTCTTTGAGGTTTTTCCAGAGCTTTTTAGGGTTTCTTAAGTTACAATTTATATTATTCTTGAAAAAGGATCTTTTCTCACTTTCAATGGCCTGTATGACAAGGGTTTTCATGGTTTTATAACTTGCTCTATGTGTATTTGTCTTATGTTGCCTGAATTTGTGATGGTACTCATCCCTAATACGCATCATAGAACGAATGGTGTCAGTAATCCAGGGATGAGGTGGATTTTTGAATTTTACTTTTTTTACTGGAGCATGTAGGTCAAATAGTTTTATGAGACAGTTGGTGACAGATTCAGTCAGAATATTGATGTCTTCCAATAGATATAGGCAGCTCCAGTCTATGGAATTAAGATCCGATTCAAACAAATCCACCATGATATTGTTGAGAGGCCTAAAAATGACCCATTGGGGCAGAGTCTTGTCTTTTTTGATTTTTAGTTCAGCTGTAATCATTGCATGGCCTCCCAAATCTGGGGTGTGTCTAATCAAAACTCTGAGAGTACGGGCATCGGTGCAAATAACATCAATCAGACTAGCACTGTGTTCAGTGAAATGGGTTGGCTCGGATACTACCTGAGTAAGATCAAAGCCATGTATGAATTGGAGTAAAGATTTACTCTTGCGACTATGAATATCCAGTAGATTAATATTTAGGTCACCGGCCATTATCAACTTATCTCGTTTAGGGAAAGAGGCAATGGTCTCCGAAATGGAGTCAAGGAACAAGTCAACATCTTGCCAGGGAGGTCTGTAAGCTGTCCCTATAACGACAACCATACCATTTACACGGACTCTCAGCCACATCTGCTCGACCTCAGGATGGGAAGCAGGGTTGCAAACCTGAGCATGCACTCCTTTGCGGATGTAAAAACCCACGCCGCCGCCACGGCCACTACGGATATGAACAGGTCTCGGTTTATGTCTCAGTCGGTAGCCAGCTAACTTAGGAGCCTTGTCATCTTCACCCATCCTAAGCCAAGTTTCATTAATAGCTAAAATATCAGGTTCCATCTCTTCCACTGCCACAATGAATTCCTCATGATGAGTACTTAGAGACCCAGCATTGTACATACCAATTTTAAAGTTAGTTAGAGGAAGCATTTAGAGATGTGTGTATTGTATATAGTATATAATAGTTTATGTAAATAGTGGTTATAGTATAGTGTGTAAAGAGATGAGTAAGTGTTAAAAGAGTTATCTAAATATATCAATAAATTAACTGTCAAAAAATTTATTAGGTGTGTTCTGTTCAGTAAGGGGTAGTTTTTGTACATAATGATAATCATAAAAATTGTGTCTGTGATTTCACACACTTGTTTTTTTGTTTTCTTGTAAATGGTTGATAATATAATTAATAATATAATAGTTGTAGCATAATAGTTAGTAGGTTTATGTATAGTGTATAGAATGTGTGAGTTATAGGTGTAACAATCTAGATAAATAAAATCATCTGCATAAATATCCAACAGGCTATCATTTCCCTGATTATAGTGAGTTAAACCCAGTATCATATGATTAAGAGAAGGAGAGGGACTAATTGATGATGAAAATGCCACTGGACCCATCAATAGCTTTGGTAAGTTACACATTTTTACTTTGAAATATTCTTTATCCGTGGCACTTTTTAACACAACTAATGTCTGTGTATTATTGTAGATGGACTGCAGTCAGATTTCCCGTGGGCCAAACAACCGAACGAGGTCCTCGTCCGAGCGAAGCTGGAACACAGGTGTCCCGTCTCCTTTTCGTACGAAGATGCGCCCCCGCTTGGTCCACGAGTACCTCCACTGACACTTCCGGCACTCCTCGCGTGCACGGTGAAACAGCTGTCGATTAGGGCGGGTGAGACGCTCGTTCACGAAGACACGCCCTCCAGCGGCGCCCACCGCGGCCGAGCGGCGCACGCGAGCGGCGCGCAGCAACTCGTCGCGGAGGTGGCGGCGCGTCAGGCGCAGCACGACGCGGCGTGGCCGGCCGCCGCCCTCGCTGCTCGGGGGCGCGCCCACGCGCTCCGCGAACACCACGTCCCTTTCGTCCAGGGTCACACCCAGTCGCGCAGCCAGTACAGTCACAGTGTGCACGACATTTTCACCCTTTTCCTCGGGCAGTTGTCCAAGCTCCAGATCAGAGAGGAGAGCCTCCTGGTCGCGATCGTTCAGCTCTAATCTGAGCTGCGTGATGGTGCGTTCCAATTCAGCTGCCCCCTCGGGTCTGTCACTCGATCGACGTTGCTCCAATGCATCAATCCTCTTCTCGACGCAGTCCAGACGAGCGGCCACCGCAGTAAATGATTCCCGGAGTTGGGCCATCTCTTTGCGAAATTCCCTCATCTCCATGATGCAACTGGCAAACTCCTGACGAAACTCTGACATTACTGAGGTCATATCAGTGTCATCGGTAGCGGCAGGAGGTGAGCCTACCATACGGCGCTTCTGTCTTCTACAAACGTACTCCTGAGCAGTGTCATCATGAGAACCAGATGGAATGTCTGTGTCCGAGGAGTACTTTTGACCACTTGGTGGTGAGCGCTGGATTTTTGGCATTTTTTTTTTTTTTTTGTTTTTTTTTTTTCTCTTTGTTACTCAAGTTAAAAATGAAAGACGACAAAGAGATATATTGAATGAATAAAAATAAAAATAGTAAAAAAGAAAACGACACTGCTAGATTCGAACCCTCGACTCTGGAGATGTGTGTATCTAAGGGTCTAACCGTTAGACCACAACGTATTTGAAAGAGAGCAACGAAATGTAGGACTCGATTAGTGGAGCAACAACTCTGTATTATCTAGAGGTCGGTTACCGAGTTTTTTTACTATTCCGGACTACCTTGCACTTGGTATAATCACTGGCCTAAAGTACTAACGATTGTAATTTTAAGAAATGTTTATGCTGGTAAATAATAAAGAATTGAGAAACTGATTTCACCAAGTCACTTCATAGTTTAACTAAATTAAATTGTTGATATCACATACACTCTATCTTCCCGAATTTTAGAAGTAATTATTTAATTACTGAGGAGCAACAGCAGTACTGTGTTTACAACTGCGCAGAGCTAGCGCCACTCCTAATAGTTTTTGAAACAGCGTTATGATCTTGCCTAAAGACATAATTACTTTTAAATAACTAGTCTGTTAAAGTTAGTCATTCTTTGGAAAAGTTGGACTCATTTCAGCTGCAAGCGATTTAGAAATATATATTTTTTTGTTTCACTTTTACTCAAAAATTATTGAGTCTATTTTATTTTATTTATTTAAAAACTTTATTGCACAAATAGGTACAACAGGTGGACTTAATGCTAGGGGCATTAGAGAATGCCCCTAGCATTAAGTCCACCTGTTACTGGTAGAGACCAGTCAACCCTTGGGTCATGCAGATAGTTTGTATATGGGTGCGGTAACATGGGAGAAAAAAAAAGAAATCATTTTAAACAACAATAAAGCATTAAAAATAACATTACGGTATCTTTTAAATATACGATAATAATACACATACTTTATAAATTAATTAGAATATCTATTTTAATGAGATTAGGTCGTCAATTTTTCAGATACCTACTAACATATCAGTAATGAGTTAGAAACAAAGTCTAGAGCAACTAGTTATGCAGATTTCAACCTACCACCCTCATTCCTCATTTGAGATAGATAAATACACTTTCTTGCATACAATATTTAAAGCAATTTGTTTGACAGACACATTATGAAACAATTAAGGCTGTTCTTATGGCTAGAAAACCTCTTTCAGGAAAGCTTCAGATAGGGCAATTAAAAGATAACCAGAAATGAGCACAGCCTTTAACATTTTTAGGCCGCGCCTTTGTCCCCAATATTTCGGGACATAAATAATCTTATCCGTTAATCTTGTATTATGTCTTTATTTCTACAAAATTTAATTAAAAAACAATCTGCATTTTTTGACAGAAAGAGTAAATAAAATATAAATATTGGACAACATCACATACATTGCTCTGATTCTGTTGTAAGTAGCTTAAGCACTTGTGTTACAGAAATCAGAAACAACGACAATACCACAACCTAGACCCGAGACAGTACAGAAAAGTTCGTTTCCCGTATTGACCCGACCGGGGATCGAACCCGGAACCTCAGAGATGGCGCGACGCCAAAGTCCAGCACGCTCGCCTCTTGACTACGGAGGTCGTCTACCTCGGAGAGTACCCAACATATATAAATTTCCATACATCCTTACAAGCATTTGCATTCATAATATTATTAGCATCCATAACGTTACAAAAGTATATAAACATAAAAAACTAAAAATATGCAATAACACATTTAACATATGACTTATATAAATAATTTAATATCTTTTGTCTGGTAGAGATTGCTTTCTAGCAATCAGACCACTTAAATTGTACTTGATTATGTCTGTAAAACCAATTCCTGTAAATTTTTCTGTGCAATATAGTGTATCTATCTAAATAATTTGTAGCTTCAATGTATAAAATAAAATTATATATACTCCTACGCATAGTGATACTAATAAATACTCTAAAAGGAACTCTTACTTTCTGCTCGCCCACTCTCCCCAGCGACTTCTGGATGTACAGCAATTCCTCTTCAGAGATGAATCTGGACTGCTCCGGTGCTGCAGAACCGAAGATCAGGTACAGCACCGTCCACGCGGCACCCATGGTGCCATTCAGGTAGAAGATGGCTGGCCATCCCCATGACGAGGATATGAAGCCTCCTATAAGGAGTTGAACCGCAATTCCTAGCTGGGCTCCTGAAAAAAATTGGCAAATTTGTTTATTGATAGAATAGAAAATATCTTTATTCATGTAAGCTTTACAAAAGCACTTATGAATCGTCAGTACAAATAAAATATTCTACCGCCGTGTTCGAAATGTTGATCATGTCGAGAAGAACCGGCAAGAAACTCGACAGTTACTCTTTTCAATATAACAATATGTCCTTAAACTAGGTACTTAAATAAGGTATACAAAGCTAGATTTCAAATAATTAAATTATTCTAGACCCATACATTTTTGTCATTTAAATAATCATATATTTTATAGTAGCCCTTTTTTATTCAACAATTTTTAACATGAGACTTAAATCTATTCATAGGCAACTGGATAACATTTTCAGGTAACTTGTGAAATATTTTAACGCTTAAACCCACAAATGAATTACTTATCTTATGTAGTCTTAGACATGGAACAGCAAGCTTGTGTTTATTTCTAGTGTTAAAGTTGTGGCAGTCAGATAACCTGAATGGCGCAGTGATGAAGGTTCAGTGTAAATATTAGGTGAACTATTCAGGCTTAAGATACTTAGAACAGCTTGTGGCTTGAAACTTGCGCAAAAGGACAGAAGAACTGGGCCAATTGCTTTGTATCTTGATATTGGTAAATAAGAACGGTGGTACCGTTTGCCCCACCATTTAATACCACCTGGTAATGCAAACTTCTCTTTTGTATTAAGAGTACCAGACGATGAACACTATCCAGCGGTATTTAATTACATCCAGACCCACGCCAATTAAAAAAACTGGTAGTTTCTCAAATTGACCAGATCGAAAATCGAACTTGGGACCTTTCGTCAGCTTTAATGTTAAAGTATTTGGGTCTATGAAGTTCTAGTAAAATGAACATACAGGATATTAAGGAACTATTTTATTTATTTATTTATAAACTTTATTGCACAAATAAGTACAACAGGTGGACTTAATGCTAGGGGCATTCTCTATCAGTCAACTCTTGGGTCATGCAGATTGTTTGTATATGGGTGCGGCAATAGTGGAGAAAGTGTATAAATAGCTAGATATGATAACCAGTACTTTGATAAAAGAAGAAATCATAATAAACAATAATAAATTAAGCATTAAAAAAACATCACGGTATTTTTTTAATATATTATGATGCATACACATACTATTTAAATTAAATAGAATATATATTTTAACACCATACTACTTAATTCGCAAAATGAACAGACAATTGCCTGACAAGACCACTACTCCAGAGATTATGAACTCCAAAGTTTCGGTAAAGCTTTTATAAGTTCCAGCAGACAATAGACTTGTAAAGTGCAGACGAACGGAAACAGGCGTCGTTCGCAATGGCTCGACAAACATTTTGAGGGAATCTCTTAATTGTTCCAATTCAATTTGTGGATTCAATATTTGTACGGTGCAGCTATTGTTTTGACTTAGATAAGTAATGGCGCTGGAGCCATGGATTTAATATGTACGAGCTGATTCTTTGGCTGAACTGATGATAATGATGATGAGGTGACTTTTCCTTAAAATAAACGCAAAATATCTATACTAATTTGAAAGAATAGTACCTATTTATCACTTAATTTGAACGAGGATTTTTTTTTATAGTAGCGCAGTATATTGGCTCCTCCCAGCCTGATGGTAAGCAAGAGAGGAACCCACATTGCAATGACAACGGGTTTGATACCGAAATATCCTATCCGTTGGCATCGCCTTACTGGCCCGCAAGATGTTTCTTCACGCTCCTTTCAAATCCATGTCAAATGTCAATTGTCAATATCTCACAGGGTGATAGCATTAACCTCAATTATATTAACATATTCGAGCAGAAGCAGAGTAAAGGACAAATTCATATTTTTTTACATAGTTATATTTTAAAATTGACAAACTACGCTGTAAGTTTTGGTGCAAACTTAGTAATAAGTCCAGCTTTCTTGATAATGAAAACTATTGAGTCTCGGTCAGCCGGTAGCAGCTTTACTCCGTTTTTTACTATTGATAAATATTACTTATGTTACATAATTATATGAATTAAATATTTATATGTTCTAATTTTGAACTGGGTTGTGATCTCAGGGTTCTTAGTTTTATACTCTGGCCAGGGTATAAAAAATGATATTACGGATCTTTTTTAAGTAGATCGAGTTACTAATTAGTAACTAGTATTTAAAAATCATGGTTATTTTAATGATGGAGCCATTGTTAACCCTGCAGTAAAAAAATATTAGGCTGATATTAAACTTTTTACCTAAACATTTACTTTGCTATCGGTTTCAAACCTTATTTTACTAAGATAACTGCTGACAACATTGAGGCACAAGTTATGAGCACATTCCCCAGATATCCTGATTTTATAAATCCTCTCTATGTCACATTGTTATCTAAGTAGTTCGTATTGTACCAAATGCCGTCAAAGATGGTTTATCAGGTTCGTCAAATGTTTGCATTGAAGGAAATTGGGGTCTTGTTTTCACAGGAAGATGTGGGTGCGCCTTTGTTTTTGTGAGTTTATTGTTATTTTCGATCGATGTGAGGTGAAATAAAAATCTTTTCAATATGCGGAAGTGCGGATGGGTGGGATATTTGCCATTCTATGATTGAATGGCAAATATCCCTATAATAATAATAAAAATTTACGGTTGGAAGGCTGTAGATACAATTTGGAGTCGGTGTTAATTTTTTTTTGCATCTACAAAATACGTTCACGTTTGATCTCTTGTTTTATATAAGGCATAGATAAGGCTTAAGATGATATACGTTGGCCTACAAGGTGTCTATTCACTTTGATTTTTTATATTGTACATAAAAATTGAACTGTTGTTGAGTTGTTACTGGACTTGTTGCCCTTACCTTGAAAGCTTGACACCTGCTACTAATGTATCACCTCCCCAGGAGTTTTGGAAACTATACTCACACACAGGAACACGAAGTGATGACGGTCTTACAATATATCCTGATAACATCGGTCTGATGTCTTAGGTCCTGATGAAACATTTATACATAGCACTTACCAGCATAAATAATAGTGCCAAGCAGTCCTTTCTCTTCCACAGGAACCCATTGGCTGATCAGCGTATGAGTGCTTGGGTAGACGAATGCTTGCGTCAGACCTTGAAGGAAACGGCAGGCACAAACCAGCTTCCATCCTCCCTAAGAGCATAATTTATTGTGATGTTGATTTTAAGGTTTTAATGCAATTCAACCTTTTTAATGAGAAGAAATAAAAAAATATATAAGGCACATGTGATATAAGGTACCTTATTATGCAAATTATCTTTAAAAAGCTTCAAAAAGGATGGTCAGTATGTTGAAAAGTAAAATTGTTATGTAATAGTGTTATCTTCATAGAAGATCTATGAAGGAATAATATTTTGACAGGTTTCTAAAAATACCTCATCAGTTAACAGTCGTTATGTACAGTCGCCGTCATATATATCGGAGCAGACAAAGTGACAAATTACTTATGAACAGTTAAAAATGTCAATAAGTTCCATACACCACAAGTTACCATTAATATCTGAACATTCATTACTTCAATAATATCTGAGCAGATGTTAGTCAATAACTTCTATACACACTACTATCCAATAATATCTGAACACTCATCTATACAGGTATTCGGTCGCTTGTTGTAAATAAGTTTTAAATATAGCTTCTTTAATTGCAATATATTATGTTGATCTCGAAGAATGGAAATCCTTTTAGGACTTTGGCAAGAATGACAAATAAAATGTTAATTGACAAGATAAAATTGGCTCAGGAAATATTTATTTAACTAAACATTACGTCAGTCGATAAAATAACCATAACAAATATATTGACGTACTTTATCGGACAACTTAAAACCTAATCATACTATTGGGTATTTACCGCGCATCTGCTCTACCATCAAAATGGTTGCAATCCGCTAGTGTGATAACCTTGATATTTTACTTAGGCATTTACTTTAGAAAGTTAAAAATTTCATCTCCCCTTGCGGTGCGGGACTCGAACCCGCGACCTTCACGTATCACGCGTGCTGCTCTTTCAACTGAGCTTACCGCAAGTTATCGTGGGCGATGAATCTATTAAAAATTTAATATTTTTTTAACTTTAGATAGATAGATAGATATACTTTATTGCACAAAATCTTTACAGAAATAGGTTTTACAGAAAAATTAAAGTACAATTTAGGCGGTCTTATCGCTAGAAAGCGATCTCTTCCAGACAACCTTAAGGTAGAGGAAATAGTAGATGGCGAGAAATGGGTACGGCCGTGCAACATAAATACAGTTTTTATTTTAGAATTATTTCGTAGTTTAACATGATAAACATACATAAACTCATAAATATATAACATTATTAATATATACAAATATACATATACACAAATAAACATATTTAACATATATAAAATCAAGTAAAGAGTTTAAACTTTGATTATTTATTCTTCGTCCCAAATAATAATCACGTTTTTATAATTTTGTAATATAAAAAAAAAACAGAAAATTTGTATCTTACCTTGCGGTACGGGACTCGAACTCACGACCTTAACGTATCGCGCATGCTGCTTTTCCAAGAATAGAACAAGAAGAAGAAAAAAGAGCACACAAAGAATATTAAGAAGTCGTCGGTTTGAGCCCCGCACAACAAAAATGTTTTGACTACCTCAAACACTTACCAGGCTAGCAGCAAGCGGCAGAAACAATGATAACAGGGAGTTGACGGACACAGATATGGTGAACAGCCACTTCCCCCCAATCTTCCTGGACAGCTCCCCTCCTGGTATCTGGAGGATCACGTAACCCCAGAAGAAGGATGACAATATTACGGACTGCACGCTGTGGGACCACTCGAATGTCTGAAACATAAAAATAATGCGTCCACAATTGTTTTTTAGGGTTCCGTAGCCAAATGGCAAATAACGGAACCCATTCGTCATCACTATGGATACGTCATGCCTGTCTCTGCGTCCATATTTATGATACAGCCATTTTTTCCGAAACTATAAGGCCTATACTGTTGATACTTTGTATGTAGATGTATAATGTGTAACCGCATTAAGATTTTTCAAAAAAATAGAAATGAATAACATAAAACTTTAGGGGCGCCCCATGCTTAAAAGTTAAAATCTAGATTTATTATATTTTCTTCAAACCAATACTTGTGGGTTATCTATACATAGGTCTTTCAAATGTACCTTTAATTCAATCAACTCCAATGTAATTATTATTTTATTATATGTTACTTGTTGCTACGGAACTCTTTATGGGCGAGTCCGACTCGTATTTGGCCGGTTCTGTGTTATAAGAGTTATCATTATCATAATCAATTTATTCTTGACGATGGTTGTAAGTAACATTTATTTAGCGTCAAAATGAAAACAAACCAAAATTAAAGCTACAGCCGGTTCGGAACTTATTGTTGGAATCTAACTGACGGACAAATCAAAATTTTATGTGCCTAATATAGGTACCTAATATGTATTAAAGTTTTTCGGTATTAATTGTGACTGGTAACGAATAACTATGATACTAATCATAGTAAATCAAAATAAAAAGATATACAATCTATATTTTTTTCGCCGAATCACTTTCTTTTTTTTCAGTTCGCAAATATATTTTCGGGTGGTGCAAGCAAATCATTAAATGATGACTTAAATCAACATTCGACCTGATAATTGGCATAAATCAATATGTTTATAATTAACTGATTGTGTAAATAATCGTCCAATTATACGCAATAAGAACCTACGCTTAAAGGTCGTGCCCCAATAAGGTAGATAGTCCAAAATCAGCTCAATGGAAATTTTGATGTATCACTGTCTTTGTAAATGTTCTGCGAATTATGAGTAAACATTTAATATGAGAAATAGTATTTATTACACTAGTTATAGTCCGCAAATTCGTAAATAGCATTATGATTATTTTACTCGTTAATTTTTTTATTAAAAATTTAAATTTTAACCTCGATGTGTCTGGATGTTTGAAAAATCTGAAAAAACTAACGAACAAATATATTTTTGAAATACTTAATGCAAATATTGGCAGTGAAGCTTTAAAACTATTGGTTTACTTATTTACTTAGTACCATTTATTTCTTTTGGCTTTTCGTTTGATTTTCGAGAACCATACATTTTGTTCATTACTAAATTTAACACCTTGTGCTAAGCTTAATGCACCTTATTTTCGGAAAAAGTATTTTTTTTAACCAAAATCTCACCTCACCATGAGCATGTTATTTTTATTCTCATCGCTGATAAAAAAAAATTATGAATCGATATTTAATGGGTGTAGAAACATTATTTAAATATAAACATAGTGCATGTTTAGCGTTCCTGGCTGAGCCAACTTAAATCAAGGGCCGTGAATTCCATCCAAATTAAGGACAAAAATTCGTGAGATGAATCATTTTTCTGTGGTATGTTTCCATATCACAAGTGCTAAAGCTACTTACTTTAGTGTCATGTCTATGTATATGATGTTCTCTGATAATTATTATTTATTTATTATTATTATTATTATTTATTCGATAAGCACTTCGTTGTCCTGACTGTGACTTAGTGACCTACCCCGCCCATAGATAGTGTGATTTACGCGTCGTCATAATGTTAATTTATCATATACTATAGTATATGATACAATCTTGACGCACATTGTACAGTTTTATTAGGACTCAACGTTTGATGTATACCACTGTCTAGTATAGACGCTTTCATTTTTATTTATTTATTAGATTCTGTTTTGTTAAATATTTTATAGTACTACTAGCTGTGCCCGCGAATTCGTTCGCGTGGACTACAGAATTTTCCCGCTAACTCCCGTTCCCGTGTGATTTTTGCAATATCCTGTTGTAACTAAGCTTTAAGTTTACTAAGGTACCTGCACGCCAAATTAAAGCGTCTAACTTAAGCGGTTTAGATTTTTCACACAAAAGGATTTTCCCGCTAATTCCCGTTCCCGTGGGAATTTCGGGAATTCCTTTCTTAATGTACTTCTACGGTACCTAAGTTTCGTCCCTTCCAAGTTTCAAGTGCCTACGTTTAGCCGTTTAGGCTGTGCGTTGATATGTCAGTAAGTCAGTCAGTTTCTCCTTTTATGTATTTAGATTTACATGGATACTAATATTATAAAACTGAAAACTTTCTTTGTTTGTTTGTATGCGCCAATCTCAAGAACGACTTATTCTAAAACGTCACTGGGGTTGGTTGCTATGTGGTGGGTCGCTAGCTTCATTCCTTTCAATATGGCTGAGTCAAGCGATGGCTGGCACATACGTCATGCTTGTGAACAGGAGCCACCACCGGGGACTGGGGGGGTACTCTCAAAAAAGAAACGAACAAACGAAAGGTTTCGTTTTTGAAGATTATCCAAAAGTTTCGGAATGAAGACGTGGTTTTTGATTTGCATAAATAATATTTAGTTTTTTTAAAACGCTTAATTTGCATTCGAAGTGATTTCTTTATCATTATGAGGATTAAAAATTGCCATCCGTTGTCGGATCCGACAAATTTCGTTTATGAGAGTAGGCCCCCTGGTCTGTTCCCGCCTACTTCTCAAAAATAAATACTTTATGTTTTTTTTACTCATTAAAACCAAACTTTATAATTTGTTCTAAAGTGATATTCCCATAGTAATAAGTAAGATAGTGCTACTGTAACTAACCTTCTGAGTTTCTAACTGGTATCTTTTCAGCAGATATTATGTTGGTTCTGAACCGCAAATAGAGTCACTTTGCATTGTATTCAATTACGATTCGAAAGTGTTATAATAAATGTAACCTACTTGAATAAGAAATATTTGATTGATTTACCTAATTTTATTTTCAATGTTTTTTCAATATCTAAATCAATCACGATAACACTCTTCGAAAGCGCGCAAGTATAAAAAGATTAAGCATTTAAATCATTCTTGAATCTACGGGAGCAACATACAAAAACATCGGTACAACCGTTTAGGCGAATTTCACTTACACACAAAATAACTAATAAGGAAAAGTGATTTATTTTAGTATGTACATCGAATCTCGCCATTTATACTTTCCAATACGATTGCATCATTGTAAACATCAGATTAGCAAATAATTATCGTGTTCAATAACCTTGCTCTCAGATATATTTCCGTAAACACGTTTAAGAGTATGTTCAATATTTATAACGTTTTGACTTATTTGACCCTTATTGGTATGAAATATTCCTACATTGTGTTCTATTATCGCATTTATCCCAATAATTTTAGTGTCTAAAGTTGTTTATTGCCTTAAATAAGTCAGATACATTGTATCACCGCGTTCACCGTGGCTTTGCACGCGTACAATTCCCGTTTATTCAATATTTTAAATATTCGTATAAATAAATATTTAACAACATCACACACATTGCTTTAAGTAGTTTAAGTACTTGTGTTACATATATCAGGAACAACGACGGCGACACACCCACAAGAGAGAGAAAAGAGAGGTAGGGCATAGCGAGTTATCGCTCTAACTGGAGCAGCCCGACTGGTGAAGTACCTCCACCTCACAGAAGACCGCAGCCAAATAACAATCACTTCTGTCTTGTTGTGTTCCTGCATGTGAGTAAGTTATCCAGAGCTCTTGGGGGGTGCTACATTAGTAGTGGTCAAGCTTTCAAGGTAAAGGCGGCAAGTGCGGTAACAAATTTATAATGCTGTACTTGTCGCCCTTAAGCCAGGACCTCATTACCTACCACTAAACATCAGGTGGGATGAGAACAACCTTGAAAAGTAATAAAAAAAAACAACACCCAGACCCGAGACAATATAGAAAAGTTCGTTTGCCATATTGACCCGATTGGGAATCGAAACCGGGACCTCAGAGATGGCCGGGCTGCTTGCGTCTCTACTACGGAGGTCATCGTATTTTCCGCTAATTCTTCGCTGTTAATGGTCGCAGCGTGATGTTATAAAGCCTTAAGCCCTTCTTTATAAATTGGCTAACCAACACAATAATGTTTTTTCTATTTGGTCCTATAACTCCTGAGATTAGCGTGTTCTAACAAATAAGAGCATTCCATATTGAGGACTTTAAATCAAGTCCTGCAAATGAGATTGCCCACATTGGCCGAAATGGGTCAGGTTCATTTTATTATTGTTACTGCTATTCATAGACCGATCAATAGAGCCGTGTTTCGATCCACACACTAAACCAGACAGTGCCGTTAATAGTTAATTATACAAAAGCAAACAAAAAAATAATTAAGTCAGCTACGCACACGCGGCCACGTTTTCAAGTCAAACAAGTTTTATCGTTCACATTGTTTAAATAAACGGTAATTATTTTTTTAAGAATAATGAATGATAAGACAATTCTGTTTTGGAAATAATTTATTCTTAATAATATATGTCATTAGACATTGTACAAGGTATATTGATTTTTTCTATTTCTGTTTTAGCAAGGCCAAATACTGTAAATGTCTTGTACTATAAATAAAAGACAACGCACCGAACAGCTTAGTTCTAACTTCAATAAATATACATATAACACTTTTCCTTTTTTTTATATACTTAACTTAAAGATTGACCTCATCCCATCTGATGTTAAGTGGTAATGAGGTCCAAGCTTAAGGGCGATAAGTATAGCATAATAAATCTGTTACTGGACTTGTCGCCCTTACCTTGAAGGCTTGACCCCTGCTACTAATGTAGCACCCCCCAGGAGTTCTGAAAACCTTACTCACACGCAGGAACACAACAACACAGAATATTTCAAGAACTATCAATACCTATATACCCCACACGTATTAGTATAAAGAAAAAGAAAATGTTTCAGTTTTAAATATAATGTAATGTGGGATAGCGGATGTATCCGAATGTTGTGCATGAGCGATGCCTGTACGTTTGAATATCCGAATGAAGAGAATGACAAGAGAGTTAGATTTGAACGACGGTCGAACGACGACGATGTGTGTTTTTTAATTTAATTTGTTTGGCTAATATATTTCGATTATTTCCTATTTGCTTCTTTCATTTCCCCTGAGTGTGGGATAGCGGATGTATCCGAACGTTGTGCATGAGCGATGCCTGTACGTTTGAATATCCGAATGGATAGAATGACAGGAGTTAGATTTGAACGACGAACGGTATGAAAGACGTGTGTATGGTGTATTTAATTTTATTTGGCTAATATATTTCGATTTATTTACAATTTGCTTATTTTATTTCCCATTCCACTACAAATTATATGGTATAATAATGGCTTAAAAATTTATTGTTTTTGTTCTTTGTTTGTAAAAAATGTTAATGCACTTCAAAGTATACATCTTCATATCAGGTTTCAACCGTACAGGTCTTATAGTTAGAAAAAGTGGCTGTGACATACAAAATATACTACTTTTTTCTAATATTAGGGGACATAGGGGTAAAACTGACCATGAAAGTATGTATATATACATATATATGGAATAAACTATAACAGTATGTATCGAAACTTACCACTACATTGGTGTTGGGGGGGGAGGTCATGGCGACGATGGCAATACTCATGTTGACCCTCATTGTGAACGCTAGAAGCATGCCCAGGAATAGCAGCAGGGTCTGTACGTGCCGTACACCAAGGCCCTCTGGAACAAAACATATTTTTAACTAGCTGTTGCGCGCAGCTTTGACCGAGATATATCGAGATCAAAAGCATTTTTTTAATATCGCACTTCAAGATTTACCTCATCCCACCTGATGTTAAGTGGTAATAAGGACCTTTTAAATGCCTACCCAGCCGAGGGTGACTGCGACGTGTGTAGGACCTTATTCCCGGCTTCGCCCTGAACTACCCACTATAACCTGACGGTGGACCTCATCGCCTAAGTTATTTTTTACATTGCACTTCAAGATTGATATCATCCCACCCTGATATAAAGTGGAAATGAGGTCCTAGGTTAAGGGCGACAAGTAAAGCACAATAAAAGCTATAACTGGACTTGTCCCCCTTGCCTTTAAAGCTTGACTCCTGCTGCTAATGTCTCTCTCCTCTCCTCCTGCACTTCCTAGGAGCTTTGAAAACCTTACTCACTCATCAACAGGAATATTTAAAAAAAAGTAATCTAAACTTAAAAGTTTTAATACATGTTTTATCATTAATGTCGATTGCAAAGTCGATAATAACTGTTTTTATGGGAATCCCCTTTTAGGTACCAAATTCCGTTCAAATGATATCATTTTCCTCATGTTTTAAGGAAAATAAGAGAGATAATTATTTAAGCAGGTACATAAGTCGTCTACTAATTCAACCGTAACCGTAATTTTACTGTGTAGAGCATACTTATGCATAAAACCTCGGAATCTGATTTAAATGAACAGACACTATGTTTAGCTCTTTATGTTTTAAAGTAACAGAAAGGGATAAACATAGGTTTAGCGATTCAGAATAGTTTTAGACGTTTGTTAATTAGCCCGATAAGTTCTGTACCGATAAGGTCTATACAAATTGAAGGAAATAAACCTATTCTATACTATGCTTAGTTAATTTATATTATAGAAAATACAAATATTTTTGACACTATCTTATTGATACCGTTTGTTATTTTTGTTGTTACTTTGATAAAGTTACTTTTTAAATTAACTACTTAATCATAATATTTGTAAAAAAGTGGAAGAGCGCTGATTCATTGCACAAGGTTTGTATCATTAATAGGAGGCATATCCATACTTTTTTCTATGTACTAGCTATATTGGAAATAAATAATATTATTTTATTGCCTCTTTTCTTCTTAGCTTACACGAGTTGTAGCTTTCTGATCTTTTGGTTTAACACGTAGAGGCCCTTTAAGGTGTTTTAGTATGACAGTGAGATGGGTAACACCTTGATGCATCGATGTGATGTACTCAGCAGTAGTGTAGCACTATTTATGTAAGATGGGAAGAAAAAACTGAGGCAATTGACTGAGGAACTTGTGGGCAGGATAAAAGGGTTATAGGGGTGATATAAACGACACCTGCTATTTCAATATCTTACAAATTAAATAGTAGGCAGGCGGTGACTAGTTACATACTAGATTGTCCCCCCAAAAACAGCCACTACTATGGGCGGCAACAGTGCAACACCGGCGTGATCAGCTAAGGGTGTAGAGAGGCGCTATGAGGGAGCCTGTGTAGAGTTTGCAAGGGATTCCTACTCTCTCACAACTGCGCAGCGTTGGCCACCGAGGGGTTTTTAGTCGGTGCGAGAATGAGAACAGAACATATTAAACTTTTATGTATTACTAGCTTTTTCCTGCGACTTCGTCCGCGTGGCGTATTATAAAAGAGAGATCTTTGATATGCATCTCAAATTTCAAACATCTAACTAATGTAGTTTAGATTTTTTCACACAACATTTTTTTAACGCTAACTCTCGACCCCGTGGGAATTTTCCAAAATACAGCCATAACTGAACTTTATATTTACTAAGGTATGCATGCATGCTAGATTGAAAACATCTATCTTACGCGGTTGAGATTTTATAATACAAAAGTTTTTTCCCGCTAACTCCCGTTCCCGTGGGAAGTTTTCAATGTCCTGTTGCAACTAAGCTTTAAGTGAACTAAGGTACCTTAAGGCCAAATATAAAAGTCTAACTTAAGCGGTTTAGAATTTTCATACAAAAACATTTTCCCGCTAATTCCCGTTCCCGTGGGAATTTCGGGAATTATTTTCTTAGTGCACCTCTACGGTACCTAAGCTACGTCTTTTTCAAATTTCAAGTGCCTATGTTTAGCCGTTTAGGCTGTGCGTTGATATGTCAGTCAGTTTCTCCTTTTATATATTTAAATATTTATCTTATAAAAAAATCTGTAAACACACTATACGTACTTGGCCGCACATTCTCCGTTTTTTCTTCAACGCCCATTTTCGTTATTTGTGTGGGTGGTGTGTGGTCACCGATCCATCTGACAACCGCGCTGATTCGCGGCTAAGTGCAGATTGACAGAATACGTAAACTAGCAAAAGACAATCATATCTAGGGAACAGGGCACCCGTGGAGACGTATCACTTAAATTTTAGAATTACACTTTAATGCTTTAGTTTAGAATTTAATTTCATATTTACGCACTGTGAAGTTTTTAGTTTTATTGAATTATTTTTCGTGTAAAAGTCACTATATCAAATTTTTCTATGTCGTTATGAGGAATAACCTTAATTGTATATGCGTGTTTTACACACACAACTAGAACCATTTATTTATTCAGTTTGCAGTAATATACGGTCATCATCGCACCTCACAGCATCACATTAAACACTTGCTGCATGATATTAGTTCTTATGCCGACGACATAAGAAGTTTAAAGTTTAAAGCATAAATACTGAACACACAAAACGTAATTTTAGATGCAAAAAACGATAGTCAAGTACACATTTTTAAATACTGACGTTCCCATTCACTTGATCAACTCATTGTTTGCATTTTAGTTTTATTAAAAAATAGCATGGTAAATATATTAATTAAAATTTAGTTTTAAATAAATTTGGTATGCCCAGGTCTAGTTCACAAAGCAGACTAATACAGAATATGTATTAAACACTCGTCGCTTCGTTCATTCATCATTAAGGCCGACGTCAAACATAATTGTTAACGTAATTAAGTATATATTTTGTTGCACGAGTCTATAAAACATATGTTATTATAGATGCCTATTGATTAGTTTTTAATTGATTTTACAGCTCTTTTTTGTTGTGTGGTATACCGCTAATGGATGAATAAGCGTTAATTTTTGACCCTTTATTTTATTTTGAGTATCGATTTGAATATATCGAGGGTTCCCTGGTCAAACCCGATAAGTGACAAAAATTGAGAATTTAAGTTATAAATGCAGTTAAGATGCACTTTTTTTGCTCTTTCTAATGGTATATTTCAATAAGCCGAGTTTTAATTTATCACAAAGATACGCTTCACTAAGAACCCAATAAGTGCTACTTTTTTCTTTTTGACTAATACATAAACAATATAAGTATATTTAAAGGAAACTTTTTTAAATTTAATTAGATGAAGAACCCAATAATGTATATTTATTGGGTTTTAAGACAAATATATTTTATGAAATTAAACTCAGTGAGTTAAGGTAAGACAAGTTATTTGCACTTATTGGGTTTTTATACCAGGGAAATTCTGAATTAACGAGGTTTTACTTAAAACTAAAATCCATCAACACATTTTGTTGGGTTTTACTATTATAATATTAAGTATGCAAACAAATTTTAATCATTAAGCTAAAACCCAATAAGTACTACTTATAGTGTTTTACTTCAAGCAAATATTAGAAATGACATTTGAAAAGCATACTTATCGGATACTCACACGAGCAGATATCAACATTGGACTGTAATTTTATTTGGGAAAGAACCCAATAAGTAGATATGACAGTAGACATAACATTAGACAGGTGGCGACAGGATCGCGAGCGTCGACCTTCGTTTAATTGCATTGCACGTAATTTTGACAAAATATTATACTTTCCGTTTATTGAAACGAAATAGCATCATCTAGACTCCGGAATAGGGAACTTATCGGGTTTTACCTCTAACCAATTTAGGTTACAATATTTACGTACTTAGAAATATTTTTAATGGAAGGATAGTTAGATGTTGGGTTTCACTTCTTACTTTTTATTTTTGTTTTACGTACTTATAATTACAAGGTTTTGAAATAATTTTACACTTTTTACGTATTAATAAGATGATGCTAATTCCGGTTTTCCTGTCCTCAGCTTAATGTTCCCTTGGAAAATAAAAATAGCAGCATTTATGTGCAAATTCATATCAATGGTACTATTGGTTGCATGGTTTAAATTTAAATCTAATTTTTTTTTGAAAGTATTTATTGACACTATTATTCAATTTTTTTAATTATTCAGCAAGATCCGAGGGTTATTTTTCTCACGTGCCATGACCTTGTGCTTTTTGGGGGCGTGATCTATTACAAATCTCTAAATACGTTTTTAATCGGAATTTGGTCAATTTTACTGTACCTATAATCGTGGAATATTGTTCTGCTTTCTCCTTGCAAGATTATCTTTGGAGCAAATACCAATTACTCGTCAGAACTTGATAAGTCACAAAAAGATATTGCCACGCAGATGAATAGTATCGTCAAGCATTTTTTTTTTGGTAACAGACACATGTATTTTTTTTAAATCATGTAAAATACATATAATATGACGTTTATTGGTAACTTTACCTTTGTTTCCAAGATTCAGACGTCAATATTTTTTTTATATAAAAGCGCGGTATATTGTCTCCTTCCAACCTAATGGTAAGCAAGAGAGGAACCCACATCACGATGACAACGGATTTGATTTCGTAATATCGTATCCGTTAGCATCGCCATACTGGCCTGCATTATGCTTCTTCACGCACTTTTTGAAGGAATTAATTGGACGGAGGAAACACATGAGCCGGCAACGAGGCCTATTTTTTAATGGTACGTCAAAGGTTAGAGTTATCAAACTTTTTGGTTCGCGATGGAATATTTTCCACGGTGAAACGATAACATCGTTGGCCGGCTCTTGTAGTTTTGTAAAGGCAAATGGAAGGCGGGATAAGAGAAAACAGTTCCTCGGAACACTCACCGAGATAAAAACGATAAAAGACAGTCAATAAACCAATGTCTCTACGAAGTTGAAGAGGATCAAGGTTCTCAGTAACCTCTTCAACATTGATAATGCGCACAGCCCTTTGCTGTAACCCATCAAGACCATCCATAAGGTATTTGGCGGAACCGTCCCAGAGATACAAGCAGTAGTCCAGACAGGACTTGACTTGAGTCTTGTATAAAAGACAAAGCTGGTCCGGCGTGAGAAAACAACGCACTCTATTCAGGATCCCCTGTTTTTTGGATTAAGGTTGCAGCGGATATCCATGCCAAGCATGCTTCCTTACTTTTTAGGCTATTACGCAGGCAGAGGGGAGTACCCTGATGAATGAGGAGTGGAAGAAATTGGGATGTTTTTGTCGAAATGCGCACTCTTGGGTTTTCTTGGCATTGAACTGGACCTGGTTATTTGAAACCCATTGGCTCATGAGGCTCAACACCCGATCCAGTTTAACGATAAAATTCCCCTGTACCTCCTCCATTACTGCGTTGCCAGCCGAAGGCCAACCAAGGTGTCTTCCATTGACCGTACTGTGATCAGCATAGCAATGTATGTTTCCAAGCAGTGGCATATCATTTATATGAAGAAGGAAGAAGGTGGGCGATAAATACGCATAAATTGCGATACGCATCCATCTGACACGATGTGAATTCTACGACACGCAGAAAGCCGGAAATCCAGTCACAAAGCCGTGTGGGTAGTCCATATGCCGTAAGCTTGGAAAAAAGAGCTTTGTGCCAGACCCGATCAAATGCCTCGGCAATTGTCTCCCCCCTGAGATGCGTCACATACGTTAGAAGATCAACCGTCGATCGTTTCAGCCTAAAGCCGTGTTGGAGATCATTAATTAAGGAGTGATCCTCTAGGTAGCAGACCAACCGGTTATAGATAATTCGTTCCATGACTTTGAGATCATGGCAATAAGGCGGTAGTTTGATGGGTCTAATCGGTCGAAAACTATGTACATGAAACAAATCATTCCCGAAGAAAATCATAGCTGTTATTATCCTCAAAATTTAAACAATGAATAAGTATATAAAAAGAGTATAAAAGGAAGTAATAACCTAATGCAACATAATTACAAGTGTTTTTTGCCTGGAATTAATAAAAACTTAAGTGATTAAATCGTTTTTTTCTCTCAGGTAAAACCCAATAAGTCGGCACCCTTTACCAAAAAAAAAATTTTTACAGCAAAACTGTAAGCATTAAAAGTAAAATAAATATGAAAACTAAATCTTTATGAAATATCATTACTAATAAAACTCAAAATTGTGGACATTTACTTATTAAAATGCACTTTTACTGTTTACAAACCTTTAACATCGATTATCTCAGAAGTATGTTTTTGGCACTTATCGGGTTTGACCAGGGAACCCTCGATATTTAAATTTATTTTAAGACAATAGTGTGGTTTTATTATGAGTGACAAACCTATTAGTTACATAAAATTTGTCTCAAAAACTTTTCATTGTTATTGTTGGAAAAAGTGACTTGATGAATGTTTTTAAAAAAAAACAAAGGTGGCACTTTTTGAAGATTAAAATTGAGTAGACAATTTAAGCCTTTTTCTATAACAATTTGTTACATGATTCAGATACAAAAAACAGGAAGACAATCTAAAAACAACGGGTTAGACCTTCGCCCTTACTTCAGGGATTAAATTTCTCAATCAAACACTATTTTTAGATGTTAAAATTAAACAAAAACCATTTTAGGTTTTGAAGTTTTAAATTTTTTGCGCAAAGCAGACAAAAAATACACCGAAATACAATCTTAAAACAACGGTTTTGGCCTCCATGGGGACGACGGTAGATAAATATCGTATATCATTATATCGTATCGGAGGTATGTTTCTCCAAAATAAAGTACAAATACTAGGTGACATGTTACCTTTTAACTATAGATATCCCCAATGAAAAAAAAATTTGTCAAGAATACAATTAAGCGATTGGCGTTTGTAGTACTGTTGCCGGATAACCGATTTTCGATTAATCAATTATCCCCCCTCCGATAATCTCATAATCGATTGGACTATCGATAGTATCGATATAATCGATTATATTGATATTATCGATTGCTATATCGATTATTAGGTTATTTGGGCCCCTTTTGCATAATCGATTAATAATCGATACACAATCGAATCGACGGCAACACTAGTTTGTAGTTGGACTAATTTATTTTGGAAAGGAGAACTGGTTTTCGAGGTTGTAAAAAGCAACTATAAAAACGGTTGGAGGTCGTAATTGTTCAAGCACTCATTACATTCACGGATCCTAGAATTCAGGTAGTAATCGATATATGTATATAAAAAAAATGGAATTAAAGACTAATTTTCGCTCGGTTAAGTACAACAATTTTTTTCTGAAATTATTTTGGTGAATACTAACCTGACATCATGAGTTTAATTTAAAAACTTACAAAGGTGAGCTAAATTATAATAAAACCCTGAAATTATAGCAAAACATGCATAATATTTAAAACTTTGCCATATTAAGATAAGTAACAAACCCAATTTATATTGGTATTCTTATATAAAAGGTTGTCAAATAAAAACAATATATGACTATCTGTTCCTTGTTTATAGATTTACAAAAGTGGCATCATTTCATTATTATTTACTAGCGACCCGCCCCAGCTTTGCACGGATGTAATATAAATACTTCGAAATATTGGCTTTTCTATTCTTTATAACACATAAAAATCTTCCTCTGGAATCATTCTAACTATCAAAAAAAAACCGCATCAAAATCCGTTGCGTAGTTTTAAAGATTTAAGCGTACAAAGGGATATAGGGACAGAAAAAGCGACTTTGTTTTATACTATGTAGTGACAATACGTAATAAGTGAAACGTTCAACTTCAAGAATGTAAATAGGAATTCGCGGATAAATACTATGCACATCATCATCGTGATCTAAACTATATTTTTTATATTTTTTCGCATTTTAATAGTGCGAGAAACAAAAATATCAACAAAGCCAGCAAAAACATTTTGAGACCATTAATTTAAAATGTGTCCACAGACATCGCATTAAGCCTTTTTTGACAATTTAAGAATGACATTTATAATAAGACTAGCGACCCGCCCCGGCTTCGCACGGGTGCAATAGGTACTAAAATATGTACGTATTATACATATAACCTTGCACTTTATTTTATTACATTGACTCCCCCCGTACCCCAGGGACGCTTACATAGAGCCTACATCGCATGCTGGCTAGCTGAGCGCGGTGAGAGGCAACCGAGTGACTTTTTTTCTAATACTTGCATTTTTAAACTCATGATATCTTCCGAATTAAATGTCCGAATTAAATAATTAAAAAAGTTATATAAAGATATTGAAGCCGTCTTGAATATAAAGTAATTTATTTTGATGAGGATTAATGGGTTACTTTATTGGATTTTTTTAAGGATCCTTAATTTTTTTACAAACAAACAAAAAAATCTTTCCTCTTTATAATATTAGTATAGATATAGACAAAAGATAACCAAGGAATAATTAATTAATTTATGTTTTCTTGATATCATAATCACCGAAAACGTAAAAACGTGTCAGTTGTACATATGCAGCTAGTTTTTTTTTATATTGCACTTAAAGATTGACCTCATCCCTCCTGATGTTAAGTGGTAATGAGCAACAGCATAATAAATCTGTTACTGAACTTGTCGCCCTTATGTACCTCGAAGGCTTAATTGACCCCTGCTACTAATGTAGCACCCCCAAGGAGCTCTGGAAACCTTACTCACACGCAGGAACACAACGACACAAAAGTGATTGTTATTTGGCTGCGGTCTTCTGTAAGGTGGAGGTATTTCACCAGTCGGGCTGCTCCAGTTCGAGCGATAAATCGCTATGCCCTACATCTCTCAAAGTATTCTAAGTATTATATATAAGAATTCTAGTCTCTCTAAGTATATAGTTTCGACAGTTTTGCTTTTAAGTATTAGTATTTTCTAGTTAAGAGCTATCAATAGAATCGATTGCTCTTAATCTTGATCTTAATTGATTGTAGTGATACTATCACCGTTACTGGTGGGAAGCTCTAAATTTGTTATTTATTTTCGAGAAGTAAGCTGCAGCAGACCGGTCCCCAATGGTGTTCACAAGCATGGCACATATGCCAGCCATCGCTTCACTTAATCACAGGCCAACAATAAGTTTAAATATTTTAAATGATCCACACATCCTTTGTTCTCGCAATCAGTTTTAATATATACGCGGCGATAATTCATTGTAAATAAAAACACTATCTGCAATAGGGGTCGCGAAATATCACCCGTCATTCGGTTTCGGAACACTGTTATCATCTCACTCGATAACGTCAAGTCGATCAATTATAATCCTTACCACTCAAAATTTAAACACCATTCAAGATACACAGATAAAGTGGTTGGTCTACCTTGAACCCGGTCTTGAGTTTTACGGTTTTGTAAGTAGATGATAACAAATTTGTTTCGATAATTTGACTCTAATTTTAGTGGTGCACGTGTTGAGCAGGTCATAGTTCATTTGTTTGTAAACAAAACTCCCAATCTTGGGCGAGTCATTAATGTTTTAATGCGACGCATAATAACTATTAGTTGTATCGCTTTAATTCGATCGCGTTGGAAAAACGTGAATAACTATCGTGTCATTGACAGCGATAATGTGACAATGTTGTTGAGAAAAGTAGTAGGTACGATAAAAGGTATACTACTCATAACGGGTTATTCAGTTGAATTGGGATCCGGCGGCGCGGGGTTTCAAATATAGAAAAAAGTGGTGGTGATCTTTATAAAACAAATGCTTATTAAGTAAACAAATGAAGGTCTTTTTTTAAAATAACATTTAATTGTAAGAATTTGACATACTCAAGTTGAATGTACTCGTTACATGTTCTATAACAATCTCACTTTCACGTATCTTTTTAATTAATGTATGTTTTTAATTATGGTACTGACTTCTTCGATATCCTTGTAATAAATGTTTAAATAATTCAATGACAAAGTTGAAGTTATTTTCTACCCTTCAGTGATAGATCTAACCGTGCATCGTTCAAACGTTTTTTATTTCTTTTTTCAGCTGAAGTGGCCCACTGTTGACCATGGGTCTCCCCCAAGACTTATATAATATGAAAGGTCGTCTCTCCGTCTTGATGTAGATGATCGCTATTATAGAACTCTCTTTCTCATCGGCCATCAGGTGCGTGATAAGTAGCCTGCTTATGAACTTCATCATCTTAATGAACTACAAAATAGAACAGACCTTTGGAATCCATGTGAGACAGAGAGAGAGAATACGAAATAGGTACAATCAACCCTCAAGACGCCAAAGAATTTTCAATTATTGACAACTGGAATACCAGAAATAGCCTAATTCTACAAAATGGTAACTCATCCAATATAACACTGCTGTGCGTAGATGAGTTTTGATATTTATTTGGTTTTAGTATCTTCTGTGCCAGGAACGACTCACAATGCTTCTGATTATGATTATGATAATGATTACCTTGGAAATCTTGATCAGCCCTTACTTAGGGGATTAAAAATTTTGTCTGAGACTCTCCACACAGTTAGTACAGGATCTACAATACAAATAAATCATAAAAAGAGTTAATTAAAACAACTTAAATCTTCTGCGTTCTTTATCAGGACAGGAGAATCGTATTACTCAAATTTAACAAAAGCAAAGCCATATGTAAAAGCTAGTCATAATATATTTTAGAGGGGAAGTTTGTGTACATCACTTGTGGTAAACCTCTGTCTTCACTCCAAGTCGCACCGGGGCTACGCAGCGCATAGTTTAGAAAACGCTGGCTTAAATGTTAACTTTAAAATTCGTCAAATGAGATTGAGAGATATTAAATGATTCCCTGGACAACTTCTATGGCATACAGAGCTAAAATTTACTAATAAACTTACAATTCTGTTACATACGATCATACTTTAAAGGATGACCGATAAACTGAGATATTTAGTTACAACAGTAACTTGCTTGATGAATAAATTAGTATGGGCGATCCATGAGGGATTGATACTTTGACCAGAGAAGGGAGATGTGTTAAAGTTAGCTAGCTATGTATCTGAGACCACCTTTGAGAACAATCTTTGAGTCAAAATTGTGTTTGTGTTACCTTAGAATACTAACTTATTGTAATATTAAGTTCTCTAGCTCTAAATATTGTAAAGATTTGGATAACTATTGACTTTCTTGCCGGATTCTTCTGGGTAGGATTAGGTTCCAAACCGGCTGTAGCTTCAATTTTGGTTTGTGTTCATTTTGACGATGCATAAATGTTACTTGTAACCTAAATGAATAAATGAACTGAGTTTGACTTTGAACAGTTCAGTAGTCTTCGGATATGTGGAGTCGGTATCCGTTTCTCGGTAGTGCTGCAAATAGATAGTTGGCGTCATATCAACAGTATCGAATACAAATCTATAGTTTCGATACCTTCTATTGTATCGATTTTTCATGGCTTCTAACAATTTATCAGTTTACAATACAATAATACAATATCTCGGTAGTTATATTTTTTGACGATCAAAATTATCGGTAGAATCGGTGGTATTGTTATTGTTAGCGACTGTTGTGATCCGACCTCCACAGCCCTTTTGGCTATGCTTTTTAGATGACAATATTATGTTTTACTTTTATTTTTGATACTACCTTTTGTTAGGTGTTAGATTGTGTAAGTGAGTATGTCGCTATGGTTGCTTCCTAATATATCATCAAGGCAAAGAACGTGTTTTATTGTAAATATAGTTCATTAATCCAGTCAGGACCAAAATATAAGAGTATAAATTGTAGTTAAAGTTCATTAACCCCTTATAGTTATCATGCAATATTAGATTTCGGTAGGACTTATGCGTTTGATTAGGCCGTCTTTTTTTTTTAAACTATTAATAACTTTACTACTACTTTCGACAGCCCTAATTCCCGGGAGAAAGCAAATTATGTTTTAGATTTTTTGAGAAAAACACAAATTCGTGTTAACCACTGTTTAGAATAAGGCAGAGTTAGTTATGCACTTGCATCGAAATGTTCATATTAATATGGATCTATCCAGGATTTTTAATCGACAATCCCAAGTGGCCAATCTAGTTCATTTCGTTAAGTGGCCGGTATTCTGCATTTCCAAAATTTCTGTGATCTGTAATGTACTAACTACAATTTTATTATGGCATAATAACTCGTTGAGATTGTACAGTTTTAGATTTCCGATGCGGTTCATTTAATTTTGGTAAAGAGAAAGAAGACATAGAAAGGAAAGCGGGCAGGCGTTTAATTTTAAAATAAATTAAGTTTTATTTACTTTTTACGTTTTTAATATTTTTTATATTGAATCATGTTTTTTTTTTCAGATCTTTTAAATTAATTTCGGGATATGCGGCATATCAACTTTATTCTTTCGCTGTATGGAATTAGTATTCTTTTTTTATATCCCACTTCAAGATTGACCTCATCCCACCTGATGTTAAGAGGTAATGAGGTCCTAGCTTAAGGGCGACAGCAAAATGAAACTGTTACTGGATTTGTCGCCCTTACCTTGAAGGCTTGTACCCTGCTTCTAATGTAGCACCCTCTAGGAGCTCTGGAAACCTTACTCACACACAGGAACAATTTTTTTTTATTATTGGACAACATCACATACATTGATCTGATTATGTGGTAAGTAGCTAAAGCACTTGTGTTACAGAAATCAGATACAACGACGGTACCATAACACCCAGACCCGAGACAACATAGAAAAGTTCGTTTCCCATATTGACCCGACCGGGGATCGAACCCGGAACCTCAGAGATGGCGCGACGTCAAAGTCCGGCACGCTTGCCTCTTGGCTACGGAGGTCGTCAAACAATAACACAGAAGTATTAGATATTTGGCTGCGGTCTTCTGTAAGATGCAGGTATTTCACCAGTCGGGCTGCTCTAGTTCGAGCGATAAATCGCTATGTCCTACCTCTCTTCGTATAAAAATAACTTAATTTTGACCTCTGGTGATCAAATTTACATTTGCTAGCATGGTATTTCAGCGTTTACCTGTTGTTATAACGGTGATTTAATGATGAAGGTGTTTAAAAAATGAAAGGCATATACTTACAGTAGCATTAATTGTCCTTAAAATACCAGTTCCGCCCAGAGCACTCAATGGAAACATGCTGTTGATTCCAATAAAAAACAATTCCCATAAAACAAGAATTTTATTAAAAATATAATACAATAAGTCTGTACGAAAAACAACATTGCAGCAAAATACATTTTAACAATAAATAAAGTAATAAGTGAATAAAAATATTTACACTTTACTTGTACCTCGGGATCCCGCATCTGTGAATATAACAAACATTTTATCTATGCTTTTTAATTCATTGTGATGTAATGGAACAAAAAAAAATGTTTTTATAAAAGGCACAGATTGATCAAATATTTAAAACCAAAATGTTGTTTGAATGTATGGCTGTATAGGTACATTTTGTTGATATTTCACGCAAAATCTACTGGATGGATTAAGGTGATATTTCGTAGCTTTAATTAGATACTAGAAATATATTAATTCGATCGGATTTCGTTGAGGGAATCGAATCGAAGTCAAGAAGGTCTTGCAAAATAGTAAAGTGTGTTTCATAGGATTTATTGTAAATAATCATATAACTTAATTATATCTTTAGTTTGCATTTCAATCAAAATAAAATAAATATTAAACGAGTGCTTTAATACAGTGATTTTTTGCCGTTCTTATAGACTTGCACTCGGCCAGTTTTTTTCGCTTTCCTGCCATATTCGGACGATAAATACAACTACAAATTCGTTGTATTAATGGAGGTATTTAGGTTTTGTTTTAATATGCAATATCTATAGATAAATATTAAATTCAGAAAAAACATTATGACTATGCCAAGAACAAAAAATTTGAAAAACGTTTCACCAGACATCTCTACGAGTCAACTCCTAGAGTTGTAACAAAAATTATAGTGGCACTGAATTAAATGTATATTAGAAAGTTAACAAGCAAAGCTTATGTTACTCATATTTAACAAGTATAAGTAGTGACATTTTAACTTCAGCTTTAAGCTTTAAACAAGCACCAATTTATTTTTTGTACTTTTTCTTCAAATCCAAGTTAACAATGTATTAGTAAAACTAGACTATTTCACCACATCTCTAAGTCCACTAGAACGCCTAATTAGTCGAAGCTTATGCTACGCGCGTGCTAATTATAATTTGTAAACGTTATAATGAGCTCAGCTGACGTAATGAGCAAGGAGAAACCATTTTCAGTAAGCCGAAGTAAGAATATTCACTAGCGCTGGATTATTTAATTTGTTACTTGCAATTAAGATAGAAAAGGCGTTAAAACTATCCTTAATAATTGTTAATTGAACTTTATGCACTTAAAAATAGTACAAAAGGCGGATTTAATGTCTAGTAACATTCTCAACCAGACTCCCGACAAAATGGAGCGAGCAATATGGCGACGGTGAATATGTTTTTTATAACGCACTTTAAGATTGACCTCATCCCACCTGATGTTAAGTGGTAATGAGGTTCTAGCTTAAGGGCAACAAGTACGGCATAGTAAAACTATTACTGGACTTGTCGCCCTTACCTTGAAGGCTTGACCCCTGCTCTGGAAACCTTACTCACACACATGAACACAACACCACGGAAGTGATTGTTATTTGGCTGCGGTCTTCTCTGAGGTGGAAGTATTTCACCAGTTGGGTTGCTCCAGTTAGAGCGATAAATCGCTATGCCCTACCTTTCTTGATGAATTTTTTAATCAAAAGGTTGCAAGCAATGGTTTTGTTAGGAATAATAAAAATGAATCAAATTCAAAACTGTTGCTTGTTTATATTATACAACCTGTAACGGAAAGGGGGTAACAATGTAAAGTAGGTGGATACTATACCTTGTATAGATTCTATATACAAAATCCCGAGTTAAAATAAACACTTTATTGTTTTTATGAAATAAAAAATGATTAACTATAATGACTGACTAAAACGTAAACAAACGCATCACAACACTATTGAGGTCAGCGACCCCAAATCACGTTATCACTTCACTACAATCACTGCGATCCTGAATTTCTCCACCTCCTTCCTCGACATGCGCGCCTAGTACTTTTCGGCGTGAGCGCGTGTCGGCTTGCTTGGGCGGCTAAGCACAGAGGAATCGGCGTTGTCACTAGGTACATTGTAGCGAACGTTTATGGAAACACCTGGAACAAACGAAATGAGGACTTATTAACGTGGCATAAAGACCAATTTGTTATTATTAATTACGTAAGTACATTTTTTTACATAGTTTATTTTATTTCTTGAAAACCAAATTCTAATTGATAAATTGAGGATTTAGAACAAAGTTATCTACTTACTTTTCAGAGGAACGGTTCAAAATATGTATTGTCCTTGAAGCTGGATGCATAAACCAGCTCGCCGATATGAAGATGCGCTAACATTATGCAACATTTGTGGCGTCACTGTACAGAACGCGGCTTTGATGCTTTCTATCATCTCTTCCCTTGACGAGCATGCTACAGCGTACATCTTCCTTTTAACGTAGTCCCACAAGAAGAAGTCCAACGGAGTTAGGTCTGGTGACCGAGCTGGCCATGTGATACGACCTCCTCGCCCAATCCAATGGTTTCGTAAATCTCTTTCTCTAGCTCTTGGTCGGCCATCAGGCTGCCGTCGGTTGCTCCGACACAGAGAATCATCTCGAATATTCTTGATTGCTCAAAGACATCACGAAATATCACTAGGCTATCCGTAGGAAGTAGGTAATCCAGAAAGGCAAAAACACGAGATGTTGTCACGGCGACGACAACACAACGAAGTAACTGAAGTGTCAAAATGAGAAACGCTAAACCAACAAATTTCAGATGTGATTCAGTAAACACTAAAAGATGAACCACCATTGTGATATTTCAATTAATAGCATAATAGGTACATCCAACTCTTTCGACGATTCCAACCTTAGAGTAAGGAAAATATTAATAGACAAAATTTAATAGGTTTCAGAATTAGTATGAACTTGCGTCTAAATATTGATTATTGAATTTTGTAGCATTACAATAGATTCACTGACGTTTTAAAAGTGTGTACGGCTGCGAAAGAGTGTACGTACTGAACGTCATCTGTCTCTTTTTCTCTTATGACTATTCCATGCTTGAGAAAACAGTACAAGTAGTCATTTCTGAATCACATTTTTAGCACTCTCTCTATTCTAATCTCTGTCTCTCTCTTACTGTGAGATTCCAACTACAAAGTTGTGACAATCAATATTAGGGTTCAAGATTATTTTACTAAAACTAGCAACAAAAAAAATTTTCATACTCATGGATTCCTGGTAGCTCCGTTACTTTGCATGGTCAAGTTTGAGGATTTAAAATGTAATTTTTAATTAATACTTTTTCTTTATTATGTTTTCGGCGTTCTTACGTAAAATTATCGTCTGTGAACCGATTTTACAGACAGACAATTTTTTGGACATAACGTATACGATAAGATTTATCGTATTTTTGATAGTTTTACAGTATGGGGCACACAGTTGTAACATAATTTTACCAAGTACCTATTTAATACAATTTGCGAAAAATCTTTATACTGAAGGGTCATGAACATAATTTAAATGTTGGTATGAGAATCGCATCATTAATAACATAATTTTATTATTGTTGAAATTGTAGGAACGAAATAAATTAAAATGCAGAACCCATTTTTAAAATTAGCGCTATTTTTGTACCAGGGCCATAGTAAAGTATCATAGCTACGAGACCCGCCCATTTTTAGGGTTCATTTAAAAAATAAACTAACTCATTTAGTGGAATAGTTTTGTTTATTAAATATTTCACCGCTTATTTTTTTATTTAAATATTTTTGATAAATATTTAAAAAATACTATTTAGCCGGAATCACTGGGATAAGATAGTTCTTGATACGACAAATTTGTTGATATCATTTTGTAACTGTTAGAACTGAAGAAGTTACATTTCACAATCCTTAATGTCAACTAGCTCGCTCATAACCTCTTTATTCCTAATTTTTTGGACATAACGTATACGATAAGATTTATCGTATTTTTGCTTGAAAAGCCTTTAATGCAATTACGAACTGTTCTAAATAAATAAAGAAAACGCCTGATAGTTTTACAGTATGGGGCACACAGTTGTAACATAATGTTACCAAGTACCTATTTAATACAATTTGCGAAAAATCTTTATACTGAAGGTTCATGAACATAATTAAAATGTTGGTATTAGAATCGCATCATTAATAACATAATTTTATTATTGTTGAAATTGTAGGAACGAAATAAATTAAAATGCAGAACCCATTTTTAAAATTAGCACTATTTTTGTACCAGGGCCATAGTAAAGTATCATAGCTACGAGACCCGCCCATTTTTAGGGTTCATTTAAAAAATAAGTAACTCATTTAGTGGAATAGTTTTGTTTATTAAATATTTCACCGCATATTTTTTTGATTTAAATATTTTTGATAAATATTTAAAAAATACTATTTAGCCGGAATCACTGGGATAAGATAGTTCTTGATACGACAAATTTGTTGATATCATTTTGTAACTGTTAGAACTGAAGAAGTTACATTTCACAATCCTTAATGTCAACTAGCTCGCTCATAACGTCTTTATTCCTTACGAGAAAGGTGTTGTTATAGCAAGTTGGAAATGTGAAACCGGAAACGCCTAGTTTTCGATTCAGAGTTACAATCAATATCTACTTTTCCTTTACTCACTTTTACGATCTGCACGGCATTCGATAGACAAAATATGTTGAAACTACATTGATCACTGTTTGTCATCTTACATTTGCACATGTTTACAAAAATTTATAAAAGTTAGCAGATACTAGTTTAGCTTAGTTACTGTTCGTTTTTTTTTTGTTTGTTAAAATGTAGGGAAATAATAATACAGATTATAATCCCCAATCATAAGAAATTGAACAATGTATGAAAATAAATATCTGGAACCCATATAAGATTATTTAATTGAATACCAGGAGTGCAGTGTGAGCTGATTGTTGATGTTGACCCCACAGCTGTTACACCGTGAATACTGTGATAGTGTTGTGCAAGCGTGACTTAGTCAAAATTTTGACTTGTATTTGACTGATATTTCAAAAAAAAATATTGAAGCAATAAATGCGTGTACACAGCTAAAAATGGTCCCATACAGTTTGTAATCGTTACTGCTTTGGTATGTTTGATATTGTTATACCCTTTCCGTTACACGTTGTATATTTAATCTTCTAGTTGTCATGTACCAATTATTACTTCTCGCTTCACGTTATAATACTTTAAATAATTTAAGTATTTGCGTGGCTGTATTCATTCATTCTCGTTATTTATTATTTCCTGTACAAATGTTTTTTGAAAAAAAAAAATTATTAATTTGTCTGTTAAACCAATGACTGCGAAGTTTTGTGAACAATCAAAATATGGCACAAATCTTTATTAAGACCGTTTTTGCGAGTGTCTACCTGTCCTATTTTGCATATAATAATATCATTATAACACAAGCCCTAGTAAATGCAATTCTCTGGCGGAAGATTATTCTGATAATTCGAATTAGTAATTCCAATCAATGTGTAAGTGATTGTAGGGTCCCAATGTCAGCGTGTTACAAAATGAAGCTGTTTTCATAACTAGTTGCCTTCCGTGATCTTCGTTTTTTTTCACATTTTCTACTGATTTGTCACTTCCATTGGTCGCAATGTTATGTTACATAGACTAAAACCTTCCTCAATAAAAGGACTCTCCAACACATTTTTTTTTTTCAAATCAAACTAGTAGTTCACAAAAATAGCGCGTTCAAACAAACTCTTTTTTTTTTAATCTTATTTTATTAAAGGAATTTTTGTCTTCTGATATGCCAATCTCATTGTATCTTACCTTTTATATACATATAAACTTTAACATACAATTTAACAAACTCTTCGGCTTAATGATATTAGTAGAATTAGCGTCTTATCAGTTATTTATTCAACTTAAGCTAGTAACCGGCTACAATTAATTTTCAGTGTCATAAGCCTAGTTGGTCCATGCAGTTTATTTTCGACCCATTTTGTAGTTTTATTTCTAGTAGCTGTATAACCTGGTTCTTTGAAATGTTGCAAAAGAGCTTTACGTCTAAGATTGCACCATGGAAGGCACGCTCATCAGCCTTTTCGTTCCCAATCATTCCTAAATGATACCCATCTCAAAAAGAATTTATTTAGACATCACAGTTTGGCGCAGTCCCTAGGGGATACAGATAGATATATAGATTCACTTTATTGCACAGAAAATTTTCAGGAATTGATTTCATAAAGTACGATTGAGGGGTCTTTGCTGAGTTTCTTACCGGTGTCTTCTCGGTAGATATTGGTTCCGAACCGGAAGTAGAATCACTTTGCATTATACAATGACGATTCGAAAGTGTTATTATATGTAACCTACTTGAATAAACAAATATTGAATTTGAATTTGACTTATCGCTAGTAAACAATTACCGTGCAAAAAATAAATTGAGAAAATATTTGAATAGAAAATTTGTTTTATAAGATAATACATGCATTTATGTTTACATATTATACATTTACATTTAGAATTTAGGAATATATAGGGATAAAATTTGATAATCTGTTGCTATTCCCGCTAACACTGAGACCCCCGGCTAAAGGCTTTGTCGCGGAATGAGGTAGCTTTGATCAAACGCCGTACTATTGGCGAGATGAGGCTTAACATACGACGGATTTAGATTTCGTGAACGAGATTATTGCTTGCGTCAGCAGTCCCCAAACTTCCTGCAGCTTACCATAATGTTCCAGAATTTATAAACAGACTTCCCGATTTGTCATATGTTTTTCCGACATTGAACTTTTAGCAGGTGAAAATAAAATTATTTTTGTATTACAATAATCCTATCCTGACTTATGAATACAAGAAAATGTTTGTGTCTCTTCTATACAAAAACGTTATCTAGAGTTTGATGAATTTTGACAGGTAATGAATCAAAGAATAGAGACTTTTAACAAAATCATGCTACTAATTTAAAATTAGTAGGGCACAAGTAGGAATGGATGTCTTGTGCAAAACAAAATTATTTAACCATTGAGACACTAGAATCGTAAAGTGTACTTTTTCTACTGCAATATCACGAACAAAGTTGCGGGAAATAGCCAGTATAGAATACCTACTATTAATCCCAAACTAAAGCGAACAATAGTCTCTTAAACTACATATATAGCTTATACTACGAATACTACAAATACTAGGAAGAAAGAGTCGTCTTATTAAAAAAATATAGCCTTTTTTTAATTACGACCGTAGCAAATAGAATAAGTAAATGTCTAGTTTCCGGAAAAGTTTTGAAACCTCTGACCTATGTATGAGGATATGACAGAACGCTTTAGACAAGGATTAAAGACCACAAAGTGGATCTATCATTAATGATGGCATATTGCTCTTACAATGTATGTTATTGTGAAGATATAATTAAATGTCATGTAACATCAGTAATCAGCTAATATCTTAATAAAGCTACAGGATATAAATCACTTCTATGAATACATAAATAAATATTGGACAACATCACATACATTGCTCTGATTCTATGGTAAGTAGCTTAAGCACTTGTGTTACAGAAATCAGAAACAGAGACGGTACCACAACACCCAGACCCGAGACAATATAGAAAAGATCGTTTCCCATATTGACCCGACCGGGGATCGAACCCGGGACCTCAAAGATGGCGTTCGCCAATGTCAGGCCCGCTCGCCTTTTGGCTACGGAGGAGCAAAGAGATTAATATAACAGAAAAATTCATAGCTTTAGACAACCTGCAGTTAGCCTACAGTTTTTATATTCCTTTACAATGTTAGGGGGTCTACTTCTGAAAATTTGAAAAAAAAAACATTCTAATGGATTCAAAGGCACGATAAAGTCTTCATACTAACTATTATCTGAAACACCACTTTCAGGATCATTCCAGTCTTGAGTTTTGCTGCTCCCAAATATAACGTAGAACAGATTACAGCCGAAATATACAGCTGCTGATAAAAAGAACACATTCCGCCAATCAGCTGGGTTCGTCTAGAAAAGAAAGAGTTTCAAGTTATTGTAGGTATACAGAGAGAGGAAATTTTTATTTGAATAAACGAAGTATCAAAAATGTTTTGAAACCTCTGGTTTATGTATGAGAATATGACAGAACGCTTTAAACAAGGATTAAAGATCCGAGAACGAACTACGGAAAAAATAATATTATGTTTCAAGGTGCACAGTTTTACAATAAGTTGCCTAAAAGTATTAAACATGCTAAAACATACCTATCGTTTAAAAAGTTACTCAAAGATCACATTTTAAAGGATCAATCACTTTTAAACTGATTTTAGTTTGTAATTATAAATTAAAGTGGATGAGTTAATGTGTCCGCGGCGTTAGAGCTGTGACAACTCGAGCTGCCCGTTTGGTCATAGGCACATCGGTACACGACTGTTTTGATGTATACCTACCCACTTTGTTTCGCGCGCGCGTTTTTAACGCTAATATAATATAATGTAAAATAAGTGATTAATGTAATCTTTTGAGAAAAATAAATGTCTTAAACCATAAAGATCACAAAGTGCTCTTAAACATACATTGTGAAGATATAATTATATGTCATGTAGCATCAGTAAACAAAAGTGTTTTATTATCTTTAGTAGTAAATTGATTCACTGGCTTATGCCCGGTTCTAATATTTTACGATTTATAATGTGCCAAAAATGACGTCCTCCAGGGACGCGTCGTTTATACCGTTCCATAATTTACTTGCCATATCTGCTGTCATCAGTCGTCCGTCGTTGTTTTTATCTTACGACTCGTGTAGTTTATTACTACCCGTAACTAAAACGGATCGTTTTCAAATATTGGACCCGGACATTAATCACCTCGCTAAACTTATGTGGGTTGGTGATCACAACCAGCTCAAACTCAAACTCAAATATTTCATTATTCAAGTAGGTTACATGTAACACTTTTGAATCGTCATTGAATACAATGCAAAGTGATTCTACTTCCGGTTCGGAACCTATATCTACCGAGAAGACACCGGTAAGAAACTCAGCAGATAAGTTACAGTAGCAGTATCTAACTTATAGCTATGTGTAGAACACTTTGTACCAAGTCATATAGTTTTATTTTGATGAGTGAAAAAAGCATGAAGTATTATTTTATTTTAAGAGGTAAGCTGGAGCAGACCAGTCCCCAAAGGTGGCACCTGTTCACAAGCATGACGTATGTGCCAGCGATCGCTTCACTCAACCATATTGAAGGCAGCATTTCCGAAATGCCAATTCGCGATCATTGTCGTTCATAATCACCGGATTTTCGAACATAGCTCAGGAATATTTTAAACTCACTTGATAAAATATTTAATGTACAAGGAATATAGTATTACCTACACATCATTATATACAAGAACAAAACCAAACATGAAAATATTTAAAAAAGACAATACTTATATACAAAATATTTACAAAAGATAGTCCGCTCCAGTGTTTAGGGTACCCAGAATGCTAGCAACATTGCCTCTTTGAACGGCCAGACTTAAACGTTGGCCGAGGTATTTTATTTAGTACTCTTGGCAATTGAACCAAGGATAGTGGGTACTATTGCCGGTCCCATCATTGACCCCAATGTATAAAACTAACTTTTCTATGTTGTCTCGGGTCTAGGTGTTGTGGTACGGTGGTTGCTTTAAATTTCTGTATCCTTGTGATACAGAATGGTTTACCTGCTTACCACCTAATTTGAGCATTGTTTTCTAATATTTTTTATTCATTATTTTTATATCCCCTCTTTAAGTATTTTAACTCGGTATTCAAATTCCTATACCATTGAGCTGTTAAACAATAGTCAGAATAACAAATTCGTGCCTTCAAAACGAATTGATTTCCGATGGATTTTATCATTGATTTAGAGAGGCACTAGCTTCCTAACAAACTTTGCTACAATTCCTTTAACAAAGGGAGATTTCTGCCTTTTTAATTTGATGCCCTTTGAAGCGCGCCGAACCTTGCTTGTTTCTTTGTTAACAAAGGAATTGTTAATGAACGCATTCGCTCCATTTGGCAACGCTTTCAGATGACAATTGTAAAATAGAAGAATGGGCCAAAGGTTGTTTTCGCAAACGAGGAATATTTGACACAGAAAAGCAATATAGCTTGATTGGGCAAGATTCTACAAAAATAATTTCTTCGAAAATATTTTTAATGTTTTTTTTAAACCTTTCTTGACGACTTCCGAGCGAAGAGGCGAGTGGGCTGAACTTTGGAGTGGAACCATCTCTGAGACCCCTTTTATCATGATCTTTTTATTCTCGATATAAAAAACTATTATTTTAATATTGCCTCAGGTCTGAGTGTTGTGCTACCATAGTTGTTTCTGATTTCTTTAACACAATTAATTTAGCTGCTTACCATGGGGTAAGAACATTATCTCGTTATGGAATCAGATAATGTTCGTGATGTTGTACAATAATTTTACTTACTTAAGAAGGTTACATATAAGTCTTTTGAATCGTTATTAAATAAAATAAATAAATATAAATATTGGACAGCATCATGTGATGTGGTCCAATCCACACTAACCACAGAATCAGAGCAATGTATGTACATGCACATCTGTAGTAAGTAGCAAAAGCACTTGTGTTACTGAAATCAGAAAAAACAATGGTACCACAACTGGTACAGTCTGGTCTGGGCGAACCCAGACCCGAAGGTCTGGGTGTTGACCCAGACCTGAGACAATACAGAAGAGTTCGTTTCCCATATTGACCCGACCGGGGATCGAACCCGGAACCTCAGAGATGGTGCGATGCCAAAGTCCGGCACGCTCGCCTCTCGGCTAAGAAGGTTTTCAATAAATTAAATACTATGCAAAACCACTCTACCTATATCTACAGAGAAAATACTGAAAATGAAACTCAGCAGGTTTGTTACAGTAGCAGTATTAACTATTGCTATGTGTACTGTGATATAGTTTTATTTTGCTGAATATGAGTTTGATGAAAAACCGGGTGCGTCTTCGTATATTGAACTACTAGGTGACCCGGCGATATAGAGGCAATAAATGACTTTAAAAAAGCAAAAAGAAATTAATCAAAAAGTATCCTATGTCCTTTTCCTGGTTCTAAACTACCTCCCCACCAATTTTCAGCCAAATCTGTTCCGCCGTTCTTAAGTTATAAATAGTGTAACTAACACAACTTTCTTTTATGTATATAGATAGACTACTAGGTGACCCGGCGAACTTTGTTCTGCCTTAGAGGCAATAAATGACTTGAAAAAAGCAAAAAGAAATATATAAAAAAAAGTATCCTATGTCCTTCTACTGGTTCTAAACTACCTCCCTACCAATTTTCAGCCAAATCTGTTAAGCCGTTCTTGAGTTATAAATAGTGTAACTAACACGAGTTTCTTTTATATTTATAGATTTATGCAAGCTTTGGTGTTTAAATTATTAGAAGGATTTTATTGCCTACCTCATCCTTGAGTATAAAACCGGCTGCGATAGGCGCAATGATGGAGACCACGTTGCTAAGGGAGTTGGTGATACCCATCATGGGTCCAGCGAAGTTTGGTGCCATGTCCAGGTGAACTAGCTGCAAACAATAAACGAAGCGGCCTGAATTACTCATCCATACTAATATTATAAATGCGAAAGTAACTCTGTATGTCTGTTTGTTTGTCTGTCCGGCTTTCACGCCTAAGCCGCTAAACCGATTTTAATGAAATTTGGTACAAGTATATGTTGAAAGGGCGTCATAAAATAGGAGATTATTATTAAAGTGACATACATTTTTGTGCTTCCCAGCCCAGAAGCAGTAGTGCAATTTTATGATATTTTCATAACTCTCCCTTCATAAATAAAATAATTGTGACTTGTGATACATTAATAAGCACCCCACGGCTTTTTACTCCACATTGAATTATTCTGTTTGTAATAAAAAAAGTTATTTCTATTTCAAATAAATTTGCTTAAAACGTATTAGTATATTTGTTTTTTTTAACTATTATTTATTAAAAGAGTACTAACGATCAAGTTTTTCATCAAAATTGCATACGCGGTCATTGGTTCATCTATATATATAAAAGGAGAAACTGACTGACTGACTGACTGACATATCAACGCACAGCCCAAACGGCTAAACGTGGGCACTTGAAATTTGGAAGGGACGTAGCTTAGGTACCGTAGGGGTGCACTAAGAAAGGAATTCCCGAAATTCCCACGGGAACGGGAATTAGCGGGAAAATCCTTTTGTATGAAAAATCTAAAACGCTTAAGTTAGACGCTTGAAATTTGGCATGCAGGTACCTTAGTAAATATAAAGTTTAGTTATGGCTGTATTTTGAGAAATTCCCACGGGAACGGGAGTTAGCGGGAAAAAACTTTTGTATGAAAAAATCTAAACCGCGTAAGTTAGATGATTGAAATTTGACATGCATATACCTTAGTGAATGCAAAGTTAAGTCATGATTGGATTTTCCAAAATTCCCATGGGAACGGGAATAGCGGGAAAAACTTTTGTACATCTAAAAATTAATAACAATACATTATTCAGCTGAGCTACTTATACTATAACCTAATTTAAAAATAATAAAATTAAGCATTTTTTAAACTTTTCTCCAACACCCACAAAGATCTCTCTTTTATAACACGCCACGCGGACGAAGTCGCGGGCAAAAGCTAGTTAATTTTAAAATGAATAAATACATTTTAAATATGTCTTGTAGTTTTTGTTGGAGAACAATAAAGTATATTTGGTACTATGCTTAAACATAAATTAAAACAAGAATTAGTGAATAAAAACAGTACAAACAGTACCCAAAAAGATCTCTGCTCAGCATATGACGTGGTGACTTTTTTGGTTCACTTATAACTTTAACTAGTAATCTTCATATATTTATGTATATATTTTATATTTTTAACGTATTATTGGTAAAAAATGTTTTAAATTTCACCCTTTCTTCTTTCTTTCTATCGTCAAAGTAGTATTTTTATTCTAAAAACGGTGGCACATCTAGGTATTAAGAAAGGTAGGGCATAGCGATTTATCGCTCGAACTGGAGCAGCCCGACTGGTGAAATACCTCCACTTTACAGGAGACCGCAGCCAAATAACAATCACTTCTGTGTTGTTGTGTTCCTGCGTGTGAGTAAGGTTTCCAGAGCTCCTGGGGGGTGCTACGTTAGTAGCAGGGGTCAAGCCTTCAAGGTAAGGGCGACAAGTCCAGTAACAGATTTATTATGCTGTACTTGTCACCCTTAAGCTAGGACCTCATTACCACCAGGGGGGGAGGTGATACCCCTACCTGGCGCGTCCTCCGGTGGCGGATAGGGGAAGCCCGCGGCTGCCGTCCGGAGGGTATTCCCGCTTACAGGGATGCCTTGCGGGCGGCAGCCTGGGGTCGGAGCGTAGCTCCCGCGGACCAAACACACTGGGGGGGTGGGGTAGGCGGGTGGGGAATGGGGAATGGGGGGGTGGGGAATACCGTTCTCTCTGCTGTTCTCGGTTTTTGAGAACAGCAGTGGAAGGCGGGGCAAGGTGGTAGGGGAGCTCGCCCGTAAACGAGCATGGGGATTTTGGGGAGGGGGGGAAATCTGTCGTGCAAATCGATGTCTTTATTCGTCAGCTTCACTGTGTCGGGGCTTTGCTTATGGCCTGGCCATGTTGGCCTGTTTGACGTCCGGGCTCTTCGGAGCGGCGTATGGCGGGGTATCTCCGCGGCGCGGCGGGCTCGACCGGCTGCGTAATAGCAGTCGGTCACAGCAGGCTTCGGCCACCGTCGGGCAACCTGTTTCCTGGTCGAGTGTCTGGTGATCATGTCTATCGGCTCGACCAGACCAGGGGGCTTGCCTTAATTGGCTGGCCCAAGTGGAGCATACCACAATAAAAAACCCCTAATCCCGACGTCGTGAGTGCTCGAGGCGTCGGGGCCATCTCTTTTCGGAGGGATGGTGACCGGGTGGGACAAACCCGGTCGTGGTCGGTGGTATCGGCCTCCCTGCACGGGACCGCCCGCCCCCGTGCAGTATGAGGGTAGCTGGGGGTATTCGGCTCTGCCCCCGGTGGTCCTTTATAACCGTTTAATCGTGGGAACCATAATGAGTACACCAATTCCAAAACTAAAAAAAAATGACGAACGTGGGGAGTCTGCTGAAGTGGCACCTTCGGGTGCGGAGTCTGGCGCCGTTTGTGCGATCGCGCCAAAATCTGCCGTTGCGTCCTTGCACGCAGAATATGACGCCGTATGTTCTAGTGCGTCGGGGAAGGGCAACATTGCTGTTGCTAGTTTAAGTCGGGCATCTTCGGCTGCGTCGTTGGCCTCGGCAAATAGTTTCTTTGCCAGGCCCAGTATATTCACTGGGCGAGGGGCGCCGGGCGAGGAGTCCGACACATTAACAAATGTGTCCGAAATGTCGGTAGGGTCCGGTCCCCAATAGTTGGCACGGGGACCAGACCGGTACAGTCGCAATTTTCAGGCGACATACGTCCACGTCTCCCCCTCTATCTCTTGTGGAGAGGGGATCGGGTTTCGTCGCTTGTTTGTGGGGCAACACAGTCGTTGTGGGGGTTTACTTTTCCCCAAGTCGCCCGCTTGTGGACTTCGAGGCGTTTTTGGGTCTCCTGCAGGGAGCTGTCCAGCGGGCCGTTTCTGCTGGACATCAAGTTCTTCTTCTGGGGGACTTCAATGCCAAGGCGGCGTCTTGGGGGAATGTGGTTGCCTCATGCAACCGACGGGGGCAGCTGGTGGAGCTTTGGGCCGCTTCGTCCAGCCTTTGCCTCCTAAATCGGGGCGCAGTCCAGACCTGTGTGCAGCAGCAAGGGGGGTCTGTGGTGGACCTAACGTTCGCCACCCCTGCACTCGCTGCACGCGTCCACAACTGGAGGGTGGACCGGTCCGAGACACTCTCGGACCACAAATTTATCCGGTTCGGGGTGGTCTCCGGTGCCCCTCAGCAGGCTTCACCAATTTCGCCTAGGTCGTCGCCTTTTCCCAGGTGGGCACTGTCCCGCCTGGACAAGGCAGTTGCAAGGGAGGCGGCCTTTCTGCAAGACTGGTTCTCGCCTCCCTTATCTGGTCCCGACGTGAACTCCTCCGCGGTCGTTCTTCGAGGTTTCCTGACCGAGGTATGCGATTCTAGCATGCCTCGGTCCCGTCGTCCACCTCCCCGACGCGCCTGCTTCTGGTGGTCGGAAGAGCTCGCCGAACTTCGAGCTGTCTGCGTGGCTGCACGGCGGGCCTACACCAGAAGTAGGCGCCGCGCTCGTCGGGACCTCGAAAACGAAGCCTCCCTCTACGGAGCCTATGTAGATGCGAAGAAGGCACTCAAGGTGGCCATAGGAGCCGCCAAGGATTCCGCACGCGCCGAAATGCTCGAGGGTCTCGACCAAGATCCGTGGGGGAGACCGTACCGGGCCGCACGAAACAAGTTGCGCCCCATAGGTCCCCCACTTACAGAGACCCTCGAGCCAGGGCTGCTCGACATCGTCGTCCGGGCTTTGTTCCCGGACAGCAGCCCTGGCTTCGTCCCACCGGCTATGAGTGCCTCTTCAGAGCAGGAGCCTGCAACTGCTCCGTACGAGGCCCCGCAAATCACTGAGGAGGAGTTCGGCACGGCGGCAATCTGCCTTCGTGCCAAAAAGACGGCACCTGGTCCGGATGGGGTTCCGGCGAAGCTCGTCGCCATCGGCGCAGTTTTGATGGAGCAGAAGTTTAGGGAGCTGTTCGACTCGTGCTTCCGAGTCGGCCAGTTCCCTAAACCTTGGAAGGAGGTGCAGCTTTGCCTCCTTCGGAAAGAGGGCAGACCGGCGGACTCGCCATCGGCGTACCGGCCCATAGTGCTTCTCGACGAAGTCGGGAAGCTGTTCGAGCGCATTGTGGCCAGGCGCCTGAAGGACCACCTTCGTTCCGTCGGTCCAGACCTGTCGAACAGGCAGTACGGTTTCCGGGCAGGGCGGTCCACTATTGACGCCCTGTCCGATCTGAAATCCCTCGTTTTAGAGTCTAGGGAGAGGGGGGAGGGTGTGTTGGCTGTCTCTTTTGACATATCCAATGCTTTTAATACTCTCCCCCACTCTACAATTTTGGAGGCACTCCGCTATCACGGAGTGCCCTCCTATTTGATGGCCCTGATCGAGAACTATTTTCTCGACAGGGAAATTGTCTGCGTCGGTGCCAACAACGTCCTGCGTCGTTTCCGCGCGCGTTCCGGTGTTCCACAGGGGTCTGTTTTGGGGCCCCTTCTGTGGAACATCGGATACGACTGGCTTTTGCGCGGCTCCCTCCTCTCGGGCATGAACGTTTTTTGCTACGCAGACGACACACTTGTTACTGCCCGGGAGAGGGATTTTGGCGCCGCAGCTCGCCTGGCAGAGGCCGGTGGCAATTTAATTGCCAGACGCATTGCCCTCTTGGGCCTTACAGTGGCTCTTAATAAGACCGAGGCCATATTTTTTCCGCGGCCTCGGCAAAGATTGTTTTCCGGCGCGTACATCGTCGTCGGGGGCGTCAGGGTGGCGGTTGGGGCCCAGATGAAATACCTGGGCCTCATTTTGGACCATCGCTGGTCTTTTGGGCCGCACTTTGCTGCATTATCTCCGCGCCTCATTAAGGCGGCGAGTTCTTTAGCGTGGCTTCTCCCCAATGTGGGGGGTCCTAGGGCCAAATGCCGACGACTTTAGGCCGGCATTTTGCGCAGTATGGCCCTGTACGGCTCGCCCATCTGGGCCGACTCCCTCCACATTCGGGAGAACCAGAGGCTTCTGCGGCGCCCCCAGCGAGCCATTGCCCAGCGACTGTGTAGAGCCTATCGCTTCGTTGGGTTTGACGCAGCGTGCGCACTCGCTGGGACGCCACCCTGGGAGTTGGAGGCCCGGGCGATGGCGAGGGCCTATCAATGGCAGGCCCTAAGAAAGGCCTCCGGGGAACGTTTTTACCCGGAGGGCCTGTCACGTGTGCGCCGGGAGGCGCAGGAAGAGGTGGTCCGGCGTTGGGCGAAGTCCTTACTGGTGACTCCGTCGGGTCGGTGGACCCTAGATGCGCTCGAGCCAGCAATAAATCGCTGGCTCGAGTGCAAGTCGGGATTCCTAACGTTCCGCTTGGTGCAGGTGCTGTCCGGCCACGGCTGTTTTGGGCAGTACCTGCACCGCGTTGGTCGGGAGCAGTCTCCGTCGTGCCACAGTTGTGGCGCGGCGGAGGACACGCCGGGGCATACACTGCAGGTGTGCCCCGCTTTTGATGCGCAGCGCGCAAGTCTGCGCGCGTTGGTGGGGCCAAATCTCTCACTCCCCAGCATAGTCGAGGCTATGCTCGGGAGTGAGACGGCATGGGTTGGTATGGTCTCCTTCTGCGAAGATGTCATGTCGCAGAAGGAGGCCGCAGAGCGGGAGCGGGAGGACGATCCATCCGCTCCCGCCTGCCGCCGAAGAAGGCGGCTGAGGGCGCGGCGCCAATATGACCGCGCCCAGCTACCGCGTGGGGACTGGCCGGCTGATGGTGTGAGGACACCTCAGTCGGCATTGCACCGGTCCCCACTGCGAGTTGGGGATGGTTCCGTTGGATCGGCCATCCCCATTCTCCCCCCGAACACTGTGGGGGGAGTAGACGGAGCCGCGTAAGCGGCTGTTCCGCCGGCGGTGTTGTGGAAGTAAAGGCTTAGCCGATCCCCCACAGCACCGCCACTAAGGCGATGGAGGTCCAACCGGGGGGTTTTAGTGGGTAGTCCTGCCCTTTTCAGGGCAGGGAGTCCCACACACGCCGTCACCCTCCCTCGGGGTGACGGTACGGTGCATCAACGCATTTCCCCCCGAAAAAAAAAAAAAAAAAAAAACCACTACTACCACTTTACACCAGGTGGGATGAGGTCAATCTTGAAGTGCAATATAAAAAAAAAGTATTCCTTCCTTGAAAAGTAATAGTTCTCATAAGTCCTCACCAAAAATCCTGTGTAGCAACCAGCTTTCAGGCCCATGGCTATAGTTAGAAGCACTATAGGTAGAGTCAGGCTTCCAGATGAAACAAAAGCCAGGCCAATCAGCACCAATCCGGGTCCAAAGTTACCTAGAAAAGAAAACACTTGAAATGTTGGTTTTTTATTTTGCTGGCCCACTGAACTGAAACTTAGAGATCCTGGCTTTATAACCAAGGGTCGTGAGTTCAATCTCCATCTCAACAAACATATGTACTCGTACGTGTGAATTATTCTTGTTATGTATCTGGATGTTTATAAATATAATTAAATAAATATTGGACAACATCACATATTTTGCTTCAATTCTGTGGTAAGTAGCGAAAGCACTTGTTTCAAATCAAAAGCAGCGACGGTACCACAACACCCAGACCCGAGGCAATATAGAAAAGTACGTTTTCCATATTCATCTAAAGAATCACTTTCACGTTTAATGATAATAAATACTTAAACCAACGAGGCTTTAGCTTAGAATCGACTATGCAAAATATATCCAAGCTGTGACATTTTTTTTGTAAACGAATTAATAGATTTCGTTTCAAACGTATATTTTTTACATCGCAAATCTGTTTTTTTTTTTAAGTTAACTTTATTTACCTATCGAATTAGAAAACTTCCTCGACGCAGTGATGCTAAGAAGATTCTTCTTCAAAATATAGTCAGAAACCAATCCAAACGGGAAACTCATTACGTACATAGCTAAGAAAGGCATCGCTGACATTACCCCATTCTGTAAAAAAAAATACTAGCTGACCGGACTGACGTTGAGCTATCTTAACAACGACTATATAATATATATACTAACTACATATTTTATAACAAACCCAACAAAAATAACTGTGAAATTGAAGCAGCTGTTTACGCGTTATGGCGTGACCACGGGAAATAGGTATTTATTTTAAAATTTTAAATAAATAAAAAAATTAACATCACAAACATTGCGTTTATTTCATGTAATTAGCTTCTCCATCCATTGACCTTTACATGGTACCACAACACCCAGACTAGAGACGATATAGAACCCTTCGTTTTCTATATTGGTCCAACCGGGAATCGAACCTGGCCCCTCGGAGATGCTGTGACGCCAAAGTCCGGCCCGGAGGTCGTCAAATAATTCCATTCTAATACTAAGGTATTTAAAACAAAATAAAAAGTAGGTAATCATTTAAATACATTTCATCACAAGCAATGTGAACTATTTCACATGAAAAATCCACTTGATGCCAGACGATAAATGGGTTTGAGCCTTTTCTCATTGGTTTGTGCTAGTTTTTTTGACATGACATTGACAGATCTATCACCATCAGGCCTAGCATACGCAACGCGATTAAATTTTATCGCGCTCTTAACAAACGTCAAAATCGATTAAAATCAGTGCGTCAGGTGTTAATTGGCCAAAAATACGAGTGCGGTGTGCTAATAGCCAATCAACAGTATCAAAACTTTTATCGTCTCATGCGCTAAATTTGACATATTGCGTATGCTAGGCCCGCATGACATATAAGTTACCAATCAGGTGGAACTCACGCCCACGTGTTCAAATGAGGATCATTCATGTTGGCTGGACCAATGCTTAATTCGTCCTTACTTTACGCCGGTAAATCACTGACTAAGTTACCTTTTCAGTCGTAGATTACACGAGCTCTTAATTATTAGGCATAAGGACTAATTTCGAACTTCTAATGCTAATCGTGTTTTGCTGTTGACTGAATTTACAAGTACGTTTGCTGAATGCTACATAAGTCCTCCGTAGATGTATTAGAAACCAATTAAGAAATAGAATAGAAATAGAAATTGAAAAATATTTTTTCAGTGTAAATATGAAATAAGCTACATGAGAAAACAAAATAACAATAGGTACCTACAAAACACTGAAAAGGAACATGTGGAGGAACTCAGCATGTGGGGGCCGAGGACTCCCTGACGCTGGTCTTCCGTATGTGCCTAGAGAGTGAGCACTACTGCACGCAGGCAACGACGCCGGCATTTACGACGGTGCGAGGCTAATCATTCAATACGATGCAACTCGTGTCAGTGTAAGTGAATCTAAATGAAGTTATGGCTATCATAAAATATGTGAGGATGGACAAATTTGCGACCCATTTGTTCTAATTGAAATTTAGTTTCAAAATAATGGCGTTCAATCCAACATAGCTGTTTCGTATTGATCAGACAAGTATTAGTTTTTTGGACTTCTTAAGTTATACGTGCTGAGTATCATTAAAGCAGTTTGCGGATGTTCATAAAATATTATTAGGAAAATAAAAAATACGCAATCAGTAGAAAAAACGTCATCCAAACCGGATTGGTCGTTTTTGAGAAAATCTAGTAGGTACTAGCACAATTAAATGGATTGAAAAACACTTTTCCTTTAATAACGGTTATAAAATGAGTTTTATGTACATATCTATTTTTTCAACAGCAACCTTTCCTTTACTTAAAATTTTATTGTATTCTAAGATAGGGCGAACTGGAGCAGCCCGACTAGTGAAATAGCTCCACCTTACAGAAGACCGCTGCTAAATAGCAATCACTTCTGTGTTGTTGTGTTTGTGCTATTGAGTAAGGTTTCCAGAGCTCTTAGGGGGTGCTACATTAGTAGCAGTGATCAAACCTCCAAGGTAAGGACGACACGTCCAGAAACAGATTTATTCTGCTGTACTTGTCGCCCTTAAGCTAGGACCTCATTGCCACTCAACATCAGGTGGGATGAGGTCAATCTTGAAGTCCAAATTAAAAAAATATACTTACCATCTTATGTATTACTGTATTTATATGTACGCAAACAAATAAATAAATAAATAAACATAAACATTGAATGCTAGTCACTGAATTTACTAAACAAATACTTCAGAGTTGTTGTCAGCTTTTAAAATATCGCGTGTTGGCTCACGATACATAAATTTGAACTTAATTAATATGTTTCCTGTTATTTATCAAACACTGTTACGCCTTTTACGTGTTTTTTGGTTAAGTGAAAATAAAACATAATTTAGAATAAATTTTTATTACTACGTGAATAGTATAACCGAAAAATTTTTACTCTAGCCAAGAAACGTAAACGATGTAGAAAGTCAATTGAAGGTAATATTGTGTGATCTAGGTATCCATATTTCAATTCAATTCAATATTCTTTTATTCATGTAAAATACAACAGTAATATTTATGAAACGTCTATATAATGCAAATGACGCTACCTGATGATTAATCAATTAAAAGGTTTCTATAATTAATCTTGTAAAAACATTTAAATCGTTATACGTATAGTGTTAGTCAATTAATATGGAAAGAAATTTATAATAGTACTTAGTAATTAATTTAATTGTTAAGAAAAGTTTACTTACTTCTTTAATTTACTTCTTAATTTCTAAAGACAGACAATGGATCAAAATTACTGATATTTTCTACACAAATCCAGTAAATGTTGCGTATATATTTATTTTCATCACAGTTAAACTATTTTTCTTCTGAATTATTTTTAAAAAAAATATGTTTTGCTTATTTAAATACAGCATGAACTTTAAACACTTCCACTTATGTTTTTGGTTTAATCTGTGTGGTTGTTTAGTATAAACTAGGCATCAAATCTGTTTTTTGTACTAAGTTTAAAAATAATTATATAAAGTACGATTTGAATTAAATTAAATCGCTATCTAATCCCGAATAGAAAAAAGGTTTTTAATCTTTCGGTGCGCTTCTTTTACAGATTTTTTTTTATTTTTCGTAAGTTTTTAGTCAATTCTTACCGTTTTAATGTCAACGCCCAGAATCTGCCTCATATAGGTAGGTGTCTCAGTCATCAGTGTCCAGAAACCCCAGCTAAAACCACAGCTAGCTATTACCAGCGCCAGGAGGGGTACTGAGGTGAAGAGGGACTTCCAAGGTGTTAGTATTTTCTGAAAAAGAGGACACAATATAAGGTTTGAACATCTGACAGGAGACAAATAACGAGGACAGGAAGAAGTGTCTTATCTCTCAGTTATGATGTCCTCGTTATTTAGATAGATAGATGGATACACTTTATTGCACAGAAAAATTACAGAAATTGGTTTTACAGACATAATCAAGTACAATTTAGACGGTGTTATTGCTAGAAAGCAATCTCTCCCAGACAACCTTTAGGTAGAAAAAATAGTAGATATCGAGAATCGGGTGCGGCCGTGCACAAATTTTATTGAGAAAATATTTACAGGGAACATAAATACCATAACATGATTAATACATAAAATAATAACATAAATAAACGCATACGTAAAATAAACATTTCCATAAAGTATATAGAGTTAAAACATACATATAGAATAAATATATGATATCAGATTAAATACCAACAAATGGTTAGGCTTATTTAAATACTTTAATAAAGAATACAAGTTCGCGTTTAGTTATGGTTAAGTTATTTGTATTATTAGTTAATCAGATTGTTTGACTATATATAATAGCTACGTACACTTAAACGATTCCAGTAGTCCTGCTACCAAAAACTCTAACCTGAGAATTCAAATGAAGCCTTTCAAAAAACAAAATAGTTTTAATCCGGATCAAATGACGTTTCAATTTATTAATTAATTTACGAACTTTAGATTAATCTTCGAAAACGAAATCTTTCGTTAGTTTATTTTGTTTTAAGTATTAGTTTTAACACAGAGAACTACAGTTAAATAACTATGTATGTATTTTCTGAGGTATCATTTTACAAACATATTCTTGAAAATAAAAAAAGGTTTACAACTTGTGCAACATTTTGCTTTACAGATACGTAGTCTTAAACTGAACTGAAATATATTGTGTTCAAATATTGATTTTTAACAAGTAAAATTAGTAATTTGATAAATGTAATCCCTTAAAACTGCAATTAACTCCCTTGTGTATATAGCTCTAAAAATAAATTCACCTTTCATGTGCCGTAACACGGATTCCCGTCAGACACGATGGATATTTTTTTCCAACCTGCCAGGGAGCATGCGAGCGAGCCCTTCGTTCGCATTAGTTCCATTGCTTAGTCCCATGATGGTACTACTGCGAATTTTTTTTCGCATTAGTACCACTTATACGTCAAGATGAAATGATGGAACTACTGCGAATACTTAAATCAGAATTCTCAGTTGTACCATTTTGTAAATTATTATGGATGGAATGATAGTATACAGGTTTGCCGAGTCTCCGAAGGTCCACGATTGTTAAAAATAGATCCGGTTTAGTAGCTATATATTTAAATCTTTTCAGTGGGGCAGATTCCACTAAGAATTTTAAAGCATTCCACTACGAATTTTAAAGCATTCCACCACCACCACCAGTGGGGCGCCTTGGTGGGTCAAAGTGGAAGTTCTCATTTGAAATAGGTTCATTAGACTCAAATAACTACAACAAGTAACAAAATTATTATACTCATAAAAATAGGTACATTATTCTTGTGATTATACATAACTAGCTATGCCCGCGACTTCGTTCGCGTGGACTACATCCTTTCATGGTCGGTTTTACCCCTTTCTCCTTTAATATTCGAAACAAAAAGTAGTCTATATTTTAATCTAAGTTTCGAGCTATATTTGTACTCTAACTTCAACAATAAACATTTTTCCATATAAACTTTCAAAGGTGGTATTACCCCTCTCCCCCCTTATTTTCTAATAAAAAGTAGCTTATGTCCGTTCTTGAGATTCAACGTATACCTATACCAAATTTCATCAAAATCGGTTAAGAGGTTTAAGCAGTAAAGCGTAACAGACATACAGACAGACAGACAGAGTTACTGTCGCATTTATAATATTAGTAGGGATTATAAACAATCATGTAACAATATAATCGTGGATAAATATTTACAAAAGAATCTTAATAATTTATTTTGGTTTTAAGTCCACTACTGCAGTCATTGATCGAAGAGTTATTATGTATTAAATAGATTTAAATATATAGCTACTAAACCGGATCTATTTTTAACAATTGTGGACCTTCGGAGACTCGGCAAACCTGTACACTATCATTCCATCCATAATTTACAAAATGGTACAACTGAGAATTCTAATTTAAGTATTCGCAGTAGTTCCATCATGGGACTAAGCAATGGAACTAATGCGAACGAAGGATGCGATGCGAGCGATTAAATTTGATCAACCTTGAACACATGGCATTACGATTGACTTCAAAATTTGTTCCCACCTCTCATTCTTCCATTCCAATTTCCCGAAGGGACAGGGGTAAATTGAATTCAACGCAAGTCACAATTTCTATTGCATAGGGGTACATTGCAGTCGACTCTGTTTTGCATAAGATATACCAATATCAGTTACTTTCATGCTGTTTTTATTGTATGTGAATAGTTTTATACTTTAACAGCGCCAATCGCTTGTGTTATTGTGGGAATACATTTTAAAACGCTGTTTGTTGTTTGTTTAAACAAAAGGCTACCGTTACTGACTATTATAATATTTAACGCACAACCCAAACTAAATAATCTATTGAGTTGAAGATTGACATCTATCAGTAGGCATTGGCTAAGTTATAACATAACGAAATTCGTGTATTGCGCTGAACTGAAAATCGACGACGTAAGCAAAATGTGAACGTTTTAAAATTTCATTATTAGGCAAGTGTTGATTGTAAGATTAGTATTGCTTTTTACAGAACACCAAATGACAATTACCCAACTAATGTTATAAATGCAAAATATTGCAAGAACATATGAATTTCTTATTGTCCAGATGCGTGTTATTTATTATTTTACACAAAAACTACTGAATGGATTTAAATTACACCTCCACCTTACAGAAGACCGCAGCCAGATAACAATCACTTCTGTGTTGTTGTGTTTCTGCGTGTGAGTAAGGTTTCCAGAGCTCCTGGGGTGCTACAATACTAGAAGGGGTCAACTTTCAAGGTAAGCGTGACAAGTCCAGTAACATGTTTATTATGCTGTACTTGTCGCCTTTATGCTATCAATCTTGAGATTAACACAAATTATACCTTTAATACAGTAACTATCGGTCAGCCGTGATATTGTACGCGTGCATTTAGTCTTTTCTAGTAATCAACATAGCCTAAGTTACATAGGGTGAATGAAGGTCAAATGGTGCAAGAATTTTGTAAATCGACCGTAGTTTTTGAGTTTATTCAGTACAAATATACGCAAATACACAAAACTAAATCTTCTCTCTTTATATTATTAGTGTAGATACCGTCAATGCTATCGCAGTCTATAGCGCGGTACCTATACATTTAAACTAGCGACCCGCCCCGGCTTCGCTCGGGTGCAATCCTGGTACTAAATTCACTACAGAAAAACTGTGAACGATGGATGCTATTTACATGTAAACCTTCCTCTTGAATCACACTTTCAATTTTTTTAAAAATCGCATTTAAATCCGTTGCGTAGTTTTAAAGATTTAAGCGTATATAGGGATATAGAGACAGAAAAAGCGACTTTGTTTTATACTATGTAGTGATATGTGTCACAAAATAATACTTTACCTTCTGCCCACCAACATGACCGAGAGAATTTTGAATGTACATCTTCTCTTGAACGCCGATAATCTTAGAATTCTCTGGAGCAGAGGACCCTACGATCAGATATAGAACTGTCCAAATGGCCCCTACTGCCCCGTTTACATAAAAGATGGCGGCCCAGCCGAAGTAATCCGCGATGAAGCCAGACGTGGCTAGCTGGAGAGCAGTGCCAAGTTGTGCACCTATGAAAAAAATAATACTAGGTGTACATTAATAAATAAATCAATATTGGACAACATCACATACATTGTTTTGATTCTGGGGTAAGTAGTTACAGCACTTGTGTTACACAAATCAGAAACAACAACGGTTTCACAACATCCAGACCCGAGACAATCCATACTAATATTATAAATGCGAAAGTAACTCTGTCTGTCTGTCTGTCTGTCTGTCCGTCTGTCCGTCTGTTATTCTTTCACGCCTAAACGGCTGAACGGATTTTGATGAAATTTGGTATAGGTATACGTTGAATCTCAAGAACGGACATAGGCTACTTTTTATTAGAAAATAAGGTGGGATGGGACTTAAAGTCACTCAGCGGGCTATGGAAAGAGCTATGCTCGGTGTTTCTCCAAGGGATCGAATCCATAATGAGGCGATCCAGCGGAGAACTAAAGTCATCGACATAGCTCACAGGATTAGCAAGCTGAAGTGGCAGTGGGCTGGCCATATCAGCCGCAGAGCCGACAACCGTTGGGGTAAACGAGTTCTGGAGTGGAGACCACGCCTCGGTAAACGTAGTGTAGGACGCCCTCAGGCCAGGTGGAGTGACGATTTGCGCAGGACGGCTGGCGGGAGCTGGATGAGAGTCGCCGAAAATCGAGCGAAGTGGCGAACATTTGGAGAGGCCTATGTCCAGCAGTGGACTGCAACAGGCTGATGATGAAGGTGGGATGGGGGTAATACCACCTTTGAAATTTTATATGGATTTTTTTTTGAAATTGGCACAAATATAGCTGGAAACTTGGATTAAAATATAGACTACTTTTTGTTTCAAATATTAGGGGAGAAAGGGGTAAAACAGACCATGAAAGGATGTAGTCCACGCGAACGAAGTCGCGGACACAGCTAGTATGATATAAAAGTTTGTTTCCCATATTGACCCGACTGTGGATAGCACCCGGGACCTCAGAGATGGCGCGACGCCAAAATCCGGCCACCTAGCATCGGCTACGGAAGTCGTCAAAAAAAAATGGCTTTTACTTTGTTCACTTTATTTTGGGATAAAAAGTGTTATTTAATTTGTTAATCTAAGATTTAATTCATCTTTCAGTTGTTTTGTTGCACGAAAGAGTAACAAGCATTAATCCTCTCTCATCCATTTAGATTGACAAACACTATCTATCAATTAAATCAATATTGGAATCAAGTCGATACTATCGATTAATCTGCAATTATTTGTAGAGAAAATCGTTTTCCATATTCGAATTAATCGATTTTGTTAAAGAAACTTAGTTTTTATTAAAGAAACCTTTTAATACAAGTCGTAGATGTTCATTATTTCTCGATATCAATAAATAGTTACATCAGGTACGCTACTTGAAATGTTCATGTGTGTATACTTATTTTTGTTTACCAAATCAATGGTAATGAACCCTTCGTGCGTGAGTCCAACTTGCACTTGGCCGGTTTTTCTAGTAACGCATAAGCTTTAAGCTTAGTTTTGTATTAGGCCATCTAAAATCTAGTTACCTTTACCACATACTATTAAAATATTTTAATTTTACTGTGAGCATGTTCAGGAAATTCGACTATGAGTCCTAACAGGAAGACCCGCTTCCTACAACGCTCGCGGGAAACATAAAAAGTAACTGCCAACTACTTGATTTGCATATAAAAGTTGGTCGGTAAAGTTTAATGTTGCAGTATTAAAGTGCAAACAAAATTGTGAACTGGGTTCTGCCTGTAGGTAATTAGCAAAAAAGAATTTTTGTTACAACGTGTTTGAACGTAGAGGTGCTGTTAAGATACTATCCCGAAGTTATTCTATTCACTTTGGGATACTAAATAATTTATTTTTACAAATATTTACAATTAATTCAAAAGTATTTATTGTAAATCTAAATCTTGAAACTTGCACGTCAATTATATTTTACTAGTAGCGGCACGACGTTGGTCCTGTTGAGAAGAAGCCGCAACAAACTCAACAGACATCCTCTTTATAATACACATAACAACAAAAAATGTAAATTACAATAAAGATTGCATAGGTGCTGATGGAAAATTAAATTTGTCTCCATAGACGTTTTTATTAGTAAAAATTATTGTACAATGTAATAAACCTTTTTTGAAATCTCTGTCTTGAATAGTCATTGCTCTATCAGTGGACCAAAAAAAAGTGAATTAAAGATAATATAGGATAACTTACCAGCATATACCAAAGTACCCAGGAAGCCTTTTTCTTCCAATGGCACCCATTTAGCTAGAAGAGCGTGGACGGATGGAAACAAGAATCCTTGAAATAAACCCTGTACCACTCTGCATGCGCAAACTAGTTGCCAGCCACCCTGTTAACAGAAGTAAAAAGACAATTCTGAAGTTGGCAATATCGTCATCATCATTCGAATAACTTCTACGATTTGTAAACATTTAAAATAATTTAACGGGTCAAAACGCGACACCATTTTTATTAAGTAGTTAATACGAACTACTTACTGCCCGACGTTTCGGTGAGTCAGCTCGTGACCACGGTTGGTGCAACCTAACCGAAACGTCAGGCAGTAAGTAGTTCGTATTAACTACTAAATAAAAATGGTGTCGCGTTTTGCCCCGTTAAATTATTCTAAATGTTTAAAATGGAACGCAAATGTCTTAAAATTTATTCTACGATTTTTATTCATCCCCTTACAACCACCGTGAAGTTGTAAGTGCCAGTATGGGGTGTGGTTTTTTTTTTATATTACGCTTCAAGATTGACCTCATCCCACTTAATGTTAAGTGGTAATGAGGTCCTCGCTTAAGGGCGATAAGTACAGCATAATAAATCTGTTACTGGACTTTTCTCCCTTACCTTGAAGGCCTAACCCCTGCTACTAATGTAGCACCCCCAGGATCTCTGGAAACCTTACTCACACGCAGGAACACAACAACACAGAAGTGATTGTTATTTGGCTGCGGTCTTCTGTAAGGTGGAGGTATTTCACCAGTCGGGCTGCTCCAGTTCGAGCGATAAATCGCTATGCCCTACCTCTCTTCATTCATTCTAAAACTTTTCTGCCTTATCAGCTATCAGATCTACAAACTGCAGGTATATGTTGTCTAGCTGGGGTCCTTCTTCTAAAATAATGGTGACAATATTGACACTGGCTTTTGGACCTATGTTGGTAAGTTTAGGTCTGCTACGGATATTCTCCTGAATTTTTGAGTCCACTAATTCCCGGTTCCAATATTTGAAAAACAATCCGTTTTAGTTACGGATAGTAATTAATTATACGAGGCGTAAGCCAAAAACGACTGACAGACTACTGATGACAGCTGATATGGAAAGTAAACTATGGAACGGTATTAACGACTCTTAATCGGTTGGATAAGAAAGGATAGTCATTTTTGACGCATCACGAATCGTAAAATATTGGTACCGGGCATTAGTTGCTTTATAGTATATTGAATGATTTTGAATCTTCGTATGAGATCCATGGTTAGGAGTGACGTGACGTGACTGGTAATATAGGAAACTCTTGCAAGAAGATTTTCGGGGATTCTTGATAATCAACTGAAAACGATGTTTGCATTAGATTTGATTAAGTTGTAAAAGCCTACTTGATGGTTTTTTTTTATGACACTGATAACGTACAAAAACAATGGAACAAAATAAAGAGAAGATTCGTCACAATATTTGTTGAGCTAAACCTTATCTTATAACTATTTACAAAAAGGCTTATTTCAAGACAAATAGGATTCCTCAAATTAAAAATAGCTACTTGAAATATAAAGCCTATAACTTGGTGCAGAATTTAGACCTGTATTTGATGTTATTTCGAGGTGAGTTGGAAAAACCTTTCTGAGCAGATGGTAACGTCATTATAACTAACTCTGTATCTGGTATTATTAGTTCGGCGTTGTCAGGCAAGCCAGGAAGGATTGCTATTGATAAAATATCAATAGTGTCATATTTGACATACCCCCTACGTACCTAAATATCAAGCTGACATCACACATATCAACGTACAATTGAGATATAGAAGATAATTCCTTGAGATATTTTTACGTGCACTTATCAGTTATCTTCGAAGTTCTTCAGGCTTATCTTGAGGTTATTGAATGAATTCTCCTCAAATATATGATAAGTACTACAAGTTTGTCCAAGCAACTTTTATTTAGATAAGATCTAGGACTACTTAGTAAGAGTCGATTGTTTCATGTAATGATGACTCTTGTGAATAACTTATCTTCCTATTGGAACAAGCTGATTTTGACCTAAGGAAAGTCTTTTACTTGTGTATCCCAATAACGATTTATTTTATCTAGCGTCTTTTCCAGTTGTGTATCTATATGTATATTTTTAAGAAAGGGAAATGCATTGGCAAGAAAAATCCAGTATGGCAGTTAACTTTTATTTTACGCTCACTGAGACAATTATTTATTATTTATGAGTGTATTGTCTTTTTTATTACCTTCCATTCTTCAGTTAATATTTTAAAGTTACAGAAAAAATTCATCTCTCCTTGCATGATTAAGATTCAAGACAACCTTCACAATTTCACATATAACGTTCGAATACCTTACTGCTAGGAAAAATTATATTTTTCTTTTCCTTAAACATATTTGGAATTCACTGCAAATGTCATGTTATGACAGTCTTAAGCAAAAATTTTAACTTAACATCGCGATCGCATCCTCTCCTACTGACAGTTAGATCTGAATAACTCACGTAATAAGAGCACAATGGCAGCAGTAAGCAGACTGCAGAGTTGACAGCCAAGCACAGTGTGATGAGAAAGCTTCCACCGAACCGCCTAGCCGCCTCCCCTCCAGGAATCTGGAGCAGAACGTAGCCCCAGAAGTAAGAGGACAGGATCACGCTTTGCGTCTGGATGCTCCAGTCAAAGTGCTGGAAAAGAAATCAAAGATTTTAAGAAATACAAAATAATTTTAACTTGCTAGCCTTACTGGATAAATCAAGTAAAAGTAGGAGTTGTAGGTTCGCGCGCGTTATGCGCGGCAAGGTGGCAGGTAGCAAGCGAGGTGGGGGAGCGTGCGAAGAATCAGCAAGGGATACCAACTCTCCCAAAACTACGCAGCGTGGCCGACTGAGGGGTTATAGTGCCATGAGCTCGGCACACCAATCTCATATATACACATATATCAAAAACAATATATATCGTGCGTGTCTGAGTGTTCGACCGTATATATAAATTGTCGAATTGAGATACCTCATTTAAAAATATGTATATTTGTTTTTTATGATTGGTAACACAAATTATCACGTTTGTAATGTTGGTAAGATATGCTGATGACCAACTTATCATACTGTTACTCCTGTTAATTTTTTTACTAGCATGCAACTATTTCAGCTTAGATAACGTAAGAAGTAAGTATGTGCTGAGCTCAAAATAAAGTGTGCTATGTAGTCAATGCTCATTAAATTTAGTTCTTAGATAGATTTAAGTGTGATTTGGTAACAATCTTGTTCATTGAGGCCAGTGGTATATTATATAAATATTATTAAATATGCAAAAGTTAAGCTTCTTGCAAAGTTACTTGACAATGTTTGCGTATAGCATCATGATTCAGCGGTTAAAAAGGAAAACGTAACTATTTAATAATAAGCCCGCAATTGCTGCCAATTGTTGAATAAAACTAGTACCCCATTAGGTTTTTTTTAATATTATAGTGCTAAACGACGTACTAGCGAATTTTGAATATTATAAGAAATAGGAAAAAGACATCTCACGAAAATTTTATCCCACACCGCAAGGGGACATGAAACAATTAGCCATTGTTGTAATTGAAAACATGATTTCAATGATAGAGAGTTTTGCTTATAGCACACTAGGTGTATTCACGATGTCGTTCGCGTGGACTACATGAAGTCTTTGACTTTCATAGTCAGTTTTCTCCCTATTACCCATCATATTCGAAACAATAAATAGTCCATATTTTAATTTCAGTATTGAGCTATATTTAAGCCAAATTTTATACCTATTTCTAACTTAAAAATAGAAATATCCCATATGAACTTTCAAGGGCGATATACCCCCATCCCCCTTATTTTCAAAACAAAAAGTAGCCAATTACCGTTCTAGAAGTTCAAAGTATACCCAATGCCTATACCCAATTTCATGAGGATCGGTTCAGTAGTTTAGGCGTGAAAGCAGGACAGACAGATAGACAGACAGTTACTTTCGCATTTATAATGTTAGTGTGGACTTTTAAATTAATACTTTGTTATACTTACGGATTCGTTGCTAGGGTCCGTCATAGCTACAATAGCAATGCTCAGGTTAACCCTCATACCGTACGCTATCACCATTCCGAGGAACATCATGATCACTTGGACGTGTCTCACTCCTAGCAGCTTGTCTGAAAATACGATTACAATCCGTAAGAATACAATATAATGGACAACCTCCGTAACCGAGAGACGGCCTTCGTTAACAAGAGACGACCTCCGTAGCCGAGATACGAACTCCGTTAACAAGAGACGACCTCCGTAGCCGAGAGACGACCTCCGTAGCCGAGAGACGACCTCCGTAGCCAAGAGACGACCTCCGTAGCCGAGAGACGACCTCCGTAGCCGAGAGACGACCTCCGTAGCCGAGAGACGATATCCGTAGCCAAGAGACGACCTCTGTTACCAAAAGACCTCCTTAGTAGCAGGGGTCAAACCTTCAAGGTAAGGGCGCAAGTCCAATAACAAATTTATTATGCTGTACTTGTCACCCTTAAGCTAGGGCCTCATTACCACTTAACATCAGGTGGGATGAGGTCAATCTTGAAGTGCAATATAAAATAAAATAAAAGTTAATATACAATGTTATATATATATATTATATGAAACTTGAAGTTACATACTTAAATAAAGCGACGCCAAGTTGCTTGCTCATCACGTCACAGGTGGGGAATAAATGTCATGCGTCAATTCAATGCGTCGCCGTTTTTTTTTATTTTTGACCCATTACGAATCGTTAAATATTGGAACCGGGTATGTTAGATGGAAAACTCAAAAATACGTGTCCCATATTTTTGGAAAATCTAACAGAATTATATTATTTATTTATTTATTTAGGCTAACTAACATCTGTGTACAATAAAACTTAAATATAGGTAATATATAAAATATACATCAGCATACTATAACTGAATGTGACAGACAATTACAGGTTAGCTCCACATGCAATATTAATTTATCTTATAAACAAACGGCACTCTCCTAATTGCAAAATGGGAAAAATTCAATGCAGTTAAAAAATTTTGGTTTTTAGAAATTGTATGGCTACCTTGTAGAACTTGCCATATGACTCATTATACAAATCAACCAGATTACCACATGAGTAAATAGTTTTGCAGTTACTAAAAGTTAGGTTTTTTATTCCAGCAGATGGAATAAAAACCCAACTTTTAGTTCGCTTCCCTATCGTTGTTTATGAGTTTGAATCGGCATCACACAAAAATTACTGAGGGTCTACTCCCGAAAACGACACGAACAAACGAAAGGTTTTGTTTGCGAAAATTAATCAACAGTTTGGTAATTAAAACGTAGTTTTTGATTTGAATTATGAGAATTAAAAATTGCTATCCGTCGTCGGATCCGACATATTTCGTTTTTGGGAGTAGGCCCCCTGCATCAAATTGAATATTTCTAAAAGAGCCCCGAAATTTTGTGGGCCCAAAGGCACAGCCTAGTTTAAGATGGAACTGCATACAAGTCAAATTCCAAATTAAATACGGATTGGAATATTATACCACAATATATTTCCTAGAAGTAATGTTTAAAAGCTGGGCTATTTTGCCGAAAAGAAAAATGGGCTACAATAGTCTAGCAGCTGAGATTCAATAACAAAATTATTACATACTTGGTTTAAGAATTTCGCGTGTTATTTCCATTTTTTTCTTCATTTTTGCAGATACTCAAACAAGCTTTATAGCCACTTATTATTTGGATCTTTAACAATTTCTTTCATTCGGTATTATATTTAAAAAAATATTAAATTATTTCTTAATTTTCGTCTTACTATCACACTGGTTAGTGATTAATAAACAGAATTGCGCTTGATAAAACATGTTACGTATAGTAAAGTCAGCCTCGTATATTCTTGTTACCGCAGTTGGGAAAATGGGGGGGGGTGCACGACGGACTCCGTCAAATCGGGTCCAATACGTAGGGCTGGAAAGGGAATGGGGTCTTGCTGGGTCCGTTGCCCTGTACAGGTGGCGAAGCGGCTGGTCGTTGGGGGCCGGCTCCTCGTGGGATGGTCAGTAGCACGGGTGGTGCTACTCGAGACCAGAGACCTGCGTTGTTATCGGTGCCTCGAGAAGGGGCACGTCCGATTGCAATGCAGGTCGGAGGTCGACCGTAGCACCCTGTGCTACAGGTGTGGGGGTGGTGGCCATCTTGCCCGCGACTGTGGGCAGAAGCCGCACTGCACGCTTTGCAGTGCGGCAGGAAAGAAGGCCGACCACATTTCGGGGGGGAAAGTGTGCAAGGCACCGAGGAGCCGGAGACCGGCCACAGGCGCGACCCAAAAGTCGCAGCCGGCCAGGCCCGCCCCAGACGCCGAAATGGCGGGGGTGTGAGGCAGTATAGGCCACAAAAATACCGAAGGCGCCAGAACGGGGAACTCTGGCGCCGATCGAGGAGTCCGGGGCATGCTGGGTGGTCCGGCATGCCCTGTGGTGCGGCAACACCAACAGCCGCACCGAGACGAGCTACGCTCAAAGCGCAGCACTTGCGCGTAGGGGGGGGCTGTGTCGAATCGCTAACGCGCATCCCGGCCCCCCCCACCATTGCGCAGAGAGGACCACCCAGGGGTTTTAGTCGGTGCAAGTCCGACACACCACCCTCTATCTCCCCGTGATAGAGGGTGACGGTGCGAAGGCATTTCCCCTGGAAAAAAAAAAAAAAAAAAAAGTCTCGTATATTCTTGACCTGAATTCTGTGTTGATGAGGTAGCCTTTGGATCTAAAATCATATTTCTTGTAATTTTGTAAACTTATTAAACGGAATTGAGACTTTTCTTTTCGTACAATTCATAAGTCCGATATTTTAACATTATCTGCTCTATTTTATTGCAATACGAATCGCATAGTTAACAAAAAGAATGGTATTTTCTTTTTTCCAGACAGTGTTTCGTAAACAAAATGAGTACAAAATCCATCGCTCCTGCTTCGTGCCCTGTGTGGGCGACCAATAGGGGGCCCATGACAGTGAGATGGCGAGTCACTACCTGCCCATTTTATTTGTGATTGATCGGTCAGGTTCCATTGTAATTCGCATAGTCCCGGTTACCCAGTCCACTAGCACCTCATCCCAATAGCCCAGATTCCTTGTTTTCATTCCATTTCATAGTCTTGCACACAATTCATTTATTCATGTAGGTTATAAGTAACACTTATGCATCGTCAGAATGAACAAAAACCAAAATTGAAGCTATACGCGGTTCAGAACCTAATCCTACCGAAAAGAATCCGGCAAGAAACTGACCAAGGGTTGTCCTTGGTTGTATTTTATGGTGTATACAGGTATGATCGTCGGTCGATCTCACATTACATTAAGATCATACTTGTTATTTAAAGGGCCTTTAAGTATTGGCTTCGGCCCCATGCACGCCTCTCAAAAGTCCCGTAGTCCCGAGATATTGGAAAATATTGATAATAATATCAAAGCGGTTTTTGTTAAAAATAACAATTAATGTTGTTTTATTTTCACTTTTTTCAAGTGGTCTGTACACAGTAGACTTAAATTATCTTTCGAAATTGTCTGCATTACGATAAGAGACATTTTCATCTACCCTTGATGACAAATGCATAATCCAATTCAGATGACTTCCTTTTATTTTTATAAAATGAATAGTACTTTAAAACAGCGTCGTATATCATTTATCTGTACCCACTTGATGCAATTACAGGTGTTACAGTGAATTGCATTCCACTTATAGTAAATGACTAGTACATTTTTATTTATCTTTAAAATGTCCGCTGAAATTCCGTGAGAAAAGTCTTTTCTATCATGTAACTTTGAAATCTTCTAAAAGGGTAACTAATAATGATTGTTTCATCCAACTTGGGATACCAAAACAATACGAGACGCATATTTTTTTAACATGTAAACAATCATTGGTAAGATACAATGCGTTCATATTAAGCGTGACGTCACCAGTTTGTACAGAATTTACGGATGAATGACGTAAACACGCGCTTCCACTGACTTTGAAATGGCTTCAGAGCAATTTAAAGATAACTAGCGTCTCGACGCGGCTTTGCACGCAAATACAAAAACATGTACTTTGACTTTGAGAGCTAAATCATTAAAATAAAAAAAATAAAAAATCTTTTGACGACCTCCGAGAGGCGAGTGGGCCGGAGCGCAAACTGGAAGAGATAGCTTTCTAGCAATAAGACAACCTATATTGTACTTTAATATGTCTGTAAAACTAATTCCTGTAAATTTTTTGTGCAATAAAGTGTATCTATCTATCTATCTTTCACAACAATTTCAATCAAGTCTATATGGAAGTTTATTTTATCGTTTATCCAAAATCCACAGCTCCTAATATTAATTAACAATAGAAAATTAACTTAAATATCTAACTTACAGCAAATAACAATTTCGGAATAGTGACAGTCAGAGGAGAATGCACACATTTAGAATCTAGTTACTTTAATTTAATTTATTTTTTAATATATATAATTTTGGCTCCTGAGCGGGGAGACGATAAATGAAACAGCCAGTAGGTAGTCTAGTGATCAAGAGCGTATTTATTAATTATATTATTGCTTATATACTAATGTGAATGTGCGTCAGCTGTGACCTAGTGATCAAAGTCTATGCTGACGCTACATAATAAATACATAAATAATAACATACATTCATATAAGAAGCCAAATAAGGGATAATACACTAACAAACTACTTAGGTACTTTCATTTTGAAAAAGTAGGTATACTGATGTCTTCTTTGAAGGTATTCAATGACGAACAAAACAAATATATTGAATTAAATCTATCAATGTATGCATTTAAGCATGAAAGAGTAACAAATATTAGTAAGATTTAGTGTGAAGTGTCAAACCAACTAAGAGCTTTTGTGTCACCGTATTAATATTCTAAACCTTCTAAGGATTCAAAGAGCAAAGCGCCGCCAATATCATAATTCCGAAATACCTAAACTCGAATGGTACACCTAAAGCTGATCCGTTTCGCGTCAATAAGCCAGCTCCAGCAAACATTGCTCAATCTGCCAATATACGGGATTTGCTGAGAGGATTAAATTTCAGTATGATTGCTCCTACCGAGAATTGTGCGGTATGACTACTAAATTACTATTAAAACAGGATGCCTACCAAAACCAGTAGGTCGGATCTGGGGGGGTACTCTCAAAAACGAAACGAACAAACGAAAGGTTTCGTTTTTGAAGATTATTCAAAAGTTGAGGAATGAAGACGTGGTTTTTGATTTGCATAAATCATATTTTGTTTTTTGAAAACGCTTAATTTGCATTCGAAGTGATTTCTTTATGATTATGAGGATTAAAAATTGCCATCCGTTGTCGGATCCGACATATTTTGTTTATGGGAGTAGGCCCCCTGATACGGATAAACATTGGTATTTTAACGCTGTTTTGTACTCAAATGTATTACCACAGTATAAGTTTAAGGATTTTTTTTTGTTTACAACTATAGTTTCGATTGGTATCAAAAGATGGCGTTATTTCTATTAACATCGCGATGGCGTTGTGTTTTGGCCGATTAAAGATAGATAAGTCAAATGTTTCGAATAAAATAAACACAATTTTTTATAATATTTTTTTCTAATACTCCTGTTATTTAGTAAACATGCTACTTTGAGATATGTGATGTATATTATTTTAGCCTATCACGCAAACTCTACTTACGACCTCCGTAGCTGAGAGGCGAGCGGGCCGGACTTTGCCGTCGCACCACCTCTGAGGTCCCGGGTTCGATCCCCGGTCGGGTCAATATGTTAAACGTACTGCTCCATATTATCTTTAGTCTGGGTGTTGTGGTACTGTCGTTGTTTCCTATTTCTGTAACACAAGTGCCTAAGCTACTTATCACAGAATCAGAGCAATGTAATGTTGTCCAATATTTATTTATATTTAATAGGTTATATTCAAATCTAGCTTAATTAACACGTGTTATATAGTGGGCTAAAACTTACATAAATAATTTGGACTCAATCATTTTTCAAAATATTGTCAAGTAATTTTAATTTACAATATTTTGAAAACTAAACTAGCCTTGTTTTTTGTTTTATACAGTAGTTTAAGCGTCTTAGGTATTTAGCAACATTAACGTGTCAGAAATGGAAAAAATAATTAATCATATACATTTTGGATGATTCCTGCTTGTGTGGACTATTGAATTAATTTGGTTTGTTGTTAATACAGCATACAAAATTTCCATTCTATTAAGTGATTGCAAAAATTGTTGGAGCACCAATTGTGGTTTTGTAGATTTATACATAAAATTAAAGGACCATTGCACTGGATTAGAATGGACTGAAATAACCTGAAGGATGTCAAACCATAGGCTCCGCAAAACCAGTGAAACATTCGTTGGATTAAGTTTAAAAATATTCAACAAGTTACCGCAAGGTATTATTGACTTACCCATGCATAGATTTAAGGTCTATGTTCAATCATGTTCAATGAAAAAAGGGTAAAAAACTTGATAAATATTTCAGTGATAAACAAATATGGATATGATCATATGCTCGCTCGCACACCATATTCTTAAGTTCTCTAGCCCCAAATATTGTAAAGATTAGGATAACTACTGAGTTTCTTGCCGGGTTCTTTTCGGTAGGATTAGGTTTCGAACCGGCTGTAGCTTCAATTTTGGTTTATATTCATTTTGACGATGCATACGTGTTACTTGTAACTAACATAAATAAATTACTTGATTATGATTTTGATGGAAGACTTATTTGAACAAAGTCACAGGCAACAGCTAGTACCTACGAGTACAGTTGTAAGGGTGTCTTCTTTCATGACAACATACCGACCGCTTCTGTGGTTTCATGCAGTGAATCTAATTTAGTGGGCGTTCGTAACTAGCTCTTACGTTCCTCTCTGGGGTGAAAGGATAGCTCTTATCGATGTGTGGGCAAAAGGCAGTATCTACATTGGATTCTGTACCACCCTCCTGATGTGGTAATAAGGTATAATATTGAACTGCACGTGCTCTCAGTCTTCTGTTGACCGTATTATCCTATAATAGTAAGAACCTATTGTTTTCAAATTAGTTAATCACAACAGTTTTGTTAAAACTTTAAAAAAATTCTCGATCCGTTTTTTGATTAAATTTGTTTTTTTTTTATAAGTTTCTGGTATGTTTCATGTTAACTCATTTAATAAATTGATAGACTTTGTTACAGGAAATATTAACAGAAATGGGCATTATAGAAAAATAATAATAATTAAGGAGGTTTTAGCGCTAGAAACTGTTAAGTAGAGAAGACGACGAGAAATAAAATTTGATTATTTTTTATATAAATATTTAGCTCCTTAAATGTATTTTTTTTATATGAATTAATCAGGAATGTTCTGAGACATGTTTGATAAAAATCTGTCCAAAGTGGCCGCCGCTACAAAAGTCGAATTACACATTATTTTGACACTACACCCTTAATATAGGTAGGTATCAAATCAAAGGGGCTTGAGTAGCCAAACATTATTCCAAATTTCAATCCCAATATACGCTAATATCCTGTGCTAGCTGTCGCTGGTTTTTAAACCGTTATCTTTCAACATTTAAAATAAGTGAACGGGTCGAAACGCGACACATTTTTTTTCAAAGTTCAAAGTAATGCGAACTTCTTACTCCCCGTCGTTTCGGTAAGGCTGCACCAACCGTGGTCACGAGCTGACTGTTTTTGCTCAATTTTGTCTGTTCAAAGGAGCTTGCAAATCTAAATCCATAATCACATTCTCGCATAACAAATGTTGTTGAAAACACTTTGTTACACTAGACAGTATCCGGATTATTATTATTTTTTTTTTTATTGCCAATATTGACCTCATCTACCTGGTGTTAAGTAGTAATGAGGTCCTAGCTTAAGAGTGACAAGTACAGCATAATAAATTTGTTACTGGACTTGTCGCCCTTACCTTGAAGGCTTGACCCCTGCTACTAATGTAGCACCCCAGGAGCTCTGGAAACCTTACTCACACGCAGGACCACAACAACACAGAAGTGATTGTTATTTGGCTGCGGTCTTCTGAAAGATGGAGGTATTTCACCGGGCGGGCTGCTCCAGTTCGAGCGATAAATCGCTATGCCCTAGCTCTCTTTTTGATCCTCCTAACCGCGGTAAACATTTGTTACTTTGTTAACGTTACCGCGGTTAGATATATTCATATCGTTTGCCTGCCAAATTAATTAGTACCAAAAACCGACTCAGTTTGCAATAATAAATGATAATAAAAAATGGCTCCCACCGCATGGGTTGAAGGTCATAAATCTCTCATAAAACCGCAACATGCGATAATTGCTAACGTTTAATTTGGACATTTATCACTCTTTTCACTACACGTATTCGCTTTTAATTTTAATATCTTTGTCTGTTTGTATTTATTGCTTTCATTTAAACGCTATGCACGTACGTAATTAAAGGTAAGCAGATTTTGTGACCATAAATAATACAATTTATTGCTTTATTTAAATAAATATGAAAGTTAATTTGAGAAAGTAAAGTTAGTTTCGTTTATATTGCATTAACCGTGGTCGCGAGATTTCTGATTGGCTGGTGAAACCCAACTTAAACGTCGGGCAGTAAGTACGAGTATTAAACACTAAAAAATATTGTCACGTTTCATTAACTTATTTTAAACTAGCTACCCGCCCCAGCTTCGCACGGGTGCAAGTAAATACAAGAAGTTTTCGGCTTTAATATGTATAAATTATACATATAACCCTTCTCATACATCACTCTATCTATCAAAAAACTCGCATAATAATCCGTTACGTTGTTTTGAAGATCTAAGCATATATAGGGATATACAGAAAAAACGACTTTGTTTAATACTATATAGCGATTTGTAAAATGGAACGCGAAAGTCTTAATTACTATAAAATACACGCAACGTACTACCTATATGGGGAGACGCGCGCGGCGCCGGTCGAAGGCGGTAACGTTATAGTTCTCTCCGTGATAATTAAATTCATTAACACATTTAAATACAGTACTAAAGGTTGTTATACATATAGTTAGATAGAGGTCATCCCAAGCTATCCGACAGTGAAATTAGGTTCTCAAAACTCTCAGTGGAAACAAAGTTACAAGTGAAAACATTTCAAAAGATCACAGTCAACGGTCGACCGTTTGTGTACGCGACGCACAACTCGCTCGTAACAGCGAGCGCTGACCTTGACGTCTTACCCGCACCAAGCGGCAAGCGCCGGCACTCGAAAGGGCCGCTCACATACGCGCCATTCGGACATTTAACACAGGAGCAGCGGACACAATCAATATGAGTACAAACTGTGCGGGATGCGGAAACTACATTCAAGATCTTTATTATATGGAGTGTTCACAATGTACCAAAACCTTTGATTTGATATGTGTTAATATACACCGTGACTTTTTAGTGGTTGTTTTCCCGCAGTGAAATGATTATATCTCAGTAGTACAATAGATTTGTGCAGGTTTTTTTTATGCAGATCAAAAAATAGCAATTTTAGGATAGTGATAAACTAAACTCGAAAGCAACCTCGAACCAATAGTAGGAGCCGCGCCGCAGCTGATCGCCGGCCGGCCGGGTCATTGCCTCTCGCGCTTATCAATTCGCTGAAAACTCACTATTCACTAACAAGTGATTTCCATTTTCCCTTCATACTTTAACGGGCTTAGGACCGTCGTAAATACTTTATCCATACTTAACTAAACACGACATAATTTTAAATTCATAACAACGTGACATGTAATCAAGATTATTGTCGGAAAATAATAATTTATTACTGAATTAGGCAATAAAGTATTTAAGGCGTATTTAAAAAATAGAAATCAACCTATTTACAATGATTTTAATTACCTAACCTAATATCCCTATTTACAAATGTACAAACAAATACTTACACTTCCCGGTAACGGAGTAATTGTTCAAAGTGTAAACCACTGCGTTCTACAAACAATCGTGCACGTTTTAATTGATTTACTTTCAATTTCAATAATGTTTCTCTATTACGTCTAACCACATCAAAAGCGTCCACTATCGCACTTTTTAAGGCGTCCGGAGTGTGGTACTCTTCCCGATACACAATCCGCTTAACCTCAGACCACAAATAAAAGTCCAACGTAGTAAGATCTGGGCTTCGTGGTGGCCACGGCACTGGCCCGCCGCGACGGTTATGATGTATTCGTCAAGCTCCAAAGAATGAATGGCCGGGTGACCTCTGCCTTGAGCATGAGCTGGCGTCTGGAACTGCCCGTGATCAAGTAACCGCTGGGTTGCGGCTACGATCGTCCGAGCCTGTGGTACTTGCGGGTTCAGAACACCGCGAAGACAAAGGGACTCCATGTGCTGCGGCTCTGCGTAAAGCCGACGAGCGGCATGCGAATCATAATTCGCTCTCGCGTACAATTGCACCATAGCGACGTAGGTACTCCACGACGTAGCGCACGGGCGCGTTGAGTAGTTGCGCGGGCGGCGTTCGCGGTGCACTGGAGTAGAAATGAGTGAGTGAGACAGTCGCACGAGCGCTGCGAGCGGTGCCTTTGTGTCTGTGTCGTTTGTCACGAGGCGGTTCGTTTCGCGGAGCGCGTGCGTTGCAGTTTATGCTGTATTGCTTAGGATTTAAGATTTTTTTTGGTTTAAAGAAGGTTTTCGTGAAGAAAGAAGTACCTTCATACGTCAGAATCTCGGAATATAACTATTCGTTTCTCACGCTTTCGAGTTGATGATTATTTTTTTGATTAATTTAAAACTAAAATATTATTATTTAAAAAAAAAACTCGCACTATTCGATAGTGTTACTAAAGGTTAATCGTTCTGCTGCGGGAAAACAACCACTAAAATTTCACGGTGTATCTAAGGCTGTTTATGAGGAACACTATGCGCAACAGAAAAACAACTGGATGTGTCCTACTTGCACCTGCTCACGTCCGCGTCCCAGAGGCGATAATGCGTCCACGCCAGTTCGAAGCCTCACGCCAACTCACCTCAACGACACCTATTCTAAAACAACCGGTAACGTCAACTTGACACGTGGAGGCCAACCTCGAACAACGAAGCCGAAAGCCGAAGAAGACAAGCCGCAATACCCAGATTTTACGGAGCTCATAGCCGAACTAAGACACTTGCGGCAAGAAGTGACCGACGTGAAGCAACAAAACTTTGAGATTAAACAGCAGGTATCAACCATTTCTGAGACACTCACTCAAACCCTGAAAGAACATTCCCAGCAACTTCGAATTTCGGAACTGGAGATCATCAGCCTTAAAAACACGGTCGACCAACTACAGCACCAACTAGCGTCACAACAACAGGCCGGCTTGGACAGAGTGTTGGAGATATCGGGTGTGGCAGAAAAGCAAGGTGAAAACCTAAGTCATATTCTGCTAACTGCCTCCAAACAGATTGGAGTCGAGCTTTCTGAGTCTGACATTGATGAAATAACACGTGTTGGCCCCAAATCCCCAAAAACATCTAAAAACTCCACACAAATCCAGACCCCTCGCTCTATTTTAGCGAAACTAACAAGAAAACTGAAACGAGACGAACTAATTAAATCTGCAAGGACCAGGCACCTAACATCGGAACACCTTGTTGACGGCCAGATTGCACCGGGCAACGACTTCTTCAACGAGCGACTGACAAAGGAGAACCGGCAGTTATTTCGAGACGTCAGAGCTCGCGCGAAGCATTATGAGTTTCGATACTGTTGGGTCCGAAACGGAGGAGTTTTCGTCAGGAAAGCAGATGCTAAACCTGCAATCCGAATCCTCAACTTGTCAGACCTGGACCAACGAGTTGGACCTGCAATACCTCCAGAAGAAAAGAGGAAGGAGCAGGTTTAATCCTGGTTCAGGTGTTAAACTACTGTTGATTTTTTCTTTGACTTGTTTTTTCTCAAAGTTAGATGAAGCTTTTGAATATTGTCTATACACACAACAATCTAATTACACTGTTACTCACTTTAAAACACACATACACTTTAACACATCATCGCATGCACTCACACCATCATTACACACAAAAGGAGGTGGCGCCGATAGGAATGGGATAGCGTCGAGAAAAGACAGTCTAAATAGAACTCCACAAAATGTAAGTAACAATTATATTTTTTTTACTATATTTGCAAAATACTCGTGAGTAACGTAACACGTGATCTTGAAGAAACCCTTTCCATAGACTGTCTCCTTCTCGATGACATTGACGTCTGTAATCGGTTTTTAACTCCTAGCCAAAACTTTAAACTTCTAACTTATAATATCAGAAGTGTCCACCATAATTTCAATGCCTTTCTGATATCTCTGAAACGCCTTAACATAGATCTGGATGTGATTATCCTGACCGAGTGTTGGTTAAATGAGAACACTACAATACCACAACTTCCAGGATATTTTGCTTATAGAACACACAAGTTCATAAACCAAAACGGAGGTGTGATAGCTTATGTCAGAGATAGCTGGTCGAACGTGACAACAGCAGAGTCTTCCTGTGACGACTGTAACTGTCTCGAGATTAGAATGGGTTTTGACATATTGCTGCTAGGAATTTACCGTTCTCCTTCCTTCAAAGATCCTCATAACTTTTAAACCTCTCTTGACCATATTTTGCACGGTGCCCATAGAAAAAAGTTCATCTTCCTCACAGGTGACATAAATATTGACATTATTTCAAAACCTTTGAGTCCACAAGCCGCTGAATACTTGTCCTTGCTTGCCCAACATCAACTCCTACCTGCCATAACAAAACCTACTAGGAATCCCGCCTGCCTAGATCACTGCTTTGTAAAAAATATAATAAACACACTAGGTATGGTCTGCTCGTCAGGCACCACCGATCACGACATTTGTGTAATAGCTACAAGTATAGGTGAGGCAAAGCCTGTGGCAACGCGACATCAAATTAAATTAGACAACATGGCTATATTAGAAGACATTAAAGCGGCGGACTGGGCCTTAGTAGAAAGTTGTCAAGAGGTTAACCAAGCGACATCGCTTCTCAACAGCATCGTCACGAAGGCGATCTCCAATAACTCTAAGAATGTTATTATTAGTCGATCAAAATTCAACCTTAAACCCTGGATAACACCTGGATTAATCAGGTGTCAGAGGCATCGAGACAGACTCCACCTAAAGGCCAGAAAAAACCCAGAAAACAAGACCATCCAAGTAATATATAAAAGATATAGAAATTTCCTTACTAATTTACTCCGGAAAATAAAGGCAGAACATGAAAACTACTTGCTGACTATAAATAAAAACAACCCAAAAAAGCTTTGGAAAACCATCAAAGAAATATGTCACTTAAATAAGAAGTCTAATACAAACTCCGAATTACTAACAATAAAGCCTGAACCTATCTCCTCACTCAACTGCTGCAACGAATACTTCGCACACGTTGGCAAGAATCTTGCTAGCAGAACTCTCACTGAACTCTCTTCCACGCAGGCGTCCCTTGCTGCTAAAGTCAAGGTGCAGAACCCATTGCCAGGGTCATTTTATTTTACTCCAACCAATGAAGAGGAAGTGGACAGACTTATAACAGATATGAGACCAGACAGCGCTCCTGGAATAGATAAATGCTCACCAACCCTCATCAAACAGATCAAGGAATTTGTACTGAAACCGTTGACACATATAATTAACCTGAGTCTGTCATCTGGCACTTTCCCTGACAGTTGGAAAACCGCCATAATAACTCCAATTCACAAGGTTGGTAAAAAAGACGTTCCCTCCAACTACCGCCCAATTTCTCTCCTTCCCATCTTTTCCAAGCTATTGGAAAAAATAGTGAATAAGAGACTGGTCTGCTACCTCGAGAAAAATAAGCTCCTTCCATCAAAGCAGTTTGGCTTCAGGCGCAAAATGTCAACGGAAGACGCAGTACTAGCAGTGAGCGACACCGTGTCTCAATCTCTCGATCAAAATATTCACTGCCTTGGAGTTTTTATAGACCTTGCCAAAGCGTTCGACACGGTGTCGATCCCGATACTTCTGCAAAAACTAAACTGCTTTGGATTCCGTGGGGTATGCCTTGAGTGGTTTAACAGTTACCTGACCGACCGCAGACAGCGAACTAGAGTGGGTACCGACGTCAGTGACGAGCTTTTGGTAGAGTTTGGCGTGCCCCAGGGGAGTATTCTTGGCCCGACGCTCTTTCTGGTCTACATGTCTGACCTATCAAACATTCCTATAGATGATGGAAAAATAGTCAGCTATGCTGATGACACCGTTATATTATTCCGAGGTTCAACATGGCAGAGCGCCTATGCGGCAGCGGAGAAGGGAATGATTATGGTCTCAGACTGGCTGAAACAAAACCTACTTACTCTTAATATCGACAAGACAAAGTATGTCGCATTCCATAAGACTCTAGCTTCTCAGCCCCCTCCAGCGATGGTTCTGAGACTTCACAAATGCGACCCCGCATCTCGCATCCCGACCTGGTGTGACTGTCTTCAGGTAAGCCGCACTGATCAAATCAAGTATCTAGGCGTAGTATTAGATGAAAAAATGTCATATCGATGCCATGTCACGATGCTATCGGCTCGTGTTCGAAGAACTGCCTACGTTATGAAGGCTCTTAGGGACTCGGCAACTAAAGATACGCTAATTACGGTCTACAAAGCTCTTTGCCAGTCACTCCTGGTTTATTGTATTAAAGCTTGGGGCGGGATGGCGAAAACATATTTAATTGAACTGGAAAGAGCTCAACGACTAGTGCTTAAAATTATTTTCTGTAAACCTTTCCGTTTCAGCACTGATCTTCTCTATAAAGAATGCGGTGTCTTGAGAGTTCGACAGTTGTTCATACTTCGAGCTGTTTTGACGTCACACAAAACGGCTCTGAAATCCACTGAGTACGAGGAACTCCTCAAAAAACGTATTTACAAAGTGCAAGTTAAATCAGCCCGCACCGTTTTTGCAAAACACCATCCACTTTTTCTCCTGCCTCGACTTTACAATACCGTCTGTCGAACTGTAGATATCAAGAGGGCCTCCTTGTATAAAGCTAAGAAAGCTGTCGAACACTGGCTAGCAAACTTGGACTACCAGCAAACAGAAGACCTTCTGAACCATACTTAGACGCCCTCCTGCTTGACACACATACACTCACACATGCACACACATACACACACACAAGCACACAACATTCTCCTTCACACACACGCACAAACTCACCTTTACATTTTTATTTCTTATTTTACTACTTATCTGTTTACTATTTTAATTTTCCAAGTAATAAAATCAAAACTCAAAATAAATCCAATGATTAATCACTGGATTTATACCTCGACCAGTGTCGCCACATTGTAACTTTTAATTTATGTAAACCTAGCCTGACTACTGCGATTCAAGCAATATGCTTAGTGCAGCCGTCGCCGTACATCGTAAGACCTTTGTATAATTTTATTGGAAATAAAGATTTTATTTATTTATTTATTTATTTTATATATTTAGTCAGTAGGTACTTGCAGATAAATAATAATAATAAATAAATATAAATAAATAATAAATATAAAAAAATATAAATAAATAATAATAATAAATAAATATAAATAAATATTTGACAACATCACATACATTGCTCTGATTCTGTGGTAAGTAGCTTAAGCACTTGTGTTACATTAATCTGAAACAACGACGGTACCACAACACCAAGACCCGAGACAATATGGAAAAGATCGTTTCCGATATTGACCCGACCGGGGATCGAACCCGGGAACTCAGAGATGGCTCTCGCTAAAGTTAGTCCCGCTCACCTCTCGATATAATGCTGAGAAAGTTTTTGTTCGTAATTTTGTGCTCCAGTTGAACTCTTAATGTTCTTATGGTGTTAATCATAAGGTCTAGATTACTAAACCGGACCTATTTGTTCACAAGATGGATATATTACAAACCTCCTTAATTCGGTCACGTACCATATATTTTTGAGATGCATTCAAATGCGACCAGGTGGCGGCTCGAGGCAATTGTTCATAATGAATAATATGCATAAGTCCAGTGAATACTAACTAGCGATCTAATGCTAAAGCTCAGGTGATTTTTATATTACTTTGGGTATTGTAGTTATTCTTAATTTTCCTATTATGAGCAAAAGTTTAGTTCAAGGCCATAAAAAAATTTATAACTTGCATCAGACATCCAAAACTGAAATTAGGTTCCAGAATTCAGACCTACTAATTGTGCGTTAACTCCCTCAGAAGCATGAATTCTCTGTTTTGTGTTCAAATTTAGCTAGTTTTTTTAACCCTGTGGACTCTGATTAGAAGTGACATCTGTGATGATAAAACTGTTAAGAGTTAGTCGTAAAATATTTACCCAGTGTTCCGTACATCCACCCGAACCCCCCGCCAGGTTCCGCATCTTGTCGCTATGGGAGGGGGGGGGGGAGGGGGCAGCCCCCGATGCCGCACATGGTGAAGCGAAGACGTATCCAAAGCTGGGCCGCGGAGAGCAGGTGGCTCTCTGCGGCAAGCCCGCAAGGGCAGAGGTGGATCGTGGAGGAAGAGGTGGACCTCGATGTTTCGAGGTTTGAGACCTAGAATCAATATAATCAGGTACAGATCACTATAAATAATTGTTGTTAAATGTAAATGTCTTCAAATAAGCTAGAACAAATACAACAGAATAGACCAATTTAAATTGAGTTTTAGTTCGCAATTAAGAATGCCGCTGTTAAGTGCAGCAAAGTGGTCTCATTTGATTGTCACTAAAACTTGCTTTGTAATTAAGTAAGTCAATTAGTTGAATCGGACGAGGTTGGTTCGGAGAAAATTTGCATTTTACTTGGCAATTCATGTTTAAAGGAAAGCTTTTAGGTTACCTTTAATTAGTAAATTAAAACGTTTGAAACAGCTGGTTAGACAAAATATGTCGCATATTTTGAATGATAATGACAAAACTTTACGAAGATGGTCCTCGTGCTATTACGCGTAATTAAGTCTACTTACAACGTATTTTGGAGAACAATATTGAATTGAGTTATATTAATCACTAGCTGTGTCTGCGACTTCGTTCGCGTGGACTACATCCTTTCATGGTCGGTTTTACCCCTTTCTCCCCTAATGTTCGAAACAAAAAGTAGTCTGTATTTTAATCCAAGTTTTGAGTTATATTTGTGCCAAATTTTATATCTCTAACTTCAAAAATAAACATTTTTCCATATAAACTTTCAAAGGTGTTATTACCCCCCACCCCCTTATTTTGTAATAAAAAGTAGCCTATGTCCGTTCTTGAGATTCAACGTATACCTATACCAAATTTCATCAAAATCGGTTGAAAGGTTTAAGCAGGAAAGCGTAACAGACAGACAGACAGAGTTACTTTCGCATTTATAATATTAGTAGGGTTTATTATTTTAATCGACTCGCCAGTGTCGTATCGTGTTTAAACAACAAGTTTTTGCTTCTATTTATTGAACTAAGGATCACGATTCAATCCCCTTCCAAGAATTTGGTCGTATTGTAAACTTTGTTAATTATTAAAATATTAAACCAGATACTGTTAAGATTTGATATTAGTTTGTGTTTTCTTTTTTTAGTCACACTGGCATTTTATGATTTCTTTCTTCAAATTTTCCGAAATGATATAAAGTTTTTGTTACGCAACAAAATATATTTTGTATTATATTTGCTTTAAGAGCGATGAAAGACCAAAACATTTCTAGTACTGAATTAGTGTTTAAATAATAAGGTGGTTCTAACATTTAGTACCTACTGATTTCTATAACGCAAGCTACTGTTTTTGGAATTAATACACTGTGTGTAGTGATGTAAGATATTTATTTCTTTTTAATGTCTAAATACATTCAAAAGTACATGATATACGAGTATTTGTATCATGTTTATATTGGGGAAATACAAAGGAGTTTTCTTCCCAAATATATTCAAGATATTTATGGACTAACGAGCATGCCTAAATGACTTTGTCTAAGATAAGTTCCAGTTATCTAAATATAAGAAAAACCATATATAAGCAGAATATTCTTTTGTCACATCAACGAATTCATCACTTCGATAAGGTTATTTTATGTCATTTTTCCGGACAAGATTGAACACCACACCTTTGTGGTTAAAAATGAGAAGCTATTTTTTTAGGATCCGCCCGATAAGGGGTGTAATGGAAAAACACATATCATATCTCTTTTGGTACGTGATCAAAGATAAGACGGGTGATTGGTGGAATTGGATGTCATCAGAATGAACGAAAAGGAATTGTATTATGTACTTTTCTGTTGTTTTTTTGGCCTGTGGATCTGTTTTTAATCGGAAAATAAACCAATAAATATCTGTTGCCATTACCCCCATCCTTACTTCCATTTGTTTTCTTTTTATTTACGGTCTACTAAAAAAACAAATCAGTCTTTGAATTTTATACTTGATAAAAAAAACAATATTATATTTTTACAATGTTTTATAGTGCTTCACGCAGCACAAGCAAAAATTAAATATTTTAAAGAAACATACAAATTTCATCTCCCAGGGGAGATTAAATATTTCTGTTATTATTTAAAAAAAATTAAGTATTGAAACTATTTTTCGTTACCCCACGAACATAACCATTACCTTATAACGTTAATGTATACTTGTTGATTCAAATAAGCGATCGAAATAATTTTATTTTCTTTTTTAACTAGTCATTTTATTTTTTATAAAATACAAAATACAAATAACAAAGACTTTAAATCTCAAAACAACATTTAACCACGTTCCAAACTTTGATACCAAATTAATTTATTCAAAACCAATATCGCTCTTTCAACCACGAGTTAGCTAAACATTTAAACTTGTCATGGTTTAAGTTGGAGATAAGCAACTTGACGTTTGTACAGTGTAGAGCACATCAAGGTGAAGACTTGCAGTCCGACTTCAGTTCTTATGCTTACGACACAGGGACGGTATTAAAGTCCAAAATGTTAAGTCTGACGTATTTTCGACTGTAACAAATGGACGACGTGTTTAATTTTAACTTTGGTGGGTTTATCTCACTGGGATGCTTTTGGCAACTTTACTGTATGTATTGTATCTGAAATAATTTGTGATATGTCTACATATTAAATACCGAATGCATTTCTATGACGTTTGTATTGAGCTCTTGGGGGGTGCTACATTAGTAGCAGGGGTCAAGCCTTCAAGGTAAGGGCGACAAGTCCAGTAACAGTTTTACTATGCTATACTTTTCGCCCTTAAGCTAGGAACTCATTACCACTGAACATCAGGTGGGATGAGGTCAATCTTGGAGTGCACTATAAAAAAATAAATAAAAATTCAGTCATATCTATCTCACGGTCTGTCAAGTCGGACACTTTTTTCCGAAACAATAGGAACTAGGTATACTTATGAAACTTGGTTTGGTTAAATGTATTATATGAACCGCATTAAGTATTTCAAACTCCCCATGTAACTTCTAAACAAGATAATGAGAAAAAGAGAAAATTCTATAATGTACAGACACTAGCAATGAAATAAAACTTGAGCTCTTATAAAGTTACCTTAAAGTTCTTTTTAGATTGAGTTTGGCTACATATTAGCGCACGTGACTGTGCATTACCATACACATTTTCACTGAAATTTAGTGTAAACGAGATCTGGTAACTATGTTTTTTTAGAATTGGATATCACAATTTACCTTTAATTCAATTAGGTACTTCAAAAATATTTTTTTTTATTTTATTTATTTATTTTAGAAACCAACATCGTTACAATACTTAATACACAAAACATGGTTACACTACTAGTAAGGCCAATAATAGGTTTCCCTAAATTTACATTAATGATACAAGAATAGAAATATATATAGAAATTCTTACAAATATGACATATTTAAGTATACATAGACATACGAGTACAGGGTATCGAGCCAACCATAAAAAAAAACAACAAATATGACATAACGAAGCAAATTACAGTTGAATTCAATGATTTAAAAAAAAACAAAACACAAGCAAATGACAAGTCCTCTCCGTCTGACATAGGCATCGCAACAACACACTAACCCCACCACTGGGCAACAAAGTAAAGAACAACATACAGTGACAATTTACGCAACCGTTCCCTTCGCGTCATGTACAGCAACTACGAAGTAAAAAATTAATAAATCATTTTATTTTGCCCTTTTTGCACGGTTCTTTTACCTTCAGAACTTGGTATCTCAGTAAAACATGGGTTTGAAGTTTCGCTAAAGCGACACATTTTATGTTATCGCTCTATAGGATCCCAAACTAAATAAATATTGAACACGAATGAAGTTTCTTCTCTACTTCGCTATCAGTAAATATAGACAGGCTGTTAAAGTTTTAGCCATAAGCAGCAGCTGTTTGTTGATGTTTGTATATTTGAATGTACCTACTAACAACTTCGTAGAATAGTTATTTAGTGGTATTATGAATGTTTTAGAGTTACTACTCTTTGTCTGTGTGTTTTACTTTAAAATTAGTAAATAATAAAGTAAAACACATAGACAATGAACGGTACGCCACCAATGCAAGCAATGAGTAGTTAATGATTTTTTGAATCGATTATTAATTGCATATGACGAGAATAGTGCATATTTAAAACAATAAAAATATTAAAAACTAAATATATACTACATTACATGTTCAAGTATACAGAATATAACAAAGCAAACATAAAAAAGCCTAAAAACTTACCTAAAATGAGCACGTCGTCGTATGTGGGTATATCCGTTTCTTTGGTACGCCCTACAACCTGAACGGCTGGACAAAGTTCATCATAATATGAGATATCATTTGATTCATCATTATTATCGTTTCGTGTTTTTATAATAGTCTCTTTCCGGTTCTTCAACATCATCATTTACCATAAGGTTGTTTGGAAGAGATCGCTTCCTAGCGATAAAACCGCCTAAATCGTACTATATTTGTCTGTAAAACCAATTTCTGTAAAGTTTTTGTGCAATAAAGTATATTTAACTATCCATATTTCCATCAATTATGATGATTACAAACTCTGTACCATTTTCCTATCTAATAGATATTCCAACCGCGTAAAAACAAATTTGGTGACGCGAATGCAATACTTGTTCCAAATCATTGTTTCGCATTCCGCGCTGTCAGACGCACATTTAGGCCGAGCGATAAATTATCGATTTGAAACGTTACAAACTAGCACATGCCGACATTAGTCAAATTGGACGGTCACAAAGCAGAAGCGTTCACGGCCCTGCGATTGATTTGGGCATCTATCAATTCTGATGGGCCGAAATACATTTTCATATTAGCCTTGTCGTCATTTACCAAAGAGTCAATGAGTGGCTGTCAAATATTTATGAACACGTTGATTTTTATTTTTTTATTAACTTATTGTACAAGAAAAGTACAAAAAGTGAAATTAACGCTAGGATCATTTTTTATGGGTCATGCAGATAGTTTGCTTATGGGTGCGGTGACAGAAAGATTATGAGTAAAGATGAAAAACAAAAATAAAATATAACAGATATTTTGAAAATATACGCATGCTTTTATGACAAAATAGGTATAATACATGAAAGAAAGTTATATCAATATATTGACAAAAAAAAGATTAATAAAGTAAACTGATTTTTAAGACATTCGCGTTCCATTTTAAACATTTAAAATAATTTAACGGGTCAAAACGCGACACCATTTTTATTTTGTAGTTAATACGAACTACTTACTGCCCGGAGTTAATCATTGGATGGAGTTGCACGACCCTAAAATCCTCTCGACCGATCGCCACTACCATACTAGGATAGTACGTGAAGCTATTGAAATCAAAAAGTACAAAAATTTCAATAGAGAAGACGGATTTAAGTTATCATCAGCATGGAATCCAGTGCTTAATAAATGTTTACCGCGGTAAGAACGATCAAAAACAATTCCGGATACTGTCAGTGTAGTGTGTCGAAGTGACTTCAATAACATTTTGTTATGTGACAATGTGAGGGTGGATGAAGATTTGCAAGCTCACGGTTGCATGACCTAATGGTTGACTGGTAGAGAATGCTCCTAGTATTAAGTCCGCCTTTTGTACTATTTATTTTGTGCAATAAAGTTTTTAAATAAATAAATAGCGTCTCTGGTCCTCGCAGACCTTCTAGTTTAGGGTGAAAGTCACTCCCAAACCCAGCCATCCATTACATACATAAGTTCTGCGCGAAAGGCTAATGCATAAATTCTGCCGCTGACTAGAGAGATCCCAAAATGGACGTCGCTAGGCTCCGTTGCCCAGAGTGCATACTTGCTCGCTTGCTACCACTTTCCTCGGATTCGTGAGAATCCTCAGAAACCAATAACAAGTAGGCACTCAATGAAGTATTGCGACCAAACCATCCCATATTCTCAAATACCTGCCTAGCTCTTTGACTGCCCTGATGTAACTGGGCTGCTGTCATTCAGCAGTTACGTAAACCCTTATTCAGCAATTAAGCAGGTCATCAGTGCAGCCCAGACGCGCGGCAGGTACCACTTGGCCACAAGGCAGGCACACTTGACTATGATTAAACTGCTTTGACGGCGTTCTCGAGCGTGCCCGATGGCAGTTGATTACCTTGCCGCAAAGATTATACGAGGAGTAAGTGAACAGAAGGGGCCTACTAATTTGATTTATTTCTCTTCTCCGTATCCTTTTCTTCCGCCGTGGCCTCACTATAACTTGATAAGCGCCCCTCGCGGCATCGCCCCTCTGCTGGGTTACGATATGACTATGATTCGAATTTGACAAGTTTGATTATTACAGAACAGGGATAACCATCTGACCTTTCATTGACAATAGGGAATGCCTCTGTGCAGCTTACCACAGGTGAAGATGACAGCGGCGTGTGTGGAACCTCTAGGAAAGAGACTTTAGCCCTTGTTCAACTCTAAGAAGGTCGGGGACTACCCACTATAACCTGCAAGACGAAACCATTACCTGAGTGGCGGTGCTTTGGCTTTTTTTGGACTGTTGGACTACCACAATGTTGGACTACCACAGCATCACTCAACAGTCCATGCTCCCCTCTTTCCCCCCATTATGATTGGAGAATTATCCTGTAACTTCCCCAGCTCTTACAAGAGAAACCAGATCTTAATTGAGCACAGCCTAAGACCAACGGTAAAATGTGCTTCTAAAGCATGTCCTGCAATGTCTTAACCAAACTGGGAAAATATCACAAAACGAAACTGTTTCCTGCGTGATTTGAAACTGGCACAAATGCAAACCTACGAATAATGGTACACAACAAAGCAAGAAGATAAAACACTTTATGATAGAAACCGTCATCAACAGTGATCCATATGGAACCTGGTCACCGCCAAAATTACAATGAGATACATGTATTATTTCATGGTACTTTTGAATTCTAAATATTAAAGCATATTCCATAAATGCCATTCTGTATCAATAATCTTTGTCATGTCTCAGCACAACTATCTGCAGGGTGCCTCAGACATTTCTGCACAAACTCTATATTATCTCAGTCTAGAAGCTGAGATAAAACGATATAAATACTTTCTTCAGAACACAAGCTTTACATAGGTCTACTTTTTATAAATTATTATGACAAGCTTTTATTTAGTTTTACATGTATGCTGTTTGTCTAAACGATAAAATTTTGCTTATTAGAATTGGTCTACTTCCCGGTTTCCAATTGAGCAGAAATTTTGCATGTAAAATACTTTGATCCTAAATAGTAACTAGGGTCTAAAGCTGAAGCTGGAAGGTAGCCATAGAAACTCAATATTAAAACAAGACAACCCCATGAAGTTTTGCCTAAATTATTGGTCTCGACAAGTTCATTGATCGCAGTCACAGAAATCTGCAATAAAACATCACAACTCAATTAAGTTTGAGCTCGTTTGATTCGGAATGACGAGCAATTTGATGCCATAAAGTAAATAAATCAATATTGGACAACATCACATACATTGCTCTGATTACTTGGTAAGTAGCTAAATCACTTGTGTTACAGAAATCAGAAAAAAAGACAGTACAACAACACTAGACCCGAGACAATACGGAAAAGTTACCCATATTGACCTGACCTGAGATCGAACCCAGGACTTCAGAGATGGCGCGACGTCAAAGTTCGACCCGCTCGCTTTTCGGCTACGAAGTTTGTTTGAAAATTATAATCATAATCAATTCATTTATTCATGTTGGTAACACTTATGCATCGTCATAATGAATATAAACCAAAATTGAAGCTACATCCGGTTCGGAATGAATATATATGAAACAACATCACTTGCATTGCTTAAGCTTAAGTTAAAAAAACGTAAGCTTAAGTTAAGTCAGAAAAAACGATGTTATTTAGACCCAGAACAATAAAAATAAGAAAATTTCGTTTCCCGTGGCCCGATGGATATGGAAGCGATGGCTGGTACATACATAATGCCTGTGAACAGGTGCCACCTATGGAGACTGGTCTGCTCCAACTTACCTTTTAAAATAAATACTTAATGCTTTATTCATTCATCAAAATAAAACTATATGACTTTGTCCAAAGTGTTCTACACATAGCTTTAAGTTAGATACTGCTACTGTAACTTATCTGCTGAGTTTCTTACCGGTGTCTTCTCGGTAGATATATGTTTCGAACAAGAAGTAGAATCATTTTGCATTGTATTCAATGACTAGCGGTCCCGGCGAACTTCGTTTCGCCTTAGAGAATTTTTCCCGCTTTTCTGTTGATTTTTTTCAAATTTTACCAAGGATTCCTAATTTTGTAGCCTATGTCAAATTGGAAGAATGTAGCATTCTATTGGTGAAAGATTTTTTTAAATCGGCCCAGCACTTTTTGAGCCTATCCATTACAAACATACAAAAATACAAATCTTTCCTCTTTATAATATTAGTATAGATATTTATTTTTATTTTTATACATGACCACTTCTAGCTATATCTAATATAGCGACCCGCCCCGGCTTCGCACGGGTGCAATAGGTACTAAAATATGTACGTATTATACATATAAATATTGCAATTTATTTTATTACATTGACTCCTCCCTTACCCCAGTGACGCTTGGAGCCTACATCGCATGCTGGCTAGCTGAGCGCGGTGAGCGGCAACCAAGCGACTTTTTTCTAATACTTGCATTATTAAACTCATGATATCTTTCGAATTAAATGTCCGAATTGAATAATTCAAAAAGTTATATAAAAGTATTGAAGCTATCTTGAATATAAAGTAATTTATTTTGATAAGGATTAATACCAAGGTACAAATAAAGAGCCTTTAAAAGAGGCGGCATATTAATAAATTTTTTAGATTAAAAAACCGCTTATTGTGACATAACTATAATATTTAGTCATATGCTATCCCAACACTTTTTGTAGATAATGATGAGTTCTGCAAAGTCGTAGTGCATGACTTTGTTCTATCATCAATAGTTTTCGCAGCGCACGCGATGTAAGGAATTTTTCAGGTCACCTTTAATTACATTATTGAAGTTTTAGTAAGGATCCCTAATTTTTTTGAAAATATAATATAGCCTATGTCACCCGTAGATAGTGTAGCTTCCCACCAGTGAAAGAATTTTTCAAATCTGCCAAGTAGTTTCGGAGCCTATTCAATTCATACAAACAAACAAACAAACAAAAAATCAAACCTTTCCTCTTTATAATATTAGTATAGATAATTCAAAAGTGTTACGTGTAATCTGCTCGAATAAAGAAATATTTTATTAGCCTTTTTTAATATTAGCGTGTCAAGCTTTACATTAAGCTTATCATCGAATCGGCTGACTGCGTTAATTTATATTATGCTTTCTGCCAGTCTCGTCTCACGGTTAGACGCGCTAAGAGCAGTTTAAACGCCAGGGCGTCTTAGACTGGGATCTGGTGGATCCCTCGCTAAGCTTTCGTGGCGTGATTGACACTTTTCTAATCTAAGATTACACTAGATAGTATAAGACACTTTTTTTGGATGATGACTTTGAAATAGTTTTTGATTCATTCGTGAAGTGATCGATGAATGAAGTTTGAAAAGCCACCAAGGGTGGCTGAAAATGTATGTGAATCCCTACTAATATTATAAATGCGAAAGTAACTCTGTCTTTCTGTCTGTCTGTCTGTCTGTTACGCTTTCCCGCTTAAACCTCTCAACCGATTTTAATGAAATTTTGCATAGGCTACTTTTTGTTAGAAAGTTAGGTAGGGGGGGGGGGGTGTAATGCCACCTTTGAAAGTTTATATGGGAAAATGTTTATTTTTTAAGTTAGAGATATAAAAATTGGCACAAATATAGCTCTATTAAAATATAGACTACTTTTTGTTTCGAATATTAGGGGAAATAGGGGTAAAACCGACCATGAAAGGATGTAGTCCACGCGAACGAAGTCGCGGGCACAGCTAGTAATAAATAAATGTTGGACGACCTTACATACATTGCTCTTATTCTTTCGTAAGTGGCTAAAGTACCTACTTCTATGACAGAAATCAGAAACAACAACAGTACTATAGATTTGGGTCTGGGTGTCGTCCCAGACCCAAATCCAAAATCTGGGTGTGGTCATTTAAAAAAGTTCGATTCACATATTGAATTTATTGGGAATCGAACCCGTAACCTTAAAGATGGATCATAATGACGCTAAAGTCCGGCCCGCTCGTCCCTCTGCAACGGTTGTCGATTATAAATGACCTTAATCTGTTCAGTAATAAATTTGTGAGTTTATCACAGTAATCTCAATCGAATTCTTATAATTTGGCTAAAAAATAGATGAGATTATAAATATTTGACTTACATTTAAGTGACAATGACTTACAAAAAAAATGCGACATTATTTTTATTTATTAGTTAATATGAACTACTCAGTCAGCTCGTGAGCACGGTTGGTGCAACCTCACCGAAACGTCGGGCAGTAAGTAGTTCGTATTAACTACTAAATAAAAATGGTGTCGCGTTTTGACCCGTTAAATTATTTTAAATGTTTAAAATGGAACGCGAAAGTCTTAAAGTTTATATTACCCATGATAAGTAATCAAAACAAAGTTTATAGTATAGTACATGACTGAATTCCATGGGTCCTAACAATACATACTTATACCTAGTTTTAACTGGTTTGAAAGATTAAGAGTACCATATTGAAAAGCAGTTTGTTAAAAATGAAAAGAACCTACTTAAAACTTTTGAGCTGTTTCTGTAAACTGATATAAAAAAGATAAAGTTTTTAAAAAAAGACCTTCAAATTAAAAAAAAATCTGATATATAATTTTTAAGCGAAAACAGCCAACTGTCTCTTAAGATGCCATTGGTTTGGATGCAAGTGATCCTAGTCTTATTATCATGGTATATCGGTCCAACGATTTCTTTTCTTACAAAAAAAATCTCAGAATCGGTTCATAAACGACGAAACTGTCAGCAAACACATAATATAAATATATATAAATACATATTATATTGAATTAAGAGTACACACGTAAAAAAAAACTGAAAATCTTTTTTAAGTCGGTTATAACTCACTAGATTTTAGGTAAAACCAGAAAAACCAAGCCATTTAATATTTCTTTTGCCACTTTTGTCATTCTGAAAATTGCGGGGCACTTCCCAGGGTAATTATATTCAAATTTGAGGTAAAAAGATTCGCTTATCGCTGAAAACAAACATAAAAGGCTGCCGGCGCGATCCTTTCGCGCGTACCTTTTTCAGCTTTTGGCCTCCAACGATTTGTCACCCGGTGAAGGCCGGCGGCTCCAGGATGACAGATAATCGGGACCTCAGAACAGGTTTAGGGTTTAATTAGCATATTAAAAAGACAGGATATGGGAATTAAAAAAATTTCATCACCACGCAGAGCCAAACGGGCCGAATTTTGGCGTCACGCTATGTTTGAGGTCCCGAGTTCGATTCCCAGTGGGGTCAATATGGAAAACAAAGTTTTCAGTCTTGTGTCTGATTGCTAAGGTACCGATTGTTTTTGATTTCTTTTACTCTAGTGTTTTACCTTTTTACCATAGAATCAGAATTGAATAAAACATTCCGAATGTTTAAATAGGATTTCCTGTTATAACACACAAATCAAAGTAGAAAAAAACGTCGTTTAGTCGTTTGCTCTGTATCCGTTTTCAACGAAAAAGGTTTCTACGACTTTTTTGTGAATAATTTCATCGTTTATGAACTGACTAGCTGTGCCCGCGACTTCGTTCGCGTGGACTACATCCTTTCATGGTCGGTTTTACCCCTTTCTCCCCTAGTATTCGAAACAAAAAGTAGTTTATATTTTAATCCAAGTTTCGAGCTATATTTGTACCAAATTTCATATCTCTAACTTCAAAAACAAACATTTTTCCATATAAACTTTCAAAGGTGGTATTACCCCCATCCCCCCTTATTTTCTAATAAAAAGTAGCCTATGTCCGTTTTGAGATTCAATGTATACCTATACCAAATTTCATCAAAATCCGTTCAGCCGTTTAGGCGTGAAAGACTAACAGACGGACAGACAGACAGACAGACAGACAGAGTTACTTTCGCATTTATAATATTAGAATGGATTTAGATGGTTATTTTGTTTTTTTGAAACGACAATGTCTTGAGGGTGCTTCAGTTTTCAGAGTTCTTGGTGTGTTCTACATTAGTAACAGGGGTCAAACCTTCAAGATAAGGACGACACGCCAAGTAACAGATTTATTATGCTGTACTGGTCGCTCTTAAGTTCGGACCTCATTACCACTTAACATCAGTTGGGATGAAATCGATCTTGAAGTGCAATATAAAAAAAACTAAATCGAATGGGATGTGGCTTTTTTTTAACTTTTGAGACTGTTCACAACTAGTGTCGTCAGTACTACTAGTGTCGTCCTGAGCATGCAAAGCAACATAGACTAAACTTTAACCAAACTGAGCGCTCATGCTAACTAACTTCAGTTACCATTCGTACCACAAATACTTACAGTTAGTATCTGCTTATGCAAAGAGCGTTTTTGCCTGAAAGCCACTCGTAACTAGCTAATTGGAAGCGTTACAAACTTAGTTGCAGCCGAACTCTGGTATAACTAATGATAACAAACATTTTAGTTCATTAGCCTAATTTCCTCTGTCTCATTCCTGTTGTTTTGGGTTGATAAATTAGTTAAACGTTAACTTGGATGACTAGATAGTTCTGTTCTGTCCGTCAGTTTGATTACCAGAGGTGGAGCCGCTATGTGGAGGGGCATTACATTCCCTTTCATACATAAAAAAGTTCATTTTCCATATTGATTCGATCAGGAATCGAACCAGTTCCTGGTTCCTCAGTAATAGTGATATGCAAAAGTTTGGCCGCTCGTCTCTCGGTTACCGATACACGTCGTATAGCGTTTGTTATGTGTTTGGGGTTAAAAATGTGTTTAAGTAACATGTTTGTTTCTAGTTTTCATAACACATGTGCTCAAAGTACTTATTTACACAAGTATTTAGAGTGCTTATTTTGGGATCGATACGAATATTTGTCCTGGTTGGGTATTAAACCTACGACCTTCGCTCAACTCGGATCGTTCGTGTACCATACCTCGGTGCAGTCTTAAGTCTCAAACTTGAATTTATTTCCGCATCTTCAAGTCTGGAGTAAGATGCTCATTCTTTACTAGCAAATTGAATTGGCAAGCGGCCTCGAAAAAGGTATGAATTTTTTACCCCCCAAGCCTTTCCACTGCAGTACTGAATAGTACATTGAAATGAAACTTTAAAAATTAAATTCAACATTGGGACGATACGTCTATAACGTACATGTATGTGTACTAGCTGTGCTCCCGACTTCGTTCGTTTGCGTGGACTTTATAATTCCATGGTCGATTTTACCCCTATCTCTCTTAATATTTAAAACAAAAAAGTCTACATTTTAATACAATTTTCGAGCTATATTTGTGCCAAATTTCATATCTCTTACTTGAAAAATAAACGTTTCCCATATAAACCTTCAAGGGTGGTTTTACTCCCATCCCCCCTAATTTCACAACAAAGAGTAGCCTATGTCCGTTGTGGTTCAACCAATCTATATCATCTTTCATCAAAATCGGTTCAGTGGTTTAGGCGTGAAAGCTAGAGAGGCAAACAGACAGACAGAGTTACATTCGCATTTGTAATATTAGCATGGATACGTGTGTACTTAATCGAACCACTTATTCTTGTTTTAAAGTATTTTGACGACCTTCGTAGCTGAGAGGCAAGCGTGCCGGGCTTTGGCGTTGCGCCATCTCTGAGGTTCCGGGTTCGATCGTGGTCGTGTCAATATAGGAAACGAACTTTGCTATATTGTTTCGGGTCTGGGTGTTATGGTACCGTCGTTCTGATTTCTGTAACACAAATGATTAAGCTACATACCATAGAATCAGAACAATGTATGTGATGTTATCCAATATTTTTTTTTAATTTTTTTATTTTGGGATAAGGTCGATGTACGGTTAACAGCTCGTCAAAATGAACATTTGAAAATCAATATTAGTTCTTATGCGCACGACAAAAGGTTGGTGCGAAGGCTAAAGTGTACCTAGTAGTCTGAAGTGTTTTTGATCGTACATGTGATTTCAGCCATAGCCGAGCGCGAGCTAGACTTGGACGGGGCACCATCTCCATAGTCTTAGGTTCATATGGTCTCGGTGTTGTAGAATGGTTGTTGTTTAATGATATTTGTAACGCAAGTGCTTTAATTACTTTTCAGATCATACATGATGTATTTCCGTGTCAAAGTAAAAAAGTAACTCAGATTTACATATAAAACTGATGAATCGTCATCAAATACAAGACTAAGTGATTCTACTGCGGTTTCGGAACCCATATCTACCGAGAAGATACCCGTAAATGGGTTGAGTGGGGAGTCCCCGCTCTTTTCATAACGGGGAAGTCCCACGCACGCTGCTGCCTTCCCCAAAGCATCTAATGCATTCCTCCCCTCAAAAAAAGGTATCACGGACATATCGCACCTTTGGTAGAACAAGGACACAATTGTCAATTATTAAAAACAAAATGAGTAAAAAAAAATACAGTTCTTAATTCGTAAAAAGCACATGTTTGTTAATAATATAGTATTTACAAAGGATTACAACTTTAGAGTAATGATACCAAAACTAGACCACATGAAATGCAAAAAAAAATTCAAATAGATCTTCTGTAAAATTGCAAAAGCTGTAATGAGGGTGTTTGCGTACGAAAACGAGATGGCGACACGTAGGCGTGGGGTACAATTGCAACGTGATTGGTTATCATTTACACGACATTGACGGACATGTCACAATGACATTAAACTCGCCAATCAAATAACAGTTGGACCCACGTCTACGTATCGCCATCTAGTGGATATTTTATGCGGAAACACCCTCATTGTACATATGTACGTAATACTTTTTTTGACTGACCCTGTAGAAACCTTTTCACACCTATTTGAAGAACCTTATTCAACTACGTGGCTACATAGCTTTGTAGAACCTAAAATATTCTCCTATCCAATGCAATGCAATGAAGAAGATCCCCGGAGTATAAAGCTACTCTGTATGCATAGTTTTTACGTAAGGGAACTAGTTCCAGCTCTTGTAGTGAATTTAATGCATTTAAAGTTTTGTCACATGCTGTTAGAATCTACTTTTGGAAGAACTGCAATTTCTTTCACGTTTGTAATTAAAATATAAGTAGTAAATTGTACGTAGTTACTAACAATGGTCCTCGTGTTATCGGTAGATATTGGCAGATTTTCTCCGTTAACATAAACAGGTCGTTTTACAAATATTGGAACCAGGGAGACTACTTGAGTAACACTTATGAATCGTCTCTATATAAAGTAAATGAAGCTACCTCCGGTTCGGGACCTATAACAACCGAGAAGATGCCGGCAAGAAACTCAGTACTTTTTTTTTACAAATATAAGGCTAAATTAATTCTGCACCAAAACCAGTTACTTTGTCTGTTTGTTAAATGACTGTTAAATATGATTTCCCCGCGAATGGATTTACTAAGACATAAGTTAAAAAGGAAAGAACTAGTAGTTACTAAAGGGAAATAAGTTATTTAGGGGTGAACAAAAACATTAAGGCACAAAGATATACCTATTAAAGACATTTCTTTAATAAATAAATATTACACAACATTGGACTAAATTAACACATACGTTGTTCTGATTCTGTGGTAAGTAGCTAAAGCTGTTTCATAAATCAGAAACAACGAACAAACCACAACACCCAGCCCCAAGACAATATATAAAAGTTCGTTTCCCAAATCGACCCGACTGGGGATCGAAACCGGGACCTCAGGGATGGCGCGTCGCCAAAGTCCGGCCCGTTCGCCTTTAGGCTATGGATTTCTTATTACTGAGTAGGGGATGCTCAAGTACCATAGTCTCCTAACTGCACTTAAAGTATTTCTTCATAATCCAGGACAACGTTAGTTCCTCTCAATGCATTCCTCCCGTGATTGCGTCGTGCACTCAGCGTGTAATAAATACGGGTTGGAGGACTCCCGAAGGATTGAAGCGCTCTGTATGCAAAGCTTCGTATAAATTAAAGATGAATTCTGTAGTTCAGGAAATAGTCAGTTCTTTACCATACGAGAGAAAAAATATATTTTATGTGCCTAGCGATTTGTTTGCAATTTTTTATTTGTTTTAAATTTTCAGCAAAAATTAAAAGCAGAATCAATAAAAAAACATGTTTATAAAGTATGGAAATGATGCTCCGTTATGCTATTTGTTAGTTCACCGACTTTATTAATGTTTGAACGATAAACATATAAGAACATGATTTTAAGCTCGCTCGCACAATGGATTCACATCTTTACCTTGCAAGCTCATTAAAATAATAAAAATTAGCAACCGCTTGCTAGTACCATCCTCGTTTCTTTCCATATTTCCACTGATTTTCGCTCCTGTTGGGCGCAGCTTGACGTTATATGTATAGCCTTAGTAAGCCTTTCTTGATAAATGCACTAACATACATTTGCAATTCGAAACAATAATTCCTGAAATTAGCCCGTTGGGCCAACACGGAAAACAAACTTTTATTGTCTCGAGTCTTGGTGTTGTGATACCGTCGTTATTTCTGTTATATGTAACACAAGTGTTATTTTTTGTTATAGTGCCCTTCAAGATTGACCTCATCCCACCTGAAGTTAAGTGGTAATGAGGTCCTAGCTTAGGTGACAAGTAAAGCATAATAATTCTGTTACTGGACTTGTTGCCCTTACCTTGAAGGCTTGACCCCTGCTACTAATGTAGCACCCCCAGAAGCTCTGGAAACCTTACTCACACGCAGGAACACAACAACACAGAAGTGATTGTTATTTGGCTGAGGTCTTCTGTAAGGTGGAGATAATTCACCATTCAGGCTCCAAATTTATTTGCCATATAATGTGTTTTCAGAGCAATGTGATGTTATCCAAAATGGCAGTTAAAGTAACGAAAAGAAGACAAACGGCGACTGAAGATCGCAGAATAAATAAAACACCGCAACACAAAAATAGTGTTTTAAATGTAATCAACGACTGGCAAAACATTATTTTTCCGACAGCACAAGGAAAATACGGCACCGTTGATTCAAATAACATGCAACGCAATTTCGTCTACAAAAAACAGCCCCGCAATTTTGTAGCAGCCTTACACTCAGAAGTGCATCTTTAAGCAATATTTGAAGACAGCAATATTTGAGCAGTTTAAACAATATTTGAGAGGAGCTCTGACGAGGTCACATTGCTCAGATGTCGCGTGTATCTGTCTCTACCTTTTTGAGGGGGTTGTGTAATTACGTCATTTATTGCAACCCAGTTTGCGTTAGACAAATAGTCGTTTTATTAAAACGTTATTATGTGATTTAAAACGGTACTAAATTTCGCGTTTTTGTTTTGTTGATATTTATACTCGACTCGACTTGTTGACTTGACGTTTAAAAGAGTAATTACATCGTTATAAGATACAACGGAGATACTTTCAAATACCTGTAAAAACACGATTTTTTATACATTTTCTTTGAATGAAACATAATAGAAGACATCTTTATTCATGTAAACTTTACAAAAGCACTTATGAATCGTCAGTACAAATTAAGTATTCTACCGTACCGTGTTCGTAATGTTGATGATGTCGAGAAGAACCGGCAAGAAACTCCACACTTACTCTTTTCTTCATATATATACTCGTATAATATATTTTTAGGTAAACGAAAGATTTATTGATTCTTTGTATGATAGCATATTTATCTTAAAATATTTAACGGTTGGTAGCTTGCTAAGACAAGATCGTTTAGGAAAAATGTTTAGTATGCAACTAGTCCATTAAATGTATTATTAAAATTAAAAAAAAAAACATAAATCTATCCTTGGTATAACTAAGAACTTATAAAATAAACGCGAAATTTTCAAAAAATGCAAAGATATAGGATTACTGGACGTGTGGATCTTAGATACTCTTTCAGTGAAATGTGTGGGTATTAAGATGAAATTTGAATTTAAATAGATTACATAATTATAGTTACACATGGGATTCTTTTTATTCTAAAATGAGGTGCACAAAGTCGCGGGCAAGACTAATCATTTTCATAAACTGAGTTAAAAAAAAAGTCCTCAATAATTACAAGCCTCCTTTAAGTTGCTTACCTACTAAATTTGACTTGGTTTGCAAAAATTAAAAATTTGCAGCGAGCCTGCTTCGTCGTTAAAGCCGTTCTCCCTACCTACTTTGCGGGGATATTCAGATTACGCTCAAGTCGTGCTTGAAGATTGAAAAGTATAATTCCGATCCTTTAGCGGAGCGCTCATGAATCACGTACGGAAGCGGCGATGGGCCGATTTAAATAATACGCTCCGGAGAGAGCAGTTCTGCGCCGAGAAATAGAATCAAGGAGAGTCACGTGACACTTGGACGGATGGCGCTTTTGAGTAGGGTCTAAGGAAGACGAGATAAGCGGATAAAAATTCAAACTGAAACTCAAATATTTCTTTATTCAAGTAGGTTACATATAACACTTTTGAATCGTCATTGAATACAATGCAAAGTGATTCTACTTCCGGTTCGGAACCTATATCTACCGGGAAGACACCGGTAAGAAACTCAGTAGATCATTTACAGTATCAGTATCTAACTTACTGCTATGTGTAGCTCACACGTGTAACATAAAAAAATATTTAAAAATATAAATTGTTTATTGTCTTTCTCCTTAAGCTATAACATATTTTAAACTATATAACGCTTCACAGGAAGATAAATGGAAGTGATTCAGCTAATGCAGACACGGAGCAACTCTTCCAGGAGCTCTAAGATGTAGTTTGAGAGCATGGGGTAGTGCTCTGGCTGGCTTACTTAATATAGGTAAATAGCTTTAATTGGAAAATTAAAAAAAAAGACAATAGCCTAAAACTATTGTGCGTGTAAAGATATGCAAGTGTGATTATTTAAATAGTTTTAAGTTTCCCGGCTACTTAGAAATGGGGATATCCATAGCAGAATCAAGAGGTTGATACCATTCACAAAAAAAATTGAGGTATCAATAGCGTAAACAAGGACTTTATATTGATGTTTTGCTAATATTCAATTCAATGCTTCAATACTTTTTAGATATATACATAGATATACATTATTGCTAAATATATTTATTTGTTTTACAGGCAATTTTTAGAACATTTTAGGAGATGTTATCGCTATAAGTGATCTCTACCAAACGAGGGAAACAGTAAATAACGAGAAATAGATACAACCGAGCGGACACATAGAGAAATAAAAAAAAATGTTGTTACATAAAATTTTCACGTCACATACCGCTATCTACCTACACAAAAAATATAGAAACGTATCAAAAAAGTATCTCATATCATCCTAGAAGTTATTGCTCTTAAAATTAAAAAACACAAGTGGCAATGGTAATTGAAACACCATAATCATCATTTGCTGAAGGACGATCAATTAGGTTCCCTCAAGACTTCCATGACTATCGGCTTTACGCCACTTGAATCCATCGTCATCTGGCCATTCAATGAAGCGCTGTTTTACGCTGCATATGAGTTCCAATCTTGAACCTGTTTGAGACTTTATTTACCAGAGGCAAAGAAAACACATTTTAGTCGAAATTCAACGTTAAATTCTAAAAGCAAAATCAATTTTGAACAGAAAAACATAGCACAGAAGTTTACTGTCATACTATTTTAAATGTTCAACCATATTTTTACAAGTTAGATACAGTAAAAAATATTTGAAATGTGAAAAAAAAACAATTATTATATGTGGTCAAAATATAATACGATCTGTTGGAGAAATAAAATGATGAATTGCGTAAAGAAATGAAAAAAAAATTTTTTTTCAATATTTTTTAAGGTTTTACCAAAACTAATAATACAAATTTGACTTCCATAACCAGTTGATAATATTATTTGGGTGTTTCAAGGCATTATCTTACAAATAACAACTTTAGTGTAAAATTTACGACACCAGAAGTTAAATCGCTATCTCCCGCAAACTTGGACAAGCCATCAATCTTTTTGCCTTGGAGTGCACTGGCTCGCGCCCATTAAATCATATCTGAACGTGTCTCCTTATTTGTCTTACTCCAGAAAACGTTAGGAAGTAAGAACCAACGAATTGGGACATCTATTTTCTTCTGACGGGGAATTGAGTCTCCCTTTTTTGTGAAGTTAGTCTGTGCTGCAGGAATCTAAATATCAGTTGAAAATGACCAAAAAACTTACCTTTCCCAGCATTTAATTATTTTCATTATCAGTTCAATCGTTTTAGAGCTAACACATTATAAACAAATTAACGTTGAAATCTTTCATCTTTACAGTATTAGTATTGATAAACGGACCGACAGATTCTTTTTTTTTTTCTTTTATCTGGTTCCAATCAGAGTTTTTCTCTGCACGAAATGCAATCAACAGGATACGAAGAGATATTGGATTTAAATAGTATTTATTGCGCTCGAGTAAGATTGGTTTCTAGTATAAGTAACGAGTTTTAGGAATCCAAAGTTAAGGACGATAAAACTTAACGCTGATATTGACATATGAATGGCTGAACTAATTCAAAGGTAATATGTTTGAAGATGATTTTTTTTATTCAGTGTGAAACGAAATGATCCAATATTGGATAGGTGACCATTCGGAATCCGAGTTATTGTAAAATCACCTGGTTTAAAATCGGGAAAAGAGTTCCACCGTTTCATATGGTGAAAGTTGACGCAAACCGTTTTGTACGCGTATGTGGAATCTCTATTATGTATATATGATATCCTACCTTCAAACGATACATATACATATAATATATGGGTCTGCTCGCTCCCACACCATAGTTTTAAGTGTTCTAGCTCGAAATTTTCTAAGATTAGGATAACTATTGCGTTTCTTGCCGGATTCTTCTCGGTAGGATTAGGTTCCGAACCGGCTGTAGCTTTAATTGTGGGTTGTATTCATTTTAACGATGCATAAGTTGTAACCAACATAAATAAATAATTTGTTAAGGTTCTGATTATGACTAGTCTGGATATTCTATGATAAAAGAGATATCGTGTTTTTACATTTATAAAACTGTTAGATCAAGCGCTAGCCTCCCTCAGTCTCAGTTAAAACGATGCGATAAAAAACTTTTTAACTCATTCTAAAATTTTATTAAAAACTCCATAACAACAAACGAAGTGGTTTTATAATTTTTATCACGATCTTCGCTTAAAGCGCCTTTAAACTTTGAAAGGCACTAACTGCCGGCCTCGTTAAGACTATGTACCGTAAAAACTTAGAAGTAATCGTTGAATGGCCGAGTTGTCAAGAGTTCACGTTTTATAACGCTTTTAAAATAACAGTCGAATAGGTTGGTACTTTGGCTTAATAGGGCTGCTATTCGATAACAATCGGTATCAGAAATATTACACAGTTAGAGTTTGGTTGAACGCTAACGCGTTAGGAAGTACTGGGTAATTTAAAATTATGCTTATGTTGGACAGTCCATTTATAGTGGATGGATTTAGGCTATATAATATTGACGACCTCCGTAGCCGAGAGGCAAGCGTGCCGGACTTTGGCGTCGCGCCATCTCTGAGGTTCCGGGTTCGATCCCCAGTCGGGTCAATATGGGAAACGAACTTTTCTATATTGTCTCGGGTCTGGGTGTTGTGGTACCTTCGTTGTTTCTGATTCCTGTAACACAAGTGCTTTACTTACTTACCACAGAATCAGAGCAATGTATGTGATATTGTCCAATATTTATTTATTTACTAGCGGACCCGACAAACTTCGTCCTGTCATAAAGATTTGAAATGTGGCTTGACTCTTAATTTTAGTTAGAAATGTTTGTACTGGAAAAAGCAACGGGCTGACTTGAGTTTTTCCGGCAATTATTCGAATTTTTCTCCTCGGCGTAAAAACCATCCTTTGACTTCAACGAACATTTTAACATGAGAATTGTCAAAATTGGTCCAGGCGTTGTCGAGTTATGCGCTTACCAACACATTTGGCGATTCATTTTTATTTATTAAATTAATACTGCAGTATACGGTAGTTATAGGTTCCGAACCGGAGGTAGCTTCATTTGTATTATATAGAGACAGACTATCCATAAGTATTACTTATGATATTTATTTGAATATAAATATATTGAATTTGACTTTGCGACCAGTAGGAGTAAATAAGTAGTGGAAAATTTAGAAAAAAAAGTTTTCGAATCGGAGTTCTTATAAGAGACAAATATAAAGCACAGTTTCCGGATTCGAAACTGTTTGTGACGTTTTGTAAATAAAGGAATTTTATATAAAAGAAACCTATAATAGTTCATGCATTCTTTATAATGATTTTTATGATGCAATAGCAAAGGTATGATACGACGAAGTCGCTGGCAGAAGCTAGTAAATAATTATCCTCAAAAGGACCATCAATATCCATTCTCGAATATAATCGTAACCAAAGTCAATAAAGACTGCGTTGCACAAGAATTCGGATTAACATCTCAATCGCGAAAAACATCCGAACCCCGATTTCAATAAGGCCTCGATGTCACAATGACCCGGATATTAAAGCATCGAGTGTCCAGTGACGTGGAAATATATTCGGTACAATGCAAAATGTATTACTCGGATTTTCACATGATGAGACTGTGAAAAAAACTGGTTAAGCGCGAAATGGGCTCGACCATCAATGATTCCGTAATCTTTATCTGAACCCTCTAATTTGTATCTTTCATTCTTTACAGAAACCCACGTAAATCCAGTAACAAAACAAAAACTAATATTTTGTTCAAACCACAGTTATTCGAAAAAAATACTTAACGTTTTCTGTGCATGCCAACTGCCTTTTTTTCCGTATGTATGTAAATGTCTTTATTTATTTATTCATTTGCATTCATGTATATATGTCACCGGAAAATAACAAGAACCGTAAATTTATAATAATTTATAATAACCGTAAATATATACAATAAATTAATTACATATGATGTTTAGTAGTAATAAAAGTTAGTATACACGTACCCTGTTAGGGCGTCGCAATAGTTAAATGGTTTATAACATAAGTTTGTATTTAAGTATTGTACTCTTATCTAAGTATGGGTCTAGATGTCGGGTTTTCCTATACGAAAAATAATATTAGGTTTTTTAAATATTTTTTTTTAAAACCGAATACTTTGCACGAGATATGCCTCATGAAGCATTAACTAATAAGTTTATTTTTATGAAAACTACCAGCGATAAATGTTTTGAACGAGATTTAGTAAGAAGTTCATTTTTAATCTATACTAATATTATAAAGAGGTAATATTTTTGCCTATTTTTGTATGTTTGTAATGAATAGGCTCAAAAGTACTGGGCCGATTTAAAAAATTCTTTCACCAATAGAATGCTTCATTCTTCAAATTTGACATAGGCTACAAAATTAGGGATCCTTAGTAAAATTTGAAAAATTTCAACAGAAAAGCGGGAAAAATTCTCTAAGGCGAAACGAAGTTCGCCGGGACCGCTAGTACGTCATAAAACGTAAAACGCAATTTACCTTTAATTCAATCAACTCAAGTATAAGCTTTTAGAGTATGTAATATTTGTTTTTAATTTATTGTAAAGGTCAAGGAACAAAAATAGATAGACTGATTTACTTTATTGTACAAAATCTTTCCAGAAATAGGTTTTACTGAAATAGGCGGGACAGCTAGTACATAATATTAATTGATAGAAAATAATATCTATATGACATAATATATTTTATTTTTATAAGACCTGTTGACGCATTTATAGTCGAAAGCCCGAGCTCTGATTCTAGTCAGGTCATTATAGAAAATTAACAATATTTTACAACGACAACAACGGTAGGTAGAACAACACTCCCCCACAACTGGGCAGCGTTAGCCACCGAGCGGGTTTTAGTCGGTGCGAGCCCGACCCACCACTCTCTGTTCCCCGCTGAGAGTGACGGTGCAGTAGGCATTTCCCCCTCGACCCAAAGAAAAGGTACAACATTTATGTAACACAATTTATTTTGCTAGTTACCCTAGAATCAGACCAATGATAGGCTATTGTCCAATTTATATTACCAATACAATATTTTAATTAAAATAAGAAAAACATTGAATTATTATTGTTGGTGAATTCGATACATTTGCTCCTACAAAATGTGGAAATAATAAAATATATACGGTCGAATTGAGAATCCTTTTTTTCAAGTCGAATAAAAATCAGTACCATTTGAAACTTTACTTTAATTAACAAACTAAAAATGTCACATAATCCCTTTTAACAAAAAGTAATAAAGTAATTTAATACTAGTCGCCTCAAATAACAGTGGTTTAGGTAATATTCATGGCTGTTACATTGAAAGCCCTTGAAATACAAACCCTGAATGTTATTGCGTCCCGAGGGACGTAACTCAATATTGTGATATTGCTCCGACATGCCAAAATACTCATAGATCTATAGGTTCGTCCCTAATATATATGATCGTTTGGTTTAATCCACGTTGTATGTTCAGCAACACAAGGTAAACATATTTATTTTTAGTACAAACGTCGTTCGCTGCGCCCGCGACCTTGTTCGCGTGGACTACAGGTTCTTGGTTTTTCATGGTCTGATTTACCCTTATATCCCCTAAAATACGAAAAAATTAGTAATTCATATTTTAATCCAAGTTTTTGGCTATATTTCTGTCAAATTTCATATCTATAACTTAGAAAATACACATTTTCCCGTGTTAACTTTCAAGGGCGTTGTAGCCCCCGTACCCGCTTACTTTCAAAACAAAAAATAAACGATATCCGTACTGGAGGTTCACCGTATACCAATCAAAATCGGTTATATGGTTTAGGCGTTAGAGCCGGACAGACAAATAGTCAGACAGAGTTACTTTCGCATATGTAATATAGTATGGATTGACTCCGTAGCTGAGAGGCCAACAAGCGAAACTTTGTAGCCAGCTTTGAGATCTCGGGTTCAATCCCCGGTCGGGTCAATATGGGAAACGAACTTTTCTATAGATATTGTTTCGGGTCTGGATGTTGTGGTTTCATATTAATTAATTTTAACTTGCACTTTCATTCTGATACTAAGCCCACAGCCTCGTTTTTTTAGTGGAGGGATGCTTCACTCACCACACCGTACCGTCAACCGAGGGAGGTAAAGGCGTGTGTAGGAATCTCCTCCCAGTACAAGCCTACCAACTAAAACCCTCGTCGGAACTCATCGCCTTTATAGTGATGCTGTGGGACACTCCAAACCACATCATCACTTTCAGCAAGTCCACAATCACCTTTATTTATTTATATCTAACTAGCTGTGCCCGCGACTTCGTTCGCGTGGACTACATCTTTTTATGGTCGGTTATACCCCTTTTTCCCCTAATATTCGAAACAAAAAGTAGTCTATATTTTAATCCAAGTTTCGAGCTATATTTGTGCCAAATTTCATATCTCTTTCTTCAAAAATAAACATTTTCCCATATAAATTTCCAAAGGTGGTATTACCCCCCTCCCCCCCTTATTTTCTAATAAAAAGTAGCCTATGTCCGTTCTTGAGATTCAACGTATATCTATACCAAATTTCATCAAAATCGGTTGAGAGGTTTAAGCAGGAAAGCGTAACAGACAGACAGACAGACAGACAGACTGAGTTACTTTCGCATTTATAATATTAGTAGGGATTACTAGCCTTAAAAACAAGCTTCTATCTTCAACAATGATAACCCATATCCTTTTTTCGCATTAAAAATAACCCTATGTCATGTATCATTAAAATATTGGAAATATAAATTTTTTATCTCCCCTTGCAATGCGGGATTCGAACCCACGACCTTCACGAATCGCGCGTGCTGCTCTTCCAACTGAGCTAGTAGGCGATGAATTTTATCTGCTATATCAACCCGTTAGCCTTCGTCTATGTCATTTCTCAGGTTCAAGACTCGTCTCCGTACCAAATTCATATAAATGGGATTCATATAACTCATACTAGCCTCTTTTTTCAACATTTTCCAATTGGTTGCAGTAATATTATACAGCCTAACACACTTCAACATTGACCTCATCCCGTCTGATGTTGAGTGGTGATGAGGTCCTAGCTTAAGGGTGACAAGTACAGCTTATCAAATCTGTTACTGGACTTGTCGCCCTTACTTTGAAGGCTTGACCCCTGCTTCTAATTAAGCATCCTCCAGGAACTCTGGTAAGTAACAAAAACACAACAACAGAAGTGATTGTTATTTGGCTGCGGTCTTCTGTAAGGTATTTCACCAGTCAGGCTGCTCCAGTTCGAGCGATAAATCGCTATGCCCTACCTTTAATTTACCAATTTGAACCAGTAGTAGTTCCTGAGATTAACGCGTTCAAACAAACAAATTCTTTATACTAATAAATACTTTGAAAAAAAACCCTGCTATCGAATTAAAATAAATAAATCTGTAACCTGGATCAGCCATAATTAAATTCCAGTCCATTCGATCCGTTCAAGGCGGTTTAACTGCGCAGTGTCAAGAATTAACGAAATAGTCGAGTTAATTGTCGGTGAAATGCAAACCGAAATACTGCACGTGATTACGTACGGACGTAAAATTCTTTAATTACGGAAATAAAGAAAAGCCGAACTAATGAGTAGAGGTCATTAAGTTTTCATTGCTATTGTTTGTAGTTGGGAGTTTGTAGTTGGATGAGGAGGGGGAGAGTCATGATCATTTATCTGGGGACTTATACGTGATAAGCTAGTGCAGATATTATGTCCCACCTTTAGTAGAACAAGAGCACAATTGTCAGCTGAATTAATAAGAAAATTAATAAAAAAAATATAAAGTTCTTAATTCTTGTAAAGCTTATTATGATTAAAAAGAAGACAGTATATGTCTTGCAATGGAGGATAACTTTAGGGTAATGATAACAGAGCTAGACCACAATAAATCCAAAAAATATCTTAAAACGGCTCTACTGTATAAATGCAAAAACTGCAATTGTGCCCATGTTTTAACAAAGGAGCGATGTGGTTGACCCTGTATAAGCAATGAACAGTTAAACACTTATTGAATTCAGGTGATTAAGTTGTCATTGATATTGTTTTTAGTTGGATTAATGCCTGCATCCAATATTTGAAAAACGATCCGTTCTAATCATTTTTTTTTTATTTTTATAGTACTTTACGCCGTACTCCTCCTTGCGTCGTATTCCTCACTGCTGGGGTTCGTGACAAATAAATGGGATTAATATGACTCATACTAGCCTGTTTTTTTCCACATTTTCCAATGATTCTTCGATCCTATTGGTTGCAGTAATATAATACAGCCTAACACACTTCAACATTGACCTCATCCCGTCTGATTTTGAGTGGAAATGAGGTCCTAGCTTATGGGCGACAAGTACAGCATAATAAAGCTGTGACTGGACTTGTCGCCCTTACCTTGAAGGCTTAAGCCCTACTACTAATGTAGCAACCCCCAGGAGCTCTGGAAACCTTACTCACACGCAGGAACACAACACAGAAGAGATTGTTATTTGGCTGCGGTCTTCTGTAAGATGGAGGTATTTCACCAGTCGGGCTGCTCCAGTTCGAGAATTTTCGTGAGATGAACGTATATTCTGTGTATGGGTGTTAATAAATGTCTTTTGGTAGAATGTATTGCGGTACCTCCATTGGTTCTTGTATTCATAACATCTAATTTTTATCTTATTTAATAATTTACTGTAAGGTTAAAATGACTCTTGCAATACTAACTTGATGTTGCTAAACAGCCTATATCTTTATTAGTTAAAATCAATCATGATACGTAAGTATCGCTGAAACTCAAGAAAGATCAAACCGATTTAGGTGATTTTGGTTTTGATGGAAGATTTAAAAGGTAAAAACTTTAGGAAAATGTGTGTGGCACGACATTCGTCGGTACAGCTAATCAAAAAGTTAAAAAAAAATAGTTTTTAGCTTTTTTTAGCTAACTAGTGGTTTACCACCCCGGCTTAGCACAGGTAGCTAGGATTGCTTTATATGGGCTTAGCGAGACTTATAATATTTCTCAGTGGTCATGTAGCTTTTAAGCAGCATATGTCAGATTAGCAAGTTAACGTACGTTGTATTAGCCACTGCTCACTGCTGCTGCTGAGAAAGACTTTTCATCCGAAATTTTGACAACACCTTTTAATAAGACTGTTCCAACTTCGTCTGAACTCAATTATTTTAACGAGGTGTTGTTTGTTTAATGCAAAAGCGAAGCAAATAAAAGCCCTTTTTCCTTTTCTACTTCACGAACTCCGGTTCTCCATTAAAAGTCTGGAATTCTCGCCAAGTTATGGCGTTAAATAAATAAAACTATTGAAAAACTAGATGCAAGCCGAATTAATCACGATTCAATTAAAACTTGGTGTTCACTAAGAAATATGTTGAAAGTTGGGCGAGATTTAAAATTGTTCAGAGTACATGAAGGTCGTGGATTCAATTCCCGGCGGCAAGATACATATTAAATTCCGGTTGGCGTGGTTTTTATGGTTTAAACACTTTTTCTATGGCACCAACCAAAAGTGAGCGTAAATAAACCCCCCGTTTTAATTCGAGTCGGGTAATCCCCGCACCTGGGCGTCTACTCTTGAAAACGAAACGAACAAACGAAAGGTTTCGTTTTTGAAGATTGATCAAAAGTTAGGGAATTAAAACGTGATTTTTGATTTGTATAAATAATATTTTGGTTTTTGATAACGCTTTATTCGCATTCGAAGTGTGTTAGTTGCGATAATGAGCAATAAAAAATACTAAACGTCATCGGATCCGACATATTTCGTTTTCAAGAGTAGACGCCCTGAGCGGGGGAGTACCCCACACTCCGCTGGCGTCCCCAAAACAGCGGTGTGATGCTCAAATGCATGGTTTTTAACTTAAACTTGGCCGCTAGTATTAAATTATTTCTGGTTTATCCTTACTGTGTTTTCAAATGTGTACTCAACAGCTTAAGCTTAGTTAAGGATATCTTCAGATTAAAGAAATACTACCAGCTTAAAGAAATACAAGCAAACTTAAGAAAGTATTAGTTAAGTCACTAATTTTTTTTTCTAAAAGCGACTCTTGAAAGCTATTTAATGAGGTATTAACTTAATCCTTTTGTCTCCACGATTAATCTTCAACTAACGGATTCTACAAAAGTCTTCATTTGTACCAGGATTGTTGAACTAACATATAAAATAGTCTTACAATCGCAGATTACCTTTTAGTCAAAAGCACATCAGAATACACTCCGGACATTGGACCGCCCTTATTTCGTGGGCATAAGAATTAATTTAGAACTGCAATTTGCCTTGATATACTAGAGGTACAATACAATATGCTCGTAGACTACATTATTACCGATTTAGCAGTTTACTTCCCACTGTTGTGCAAAGTCGAAGTAAAAGGAAAGTAAAATATCAGTATTTTGTTGACGACCTCCGTAGCCGAGAAGCAAATGGATCAGACTGTCTCTCACGTCACGGGTTTGGTTCCCGGTTGGGTCTTTAGGGGAAAACAAACTTTTTTATGTAGTGTCGGGACTGGGTGTTGTAGTACCGCCTGTTTCTTGTTTTCGTAGAATGTCTTATGCCTCCTCCACACTACTGGCGAAGTTGAACGAAGTTAGACGAATACGATAGTGTAGAGAGGCACTTCGGCTCGCCTCGTGCTCGCCGCGTCAAACTTTACCTCGCCTCGGGCGAACTTCGCCGAGTAACTTCGCGAGTAGAGTGGAGCAGGCATTAGCTTCTTACTACTGGACTTAAGTCTTTTCTAGCAATAAATATAGATGGTCAGTTTTACCACTGTCTCTCCTGATTTTTTAAACAAAAAGTAGTCCATCTTTTAATCGAAGCTTCCAGGTATATTTGTGCCAAATTTCTTATGACTTACCTACTTAAAATTTAAAAACTTTTATCATATAAACTTTTAAGGGCTGTATTACCCCCTTGCCCCTTATTTTCAAAACAAAAAGAAGTCCGTTCTAGAAGTTCAACGTATAACTATACTAAGTTTTATCAAAATCGGTTCAGTGGTTTAGGCGTGAGTACGGCTTCGGCGGACAAACAGACAGACAGAGTTACTTTTACATTTTTAATATTAGGATTTACTTAATTCGGAACGCGTTCAAACATGCTCGAAGCACATGTTAAACAAAATGGCTGCCTACTTGTACTCGTATATAAGCCTTTGTGGTCCCAATTTGGGAGATTTTATGAAAGCCAATTATACCCACATAGACTCGTCCCATTATATGACTTATATTCGTACGTTTCGTAGCATTTACACGCTCAGATTCTTTGTTTATTGATTATGTTTATACATTTGTGAGATCTGGTTGGATGCCATGGTGTATGGTAGTTTAAACGGCTATTGTTCTTGGTGAGGTTGATCCAATTGTCTGCTCCCTGGGAGTCCCATCATGCCGCAGTCAACCTCGGCTGTGGTTAAGTGCGCAAAGGCATTTCCTGTCGTTAAAAAAAGGTTGACCCATTTCCCACAACACCACCACTCAGGCGATGAGGTCCAACCGGGATGTTTTAGCTGGTAGTCCTGCCTTTTTCAGAGCAGGGAGTAGTCTACTACTCCCCCCTGCCCTCAAAAAAAAACCATGCTCTGAAAAAGGCACACGTCGTCATCTCTCTCAGGTGAAGCTACAGTGCGTTAATGTATTTTCCCTCGTTAAAATAGTAGTTTAAACAGCTGGGACCTACCTGCATTGCTTAGGTTATATTTTTAAGTAATATTCAGGCAAGTTATAGAAAAAAAGCCTTTAGTTTTAAGTTGGTTTATCAATGACGACAATTTTACTTTGCCATAACACAGTTTCGACTAGCACGGAAGGTAATGAAGAACTCTTTTCTGTGTACCTTCATTAAACACTCAGATAATAATATTTATAAGTAGGTGTTGTGTTGTGTTGATAATGTTTTATAAGGATACTTTAGTAAAATATTGTTCCTACCACAAATGTACCCACTTCTTATTTACTTAATATTTATAAAAAAAATATTGTATACGTAACTGGTATGCAGTGTACAAGAATTTATGAAATAATGTTACCTTATCTTATCTTAGGTCGTAAATACTCAATACTCAATATTTTTATTGCATCTTTAGTGTTTACAAGGTGGTAACTTAAAATTACATCACTAAATACCCTGTAAGGGCACTGCAATTAGAGAGAGGAAAAAGTTTTGCCCTGCGGTACGGGCCAAGAATACTACCGAGGTATCTATGCCTTATGCGTTCACCACCTCGAACCGCACAGTCAGGGTGCAGGAGAAGGGCTCTTGCCTAGACTTGATGCGGAAAACGGGCTCGTCCGGCCGCGCGTATGACGCGTCGGCCGCCGATGCTTCCGCGCCTCCCTCGGGATGCGGCAGCGATACCCATGCCGTAAGACGTGGTGATGGCTGCGGCGACCTGTGGTTGAACGCGTGGACTGCGTCTCGTACTTGCAAGAGGTGATCCTCTTTCGGGGGGACGGCTTCTGCTTGTGACGCGGTAACGATCCATTGCGTTTAGCCTTGCAGCCTAGCTGTCTGGCTTTGTGCTTGGGTGGTGACGCGACAGAGGCAGTTGTCCGGCGGAGCGAAGCTGCTAAAGGATGACGGCCGAGTTCCGCCGGTGGGGTTCCCGGCGTCCTTCGTTCGAGCGCTGACGCGGACTGCCATGGGGTTTAGTCCGTGCAAGTCAGACATAACCCACATTAGCTCCTCCCGGGCGGTGCAGGTATCCGGAGGGATTCTCCATGTAAAAAAAAAGGTCGAAAAAGTTTTATCTTTGTGGTTATGAATGGTGGACTGTTTGCTGGTGTAAATAGTAAATAATAACGATGGAAACTGGTATTTAAAATAACCGTAAATATTTTTAAAGTAATGACATAACCAATAAAAAGCAAATAAGTCATAGACAAATAAAAGAGGTGCGTTGTGCACAGTGGTTATTGTATAAATATAAAAGGATGCAAAAATTAACAGCAGTCCATGTACTAGGACAACAAACAACTAGTTACTATAGGGGTAACAAATAGCCTAGTATGCAGAAACACGCACTCATTAAATACACAACCCTGGAAATATAGAGAACGAAGCACGTTGAGAAACACTTCGAAAATTGTTCATGAAAATCAAACCGCTGTTGCCAGCCCTAGCAAGATCCTTCTGGAAGAGTTAAGCTGGGAAGAAAAGGGCAAAATAATCCCCCTACACATGCAAAAAAGCAACCTTAAAGGTCAAATCGCGAAAAACATCCCGTAGCTACTTTAAACGGTAAGCAACAATGGCAATGTAGATATAATTCACAAATAAATCTAAGGTATCATGCCGGCATATAGGACTTTATGTTACATTGGCCATATTATTTTTTGCAAATAAATATAATCTATCAAAATCAATGACACTTATTGTTGTAGTTTCATAACACAAGATCGGCCCGCCTATGTATCCCATACCTAAACTAAAATTTTAACATTTCTTTGGATTATTTAGTAGAAAGTTTACGTGAAGTTGGCACAAAATTGCTCAAGCGGTTCTTTATTCATCACATTATTTGTAACATATGAATATGGCTTATGATAAAGGCTTATTATAACAAGACTTTTTTAATGATAAAAATATTTGGAATAGTTAAAATGTCCAGTTGCACCTAAATAATCTTTATTGTTAATTCAACAGTTGTAATGCTATATTGTTATGTTTATAATTTGTTTTTAAAAGAGAATATCTGTTGAGTTTGTTGCGGCGCTTCTTCTCAACAGAACCAACGTTGAGACGCTGGTAGGAAAAAAGAATCGACGTGCAAAATAATTTATTGTTAATGAACTTGCAGAAATAAATCATTTTATTTCATTTCATATACGTGTAAAGCCGCGTTTGGCCGATAGTTATGTTTGAAATGTGATTCCATGCTTTAAAATTTCTAAAAAGTCAGTGTTGATGTAGATAATTAAATTTGTTACTTTATTCAGTTAGTCAGTATTTTTATAGTCAGTTGTTGTTGATATATTAATGGAATATCTATAAAATAATTGTGTTTTGACAAGCATTTAAAAACATATTAGTTGACAAAATTCATATTGTGTGCGTAGAATAGAGCAAAATTGATATTTTTGGATTTTTTTGCCGTAAATACGTTATGGCAACATATTTCAATGAATATTTATACATTAACCCTTAATACACGCATTCCGTACCTTGTTTTTGAAAATTAATAGGTACTTCACATTAAAAACGCATATCACAGATGGTGACTCATTGACATTGTAATATTATCCCAACAGGCCTTGAACAGGCCTAGCATGCGCCACGCGACTAAATTTTATCCCGATCTTAACAAACGTCAAAGCGATTGAAGTCAGTGCGTCAGCTTGATTAGCTGAAAATACGAGTTCAGAGTGCTATTAGCCAATCAATATTATCAAAACTTGTGTCGTCTCATGCGAGAAATTTGACGTATTGCGCATGCTTAAAGTCAATATTTTTTATTCATGCATTATAAACAGTTAAGTTGCAGAGTGGATACAAATAAATTATGTTCGTACCGTGTAAAGACCACTTTTATACTATTTCATGCTGACCACAGTATGATCGTTATCTATCTTCTCTTTATTAGGTACTTTTTGTTGGAATATTACTTTCCTTTGAGTAATTCTTATGTCCAATACGCCTTCGTATCTTATTTATTAGTTTTGTTTAACTTACTTACACTTTGAGTACGGCGGTAAATCTTTGAAGTTTCGATGGCTGAAGAATTTTATATGATAAAGATCGTTTACTAGTTTGGTTAAACTTTGAATCCAAACGATTATTGATCAATTAAACTTTAGTTTGAATTGTGATATAAAGCTATTCACTTATATAAGTGTTTTAAAAATTATTAAAAATGAAACATTTATAAATTTGATATTAATTTTTATATTTACGGCATTCAAACTCAAAACTTAAATATTTCTTTATTCAAGTAGGTTACATATAACACTTTTGAATCGTCATTGAATACAATGCAAAGTGATTCTACTGCCGGTTCGGAACCTATATCTACCGAGAAGACACCGGTAAGAAACTCAGCAGATCATTTACAGTATCAGTATCTAACTTATTGCTATGTGTAGCTCACTTTGGACCAAGTCATATAGTTTTGGTTTTGATGAGTGATGAAACAAATAAGTACTCAAGTAAGTTTTAACTTTCGAGAGGTAAGCTGGAGCAGACCAGTCCCCAAAGGTGGCACCTGTTCACAAGCATGACGTATGTGTCAGCCATCGCTTTATTAGAGCAGTGAAAGACCATAATATGGTATGTTAAGTACAACTGTTTTGCTATTCAGCCACTATTGTATCCATAGTCACTGGTTTACGGATATAATAGAATAATATAAATAAATATTAGACAACATAACATATATGGCTTTGACTCTATGGCAAGTAGCCATAGTACTTGTACTACAGAAAAAACAGTACCACAACACCCAGATCCGAGACAATATGTAAAATTTCATTTTCCATTTTGATCCGACCGGGATTGATTCCTGGACCACAGAGATGGCGCGATGCCAAACTGCCGCACGCTTTTCGGCCACGAAGGTCGTCAAATATAATAATAGAATTAAAATTAGTCATAGCATATAAGTAGTAAACAAGTCCCTTTTTTTTTCTTCTATCTAGAAACGAAACGGCAAGAATTTCGATAGTTCTTCTTTTCAAAAAGTAACAGAAATGGTAACATGCAAAAAAAACATATAAACAACATAGCTCATGATTACTTTACATAAATTAATGCTATCAAGTCCAGACATTTTTGTCATTGTTTTTGCATAGGGGTTAAAATGGAAGGAGCAAGTTGTTTTTTTAAATGTTATTTCCCGAATATTTTCGCCAAAAGTGGATAACTAAAAGAGTAAAAAAAATCTCGCCTTGAGTGTGAATTTGAACCTACGCCCTTCACGTATCGCGCGTTTTTCGCACTGTGCCCTACTTCTCTTAATCTCTATTAATTTAATCTTTCTACTTTAATGTTGTAATTACCTCTAAGCCTTCGGTAAGTGTTATCTGCCGTACAAATTTGGAACTTAGCACTATTTTTATTTACTAAAAATATTTAAAACTTTGTGCTGCGGCGTGATACAATAATAAGTTGCAAAAATCTATTAAAGTAGGCAGTTCACGCTCTTATCATACCACTGCCTTTCTTCAGACAGCAGTACAGTACACCAAATTATTTTCTCCCCTTAAAAAAGGGTAAAATACACTTTACGCCATTTTCGTGAAATACAAATTCCTTCGTACTGTTCAGGTTTTGTGACCGCACACGTCTTTCTTGACGCACGAATTTCCCCCAGCTCATTCATTTAAGCGTCTTGCTAACATCTCAATATTTATACAGTCTGGAATCTAGGGGTAAGGTTCATTTTAGGAAAGCTACTTATTTGAATCATAACGAGTTTGTCTTATCTTCAAATTTGTTTAGATTTAAATCACACGTTTTGGTCAATCTTGGTTGTTACTGGAGTCTGAAAAAAAGGGAATACACTGCTCAAACGAGTGGGCTGGGCTTTGGCGCCACGCCATCACTCCCGCCTTGGCGTCAAGCTTTCGATCGCTGGTCGGGTCAATATGGGAAATTATTTTTTCTATAGGTATTGTCTCGGGTCCGTTATCCTTTATGGCATTGATACATTATCTTTATTGCTATTCTTAAATTCGTTAGTTACAAAGTTTTGTTTTAATGAGTGGAGAGACAATCAAATATCTTTATAAGTAATTTTAAACAATAAGCTGAAACGGTTCCGATTAAAAAGTCAATATTTATCTCTGTCCAATCCTTTACGTTTTAAGAGAGAAAAAAAGTTTCCCAATTCGAACTAAATGTAGGGATTGGTCGACATTTTGTGAATAAGTAAGAATACAGTGAAGCTTACGGACTGGTGTAATATTATGATTGTATGTGCGTGGTTCTACCGCTTTAGCAACTGCGACGGAGATGAGTTTAAGAATGACAAAGACGGGCCAATTATGGTGTTTAGGGATGGGTCACATCTTTGCGTGTTGTTCCGCGTTTGGTTAAGATATTTTCAGATTTTCTAAAAGGAATGAAATATTAATTAAAATATTATAAATAATAAATAAAATAAATAAATAAGTATTGGACAACATCACATACATTGCTTTGATTATGTGGCAAGTAGCTTAAGCACTTGTGTTATAGATACCAGAAACAATGACGGTACCACAACACCCAGACCCGAGACTATATAGAAAAGTTCGTTTCCCATATTGACCCGACCGGGGATCGAACCGAGGACCTCAGAGATGACGTGACGATAAAGTCCGGACCGCTCGCCTCTCGGCTAACGGAGGTCGTCATTTATTAACAACATTTATTAACACATATTAAGTTATACAAAGGGCTTGTACATAGTCGATCTTAAGCCTGACATGTCTCCAATGGTGTGAATTTGCAAACCCAACATATAGGTATTAAAATTAATAAATAAGAAACAGCCAATTGACAAGTATTTGACTTTGCTGTCAACTTGTTGGGCAAGAAATTTTTTATAAAAAAAAAAACATAATTTATGACAACCTTATTTATAAAGATCAGATTCTTTGTTGAATAGCACTTGTATTGCTATGCAGCCAATAAGCTAGTTTTATTGATCCTAACGGAAATTGAACCCGGGACCTCGGAGCTTCCCTGAAATTTCGGCTATGGAATAGATATATTTATGGGAACCAAAACAAACGGCGGTAATACAATACATAATTAGACGACAACCTCCGTAGCCGAGAGGCGTGCGTGCCCGACATTGGCGTCGCGCCATCTCTGAGGTTCCGGGTTCGATCTTCGGTCGGGTCAGTATGGGAAACGAACTTTTCTATGATGTCTCGGGTATGGGTATTGTGGTATCGTCGTTGTTTCTGATTTCTGTAACACAAGTGCTTTAGCTACTTACCACAGAATCATAGCAATGTAGGTGATGTTGTTCAATATTTATTATTAAGTTATACAGTTCATTGTTCATTCATAATTAAATATATTTATGAACTGCCTTACACAGGATACATAAATGTTCATCGAACAAATATTTGTATGAGAATCGAACTACACGACATTTTATTCAAGGGCCAAACAGCACGTCAAAATAAATAATTGCAGTTCAATTATATTTCTTACACCTACGAAATAAGGACGGTACACCTACAAATACCGAATTGTGAACTCTTATGTTGTGCTTTGGCACTAGCGCACTTATTTCTAAAATAATAAGGAAAAGTGGTACAACCAATATATGAATACCGAGAATATGCTTCTTACTCGCGTCTTACCCGAATTTTCCATTTTTGTTGCACAAAATATAAATCTCACCTACCATTTACCTCATCCCTATGAAGTGTAACAATTGCGTACAAACTGAGACGAGGCAAAATGGCGGAATATTCTCGCGTAACATTTGTTATGCGGCAACACTGTTTTTAATAATATATTTGCGAAGCCCAGATTTAGAAGAGTAATGTTTTTGACTTGTTCTTTTGACACGCTCTGTATGCAGTAGTTCATAAATTATAGTCACAAATTATACATCGTCGTTGCGCTTGCAAAACCGCAGAAAGAGCAGTTCGTAAATACCGCATGTCGGCTTTTGTACGATTTTACAGGAGGTAAAAAAAAATCACGTTTAATGCTCAATTGAGTGTTTCAAAAACGGTCTGTTCTAGTTAAGGATAGTTAAGGACGGAACGAACAAACGAAAGGTTTCGTTTTTGAAGATTATTCAAAAGTTTGGGAATGAAGACGTGGTTTTTGATTTGCATAAATAATATTTTGTTTTTTGAAAACGCTTAATTTGAATTCGAAGTGATTGCTTTATGATTATGAGGATTAAAAATTGATATCCGTAGTCGGATCCGACATATTTCGATTATAAGAGTAGAACCCCTGAAAATGACTGAACGACGACTGGTGACAGCTGATATGGAAAGAAAATTATGGAACGGTATTAACGACTCGTAGTCTTTTCCATAAAAAGGATTTTTATTTTTAATCAATACGAATCGTAAAATATATTGGAACCGGGTATTAGTCATTTGACTATATTATTTAACGGGCCGAACTAAGACGCAATTTTTTGTGACTCTGAGTCTAACGTAAATTGATCCATAACTCGTTAATCTAATACGACATTAAAATATGCTCCTTTTCCAGTTTCACAGTACGAACATACTGCACTTTCGCGTTATTGCACGCGCAATGTAAATACGCAACTCTTTTTTCCGGTGCTGTCTGTCACAATATGTTGACTGGCCAGTCAGCAGAGAGTTTAAAATACCTGTCAAAAAAAAATACACACTTATACTAAAAAGAGAAAATATTTGCATTTCGCATACATTTTTTAACTAACTAAGTTTTTTTAATAAAATGTAAGGAACGTATGTTCTTTACTAAAAGTGGAAGTACTTCCGCCGAGCTAGGTGTTATCTGATCGGGGACCAAGGCCCAACTACCATTCTTGGTTTGTTGTATATATACTTAGTGGCGACGAAAACTCTGATATCGCGATGTAGGATATCGATGTCACGCATTACGTATGGAGCGTTGTTTACTACCTCTATCTCTAACTTAAAAAATAAACATTTTCCCATATAAACTTTCAAAGGTGGCATTACTTTCTAACAAAAAGAAGCCTATGTCCGTTCTTGAGGTTCAACGTATACCTATGCCAAATTTCATCAAAATCGGTTGAGAGATTTAAGCGGGAAAGCGTAACAGATAGACAGACAGACAGACAGACAGAGTTACTTTCGCATTTATAATATTAAGTAGGGATTGCAAAAACCAGCCTAGAGTGAATCGGCCTCGCTCTTGGCCGGTTTTTTTTATTGTTATAAACGTAGCCCAAACTGACGGATTACGCATCAATTTATCCAAGCTCAAATTCTTTTAAGATAATGGTCGGACCTTTTAGGTTTTAGCGAGATCCGAAGGGCGGAATGGTTGTCTTGTGTTTACTTAACCCTTGTACATACTTTTCGTAAATAGCGGGTTAAGATAATGGAGCTTAAGAGACCGAGTTTGGAGAGCAAATTGTGAACTATTTAAATAGCTATTTAATAAGTATGGGTTAAATATATAAATATTAGACGACATTACATAATTCAGATTTGTAATTTTAAGAAAGGTAGGGCATAGCGATTTATCGCTTGAACTGGAGCTGCCCGACTGGTGAAATACCTCCACCTTACAGAAGACCGCAGCCAAATAACAATCACTTCTGTGTTGTTGTGTTCCTGCTTGTGAGTAAGGTTCATAGAGCTCCTGGGGGGTGCTACATTAGTAGCAGGGGACAAGCCTTCAAGGTAAGAGGGACAAGTCCAGTAACAGATTTATTATGCTGTACTTGTCATCCTTGAGCTAGGACCTCATTACCACTTAACATCAGGTGGGATGAGGTCAATCTTGAAGTGTAATATATAAAAAATATATAACCTTAAGCATTTTAGTATATCAATAAAAATACGGAACTACGACAATCAGACCTAAGACAGTATGGTGTGTTTAATATTGACCCGACCAGGAGTCGAATTAGGGACCTAAGCGCACGAAAAAGTAACCCGCTTTGAAAATCCTCAAATGGAGAACCTAATAATAACAAATGCCCAAAAAAATCACATTATGTATTAAAATATTTATACCTTCTAAATAAATAAATAAATATTAGACAATATCACATACATTGCTCTGATTCTGCGATAAGTAGCTGAAGCACTTGTGTTACAGAAATCAGAAACAATGAAGGTACCACAACACCCAGACCCGAGTCAATACAAAAAGTTCGTTTCCCATACTGACCCGACCGGGAATCGAAGCCGGAACCTCAGAGATGGCGCGACGCTAAAGTCTGGCCCGCTCGCGTCTTGGCTACGAAGGTCGCCAAAACACATTCTAAACTGAACCTTATTACGATATCACAAGAGCATAGATAAATAAATAATAATAACTAAATAAATGCGCCAGGCAACCACACCAATCACCTGGTCTCAAACTAAGGTTTTCCTTTGTACTATGTGCACCAGACGACGGATACTAACTGGGGGCGTCATCCCATTCAGATGTTATTATTATTCGAAACTCGAAACCGGCAGTTGACATTGAACGCGAAACTCCCAAGATTGATATTGCAAACGATTTCCCCATAGTTTATTTATATAATAGCAATGAATTAAAAAATCCACTATATCGCTTCCTCCGCACCCTCCGGGAGTACTTCTAATTAACTCTTGGAACTTCTCAGCGAACAACTGAGTACCCCTGACTTTTAAAGGCGAGAAATAAATAAACTTAGCGAGTCTTGAGTCTGTGTTGTCGACTAGTTTAAATTCAAACGGTTTTATTCGTGCACGTGGCTGTAATGAAGATAAGTTGATGTTTTCGTGTTGGTAGAACTGTAAAAAACACATTTTTCAACATCTTCCAAAAAAAGTTCCAATTTCAACGTCCAAGAAGGTTTTTCAATGCAACCGCTTAAACTGTTTTTTTTCTGTCTACGCGTGGAACCGATTTGATGGGTTTTTTTTGTTTGAAATGAGATACCATGATATGATATACATGGTATGTCTTGTCTTTCATCACCAAGTGCAGTTTATGTAGATAATATTTGAAGGGTCCACTGGAATTATGATGAAAATATTAAAATCTATGTGATCAACGTCATTCAATCACCTCATACATGCAGCTAGTAATTTTGTTAACAAACTAGGCAATATCGCTTCCAGTCCTGATATTAAACCGTTTCTGATATTTGACTACACGTCTAGAACGCTCAGTGTCCCAGGTGTTCACGGCAATAAGGCTGAATTTTGGACAACGTTTATCATCAAAATCATAAATAAATCATAAATCATTTATTTCCCTTCACAGTTAGGTACATGAATAAGGTAACTTAGATTATTGTTACAAATCACAGGGGTACATGAGCTGTAGCCTAATTAGTGAGGGGCTGGTGCCTGAAATAGGTTTCCAGTAAAACCTGTGCTACAGGTCACCAGGCGACACCCTCAGACCGCACCATATGTCTACCAGTAATAAGACGGAGAGGAACAATATAGTAAGCAAGGAAATAATAAAAAAAGAAAAAAAAAATAATAAGCAAAGTAATGAAAAATAAATAATAAAAAAGGATTTACAGAGTTGTATATAGTAGTGGAGTTTTGTGTGTGTAGTGTGTATATGAGTGTATATAGGTATGTGAGTATTTGTGGGTGTGTGTAGTGATGGGGATGGGAGTGATGTAAGGTGATTAATTGTGTAGCAAGTAAGAGAGGATGTCTATTTTAATGGACGTAAGAGTTTTTCGGTTTCGTCATAATCGAGAGTCTTCAGGTATGAGGAGACCTTATAAACTTAACACCCAAATATCTCGAAACAAAAACAAAGGACGTTTGTCATTATTGCAGTGGAGCCTTCATTTGGTCTTTGCATGATTAAAATTGGACGTTTGGTTTTGAAGTTATGGCAAAATTAAAATATTACGATTTCTGCTGCACGGCCCGTTGCGAAGTGAAAGTCACCAAGAGGGGAGTTTATGGAAAATAAAGAAAAAGTAGGTACTAAAGATACTAAAATATTGGAACCGGACATAAACACACAAACAAACTGTCACTAACATTACAATGTTACGTCACATGTTCCATTTTTCAATGGCTGCGACACGCCCAAAGGGTGGACGGCGCGCGAACGTTGACTGACGATTCGAAATTTGAAATGATCGCATTTTAAATTAGAGCAAAAATTTGGAAGGCATGGTGTAAGCAATAGGTTTCATTACAACTTGTTTTTTTTAATAGTTATATGGCTACCAAACTTTAACACAAAGCCCAATCTGCTATCGTCATATGCAAATTGTTTTTTTTTTTACAATAGACCACGGGTATTCGACGTTGTAATTCGGTTCAAATTCAAAGTAGGCCAGTGTATTGATATTTGATACTTCCGACATATTCGGAAAAGACATATAAGTACGGGTTTGAATACGGTGCCTATGCGGGGTCGAATAGTCTTTACGGCGCAAAAGCAAAACGTACTAAAATCTAATAAATACTAATTACAAAACCAATCCAAAGAATCGATCATACTTTTCTACCGCTCATGTACCCCCTTTGGTTATCTCCATAAAACGAGACAAATGAAAAAACTGAATAAAGCGATCACATTAGAGGCATTACATGAAACTTTGTCTCATAATTTCAAAACAAAGTGTAGCCAAAAATTTAAAAAGGCATAAACTCAACACAGCAAAAAAAAAAATTTTTTTGACCTAAACAAATAAATAAATACCGTACGGGTCGAGCTAAATAAAACCGTTTAAAAAACATATTCGCGCTGCACCATAAATTTTCACCTACAGAAAAGAAAGAACCACCGACGTCACTCATTCCATTTTCAAATCGTGCCGCCCAAATCCTAAACCATTCACGTCACCCTAAAACAAATTACGTATTCCAAATTCAAAAACGTTCGTGCATGCAACGAAACCCGTAATGCGGTTATATTTTCAAGTATTATGTACTTCAACCCATCAAACAGCGCGAGTGAGGTAAAAATAAAATGTTTATTCCAAATTCAAAACCGTTCCCAACATGGCTACTTTTGAAAGACACACACGATGGTCCGTCATTAGCATCACGTAAGCCTGTAAATAAAACTTTTGCGTCAAAGCAGAGTTGAAAAATGCAATTAACACCTAGAAACAGAATTTGTCGCACCGCCCCGTACTTACATCCCTTACAGCCTTCAGTAGCGACAGATACGCCGCGGCGGGTGGTCCGCTGCTCGGGTCGGAACGCGTAGTAAGATCGTAACTTTCGAACGAAGTGGAATAAGTGAGTGATTTTTTTTTTATTTAGTGCCACTGTGACCGATTCTTTTGTTTGCAATGTGATCTTCTTTAAGGTGAGTCGTAGATTTAAACTTTTTTTTTCTCGAACTTTTTGTGGGTATGGAATAAGTAACTGACTGAAGGAAACCATCCTTCTGATGTTTCATCTTTATGTGAACTTGTTTATTTAGTGTCCGAAAATGGCGTAATTTAAAACCTTTTTTTATCAATTTGCGTGTGCTTAAACTGTAGGGAATTGTAATAGGTACATAAAAATATCAAATTAAAATTGATGATGTAAGTTTTAAGTATTTAAAGTAACATTTATGTGACATTCATAATTTTAAATAAGTAAATTTCTATATGTGTTATTTAAATTTATTAACAAATAGAGGGAAATACTTGGTTTGAGGTGAAGGGTAGTCTAGAAGTAAATAATGTAACAAATTTAGCTATCAATATAAAAAATTAATAGATTGGGCTTTATCAAAAATAGCAAATACATTTTATACAAATATAAAAAAAAATCAATTTGTACTGCTTAAAGAGCGGGAAATTTAAAAAAAAAATAAGATACACATTTGAGAAAACTTACTTTGCTGAACAAGATCAAAATATTTATTTTATAAATAACATTTTCAAACAGCAATTGCGTGTTGATGAAAAGTCATAAAAATAATAAAAAGGAACAAAAATAAAGTTTAAAATTAAAAACATGTTCCACTTCTGTTAAAAGACTCGGTTCAGAAACTTCCGTTAAATGTTTGTTTCAAAATGTTTTAGTTTTCTTGTTTAACAGAGAACTTAGGCAATTATATTGATAGACCTCCGTAGCCGAGAGGCAAGCGTGCCGGACTTTGGCGTCGCGCCATCTCTGAGGTTCCAGGTTCGATCCCCGGTCGGGTCAATATGGGAAACGAACTTTTCTATATTGTCTCGGGTCTGGGTGTTGTGGTACCGTCGTTGTTTCTGATTTCTGTAACACAAGTGCTTTAGCTACTTACCACAGAATCAGAGCAATGTATGTGATGTTGTCCAATATTTATTTATTTATTTATTTATTTATAGAAAGCAAGTATTTTAAAACAATCTTCAGGCAGGACGGTTAGTAAATAACTAGAAATGATAGGTAGGGTTCGGTAAATGGATAATTTAATTGAGAGATAGTAAATACAAAATAACTCACGGTTGGAGAAGAGTCCGAAAAAAAATAGTTTTATATAAAAATATTGGACAACATCAAATACAGTGCTATGATAGTAAGTAGCTAAAAAAACTACAACGGTACCAAAACACCCAATTCTGAGACAATACAGAGAAGCTTGAGTTTTAATTTCTTGCTTTTTTATTATTTTATATTACACTTCAAGATTGACCCCATACTAGCTGATGTTAAGTGGAAATGAGGTTCTAGCTTAAGGGTGACAAGTAGAGCATAATAAACCTGTTACTGGACTTGAAGGCTTGACCCCTGCTACTAATGTAGCACCCCCCAGGAGCTCTGGAAACCTTACTCACACGCAGGAACACAACAACACAGAAGTGATTGTTATTTGGCTGCGGTCTTCTGTAAGGTGGAGGTATTTCACCAGTCGGGCTGCTCCAGTTCGAGCGATAAATCGCTATGCCTTACCTCTCTTAAAAGTTTTTTTTTTAAATTGACTCGATTGGGAATCCAACCCGGGTCTAGAGATGTTACGACGCCAAAGTCCGGTCCACTCGCAACTAAGCAACGCAGGTCGTCCAATTCTTTTAATAGTATAACAGCGAAAGTTTCTAAGGTTTTGTGGATGTTCGTTACTCTCTCATAAGAAGATTACTAGAATGGAAAAGAAAATATCTTTATTCATGTAAGCTTTCTAAAAGCACTTATGAATAGTCAGTACAAATAAAGTATTCTACCGCCGTGTTCGGAATGTTGATCATGTCGAGAAGAACCGGCAAGAAACTCGACACTTACCAAAATAACAAGAATTACAGCAAAGAAAATAACAATAAGAACTGACTTACAATTACTCACTATTACTTGTATACAATTTAGTAGAGGCCGAGATAACTTACTGGATTAACATTTAAAATACTTTTTGAACCGAAAAAACGCGGGGAAGAACGAGTAAAAATTATAAAAGAAAAAAAAATATTCTTGTAAAGTTAGTAAAAAATTTGAAAAATGGTAGAAACATAATAGAAAGTAAGTCTATCAAAAACGTATTAAAAAGAGAATAAATAAAAAAATTTACACTAATATACACTAATATTGTTAAGCTGAAGTGTTTTTAAAATTCAAATTCAAATAGTTTATTGCTTTCATGTTGTATAATATGGCTCTTAAATTACTAAATGAAGATTCAAACATGAACTTTGTAAAGGCACTGCAAACAATTAAGCACTTTTATATCCAATAATACATTGTTATTTGAAATTTACATGTGGCGGTCTAGCAGGAACTCTGACAATGAATAAAAGCCTTTAGTTACCAGGTATTTTTTAAGTTACCGCCTGAATGTATTCATATTGTCTTCTAGTGTAACATTCCGGGATCTTGTTAAAAATTTTCACACACATGCCAAAGGGACCATATCTTACCAATTCTAGTTGAGTTGGGTGCGGCTAATTTTGTTCGGGGTCTTAAATTTTGAGGACGTAAATATAGTGGGAACATGATAGGATTCTTATTTACAAACACACAAACTTCTAAAATATACATACTAGCAAATGTTAGAATTTTGTCTTGTTTAAAATAGGGCCTGCAGTTTGTATGTGAAACTATAGATAGATAGATAAATACACTTTATTGCACAGAAAATTTACAGAAATTGGTTTTACAGACATATTTAAGTACAATATAGGCGGTCTTATTGCTAGAGAGCAATCTCTTCCAGACAACCTTTAGGTAGAGGAAATAGTAGACATCGAGAAACGGTTAATTATTATTCGAAGGCAACTTTTTTGTAGAAGAAACAATTTTTCCACGTTTGTACTGTTGCCCCATAAAAGTATGCCGTATTGTAGCCACGCGTGGGCGTAAGCAAAGTACGCGCATTTAGCAGTTTTAATGTCTGTAGTTTTTTTTGTCTGAAGGCACTAATCTCAAGACCTACTGGTTCGAATCGTAAAATTCATGTTGTGTTGGATAGTCAATTAATTAAGAAAGGCTTCAGGTATATTATATCACGCTGCGACCAATAGAAACAAAAACTCTGAGGAAATTGTAGAAAAAACGGATATAGTACGCGGCGGGCCGCGGCTCGTCCAAAATATACCAAGTATGCTCAGTTGGCAATAACACCGACCTCTGTAGCCGAGAGACGACCTAGCGGGTTTTGGCATCGCGCTATCTCTGAGTTTCCGGCTTCGATCCCCGGTCGGGTCAATATGGGAAACTAACTTTTCTGTATTGTCTGGGTGTTGTGGTACCGTCGTTATTTCTGATTTCTGTAACACGAGTGCTTAAGCTGCTTACCTCAGAATCAGAGCAATGTATGTGATGTTGTCCAATATATATAACAAAAAAAATCCTCACGGTTTATATTTACAGAAGACGTGCATTAAGTTAACTTCCCACGTCTCTCCCAGATTCCCAAAAGGTGAGAACAACATTAGAGGAACACAGAGCGACCCTAGGGAAACTTAATGGAGGCTTGCCTTCCTCTTCGCAGCAAGATTAAAATAACACGCAGTCTGAAGTTATATTATTTTAATAGGTACATAATTTATAATTTTTAACAAAAATTTGTAGTGCTTCACGCCGCACTGGCGAAATCTATATATATAAAAATGAAACCCGTTTTCCGTTGTCACGCCATAACACAAAAACGGCTTGACCGATTTGTCTGATTTTTTTTTCTAATACCCTGTTCAAAGTTTTCCTGGAAAAAAAATATTAAGAAAATCTCTCGGAAAGATTGAAAAGCATACATTCAATTTTGCATATTTAAAAAACGCGCGTAACGAATGTCAACGTCATCCACAGCCATAGACTACATTGAAATAGCATCGTTTGTTCGGAAACGTGGTTACTTAATTAAATTCTATAAGGCGTTACGAAGTTCGCCAGGTCAGCTAGTATGTTATAGAAACAGAAAAATTTAATCTCCCCTTGCGGTGTGGTGAACCCACGACCTTCACGTATCGCGCGTGTTGCCAACTATAAGTATGTAAGTCTAAACATATTCGGTAGAAGACAGTTACCGGAGGCTAAGAGGTTGATACAACTGAAAAATTACCCTGCGAAAACTTGCGCAGGAAAAACTGTAAGGTGGAGGTATTTCACCAGTTGTCTGCTCCAGTTCGAGCGATAAATCGCTATGCATATCTCTCTTAAAATATTATTCCTTCTTCAGAGACCAGTATCCCCCTTCTTAGGATGCCATTCACAATCAAAGTTTACCAAAACGCAAGAATAACTTCAGTATATTTAAGGTTAGTTCTCGTATCACTCCTACTCTGATCATGATATTTGAAATCAAGCCAACTTAATAATGAATAATGTAATATTCGCAGTGCCAAGTTGCCAACTTCAAGTATCTTAAATTAGTTAATTTTGAACAAAGTTTGCACCTTACATTCTAATTGAGTTCATTGTGTCTCAATTATGCTAATGACTCAGTTTTAATGCTACTGACGCGCTTAACGAATGCAGAAGAAAATGTTCGGATAGATTTTGTGAAAATCCGTATAAAATTTGGATGTTGACACAAATAAAATTTGAAGTATCAATGGTGTAAAATACGATTTTATGTTAATCATAATAAACTTAATCTCAACTCAACTCAATTCAAATATTTCTCTATTCAAGTAGGTTACATGTAACACTTTTGAATCGTCATTGAATACAATGCAAAGTGATTCTACTTCCGGTTCGGAACCTATATCTACCGAGAAGACACCGGTAAGAAACTCAGCAGATAAGTTACAGTAGCAGTATTTATTTATTTAAAAACTTTATTGCACAAAAAAAGTACAACAGGTGGACTTAATGCTATGGGCATTCTCTACCAGTCAACCTTTGGGTCATGCGGAGTATCTAACTTATAGCTATGTGTAGAACACTTTAGACCAAGTCATATAGTTTTATTTTGATGAGTGAAAAAAGCATTAAGTATTATTTTATTTTAAGAGGTAAGCTGGAGCAGACCAGTCCCCAAAGGTGGCACCTGTTCACAAGCATGACGTATGTGCCAGCCATCGCTTCACTCAACCATATTGAAGGGAATGTAACGACCCGCCACATAGCGCCACCACCCCAGTGACGTTTTAGTGAGCATGACTAACTCCCAACTCTCTTTGGAAAGTAATTACAATTTAAGTCATCAAACCAACTATAGGACCCGGAGCACGGAGTAGTAACCTACCTACATCTTATTCTGATAATTTGAGACTACTTAATAATTCGTGATAGCCATGTCTATCGTACAAAATTACCAATAACAATGTCATTTTGTCAGATGAAAATTAAAAATATCGACATGTCACATAATCAATTCTTTTCAATTCATTTATTCATGTTGGTAACAAGTAACACTTATGCATGCTCAAAATGAACACACGCCAAAATTGAAGCTACAGCCGGTTAAGAACCTAATTCTACCGAGAAGAATCTGGCAAGAAACTCAGTAGTTATCTTAATCTTTACATTATTATTGGGACTAGAGAACCTTAAAAATAGTGTGCGAGCGAGAAGACTATCATGTCCATTTATGTTTACCGTTTAAATATTCATCAAGTTTAAAGAATCCTTTTTGCAATAAACATAATTTAATTTGGACCTTAAATCTATGCATGGGTATGTTAACATACATTGCGGTAACTTGTTGAATATTTTTATACTAAACATCTCTCATATAGACTTTTTCCTATTTATTTTAAAAATATTGTTTTAAAATGCCATAGAAAATTAATAGTGCGTCTGTGTTATTTTGGGATTAAAAGTTTAACATATTTTAATACAGTATGTTATTTTTCTTCCTTCCAAATCTCATTAAAATCCATTCAGTAGTTATTGCGTGAAAGTAACAAATATACATTCATGCATGTTGTCGTTTATAATGCACTTACCGTGGTTCTACCATTAACTTTGGCATATTTTTAAACACAAGTCCTAGCTATTTTGAGATCAGATGGTTCACAAACGTCAGAAGCAATCCGATTTGTAAAGTAAATGTGTTGTCTCTATTCATTTGTTTATTATTAGAGAGATAAACATTCTTAAGCTCGAATCAGATACCGTAGTTTTGCGAATAGGTACGCAGATCAGTGTATATAATGTCTGATATATTTTTTTATTTGTTTTGAGCAATCGGTTTAAATATACATAAGTAGGATAGAATTGTAAGTTGTTATTTCTGTCTTGAAAGAGATATAACAGAGTTTAAAATACGTGCCTGCGACTGAGTCACTTTTGCTAGTACGTGATAAATAAAATTGTGTTTCTTTAAGTAATTTGTTGTTCAAGATTAGTTAAGTTTTTGGCGGCGAAGCCACGGCTCTACGGAAATAAGTTCATTTTTTCAAGTTGAGTACTTTCACTGAGTTAAAAATTGGTGTAATTGCTAACTAGAATACGAACTTTGTGTTTCCAACTTTGGGCGTTATTAAGAATAATACGATCTGACTGATTATATAAACGTGAATGTTTTACAGAATGTAAGAATGTATGTCTTTGTGTATGTTTGTTATGTACTTAACGCAAAAAAAAATTAGCGGATCAAATTTATTATAGTCAAGCCGTTGAGTTATTACTAATAAATTAATAATAATGCAATTGAGTAACTCAGTTACTTTGACATTACAATTAACGGTTTGACACACATATCAAATCGGTAGGTAATATGTCAAGGGCATGACTATTCAAAGGGAGATGACGTAATAAATTACGATATAGAATAATTTTTACTATTTGAAATAAGGCGGGCAAAGTTGCCGGAACTGGTAGCTCAGAGAGATTAGGAAAACGTGATGCATAACCAGTTGCTAACCGTTTTTTTGTGAACAATCACTTGTGTTACAATCGCTTACTTTAAAGCGGTCTAATGTTTTATTGATCATTCAAATATCTTGGCTATGCTGAACTTCATTGTTACATTTAAGATCTTCACTTACAAACTCTGTGAACTTTATGATATGTAAACAGACTGAATTAGTTTATCAAGAACAGCTTTTAAAATAATACTCCACACAATTACACCAATTACTGGTCTTATAATAAGGTTTCCTTTGTATAATGAGTACTAGTAACTGTAAGACTCGTCAGAAAGATCAAAGTCACTCAGCGTGCGATGGAAAAAGTTATGCTTAGAGTTTCCCTGCGATAATGTTCAGAAATAATGTTGAATCAGAAATGGGAAGATTCGCAAGAGAACTAAAGTAGCCGCATAGCTCATTTGCAATGCTGAAGTGGCAGTGGGCAGGGCACATAGTTCGATGAACCGATGGCCGATGGGGCAAAAAGGTTCTCGAATGGCGACTACTCACAGGAAAGCGCAGCGTGTGACGGCCCCCCACCAGGTGGACTGACGACATAGTTAAGGTCGCGGGGAGCCGTTGGTTACAGGTGGCACAGAACCGCACGTTGTGGAGAAAGTTAGGTGAGACCTTTTTCAAGGAGGGGTTGATAGGCTGAGATGATGATGATGATGATGTATGAGTAGTAGACCAGTGGTACTAGCGATAGGCGGCACCCAACCCACACCCATGCTAATTTAGAAGCATTCGCTTTCCAACGTGACCTGACCAACAATCGAACTAGGGGCCTGCCGCCCTAGTCTTGGCCACTACGCAACCGTAGTTATCTATGGATATCATACTAGCGGCCCGTTTTTTGATTCAAACTGATTCTGTGCCTCTATTGGTCTGAGCGTAATGTTATAATAGCCTAGAACCTTTCTCTATAAAAAAATATCCAACACAAACATAATTTTCCAATTCGAACTAGTTCTAGACATAAACGCGTTCAAACAAACTAATAGAGAACCTTTTCAGCTTTAAAATTTTAGTCTAGAATAAATGTCACTAAATGTAAAATGTAACGATAACTGATTATTTGACTAACCCTCAGATAAAGCGACACATTTTCAATACAAAAAAAACATTCCACATTTTCCTTTTTGACTCCCAAAAATAATATTTCAGTGTCAATCTTGAATCATGTTTGCCGCAAGACTAGGGCGTAATTCGAAACACAAAAGCCGCGTCGGAACATCAAAAACAGGCTTTTATTCGAGCCAAGTCAAATGAGAAAATTCTTTTCGTCGCTCTATAACAATATTGTTATTAAATGTTGGGCAATCTGCCGCAAGCTCATCTTGATTTTGGTAACCTAACATCAGAATTTTTTAACAAAACATTTTTTAAGCTTTTCTGCTTTCTTTTTTAATACCTCTGCCCGCAACTTCATTCGTATACAGTATTATTGTATTTTTACAGAAGGTATTTTTTTTATGATTGTTTTTTTCTTTTTCAATATACTCCTTTAGTTTCATGGAACTCGATATCTGTTATTTTATTTTCGTTTTCGTATAGTGAAGCAGGGGTAATTAGTATAGTATAACTGTAACACAAGTGCTTCAGCTACTTACCACAGAATCAGAGCAATGTATGTGATGTTGTCCGAAATTTAATTTAGTTTCACCTAAAAAAACGAAATAGAAATAAATTTCGGTCAAAGTAAGCTAGGTCAAGCCTTTATTTGTAGATGAGAAAGGTCCCTCTCATTGAAATAATACTACGAAGCGAAGTCACAGGATTACGAAGTAAAATCAACACCTTACGAAAATAGTTCACGAGAATATGTCAAACGGCTCAGTTGTTGATTCAGTGGCAGCTGTGTTTTATTCGGAATGAAAATAACGATACACTCCTGCTTATTCAAGCACTCCAAGCGAGTGTAAGAAAATTTGTCTGCGTTTTGATAAATCCTGGACTAGCCTACCACGGCTTTGCACGCTTTTATATCCCCGTTATTTTCACATTTATCACAAATTTTTCTTCTGATGTTATTGGTCATAGCGTAGCGTGGTTATATATATATATATATATATATATATATATATATATATATAAACCTAACCTAACCTACTTGAATATAAATGTTTAATTGATTGATTGGAAGATAATGTTCCTACCGTAGCGAATACTAAACCAGAACGTGGTTTTGAATTTCATAAATAATATTTTGTTTTTTAAAAACGCTTAATTCGCATACGAATTGAGTTGGTTGCCAATATGAGAAATCAAAATTGTTATCCGTTGTCGGATCAGACATGTTTCGCTTTTGAGTCTACCCTCAGGATACTATTCTAAAGAAGCAATTGTTTTGCTTACCTAACTTTGGCGTTCGATCCCCGGTCGGGTCAATAAGGGAAACAATATTTTCTATATTGTCTCGGGCCTGGGTGTTGTGGTACCGTCGTTGTATTTGATTTCTGTAAAACAAGTGCTTAAGCAACTTACCACAGAATCAGAGCAACGTATGTGATTTTGATGTTGTCCAATATTTGCTTACCTCGAGAGTAAAGTATGACTCTACTGGTCTTAAGGAGTTACTTCATTCATGAAATTTCTATATTTTGTTATTAGGGTCCATGCATATCAAGATATAAGTTAGAATATTGATTGAACGATGGAAACTAAACTCCCATCTCAAAAAATACAAATATATTTATTTAGGATAAAAACTCTTAAAAAGAAAAAACAACGTTTTGGAGTAATCACACGCCGAAAATGCTTAAGTTTATTTGGAAAAAGAACTAATTATCTTATCCTGCTGACCAATATTAACTAATTCTAAGAAGCACCGCAAGGTTCATTTTTTTTTTTTATTAAATAATCGAAAGGGTTTCATTTGTTTGAGAGACACGATGCCACCAACATAAACTCAAACTCAAACTCAAATATTTCTTTATTCAAGTAGGTAACATGTAACACTTTTGAATCGTCATTGAATACAATGCAATGTGATTCTACTTCCGGTTCGGAACCTATATCTACCGAGAAGACACCGGTAAGAAACTCAGCAGATAAGTTACAGTAGCAGTATCTAACCTAAAGCTATGTGTAGAACACTTTGGACCAAGTCATATAGTTTTATTTTGATGAGTAAAAAAAGCATGAAGTATTATTTTATTTTAAGAGGTAAGCTGGAGCAGACCAGTCCATACACACACACACGCACACAGACAAACTAACACCCCTATTTTTACGTTCGAAACTGCCGCACTAGTCGCGAAAATTCATGTAACTCCTGTAATATCAATAATTTTAATAATTCTTTCCACGAGTGCACTAAAAAAACTAAACTGTTGTATCGTCGTTAAATATCTACTATGAAAAGCTTTAATCACCTTCATTAATTCAGATTGTCACGAACATGCCTTTATAACACTTTAGTAGAAAATTCTACAATGTGTGAACTCAATTTGTTAGTCCTTCTGTGAACATTGTGGAAGCAACAAATGATTTTAATTAAATTTCGTTTTAAATCAAATCAAAACTTTTTGCAAGAAAACGAAAATCTTATAATCTTTTTTTTTTTATATTACACTTCAAGATTGACCCCATCCCACCCGATTTTATGTGGTAATGAGGTCCTCGCTAAGTACAGCATATTAAAGCTGTTACTGGACTTGCCGCCCTTATCTTTAAGGGTTGACCCCTGCTACTAATGTAGCCACCCCCAGGAGCTCTGGCAACCTTACTCACACGCAGAAATACAACAACACATAAGTTATTGTTATTTGGCTGCGGTCTAGTGGTCGAATTAATAAAAAAATTATACGTTTTTTTTTAAATCGCTTAAGTTCGTGTTGTGTTGTTGCACTGCCATTTTGCAAGGGCTTGACGTGGTGATTAAATTCAATCATATCGTAAAGCTAATGTGATAAGATAAGCTAAATATGTAGATGGACATAAAACTGAACCATATTAATTTCTCAAATTTTATGTAAAAATTTTAAGTTCTACTATATTATGTTCTACTATATTACACACGTAGACGTGCATAGTAAATGGCTACCAGAATACGGCCAAGGTTTGGTAGATTAAACATAAGTATCTAGAAATAGAGGCTCAGATATAGTGAGTAAAATGATCATCGATACTGTTGTAGAAGATTTGTCCTTTTAAGGGATTCCAGTTTTAAACAGTGGAGTAGGTGTAGCGATTGGTTCTTATTAGAAAAACATCTAATTTAGATGCCAAAAATAACATTCTCTTTTTAAATCTTAACAATTGCACACTTGCAAGTCGATTATGGAAGCATGACAAAAGTTAACATCCGGCTCGAAGGACCGTTGCAATTTTTAGCACATTTTACAAGTACATACAAGGTGTACCAACGACTCAATTTTAACGATAGATCTATTGGCCTTACACTGGGGTAACATAAGCTAGAGAAAGAAAGAACAACAAACTTCCAATCTTCAAGAATCAAAAACAGATACCAAAAATCACAATCTCGTATTACATCGTAATACACGCAACGTGTTATAATGCTGCGAGCGAGGTGCGTGGAAAGTTATTAAATTCCATCGGGACGCTTCTTTATTTGGGACACGTATCGAGTAACCGGGACACGGCCTCTGTATACGGGACACGTGCCAGTGGAAGTACAACGCCGAGATTTATCATGTTAGCCGAGTGTTTAGTTGGAGTTGAGATTAACTGATGAGGCTGATCTTTTGTTTAACAACTGGCAACTTAATGATAGCATGATAAAAGAAAAAAATACTACCTCAACTTGAAAACAAAACAAAATCTGTTCCAAACATACATTTAGATAGATTGTAAATGAGATATAATAAAAAAACTCAGCTAATGCTGTCTCCAGAATGGATCCCGAGTAGCGCTGGTTTTTAGCTTATCCCTGCCATCCTGAGCTGTCATTCGAGAATTCTGTGGTTGTTGGTGGCTGACAATTCTTATAGTATAAACATTGAACAGAGTCTTTCTAAATTTAATAACAATCATTTTAAAAACCATGTCTTATGTAGATTAATGTGATTGTATTTGTATGTATGCATAATTGATGAATGGTGAGCTTCCGCCCGTAGGCTTTTGACTTTTTGTAATAGGTACTAGGGAGGAGATGGGTCCAAGTGGCCTACGTTATTTGAGCTGCTATATATTCTAAGTATTTCCAGATCCTGGTAGATTATTAGTTGAAGTTTTTGGCTTTGCCTTTGCCTCAATGCTCAATGCAATCAAACTGGTTCGTATCCGGCTCGAAGGACCATACAAATTGGGAGCGCACGTATTTATGGTTAAAAGAATGGTTTAACATCTGGACTTATACCACCTATCCAAAAAACACTTTATTGAGCACTGGCCGCTTCACACCCTAACAATCACAAGGCATAAAAAGCAAAGCACTAAAAACGCCAATATCCAACTCCTTCGATCAAATCCCCGAATAAAATCCTCGGAGGCTGAACTTCTTGCATATTTATCGTCCATTCAGCCAATAACAGTTTACTCTGTAAGCTATAGGCCGGTTTATGTGCGGCGTTGACCTTTTTCTGCCACCATCAGCAGCGGGCAAAACGCGTATTACACCTACGACCTAGCACTTGAGTTGACGGGTTTATTTCACGGCGTCTAGATAGGATCTGTAATGAAATTCTTAGGACATCCTTACGGCCTTTCTTCTGAGGGGAGACATTTCATTGGAATTGGCGCTGTTTACAACTTAATGTGCCTTTGATTTCAAAGCAATTTAAAGGGAGGAAATGTTGAAGGTGTAAAATTGTATACATTATTTTCGTAACAGAGTTTCTTGGTGACTTCTCTGTAGATATAGGTTTCGAACCGGAGGCAGCTTAATTTGCCTTATGTAGAGACTATTCACAAGCATTACTAATGTAATCTACATGAATAAAAACGATTTACTTTGACTTTGTTATGAAAAAAAAATGTTCCGGACAAAAAAATTAGTGTTCCTATTTTTTTTATAATCCGTATTAATACTCGTATAATCCGATATTAATTGTTCCCTAACATTTTTATCGAATAAATCCTCGTTGACGATGCTAGTGGCTCGCCGCGACTTTGCACGCGTGCTATCCTCTTTTTTTTCTCATTTTCCACTGATTCCTCGTTCCTATTGGTCGCAGGGTGATGCCATATAGCCTAAAGCCTTCCTCGATTCAGCCAGTAGAACATGAGATTAACGCGTTCTCACAAAAAACCGAACAAGCTCTTCAGCTTTTTATATACATATATATATTTTTTTTTCTGTGGTAAGTAGCTTAAGCAATTGTGTTACAGAAATCAGAAACAACGACGGTACCACAACACCCAGACCCGAGACAATATGGAAAAGTTCGTTTCCCATATTGACCCGACCGGGGATCGAACCCGGAACCTCAGAGATGGCGCTCGCCAAAGTCAGGCCCGCTCGCCTCTCGGCTACGGAGGTCGTCAATTAAATATTATATATAGATGTTAGAATTAACCTCCTATTTATTTCCTCCAAAGTATTTTATTTACTTTATTATATATATGTAGGTATAATATTGTCTACAGTACTATTTCGTTGTTTTTCCTTTCTCGCGATCGACAAAATCGTGAAAAAACGAACAAGCTTTTCAGCTTTTTAATATGTAGGTATGGATGTTAGAAGTAACCTCCTATTTGTTGCCTCCAAAGTAAATAAATATAAATAAATAATAAATAAATATTGGACAACATCACATACATTGTTCTGATTCTGTGATAAGTAGCTTAAGCACTTGTGTTACAGAAATCAGAAATAACGACGGTACCACAACACCCAGACCCGAGACAATATGGAAAAGATCGTTTTTCTACATTGACCCGACCGGGGATCGAACCCGGAACCTCAGAGATGAAAGTATATTGTTTACTCACTCAATAGTACATAGGTAATACATTGTCTACAGCGCTTCAGTCTGTTGTTTTCCTTTCTCGCGATCGACCGCTTCAATTAACGAATGGTGGCGTATCCTCAGTTCGTCTAAGTCGTATTTGTTTCTATCCTAAACACACAGTAGCTAACTATTTCTGACCCTTATATGGGGTGACTGAGCGTCTGGCGAAGTATACCTTACTAATATTAGAAACGTGACACTTTAACGGATGTTTGTCACTCTTTTACACAGGAACTTCGAATTGGATTTGGATATATAGAGAAGAAAAACTAGATTTATAGTTAATAGAAGATTTTAATCGGAAAAACGTTACAAGATACAACCAGTTAACGACCACAGCAGACAGAGAGAAGATGGAGTTCTTACAGTACAGTGCACTCGAGGCGCGCGGATCGCTCGTTGAATTACAAAACGCGGCATGGATGCGTTTTGTTTATTAGGTTTATGTTCTAATAATAATAATAATAATAATATTGGACAACATCACATACATTGCTCTGATTCTGCGGTAAGTAGCTTAAGCACTTGTGTTACATAAATCAGAAACAACGACGGTACCACAGCACCCAGACCCGAATCAATATAGAAAATATCGTTTCCCACATTGACCCGACCGGGGATCGAACCCGGGACCTCAGAGATGGTGCAACGCCAAAGTCAGGCCCGCGCGCCTCTCGGCTACGGAGGTCGTCAAATAATTCCAGTAGGATACAATTTAGTAGCTACAGTAGATATACGAGAATAACATTAATAGTTTTGTATAATTATTACAGTGCACGCCGCACTAGCAAACTTAAAATATTTGTAAGAAACAGAAAATTTTATCATGTGGGGCTCGAACTAACGGTCCTCACGTGTCGCGTGCTGATCCTCCAACTAGGCTTACCGCAAGATACCTATTGTAGACGTTTATTTTTGCTGTTGTATTGAACTGTTAGCCTTCGGTAAGGGCCCTATGTTCAGAACAAGTAAATACAATACGCGATAAAAACAGTACGCGTTTATAGCTTAAAGCATCCTTATTAATATTATAAATGCGAAAGTAAGTCTGTCTGTCTGTCTGTCTGTCTGTTACGCTTTCCTGCTTAAACCTCTCAACCGATTTTGATGAAATTTGGTATAGGTATACGTTGAATCTCAAGAACGGACAAAGGCTACTTTTTTTAAAAAAAAAGGGGGGGATGGGGGTAATACCACCTTTAAAAGTTTATATGGAAAAATGATTATTTTTGAAGTTAGAGTTATGAAATTTGGCACAAATATAGCTCGAAACTTGGATTAAAATATAGACTACTTTTTGTTTCGAATATTAGGGGAGAAAGGGGTAAAACCGACCATGAAAAGATGTAGTCCACGCGAACGAAGTCGCGGGCACAGCTAGTATTTTATAGTTTAAAGCAGTATGCGCAGTTTATATATAAAACTATACGAAAAATGGCTATGAAATTAAGGTGCCTAACACATGTATTAAATTTATTCATATTTTTTCATGCAAAACATTAACGAAAATTAATTATTCAATCTCATATAAATAAGCAATGCATGCAAAAGAATTCAAAAATGTATGAGATTCAGTAGAGTGTTAAAAGCATTGTCGATCCGATTAAGTGGTTTTTGCTTAATATGATTTCGTGAACTGGGCGTCTACTCTTGAAAACGAAACGAACAAACGAAAGGTTTCGTTTTTGAAGATTGATCAAAAGTTAGGGAATTAAAACGTGATTTTTGATTTGTATAACTAATATTTTGTTTTTTGATAACGCTTTATTCGCATTCGAAGTGTGTTAGTTGCGATAATGAGCAATAAAAAATACTAAACGTCATCGGATCCGACATATTTCGTTTTCAAGAGTAGACGCCCTGTAGTGTTTATATTCGGTACCGATTCGAATAGTGAAGTGAAATATCAGTCATATATAAATAATCAATATTAAAAGTCGTCAAATGATTTAACTTTGTATGATTATGTGAAACGTTGTTCGTTGAAACGTAGTGAAATATTTAAGTGCAGGGTTCGTTTGATGAAACAAAACTTGTTTGTCCGAAGTAACTGTATCGCTTATTTTCCAAACACCTCTTAATATTCCACTAGTCAGGAGTAGCTGAAGCAGATTTTAACATTGCACAACTAGTGACTAATGACCGGAGCACAATTTTTATTTCACGCTAGACTAAACTTATACTACCTACACTAACTTACTTCGTTTAACTTATGCCATTAACACTGTCAATTTTATTTATTCTGTCGTTTACACGTCGTTCAAAAATAATTATATTTCTTCGCTTCATTCTTCTATATAACATAACAACGTAGTCCTTTTAGCCTACAAGGTAGTTTTCGCAAAAATCGATATTGAAATCGACTTTTCATTCGATTAATCTTCGTCGTGTCTCTGCCTTACGTTACTCGAGCTACTCATTCTTTTTTCGTGCGAGGTAGTAAGCACACGCATACTTTGTCAGCTTATAAGTCGATTCTTAGTGAAAGTGAATATTAACTATGCCGAAAAAATGTCCACGGGAATCTTCTGAAAAGAAGATTAATCATTACAAAAGGAAGTTACAAAAATTAGAAGAAGAACAACGACGGAAACGTCGGCGTATCCGTATTGAATCGTCGTCCGATTCCGGTATGTACAAATTATGATCTACCTTCTATCGGCATCTTTTAAAATGCTAATTAAAAATTAACTTCACTGCGTTGAAATAACTCAGAATAAGGTAATTCCACCAAATATATACATGTGTACATACAATAATGTGGAACACAGATATCCTTACTTACCTATCTTGCCAGGCGGTTAACCGAGCGTTAACACGAAGGTCATTCTATTAAACACATACATAGGTACATACGTACGTTTGCCACAGGTAGACTTTCTACCTATCCCGCCGGGCGGATGACCGAGCGTCATCACGATGGCTAATTGTTTACTTACCTACATAGTATCGATAAAAAATATATTTTTCTGTAACTCACCTGGCGGTTAACCGAGAGTTAACACGATGGTCAAATGTGATAGTTACGAGTATTTTTATAAGTGTCGTATGTTTTTTAGACGTACCGTCACCGCCGGTGTCGCCTCAAGCAGAAGAGTCTGCATCTCTAAGTTTAAACACACAACCAGAGGAACATAACGATACCGAAATTGTTACACTAAGCGCCGTAGCTAATCATGAATCAGCGGCAGAACCCTCGACTAACTTAGAAAAGGACCCAGAGCTAGACCCTGAGCTTCTATTAGCGCTTGGAGAAGAGACCGGGAACATTTCCAAATTTGGGGAAAAAATTCACCATAGCTTAGCTCAGCGTTGGGATCCTATACTCAAAAAGGGACTTACAAAAGAGGCAAAGGACAAACTATATAAGGAATACCTAGTACCCGAAAATTGCCCTCTTTTACAAGCGCCAAGGTTAAATAGCGAAGTAGCTGCTGCTGTGTCTGAAGCGGCTCGACACCGGGATAAAAGGAAAGAAACCGAGCAACAGCAACTAGGAATAGGAATATCAAGCATAAACAAAGCGTTGACACTTATGCTTACTAGTACTAGTGACAACAAGCTCGAAACGATCCGAATACTCAGTGACGGATGTCGAATGCTCACGGATCTCCATCACCAGCAAACGCAAGCTCGTATTAATGTCATTAATTACTCTTTAGCAAGACCTTTCCTGAGTATCGTTCAGGAAAGTGAAAGAGATGACACACTTTATGGAAACAAACTGGGAGAAAAGATAAAAGCATCCAAGGCAATAGAAAAACAAGGATTATCGATTAAGAAATTTACAAAAAACCAGAAAACTAATTCATCAACAGATCAAGTAACATCGAACAGCCGTCCCCAGTATCCAGGCCCGTCTACAACGTACCAGGGAAACTGGTCCGGGCCCCCGCGGTTCCAACACCACAGGGGGGGCCGAAGGGGGTCCAGGAGACCGAGCGCCCCAGTGAACCGACGCGTTCCTCATCTAGCTCCGAGCGCTGCGGGTTCGAACAGATCGCGGGCGCTTGCAACGCGCCAATAGCAGAGGTAAACCATGCTGGTAGAATCTCTCATTTTTACGAATGTTGGCTCAATATAACATCTAATTCTGTAATACTGGATTGGATTCGCTCAGGATTCCCTATACCATTTGAATTTAATGCAATTCAAACTCATGTACCAGCCGTTTCCTTGTCTAAATCTGAGAAAACGGAAATGTCGTTACAAATTCAAAAATTGCTAGATTTAGGCGCAATCCGTACTTGTGTCCCTTCCGATGACCAATACATTTCAAGTACATTTTTAGCTCTAAAGCCTAACGGCGAGAAACGTTTTATTTTAAATTTAAAATGCTTAAATAAATTTATTTCCAAATCACATTTTAAAATGGAAGACTACCGAACGGCCTCTAGATTACTTAGCAAGAATGCATTCATGGCCACAATTGACCTAAAAGAAGCCTATTTCCTGATTCCTATCCGGGAAGCGGACCGTAGATTCTTAAGGTTTCAATTCAAAAACGAAAATTCCGATACTGTTACGTATGAATTTAACGCTATGCCATATGGTCTTTCGGTAGCTCCCAGAACATTCACTAAAATTATGAAAGAGGTCATTTCACATTTGCGTTATCAAGGTTTTAAAAATGTATGTTATCTGGACGATATTCTATGTATAGGACATACTTACGAGGAGTGCCTGCATAATATCACGGAAACATTAAAGCTATTGGAATGTTTAGGGTTCATAGTTAACTACGAAAAAAGTTCTCTCGTGCCTAAGCAGGAGTGTAAGTTCCTCGGTTTTATATTCAACACAGTCCAACAATCGATTTCTCTCACAACAGAAAAGCGTCAAAAAATTGTTTGTCTAGTTGACAAATTCTCGCATAATTTACAACAATTCACAATACGAGAATTTGCACAACTAATTGGAGTGCTGGTAGCAGCCTGCCCGGCTGTCAAATATGGTTGGTTGTACACAAAAATCTTGGAACGAGAAAAATTCTTGGCTTTACAAAAATATGTAAATTTCGAAGCTTACTTGAAACCCCACCCATCTATTATTGAAGATTTAAAATGGTGGAAGCTAAACATATCACAAACTTGTAACTCTATAAAAATAACAAACTTTGATTTAGAAATTTACACTGACGCTTCTCTCACCGGATGGGGAGCAATATGTAATAATAATAGAACTCATGGAGCCTGGAAAAATCGTGAACTCGAATTACATATAAACTATTTAGAATTGTTAGCTGTTTTTTTGGCACTCAAGTATTTCGGAAGTGAAATGAGCAATTGTTCTATTTTATTGCGAGTAGATAACACAACCGCAATAAGCTATGTCAATCGCATGGGCGGAATACAATTTCCACATCTCAACGATCTTTCTAGACAAATTTGGCAATGGGCTGAGAGGAGAAACATCTGGTTATTTGCGTCTTATATTAATACCAAAGCAAATTATGAAGCAGACGCAGAGTCGCGCAGAAAGGTTAATCCCGATACAGAATGCGAATTGTCTGACTTAGCTTATCGCAAAATAGCAAAAGCTTTCGGCGATCCTAAGGTTGACTTGTTTGCCTCTCGAGCCAATGCTAAGTGTCCAGAGTATGTATCGTGGAGAAGAGATCCCGATGCGATAGCTGCAGATGCCTTCACAATTCATTGGAATACAAAGTTTTTTTATGCGTTTCCCCCTTTTCCCCTTATTCTAAGGTGTCTGCAAAAAATTATGGAAGATGAGGCCACAGGTATTCTCATTTTTCCATTCTGGCCTTCCCAGGCTTGGTACCCACAGCTTATAAAAATGATTGTATCTGATGTAATATGGCTATATCCTAAAGAACACTGCATAACATCTTGTTACAGGAACTCACTTATCCTGGGTGCCGCAGTATTATCAGGCAAGCATTTTTGTCCCGCGGCGCTCCCGAAACAGCCTTAGATCTGATTCTGGCTTCATTGTCGCAAAACACCATGCGACAATATAACGTAACATTTAAGTTGTCGTGGCAATTTTGTAACACCCATAAACGTAATACATTTGATTGTTCTATTCCATTCGTTTTGCGTTTTTTAACTGAGCAGTACAATAATGGCATATCATACGGTTCCCTAAATAGTCACAGATCTGCCCTTTCCTTATTACTAGGTAATAACGTGGGTACCGACGATTGTGTTAAACGTCTGTTGAAAGGGGCTTATAAACTAAAGCCTAGCTTTCCAAAGTATCAAAATACATGGGATCCACAAGTTGTTTTGAACTACGTGGCTAATTGGTACCCCAATAAAGAGCTTAGTCGGGAGAAAATTACTAAAAAAAAACTTGTTATTTTATTAGCTTTATGTACTGCTGCTCAACGCGTTCAAACTCTATCATTAGTAAAGCTGGAAAATGTATCAATTAGTTTAAATGGGATAAACATAGCGATTAGGGACATCTTGAAGACATCTGCAGCTGGTCGGGAACAGCCTACGCTGTACTTGCCATATTTACGAGAAAATAATCGAATCTGCCCTGCGACGACCCTCGAGGACTATCTTCACGTTACTAGTGAAGACCGGCCTGAACATATATCCAACCTCTTAATAACTGTGAAGCGCCCCTACAGGAGCGCGACAGCACAGTCCATAAGTAGGTGGATCAGGCAGGTCCTGTCCGAGAGCGGCGTGGATGTGTCCACATTCAGCGCGCACAGCACGCGACACGCCGCCACGTCCGCGGCCGCCGCCGCAGGGGTCTCGATAGATACAATTAGGAAGGCCGCTGGCTGGACAAGCTCCTCAAAAGTCTTTGCACAATTCTATCATCGTCCTATACTTGAGGCTAGCCATTTCGCTGAGTCTATTTTACATGTTCCAGAAGAGTAATAAGATCGCTAAAATGAAGACATAATTACTTTAATTTCTTGTTGATTGTGAAACGTTTTGTTATATTTTGTAGAAAGTAATAAACATTTTTGTTCGTTGAAAATATATACTATTATTAATTTAAATGCAAATCTTTTCTCTTAACATCTACGTTGTTATGTTATATAGAAGAATGAAGCGAAGAAATATAATATGTGATCAAACGAACTTCGCAAGTGAAGTTCGATCAATATTATATGAGTCGCTTCATTCGAATATATAACAACCCTCCCAGTCCCAACCCAGGTACAAAGGTTTGCATTCAATCTCTAAAATAATGAGTAGCTCGAGTAACGTAAGGCAGAGACACGACGAAGATTAATCGAATGAAAAGTCGATTTCAATATCGATTTTTAAAATCTCTTAAATGTGCGAAAACTACCTTGTAGGCTAAAAGGACTACGTTGTTATGTTATATATTCGAATGAAGCGACTCATATAATATTAATCGAACTTCACTTGCGAAGTTCGTTTGATCACATATTGGCAAAGTAATAAGTAACCTCATTGGAGCTATTTGGAATGAAGTTGATTGATAGATTTGCAATAGCTTTAAGAGCTAATTTCGGAAGCGTGGCCACGAACAAAAAAAAATAAAGTCTACCGATCCACAGCATTTCAGAGTGGTTGTGGCAGTATTGATATTTAATATCAACATTTTACCCATACAAAGTCGTTAAAAAGCTACTATTGTATAATGTATAAATCCTGGTGATAAGCGAATTAGTATCCAGTACGGTTTTGCAAATAGGACGAGGGATGGCTTGAGTTGCTGGCCCGGCATTCGTGAAGGTACTAGGACCCTGAATTAACTTGTACCTATAATCGTCGAATATTCGTTTAATATGTTAAATGTAACCTGGAAAATAAAAACAAATTTTAAATAAAATAGAGGGTTGTTTCTTAGGAGCTGTTTGCAGTTGTTTGTAAAAAAAACTTAAATGTCAAGTTTTTTTTTTGCAATTTTTAGAATGTCGTTTAGACAAACACGAGATACATTTAATGCTGATACGAAAGGTACCAAATTGTTGAATTAATTCACCATCAAAAAAGTTTTCAACCTAACAATGCCCAAATCCCATTAGCAATGTTATCAATCTTATTCAAATGATTTACCCAAACCCAATTGAAACTGGGTCCCATTTCCGACGCAGCTAGTAGGCGTGTAGCGTCGCCAACCGTCCGGATAAAGCCGGACATAGTTAGGCTTTTAGATTAAGTGTCCGGCTAAAATAAACGATGTCCGGCTCGTCCAGTTTCTGTAAGATTTTTTACATTTCGCAAAACGAGCGAGTGCCGAGTGCAGCTACCAACTGTGAGCTGTGAGTGAGCTATTTCACTCCTATGCTTTCATTGCAATTTATTTCGATTTATAGTCTTCTTGTCTTTTGTCATATGCTTTATGTCAGTGGACGTGGTCATCATGATATGAGTTGTGATAAGCTTCATGATTCGTCGTCATTCCTTTCGTACTTTTTTTTACCTTGTGTAATCGTGGAGTGGACCATTTCGTTCTGTTTTAACTGGATCTGTCGAGCACAGTCTGAATATATGAGAATGAGAGTGAAATGATACATCTTTTTATTGATTAAAGGTTGTAAGACTCAGAAAAACCAGAAATAATAGCAAAATAAGTTGCGTCTGACTTTAAATGTACTGTCAACAGCAAGTCAAGGTAACTACTTGCAGCTCGATGCGCTCAGCATAGGAGCGGTGCTTACGTTAAATTACATTTGTAGTAACCTACCTCATAAATAAAAACGATACTATCCACCAGGAAACTGTACTGCGAATACAACTTCAAAGGGTGGAAGAAAGATTTTTGTACCCGGTTTTTAGAGGACTTAGGAGTTGGTTTGAAACTGCCCAGGCTATACAAACTATCCATCTCTAGCACCATATTTCTAAAGCACAAATCTTTTTGCTCATTTTCTTTTAAAGTCACCGTTTTGACACAATTAACAAACTTGTGATGGTTTTGTATCTTCTTAACTTCCTAAGAAAATTTGTGGAAAATTTGTGTTTTCAAGAAATAAAACTTTATTAATGTTGCACGGCCGTACCCATTTCTTGCCATCTACTATTTCCTCTACCTTAAGGTTGTCTGGAAGAGATCGCTTTCTAGCGATAAGACCGCCTAAATTGTACAATAATCAATCTATAAAACCTATTTCTGTAAAGTATTTGTGCAATAAAGTATATCTATCTATCTATCTATCTATCAAACCTAGTGATAGGCATGTTTGATCTCGTCCTTGTTTCAGACAGCTTTTGATATAAGTACTCCAAGGCTGAAAGGTTCAACAACGTCACATTTCATGATATTCATAACTTCGATTGAGCTATTAATAATTTGATCTACTATTAGAACATTCTTAACATTTAAAATAAGTGAACGGGTCATAACGCGACGATTCTTTAAGTAGCTAATCCGAACTGCTAATGTACTGTTTGATCTTTCGTTTTAACCCGTTAACTTATTTTTAATATATTAAATGGAACGTGAAAGTCGTAAATTCTATATTGCAGCTTTCGTGTTGCTACGATTTAAATTCAGTTCTATTTCTGTTCCATTTTGGTTCAATATTACCGACGCTTCTTGCAAGTAAGGTAATCTGTAAAATTCAAATTTGGGAGTTTTTGGTGAGTAATAAAAACCTGCTTTATTCTACTTATCATATATTTGCTGTCCCTTTTGATACTGAGACAAAAAAATCATCAACAATGTTGGATGTCCGGCTTTTTACACAAATGTCCGGCTGGTCTGTCCGGCTATAAGGTTTGGAGACCTCGCCACCCTAAGAACCTTCCAGTTATGTTTCGTATTTATGTTAGTTTAGTTTCAAACAATGTACAAGGAAGTTTGTTGCTCTTGAATCGAATGTTCATGCTCCCAAAATACCGGGCTTATGCGTGCCGCCATTTTGAATTTACGGTAAGTATTAAGTTTGTATCGAATGCCGTGATGGTCTAATGGTTTAAGTATTGGGTCTTGATCACGGAGTTCTGGGTACGATTCCCTGGTAGAGTAACGTATGTTTTGATTTTATAACGATATTTCGCAATTTGTAATTAATAAGCCTAGTTTGGCAAGTCATTAAGCCAGTACTCATTGTAGTGACGATACCTTAGTTACAATCATAAAGTCCTTAAATCTACCCTGGAAATGAAATAGATGACTTAATGGATTTCAAGATATTTTTTATAGCACCAAAAATATATATTAAAAACCTAACTGGACAGTTGAAATCTTCACAGATTTTGTACTTTTGTTGTCGCCATAAAAACCAATACTAAAAATAAAATAAAATATTTATTAACGGGGGTTCTCATACAACAAACGTGATTTTTAAACGTTTTTATTCGATGTTAAAAATAGCAATAGATAAACGCTTGAAACTATTCACAGAATATGAAATTATTAATTTACTTCCAAAGTAAAAAAAAATAATTAAGTATTGTATATGATATTTAAGGCGGGCTCCCATACGATAAACGTGATTTTTAGCCGTTTTTTGCTCGATGTTAGTTATAGAATGGGCAAAGATACAGAGATTCTTACCACAATAAAGACTCGGAAACTCCAATATCTCGGCCACCTAATGAGAAACAACAAGTATGACCTTCTCCAACTAATCATACAAGGGAAAATTCGTTATGTTAGAAGGCCTGGTAGAAGAAGAATCTCTTGATTAAGAAATCTTCGGGAATGGTACGGCAAAAGTACTAGATCGCTCTTCCGTGGGGCGGTGTCCAGAATGCAAATAGCCTTAATGATCGCCAACCTTCAAAAGGAGACGGCACCATAAAAAGAAGAAGTTAGTTATAGGCAGACTCCAGGCAGACTCCAGGCATGGAAAACTAAATAAAAGGTTACTTAATCGTGTTTGATGTTGAATAGATAATGGTACGGAACCTTTCGTGCGCGAGTCTGACTCGCTTTTGTCCGGTTTTTTAACCTTGCAAACCGTACAAACGCTGATACGCGGAATTATGTTAATATAAATAAAGCTTCATATTTTATATATATACATTCTATATATTCATGTATGTTTATGTATATTTAATAGTTCCCGTAATCACTTTAGTAACGCTTGGTAGTTATTATTGTTGTTTATTATGTTTTTTTTAGATTACTTATGCGCTTTGTCCCTATTACCGCACCCATAAACTGACTCTCCGCATGACCCAAAGGTTGACTGGTAGAGAATGCCCCTAGCATTAAGTCCACCTGTTGTATTTTTTTGTGCAATCAAGTTTTTAAAACAATTAATAAATTAATTTACGAACTATTCTTACGCGATTTTGCACGCGCAGTGACAATATAGAACATTATACAAAGTAGATTTTACTATTTCGTTATGTTTGTTATTAATTTTTTTTTCTGCCATTTTTCATCTTTACGGGTTTTTGGCCAAGCAAAAATGAGGAAAAGGTTGGCAAGTGGGCCAGGTACTAAGATATATCTCAATGTAATTCTAACTGTCGTCTGGTATCATTTTATTTCTTAATATGGCTGAGAGCCATATTTGCTCTCATTTCTCATTTGTTTGTTATTATTATTATTTATTTTTATTTATTATTAATAAATTGACAACACTTTTAGAAATTAAACCATAGGCTTCGCTAACGACTTTTAAGTGGTTTTCTGCGAGTGCGAACAAAATTGTTTAAATCTGTGGCCGTTCTCTCTATTCATGCCACCTTATAAGTTGTGGTGAACTAACAATGGGATTAAAGTGACTTTTGTTTGTTACGAGGACGGGAAATTTGTGAATAGAAGCTCCATTAGTTGGTATTTACGTGAACAATAGAGTGTAGTTCTTCCTTAGGTTATTTCATTGTCTCGTGTCGGGTTGACCTTTAGGTGAAATCTCAGGATCAACATAGTTTATTCACTGTCGCAATTCCCGTGGTCTTATTGTCATACTGTTACATATTTGATTCAAAGGCGCTGCCGTTTTCAGTGTTTTCATGATGTAATATTTGACGGCCTCCGTAGCTGAGAGGTGAGCTAGCCAAGATTTCGCGACGCACCATTTCTGAGGTCCCGGGGATCGATCCCCGGTCGGTTCACTATGGGAAACCAACTTTTCTATTTTGTCTCGGGTCTGGATGTTTTGGTACCACACCGTTGTGTTTAATTTCTGTAACACATGTGTGTTAAATTAAACACAATTAAACACAACTTAGTAGCTTAAGCACATGCTTAAGCTACTAAGCACAGAATCAGAGCCGAAATCATATTTTGAGTACCTATTAAATTATATTGCTCTCTAACTGAAAATAATTTGCGTTAAAATTGACATTCCAGATTCAAATTTCATAACAGTCAATTATATTTATTCATAGGTTACAGAAGTAACATTTTTTATAGTCTCTATATTAAATGCTACGTCATAATAATATTATTCGTACATGTCTAACATTAAGAAACATAGGGCATAGTGATTTGTCGCTCGAACTGGAGCAGCCCGACTGGTGAAATACCTCCACCTTACCGCAGCCAAATCACAATCACAGAAGTGTTGTGGTGTTGTTCCTGTGTGTGAGTAAGGTTTCCAGGGCTCTTGGGGGGTGCTACATTAGTAGCAGGGCAAGCCTTCAAGGTAAGGGCGACAAGTCCAGTTACAGCTTTATTATGCTGTACTTGTCACTCTTAAGCTAGGACCTCATTACCCCTTAACATCAGGTGGGATGAGGGCAATCTTGAAGTGTAATATATAAAAAAACAAGCATGCGCCTTTAACGTTTTATTTAAGATACTATTTAATGTAATGTAGGCAAAAATATAAGCTGTGGTCCTAAAAGTCTTTACACAATATACCTTAGTATTGTATTGCTCAACATTAAATCAATTCAATTCAATTCAATCATTTATTGCATGCCACATTACAAAAACAGTTACATAGGTGGTATATGTAGAAGGTATACATGTGACGCCCCGCAAGGGCATAGCAACTATAATAGGGCTTATTATCATTATTTATTAACATTAATTATCTTATATCTAATATGGCACTTACTCTATTATTCAATTATTCATACTAATTTATATAATGTATATATATATGGATATGTAAAACAAACAAAATCTTTCTTTTAATATATACACAAATGAGAAGAGAAAAAAAAATCAAAATATTAAAAAAAAAAATTATTGCTTCTTACACTTTAAACAACACAAACAATAAATTATTTAGTGTTCAAAGAATTCTTGCAGACTATAATAACATTTACTTATAAGATAAGACTTTAACTTATTATTAAATTGTGCTGGTTTTTCTAGGTTTTTATAAAGTTAGGTAAATTGTTGTAGATTTTAATTAACATGATGTGAGGGCTAGATGAAACTAATTTAAATTTGGAGAATGGGACTTTAAGATAGACATAGTATTGCTCTGATTCTGTATAAGGTAGCTAAAGCACTTGTGTTACATAAGTCTAAGCAACCAGTTCTATTTCAACACCGGGGCTCAAGAAAATATAGAAAAATTCGTTTCCCATATTGACCCGACCGGGAAGCAAACCCAGGACCTCACAGATGGCACAATTGCTAAGTCCAGCCCGCTCGCCTCTCGGCTACAGAGGTCAAGATGTGTACATTGCGAGTTAATGCTATTGTATCAGAATAATATAATTGTAACATCAAGTTACGTACTATGAAGCTCGGTTCACTCTCCAACGTAATCCTAGAAAATGTAACATAGCATTCCAACCCTCCCAGTCGGAAAGGTATGTTATATGTACTTGGCAGTGTAATACCTAGCTCCGGTTGTGTTTATCTACCGTTCAATAGGATTTTGGGATTGAAAGAGGAGAGAGTGCTTTCGTGTGTAGCGCAAACACTCACGACACTTTAAACAACGCCTGCGCAGTTGACTGGTCTCAATGAAATGGTCGCTTCAGCGAAAATTGGTCCTGACAATTTTTGAACTAAAACTTCGGAAGTTGTTTGGAGTTTTTAGGATTTCGTAGCCGAAATGTCTATTTTTAACTCATAATTTCAGTATTAATTAGCCGAATGGCAAAAAATTCAACGCTTATGGATACGTCATTTCTTTGTCTAAACCAAAATGTAGGTTACTACTTAGTGCTGCAGTTCCTATAGATGTATGATGAATTTAATTTAGATAATAAATACAAGTTATGGAGTAGTCATGCTCGCTAAAATGTCACTGGGGTGGTGGCGCTATGTGGCGGGCCGTTACATTCTCTTCAATATGGTTGAGTGAAGCGATGGCTGGCACATACGTCATGCCTGTGAACAGGTGCCACCTTTGGGGTCTGGTGTGCTCCAGCTTACCTTTCGAAAGTAAATACTTACTTGAGTAGTCAATTGTTTCATTACTCATCAAAACCATACTATATGACTCGGTTCGAAGTGAGCTACACATAGCAATAAGTTAGATACTGCTACTGTAACTGATCTGCTGAGTTTTCTTGTTTGATGATAGTTTGTCAGTCACAAAGCATTGAAAATCTCTTAACTATAACCATTATTATATCGAAAATTAGTTTTAGTCAATGTTAACTTAAGTAGTTTATTATGGTAAACTAATGCCTGATTCTAATATTTGAAAAACGAATCGTTTTATTTACGCATTACATTTAATAAATTGTGCGAGGCGTAAACTAAAACCGTTCCAGAGTCGTAGTCAGTTGGAGGAAAACTCATTGTCATTTTTTACACATTACAAATCGTAAAATATTGGTACCTGGTATTAGTAATTTCGATAAGTAGTTTTAAGCGATTGCACGGTTCGGCCTTTAAATTGTTATTGCAAAAATCTGTTGCAGAGTAATGTTTTATAGCCTTAATCCTTCCCCGATACATGAACTATCTAACAATAATAATTTTCTAATTCGGGCCTTACTTCATGACATAAGCGCACTCAAACTAACAAATAAACAAACAAACTCTTCAGCTTTATAATAGAATTTTATTAGTAGGTGCATAAATGTAGAAAGTAATAGAGTTTTAAAGTTCAAGTTCTCTAGCTCTAAACATTGTAATGATTAGGATAACTACTGAGTTTCTTGCTGGATTCTTCTCGGTAGAATTAAGTTCGGAACCGGCTGTAGCTTCAATTTTTATTTGTATGCATTGTGACATTAATAAATGAATTGATTGAAAGCACTTTTTTTTATTAAGTAATTTAAAATAAAAAGCAACACCTATCCTGAAATGCATGTAAAAATACTTTCTCAACAAATATTTGGTATCATTTGTTGAGAAAAATAATTATTTTCGACATTTTCATGTTTATTGCAATGCGTATAGTATATCTTGATGTGCAGCATAAAATGTTTGAATTACATTCATTTTGATTAACATATATTTCATTATCATTAGACAAATGTGTTTAACTGTATTTGTTCTTTAAAAGTAAGCGCGTTTGATACTTCACAAAAATATTACTTACCATTAATATTGCTGCATAATGAAAATATTACAAAAAGAAAAGAACGCGAGATGTAGCTAAATAGCTGCGAAAAATACAAATTTTCGCTGTAAGTCGTTAAAAGCAGAAGCGAAAATTTAAAAGCAAGACACGTTGGACCAATAAAAACGAGGCCGTAACAGTATTCGCCGACAAATGGCTCATAATCTCTTGTGATGCGGGGCTGGGTGGAGAGGGGAGATGATATCCAAATTGGGGCTTTAAAACATTGTGTGAGAGTGTATCTGAAATTATTGTTGGAAACTTGCAATAAAAATAGATGACGTTCGCATCAGCGTACAAGATGCAGATAAGAAATTAAGTCCATAAATAGTATGTAGTTCTAAAAATACTCGACAGGTGTCCGACAGATTTGACGACTTCTGTGGCCGAGAGGCTAGCGGGCCGGACTTTGGCGTCGCGGCATCTTTGAGGTCCCGAGTTGGATCCCCGGTCGGGTCAATATGGGAAACGAACTTTTCTGAATTGTCTCTGGTCTGGGTGTTGTGGTGCCGTTGTTGTTTCTTATTTCTGTAACACATGTGCTTAAGCTACTTAGCACAGAATCAGAGCAATGTATTTGATGTTGTGTTATATTTATTTATTTATGTCACTTACCGCAGGCTGAGAGGTTTTTACAACAATTCATCGCCTACGATAACTTGCGGTTAGCTCAGTTGGAAGAGCAGCACGCGCGATACGTGAAGGTTATGGGTTCGAGCCCTATGGGGCGCGGTATGCCGCAAGGGAAGATTTTTCTGTTTCTTCAAAAAAACTAAAGGCAGTTTTTAGCTCTAAAACTCTAAAAATAGCTGTCGAAAGGCACTTTTATTTTGTAGTAGTTCTTAAAATAATGCACAATGAATCAGTCGAATAATATGTTGCCACTTTAAAACGATTATGAAGGTGGTGATTTTCAAACAAGCTGTTCAAACTTCAGCAGCGCAATTATTTTCTTGTTAGGAACTTTTTTCTCACGTAAATGTTGCTTAAAAGCCATGTTTTTTTTAAAAAAATCGTAATGGCGTTGAACGCAATATTGTTTTAAAACGGTTCAATGCGAAGTACAGTCGACAGCACGTTGACGTAAACACTTGTCGTTCAATTTTGGTTCTTATGTGTACGTCGTTAGGGCGGTACAATGTTTAAGTGTGTGGTCTGGTGTGCTTTTATCTATACTGACTGGTCTAAGAGAACAACAGTCAGTTCTCTAATTCCCGGTTCCAATATTTGAAAAAAGAATCCGCCCTAGTTACAGATCGTAATAAATTATATCGTAAAAAGCGATTGACTGACTGATGAAAGTATATAATGGAACGGTATTGACATAATTTGACGACCTCCGTAGCCGTGAGGCGAGCGTGCCGGACTTTGGCGTCGCGCCATCTCTGAGGTCCCAGGTTCGATCCCTGGTTGGGTCAATATGGGAAACGAACTTTTCTGTATTGTCTCGGGTCTGGGTGTTGTGGTACCGTCGTTGTTTCTGATTTCTGTTACACAAGTGCTTTAGTTACTCACCACAGAATCAGAGCAATGTATGTCATGTTGTCCAATATTTATTTATATTTATTAACAACTGACGACGTTGTCAGTTGGAGAAAAACGAATAGTCATTTTTGACACTTACGAATCGTAATATATTGGAATCGGGCATAAGACAACCAAAGATCGTGTGTTTGATGCCACTCATCACATCCCACATTAATATTTGTGTTTGAGACACTAGATGAAAAATCCAGGAACTCAAAAAAAAGCATTTTGCATATAATATATAGATATTATACATTTATCAATCCTTTAAATTAAATAATTCAATTTTAAAATTACACACCACACTGTATTATGTCTTAGTGCAAAACTAGTTATAATTTCCAGATAATTTCAGCTTTCTTTGTAACGTGAACCTCAGAGTTTCTAGTCAGAATCTTTTCTATACGTTAAAAGTTTTGAACCAGAGGTAGAGTCATTTGCATTAGTAAATATACATTTCATAAATATAACTAATGTAATTTACATTAATAAAATAATTTTGAACTTTGATTTACTAAACGCGATACAAGCCAACAAAATCTACTCTAATTGTCTTATATTAGATTGATAGATACACTTTATTGCACAGAAAATTTTATAGAAATTGGTTTTACAGACATAATCTAGTACAATTTAGGCGGTCTTATTGCTAGAAAGCAATATTTTCCAGACAACCTTTAGGTAGAGGAATTGTAGATATTGAGAAAAGGGTGCGGTCGTGCAAAAGTATTATTGAGAAAATATTAACAGGAAACATAAATACCATAACATGATTAATACAAAAAAATAAATAATAATATTACATAAAAATAATAACATAATAAATAAATACACATATATATATAATCTGATTAAATACCAACAAATGCTTTATTTAAAATACCTTGATCAAGGATACAAGTTTACGTTTAGTTAGGAGAAAGAAAGAAAGATTTTACTCTTGATTTGAAAATGGGAAGGGACTCAGATTCCCTGATAGGTAAAGGAAGGGAATTCCATATGCGTATGGACTGGACAGTGAAATATTGTGAGTAGTATTCAGAGGTATGATTAGGAAAAGTTAGAAGTTTACGAGAAGATCGCATACCACGCTCCTTAATGGGTTGCATGAAATGGAAACGTTCTTTCAGATATGGAGGGGATAGAGGATTAAATAAAATATTATATAGAAGAGATAAAAGATGGAGGGCACGTTGACGACGAATAGGAAGCCGATTAAGCTGAGCCCGAAAATTAAAGACATGGTCATACTTGCGTAAGCCGAAGATGATGCGGATACAAACATTTTGAAGACGCTCAAGCTTGTCAAGAAATACCTCATTGAGATTTGTATAGCAACAGTCAGCATAATCAAGAATAGGCAATAGTAAAGCCTGTACTAGCTCAATTATATTTCTCGTAATTAATACAACGTAAATATTTTTCGTAATCTGATGGACCTAACAGACATTTTAAGTCGTCTTTCCTAATTTCTCCTTAAACAAGAATCCAATTGGCGTAAATGTATCCGTGCAATTTTTCTGTAACGTTTCTGCTGCGGTATTTATTTACTAAGCACGATACAAGCAAACGAAATATATCGTTCTAATCAAGTGAGATTGTCCCACATCTCAGCGGCGTGGCGTGGAATACCGATCGGATAGGCTGACCGCAATCAGACCACAGGGATACTTACTTTGTAGGTGCTTCACCGAGAAATTTATTTGTTCCAGTTTCGTATGAGAAAGAAAAATAATCAATATATACGTAGTCAACATCATTAGTTTGTGTACCTTATAAGTTAGCGCGGGTCAAAAGGTATGTGCCTTTTAATATTAGAAGCAGCAGGACCAATTTGGGTCACCACGCCACCATGAACAGACTATAGCGGCAGTATAATGAACTTTGCAAAGCATGTGACCTTGACATCTTTGCAGATAAGCCCCAGAAATTTAGGCGTCAGATACTTCGGTCTTTTGATATGACGCCAAGATAGAGATTGACTGTTTCATATCCAATTATGTTTATAAATAATTCAAATATTATGTTTTTAAGCCCTATTTTACCTTTGTTTATAAAATAAAAATGTAAGTCCACATTGCATGCCGTGGCAACTTCTAATTAAGAAGACGCTTAGCTTTAAGTTTATGTTGTTCCTTAGCATGTATTGTCAGCGTTTTTCTTGTTGGTTGTCCTAATAAAGCAAAATAAAATAAAATAAATACACCTCAATACCTTGTCACATTAAACGTCCGCGTGTCTGAGTAAGTCAAATAGATAGTTGGCTTAATGAGACAAGGTACTGAGTCGATCAGCAACTGAAGATGCTGACTATACCACGGTCATCCGAATTCATGCCCCAAATTTTGAAGAACGCTTGTTTTTATGGTACCATTCTCAAAGGGTTAAAACGGAACCCTATTGCTAAGACTTCGCTGTCCGTCCGTCCATCCATCTGTCTGTCTGTCTGTCTGTTACCAGGCTATATCTCAAGAACCGTGTAGTAGAATCACTTTACGTTATATTCAAGGACGATTCGAAAGTGTTATTAAACGTAACCTATTTGAATAAAGAAATATTTGATTTGATTTGAACAAATACTAGAAAAAAGTAACAGCAACAGGTATACGCTTGAAATATTTAGTTGTACATTTACTTCAAAAATAATAATTGTCTGCGCCAGTTTCCGAACGAAAGCTTTACAAATAAGCGTTTAGCATTGTCTGCGCCAGTTTTTACACGTACGCTTTAACAATGAGCGTTTTAAAAAATAAAAAACTATCTTGAACACACTTTGTTCTAGAAAATTATTTCAACTTAAACTAATAATTATTTCAACTTAAACCATGTCTGTTTTATTGTGAAACAAAATTAATTTGTCTCCAACGTAGACAATAATTGTGTCTAATGTTAAATAGACTACTGTTCTCTTCGTACGCGAGTCCGTCTCGCACTTAGCTTTTTTTTTTTCTTTCGGGGAGAAATGCATGACGCACCGTACCGCCACTCGAGGGAGAGGGGCGACGTGTGTGGGACTCCTGGGTAGGCCTACCCACTAAAACTCCCCGATGGACCTCATCGCCCTAAACGGCGGTGCTGTGGGAAGCAGTAAAACCATTACCACCACAGCGCCGCCCGGCGGAATGGCCGCTTTCGCGGCCCCGTCTCCTCCCCACTGGATGGTTGGGGGGGGTAAGCAGGGATAGCCGATCCCGTCTCGCACTTAGCTGGTTTTACTTCTTCAACACAGCTTATTGTTTGTTTAACGGTCCGTTGATCATCGTTTTATCCCGCATTTCCACTGATTTTTCGCTCCTGTTGGGGGCAGAAAGATGTTTTATAATCTTAAGCCATCTCAGCTTCAGACAATACCGGTTTTTCTACATAGTCTTTTATAGTCGTTGTATGTAATATGGTCAAAATTTTATGTCAATAAATAGACAGCGAAAATTTCCACACAAAAATAATTTTCAATTCAAACCAGTTGTCCTTGACATTTAAAATAATTTAACGGGTCAAAACGCGACACCATTTTTATTTAGTAGTTAATACGAACTACTTACTGCCCGATTACTACTTATTGAGTCAGCTCGTGAGCACGGTTGGTGCAACTAACCAAAACGTCGGGCAGTAAGTAGTTTGTATTAATTACTAAATAAAAATGGTGTCGCGTTTCGACCCGTTCAATTATTTAAAATTTTTAAAATGGAACGCGACAGTTGTTCTTGAGATTACCACTATAAAACAAATAAACCAACTGTTTAGCTTTCAAATGTTAGTATGGATTTTTATTAATATACTAGCTGTCCCGGCGAACTTTTTTTTAGTTTCTAACCTTTTAAACCTTCCCTGAACCTTCACAATTATTTCAGAACCAAGATTAGCCAAATCGGTTTAGCTGTTCTCGAGTTTTAGCGAGACTAACGAACAGCGATTCATTTTTATATAAAAGATTAATGCTCGGTTCCAATAATTGAAATACGAGGCGTCAGCTAAAAACGACTGATGACAGCTGATAAAAAAATCAAATCATGGAACCGTATTAACGACTCGTAGTCGGTTGAAGAAAAACGGATAGTCATTTTTTTTGACACATAACGAATCGTACAATATTGGAACTGGGCATAAGGAATCAATTTACCAGCATAATTAGACTAAATAGAACATTTATTGCCAATGAAGTTTCCACGAATAGTTTTTTCATACAGTATTTAAACATGTATTACTTTGCTTACATTATGGTTACCAGGCGTGCTTCATATCCGAGAGGCTAGCAGGCCGGATTTAGCACCATGTGAGGTCCTGAATTCAATTCCCGATCGAGTTAACATTGGAAACACGGGTCTGGGTATTGTGGTATCATCGTTTTTTTATTTATTTGATAACACAAGTGCCTACGCTCTTATATGATGTTGTTCAATGAATTCATTTTTTCATTGTTCTGCATTGTAGTTAAGTTAGATTGAACTCAGTAGATGTATGTTACCATAACGACTCGTAAAAAGTTTATGTCGCTACAAGCTTATCTGCAAGGCACAGCGCATCTATGATGCATGGCTACGAGAGTGCTTTTCATGCAAAACATGATTTAATATGTCATCACAAATTTAAGTGTAAAAAGGATTTGTTATGAAAGGATAAGAAATAGGGTAAGCAGTCTTAAATTATAAATTTAATTAAGGAAAGTCATACATATTATAAAACTGAAGAGTTTCGTTGTTTTTTTGAAAGTGAGTATTTCATATTTAGTAAAAATTATTGTCGTACGCCATTTGGCCTATTATAGCGTTACTATAATAATTTTGTTAACACCTACATATACCCTGACCTGTGATAACGATAAATAAATTTATTTGTATTTGTAGTTTTTTTTTTTTGGACAGCATCACATACATTGCTCTGATTCTGTGGTAAGTAGCTTAAGCACTTGTGTTACGGAAATCAGAAACAACGACGGTACCACAACACCCAGACTCGAGACAATATTGTCTCGGATCTGGAAAATTCCATATTTTCCAAATGGAAAAGTTCGTTTCCCATATTGACCCGACCGGGGATCGAACCCGGAACCTCAGAGATGGCGCTCGCCTAAATCAGGCCCGCTCGCCTCAAGTTATTAAAGTCAATTGTAAAAAAAAAATTATCTCCCCTTGCGGTGCGGGAATTGAACCCACGACCTTCACGTATCGCGCGTGCTGCTCTTTCTTCAAATTTTTCTGTTTCTAATATTTAAAGTTCGCTAGTACGGCGTATAGTACTATAAAAATAATAAAATCGATTAAATGTGATTTTTTTATATATCTATTTATAATGTTTTTCGAGTATTATTTATTGTTATTAATTAAACTATTAAATGTTAACATTCTACTTCGAAAAAACCTTTAATAAATTTGATGCACTGGTGGTGTTTGTCGCTTAAATAAAATACTAGAAAAGCACTTGAAATAAGGCCTTTTTTGTACTTTTTTATATATCTATCTTTCAACTGATAGTAAAGTTCAAATACTAGTAAATGTAGTATTGGATGATTGCAAATGAAACATCTTGCGAGCCATGCTAACGGGTAGGATATTTCGATATCAAATCCGTTGTCATCGCGATGTGGGTTCCTTTCTTGCTTACCATCAGGCTGGGAAGAGCCAATATACTGCGCTACTAAATAAAAAAAATAATTATGGTCACTATTAAAGGACTAACCCCCACCTTTACTGTTTTAGTTCAGAGAGTAATATTTACTAAGATGAATGCTAAACATTTTCAATCGGATTTGCGGTCAGAACCCATCCGATTTGTATTCAGTTCACCTGTCTGCAGGGTTGTCGAGTTATAATGGCGTCACTTCTCATACGATACAGAATAAAGTACATGTTTATTTAATTGGTACGTGGTTTCGTTAATTATTCATGCCCTTCGTACGTTTGAAGGGCTTGTGGTAGGTTAATGAAAAGTGTGCATATTAAAGTAGATGCTAGTAGATACAGTACTGTAGTATATTTTAGGATTTCAACAGTAAGTGAAATCCATACTATAATATTATAAATGCGAAAGTAACTCTGTCTGTCTGTCTGTCTGTCCGTCTGTTACTCTTTCACGCCTAAACGGCTGAACGGATTTTGATGAAATTTGGTATAGGTATACGTTGAATCTCAAGAACGGACATAGGCTACTTTTTATTATAAAATAAGGGGGGATGGGGGTAACACCACCTTTGAAAGTTTATATGGAAAAATGTTTATTTTTGAAGTTAGAGATATGAAATTTGGCACAAATATAGCTCGAAACTTGGATTAAAATATAGACTACTTTTTGTTTCGAGTATTAGGGGAGAAAGGGGTAAAACCGACCATGAAAGGATGTAGTCCACGCAACGGAATCGCGAGCACAACTAGTAATAGAATAAAATACTAATCACTACATAGCAGGTATACAACAAAGTTACTTTAAATGCTTAAATCTTTCAAATAACGCAACGGATTTTGATGCAATTTTTTTGATAGATAGAGTGATAGGAAGGTTTATTTTTTTTGATGATGGTTGATGATCAAAATTTTTGTTAATTGGTCGCGTTCTAAGGGGGACTGGAGTAGTCATGCTCAGTAAAACGTCACTGGGGTGGTGGCGCTATGTGGCGGGTCGTTACATTCCCTACAATATGGTTGAGTGAAGCGATGGCTGGCACATACGTCATGCTTGTGAACAGGTGCCACCTTTGGGGACTGGTCTGCTCCAGTTTACCTCTTAAAATAACATAATACTTAATGCTTTTTTTTCACTCATCAAAATAAAACTATATGATTTGGTCCAAAGTGTTCTACACATAGCTATAAGTTAGATACTGCCACTGTAATTAATCTGCTGAGTTTCTTACCGGTGTCTTCTCGGTAGATATAGGTTCCGAACCGGAAGTAGAATCACTTTGCATTATATACAATGACGATTCGAAAGTGTTATTATATGTAACCTACTTGAATAAACAAATATTGAATTTGTAGTAAAACTCAGTTCTCCAAATAACACAGATATTTATTTTCTTAAATACAAATACAAGTTACACCGTAGAACACCGTTACACTCTCCGATATCTCTGTAGCGTCCCGATTACACGTCCGTCTCGTTTGAGCGCCAAGACAAGAATGCCCCCACTCGCCGGCCGCCATACTTTTCTGCTCGGTGAATTCAAATTTCGAATAACCGGATATCGACTATTTTTAATTTTTAATTGTGAACCTTACACTCGTCCATCCTGACCTCGTGCATGTCCTCATGCACGGTGCCAGAATAGAGCGCCGCTTAAAATAACAAAACCTTTAACCTTATACTCGGCGAATGAGAGCATTATAACATCCTTATTATATATACCATCATATTTAAACCATCATCCAAAAACGAATCCTGTAAACCCATCCAATTCTTACAGGAAACCTTTTTGATCGCAAACCCATCCAATTCTTGCGACCAAATTAACACTGAACTGATAATGCGAACCCATCCAATTCTCGCATACCAAATCCATATTTATCACTGTTAATCGTTGCTAACCCATCCATTTCTAGCAACGATACTCCGTAACATAATTAAGCAAAAAAAAAAAAATCTCAATATTAACACAAAAGTTTATAAAATTATCAATTACTTTTTCATAACATCCTTATTATATATACCATCATATTTAAACCATCATCCAAAAACGAATCCTGTAAACCCATCCAATTCTTACAGGAAACCTTTTTGATCGCAAACCCATCCAATTCTTGCGACCAAATTAACACTGAACTGATAATGCAAACCCATCCAATTCTCGCATACCAAATCCATATTTATCACTGTTAATCGTTGCTAACCCATCCATTTCTAGCAACGATACTCCGTAACATAATTAAGCAAAAAAATCTCAAAGTATTAACACAAAAGTTTATAAAATTACCAATTACTTTTTCATGTGTACTTATGAAGAAATACATTCCTAAAAAGTAAGTTCATTCCTTTTGCATTTAATTAAAATCAATTCATTAATATAATACACAACAATTAGCAAAATAAATATATAAAACGATTCTAGACCTTACTAAACCTTTCATTAAATAAATAAATTATAAATAAATAAATATTGGACAACATCACATACATTGCTCTGATTCTGTGGTAAGTAGCTAAAGCACTTGTGTTACATAAATCAGAAACAACGACGGTACCACAACACCCAGACCCGAGACAATATAGAAAAGTTCGTTTCCTTTATTGACCCGACCGGGGATCGAACCCGGAACCTCAGAGATGGCGCGACGCCAATGTCCGGCACGCTTGCCTCTCGGCTACGGAGGTCGTCATTCGCATTCATTTTTACCGTACTTTGTATTCCTATATAAAATAAGAGTAATCAACTACAATTCATAATAACACAAGCATGTAATTAGTACATAAGATCTCATGTACCTACTAATAATAACAAGCTTATTTGATATACGTACAACAACACTTGTAAATCTACTCTATATATTGTTTTTTCAATTCTCATAAGTAACAACCATTCCAGTATTACATTATCACTAATCATCTATTCCAGAGCCTGAGTAATTAATGTTTTCATCATTAGAATCACTATTAACATTAAGAGCGGCGAGATGAACCCAGGGCAACATTCGATCAGTAGCTACTGTGGTTTTGCGTTTATTTTTAGTGCCTGTTAGACCCGGTATTGATTAGGTTCAATACTTTATAACGGTTATTTACCAATATTTTTACTACCTGATAAGGCCCAATCTATGAAGGAAGAAGTTTTGTACTTTTACCATCGTTGTTAAAAGACACATTCGTTATTTTAACTAATTCACCGACCTTGTACGTGCGTGCCGGTTTTCTATTTTTATCATAATTATCTTTCTTTTTAGTTTGCTCTAGTCGTATTTTATTTTTAACTTCCTCCTTAATCGTTATTAAGTCGCAATCTTCACGAGTGGTCCGATTAAATTCATTTAATTTTGGATCTCAACGGGCTCATTCCTGTTAACATTTTCACCATTAGACTTAAAGTTACATTGCTCAGACTTATGGCCAAATTTATTACAGGTGAGGCATTTTATAAGAGGTTTGGGGCATTTCATAAATGGATGCCCGCGCTCTTTGCAATTGTAGCAAAACAAACTTGAGTTAACTACTGTTGTATTATGTCTTTTACCGTCCGAGTTAATAATGTTTGTAGTCTTAACATCCTGTGAAAGCTCATTTCTAAAATTTAACCGGTCAAATGTTAGCGTTGGTTGTACTACATCTTTATTACTCATGAGAAATCTTAGGAGTTGGTCAGGTTCCGAACATCGCAATGCTAAGGCACTAGTTTTTAGGGTCTTATCGCTTAGACCATGTATAACACAATCGACAGCACGCTTACCGACGATGTCACACTGATTCAACATCGCAATCTTTTCATAAAAATAAGTTTCAATAGGTTCGTTAATTCTACTCCTTCTTTTAAGCATATCTTCCAGGGATTGGCCAAAATTCTGTTCACAAGGAAAAGCAGCTACTAGTTTTTCTTGCCATTCTGGCCAACTAAATAAAATTGAATTTAATCCCTCGTACCAGGTCTTGGCCAATCCCTGAAGTTTTTGCATGGCAAAATGGATAACAGTTCTATCGTCCCATCCATAGACGGTGGCACACTCGTTAACTTTTCGCAACCACACATCGATCCGTTGATTTTTGGATGAAGGGTCAAACTCGGGTAGTATATTTTTATTATGTATGTTATTTACACTATGTGCCGCCGTTGATGGTTGAGACGATTTTAATGACTTTAAAATATGTACTATATCACGGGCAGAGAAAGCTGGACTTGGCGACTTCCTTAAAGATCGAGGGGTCGATTCTCCATTACGATGGTCTCGTCGATCATGTTGCCTATCTATCTCATCAATCCGAGACTGTTGCTGCTCGGATCGTCGCAACGTTCTGGCTGGTGCCTGTTCATTGCGCTTAGAGCAACTTCGCGATCTTGACCTGTACCGCAATCTACTCCGCCTATGTTCTATTTCCCGCTCCAATCTCCTAACTTTATCCCGTTCACGTTCTAACTCACGTTCCTTGTCCTGGATACTTCTACTGCGCCCATGGTGCTGCGTGACGCTGCGACTTCGACCGCTGCGGCTTCTCCGTCGTTGCGCCATGCTGCGAAGGTGGCTCCGGCTTTGTCTACCTCCATCACCATCGCCAGACTCAGTACACCCCGGAGTTCGCAACCGGTGATTCTCGCCACTGTCGTCTTGCTCCATTATCTTTAGCTCGGAACAACAAATTATATTTGAGATTTTAAATGTGTAAGACAGGAATTCATTTAAACGCCTATAACTCGAAAACGGAACATCCTAGCTTGGAAATAACAGAAATTTTGACCCACTTTATAAAACTTCACACCCGTCTTGTTACTTTAGAATTTGACCTTAAGTGACCTTGACTTTGACCCGAAATTTTTCTACCAAAACTTATTATACTAAGAACTCTGTTGTTAGTTACATGCAAATAACAGATTTAAAAACTTTTAAGGAAAATATATTTTAAAAGGGTACCCTCAAAAATTGCATAAATATTCTTCAATTAAATTTAATTAACGACCATTGTCTTAAAATTGGTACCAATAAACATAAAGTGCAGCAATATATTATTAAAATCCAATAAAACAACTTGCAAATTTAATTTGATCAAATATTAATAGAAAAACTATAAAAGTGGGCATGTACTTACCACTTCTGATTTGTAGTAAAACTCAGTTCTCCAAATAACACAGATATTTATTTTCTTAAATACAAATACAAGTTACACCGTAGAACACCGTTACACTCTCCGATATCTCTGTAGCGTCCCGATTACACGTCCGTCTCGTTTGAGCGCCAAGACAAGAATGCCCCCACTCGCCGGCCGCCATACTTTTCTGCTCGGTGAATTCAAATTTCGAATAACCGGATATCGACTATTTTTAATTTTTAATTGTGAACCTTACAAATTTGAATTTTACTTTAGTATGTATAATCCATACATGTTAAAGATCATTATGAACGTAAAAGTTTGTAAGAAAGTAGGGATGTCTGGGAATAAATATATGGCGACCGCCGTAGCCGAGAGGCGAGCGTGCTGGACTTTGGCGTCGCGCCATCTCTGAGGTTCCGGGTTCGATCCCCGGTCGGGTCAATACGGGAAACGATCTTTTCTCTATTGTCTCGTGTCTGGGTGTTGTGGTACCGTCGTTATTTCTGATTTCTGTAACACAAGTGCTTTAGCTACATACCACAGAATCAGAGCAATGTATGTGATGTGGATTTTATTATTTTTATAGTACTATGCGCCGTACTAGCGAACTTTAAATATTAGAAACAGAAAAATTTTATCTCCCCCTGTATGTGATGTGGTCCAATATTTATTTTTTATTTATTTATAAATAGATATCTGTATGTATCTTTGTTACTCTTTCACGAAAAAAGTAGGTAAGGTAGTCCAGACCGATAATACACATAGATACAAGATGTACCAATGAAATGTTTTGTCTTTTACTAATATCTCCGACTAGCGGCCCGCTGTGGTTTCGCACTCGTAGTTCCTACTTTTTTCTTCATTTTCTACTATTTTTTTGCTTCTATTGGTCGCAGGGTTATTTTAAATAGCCTAAAGCTTTCCTTAATAAGTGACTATTCAAAACAAAAATAATATTTATAATTCGGATCAGTAGTTCCTGAGATAAACGCATTCAAACAAACTCTTCAGTTTTATCGACGACCTTCGTAGCCGAGAGGCGAGCGGGCCTGACATTTGGCGTCGCGCCATCTCTGAGTTACCGGGGCTCGCCCTGGTCGGGACAATATAACCTTCCTATATTATCTCGGGTCTGGGTGTTGTGGGTTGTTACTGATTTCTGGAACATAAGTGCATAAACTACTGAGCACAGAATCATAGCAATGTATGTGATGTTGTCTAATATATGTTTTAAAGAAACAGAAAAAAATCATCTGTTGGAAGAGCAGCACGCGCGATACGTGAAGGTCGTGGGTTCGAGTCCTGCACCGAAAGGGGAGATGACATTTTTCTTTTTCTTTAAAATATTTAAATTTCGCTAGTGCATCGTAAATCACTTTAAACATCATAATGTCTAATATACGTATATTTATGATTCATAACTACTCATCTTTTAAAAAATGTCGGTCAATCGAAAATTCAGCCCTACGCACTCCTTCCAAAGCTCCCTTAGATTAGTATTCTTCGGGCGGGCTGTATAGACGGCAAATAAACAACCCCTATCAGAATTAACCTGGAGTCCTTAATCTGCTCATTCGATGCGCATGATTGACTCGAGGGTAAATGGAAGGGCGTCAATCAGGTTTGGCTTTGCCCCGGATTTACTATTGTATTGAACTGAACTCGTAATCTTTGATTGGATTTGCTGGAACTGGCGTGGCGTGCATGGGAGGCAAGCAATGGGTGTGCAAGTAGGTATGGATTAATGTTTATGACGGATTTGGAAGTTGAATGGCCTTGGAACAGTAAAGAAGTGGAGACCTTCCGCCACGAATAACACATAAAATTTTTATTATTTTCCAGTCGAATTAGTTAAATGATCTAAAGGCAAATTACTGTAGGTAAGATCAAACGCAAAATATATTGAAAGGAATTGTCTGCTCTTATTTAATTGCCTGAATTTGATTAATTTTCAAAGTTCATATTATGGGACCCCTTTTTTGAATAGGCAACGGAGCTGAAGCCCTGATTATTTTCCTCTAGTTTTGGCTATTTGAATGTTGTGTATGACGAACGAAAACCTTATGTTATTTCACCTTTAAGAGAGGTAGGGCATAGCGATTTATCGCTCGAGCTGGAGCAGCCCGACTGGTGAAATACCTCCACCTTACAGGAAACCCAAAGCTACCCAAAGCCAAATACCAATCACTTCTGTGTTGTTGTGTTCTTGCGTGTGGGTAAGGTTTCGAGAGCTCTAGGGGGGTGCTACATTAGTAGCAGGGGTCAATCCTTCAAGGTAAGGGCGACAAGTCTAGTAACAGATTTATTATGCTGTTACTTGTCACTCTTTAAGCTAGGACCTCAGTATCACTTAGCTTCAGGTGGGTTGAGGTCAATATTGCAATATAAAAGAAAAACATAATATTATAAACATAATTTAAAGTGAGGTATATTTAATAATAAAAATGGTTATCAATAATTGCGGCAACCTTTATTAGCTACGCACAAAGGCATCATTAATTACAAACCGGTAAATATTTGCCACAAGTTATTGAATAGTGCTTACACACCAATTAATTTGTTAACGTGAATTAAGCACCTGTTAATATTTAATTAAAATAATTGTCATGCACGGCTGGCACATTTTCTGCTGGAGTGGTTGTTCACTGGTCTGAATAAATGCCACCGGGCATTAAACCTTTTGGTGCATACAATTAAGTTGAAATTCAATAAAAGATATTTCACAATACTTCTCTAGTGCTTTATCGTCTTCAGCCTATTAGTATCCAATACTGGCCAAAGGCTTCTTTAACAGGTCTGCGTCATCTAAATTCCGCGTTCTATTTTGAAAAGTTAACGTGCAACATAGTAATAATTCGAGTTTTGAGCTTCTGACTAAATTTCACGACTAAATTAAAGTACGCTTTAGGTGATTTTATATATATATATATCATTTAATTACGTTGGTTTGACTCATCCGAGACGGGACCTCGGCATGCAAAGCTTGATGATCAACTTGAAAATCCCTGCTGATCCAACAGCTAAAGCTGCCTTCAAACTGCCTTTCAAAGATGCGTGTTATAAATGTAACTTAATCCCGTTGCTTTGGTAACCCGTCCAATACAGACCTCGGCATGATGATTAACTTGAAAATCCAACAGCTAATGGTAATTTATAACTTTAAAGACGCGTGCGGTAAATGTCACTTAACTCCTTTGGTTTGGTCACCGCAACACAAATAATTTAAGACTACATCTAAGAATTGATAAAATTAGTAATTATTTTGTGAGGTCAAGTCTGAAGTTGCGTAATAAGATGTCAGAAAATATAACTAATATTCGAATCGAAAACTGTATCATGAAAAGCAGCTATTATAAAATAGAAGACAAAAATATTTGGACCAGATAGCATTATTTATGTACATTAGGGGTAAACGAGTTCTGGAGTAGAGACCACGCCTCGGTAAACGTAGTGTAGGACGCCCTCAGGTCAGGTGGAGTGACGATTTGCGCAGGACGGCTGGCAGGAGCTGGATGAGAGTCGCCGAAAACCGAGCGAAGTGGCGAACATTTGGAGAGGCCTATGTCCAGCAGTAGACTGCGACAGGCTGATGATGATGATGATGATGATGATGATGATGTACATTAGACATAAGCTCAATCGTTTGCATGTTTTTTGTGTCGTTCTATATTTATACATTTTTAAAATTATAACTATCGAGTTTCTTGCCGATTCTTCGGCGGTAGTTTAGGATAATCTGCCGATTCGTAAGTGCTTTTGTAAAAGTTTACATCAATGAAGACATTTTCTATTCTATTCTGGCAATTAGGATCAGGGCTCCTTCCTACTTCAATTGCCGTTGAGCACAAATTTCCATTCGAAATGCTTATGCGAATAGAACGTATATTATTTTCAAATCAGGACCAATTTATCCGAAAATCCTTTCTTTTACGACCTCTGAAACTAAACGTTGCCCCCTTTCCTAGTAAAGCTGTTTTCACACTAAAGTGTTTCAAAGAAAATAAAATTATATTCATTCTTATTTATCTAAGCGAAATTTTGTGAGAATAGACTGTCTGATAGTGTACCTTTTTCAAGCTAGATCGTTTCAAATCATCTGGACATTTAATATATTATTAGTGCCTACCGCCGCTGCGGACACCCGAGACTCACACTCCAGCTCTTCCTTCGAGGGCCAGATGAGTCTCGAGACCCATCGGCCGTGGAGGATAGGGAGGCCGGCAAACGCAATACCGCATCCTTTACTTCCTCTGCGACCCCACCACAAAGCGATTCGTGCCCGCGCGTCATGTGCCGGATCACGAAAGACAAGGATATCTGCAACGAAACACCGAGGTTCTCCTCTTCCTCCACGGTCCACCTCTGCCCTTGCGGGCTTGCCACAGAAAGCCACCTGCTCTCCACTGCCTATCTCGGGATCCGTTTTCGCTCCACCTTGTGCACCAGCCTCAACGCACCAGACCACAGGATTGCTGAGCCCCCCGATCGCTACAAGATGTGGTTATCACGAAACCAGTTATTACTTCATTGTGCACACAGCCTAACTCACATCAAGCGAATAAAACGAAGCGCTGCAGCGTGCATATTTATCGAACAATAACCATACATTTTAGTGCGGGCCCGAAATTGACGGTTTACGGTTAGACCCTTTTATGTCAGCAAGCACCTTCGCTTTAGCGATTTAGTTGACTTATTTTAGTGTTAGCGCGGAGTATTTCACTTTATGGTGCTGATGTCGGCGAGTCGCGTTTTCTTTAAGTTATGGCGTGTTTTAGGGGGTCGTTCTTGGGAAGAGGGCGTTATGATATATTGAAGCCGATTGAAAAAATATTTTCTTGGATGTACTCTTATTTTTTGGCGGTTTCTTAGGGTACTACTACTACTTACTATAATATTGTAACAAAAAGTATAAAAATAGACTTGAGGTGGATAAGTTTATGTTCAGACATCAGTAAAAGCTCTTCATCATTCAACGTTACGAGATCAGCTGATACTTCAATATTAATCGTTTAGCCTAGTCGGAAACCATTTGGTGGCTTGAGAACATCTGACTAACTTTTGCTCTTGGAAACTGAGATAGTTCGCATAAGAAACGTCTTAGAATAAGAACTTATTACCTTTACATTAACAAAACGTCGAAAATAGATTCAAATAACTACTGATTACAGTTTGTGTCTTGTTTTAAGTGCCAGGAAACCTGTTAAATAAACATTTAAAAAATTGATAAAAATGAAAACTATTTAAAAGGTATTCGATATGTTCATACTTTATTCTTTTGCCTATTCTTGAATACCCTTATTGTTGTACATTAACGTTGGTGAAAATATTGTCACTCCACTCAAATAAATACTGAAATATTCTCTTTCCTTTCGTTGAATTCCCCAGCCGCTATGTCCGTAACAATTTTCCACCCTCATCGTTCCAGGTTGAAAAAGTTCGTCTGTCGCCTGAAGATTAGCCAAAGTGGTACAAGCCCAGCGAATAGGAAATATAAACGAGCTTGTAAGACTATTAAGGCGGTACAGAAAAGGAAATACGATAAAAAAGTTGATGTCAACCGTGGACTAGTGATGTGCCCGATCGTCAAAAGGGTATATTTTTGAATAGGCAAAAGAATAAAGTATGAACATAAATTATATTTGCGATTACAACCTCGTAGTTTTTTTACTGAAAAACGTAAATAAGTAAAGCACGCTTTTAGCATAAAATCTACTCATTGAATTAATACTATTTTTGTACAAAACAGTCTTGAATAAATAAAACAAAACACGCAAATAAAAGCAGATAACAGAACCCTCCATGTGTCAGGCCGACACTGTTTTTTGAACTATCCAATGTCAGCAAGACCCCAATCAGATTTGCATCCCACAAAATATCGACAGAGTTGTGAGAATTTCGGTATTCGCTTTCCAGTTTACACGCAGAGTGGTGGAAATAAACGAAAAGCTGCTATAAATCTGCATAAGAGCCAATGGATTTTGAACACGAATGCACCAGAAGCATCAAACACAATTTCATTCCGTGTTTGTACCATTATTTGGAAAGGTTTTTAAGGCTTTACTCGTGTAACTATAAATTTGTAATACTAGCCTACAATCGATTCGATCAAATTATACAGGGCGTCAATTATACTTAGCCTTAAGGATGTCAATTATTATCATGTGATATGCATGAAAAATTTAATTGAATTTAAATATTTTAAAGAAATAGAAATAAATTATCTTCCCTTGCGGTGCGGGAATCGAACCCACGACCTTCACGTATATATATACTTCTACGCGCGTGCTGCTCTTCCAACTGAGCTAACCGCAAGTTATCGTAGGCAATGAAATTTTTCTGCTGTATCAACCTGTTAGCCTACGTAAGGTAAGTGCCCTCTGCCGAATATGTTTAAAACTACATACTTATCGATGCGTGGTACATTCGTTGCAGATATGTTTGAAAACCACGAAATCGAAGACACCTTGGCATCTTAATCGATTTTTACGACTTTTTATAGTGCACTATAAAAATCATAAAAATCGATTCATTGAATTTATTTCTTCATGCAAGTACGCAATACTTTTGAACCGCCATTGTGATATCCACACTATTTGACCACTAAATAAGACACCATATACTAGTTGTTATTTAATCGACACACAGTGTAGATACACATCCGTTTGGGTCGAGCGCCCGCCACAGACTGCCTCGTCCGTAGCTTACTTCAGCCAACTATGGCGTGTACATATATTTATTCACATAAATGCCACAGTCATTGAACACAATTTATTCCCTACTAATATTATAAATGCGAAAGTAACTCTGTCTGTATGTTACGCTTTCCCGCTTAAACCTCTCAATTAATTTTGATGAAATTTGGTATTGGTATACGTTGAACCTCAAGAACGGACAAAGGCTACTTTTTGTTAGAAAATAAGGGGGGCGATGGATGTAATACCACCTTTAAAAGTTTATATGGGAAAATGTTTATTTTTTTAAGTTAGAGGCACAAATACAGCTCGAAACTTGGATTAAAATATAGACTAGTTTTTGTTTCGAATATAAGGGGAGATAGGGGTAAAACCGACCATGAAAGGATGTAGCTAGTTTATTTTAAGTCAGCTAATATAAGTTTTGACCTTGCCTACTCGGTAGTCGGAGACAAGCTTGAGTGATTCTACAAATGCTAAAATATTCCACCTAATTTCTTGGAAAGCCTCATGACTATTTTGTAGTAATCTCTGTGATTAATGGCCGACCTCTTTCCATTTTATTATTATTTTATTCCGACTGCTCATATTTACATACATCGTTTCAAAGGAGGCGGTTAACTCACGCATATGCAATTAGATATGCCGGCTATTTAGTCATACGGATATTATTTTTGTACAAACAAACTTGCTCGGTTTTGTAAAGACGCTTTTTTCAGGGTGGCGAAATATGCTTTTCTATATATATTTTTTTTTATATTGCACTTCAAGATTGACCTCATCCCACCTGATGTTAAGTGGTAATGAGGTCCTAGCTTAAGGGTGACAAGTACAGCATAATAAATCTTTACTGGACTTGTCGCCCTTACCTTGAAGGCTTGACCCCTGCTACTAATGTAGCACCCCCCAGGAGCTCTGGAAACCTTACTCACACGCAGGACACACTTTACTCATATGCTAGTTGGTAGTTTTTAGGATTCCGTACCTAAAGGGTGAGCAGGATCTTATAACTAAGCTACGCTGCTTGTCGATCCGTCCATCCATCTGTCTGTCACCAGGCTATTTCTTTAGAACCGCAACATTTGAAATTGTCGCAAATTATGTTCTTTAATTGCCACTTTAACAACAAATACTAAAAAATAACATAAATGTTAAATGGGGGCTCCCATACGACTAACGCTATTTTTATTATGGTACGGTACCTTTCGTGTATGAAACCCATTCACACATGGTTGTTATTATTTTGTACAATTGTTGGTTTAATTTCCATACCACAGGTGCTTAAGCTATTTGGTTTAGAATCAGGTCATTGTGTATGATGTTGACTGATATTTTTTTTATTAATTTAGTCTGCTCCTAAACAGCTAGGTTTCTTTAGGATTCATCTTTACTAATACTAATATTATAAAGCGGAAAGTTATATTTGTTTGTTCCGCTTTTACGCCGTAACTACTACTGAACCGATTGCTTTGGCATTTTGCAGACGTAAAGTTAGAAGTCCGGATTAAATAAAAAGGTACTTTTTATCCCGGAAAAAATGATATTCTCAAGGTAAAAACAAAAATATACTTTGCTTGATGGATGGATTGGAGATCCGAAGACCAAATTCCACGCGGGCGAAGCCGCGGGTAGAAAGCTAGTGCTAACTAAATGAAAGTATTAAGCCCGGTTCAATGGGAGCGGGGTAAAAATTACCCGTGCAATATTAATTTGATATTGCGTAGTAGCCTGTACCTTAAAATATCAATAAAATTTTTGCACGGGTACTTCGGTTACAACATTGGAGTTTGATAAACATCCCTTTTTTTATATATGTATTATATAGACTATGTTACTAAGGCTCAGTTACAATATTTTAAATTCAAATTCAAATTCAAATCATTTATTGCATCCATGAGTATACAGCAGGTCTTACAATAGCTATAGAATAAGTACTTCATGATACCCACTTGAGTATAGCAAATAATTAGTAATTAATTAACAATGTTTAGTTGCATAATACGAGTAGATCGAATGTGAAACAGCTCATAAGTGTGTAATTAATTATTTTATGTTAAATTTGTCTTCAAAATATTCGGTGAGGCTATAATAACTTTTACTTATTAGCATATTTCTAAGGGTTTTAATAAATATTTTAGGGTTTTCTTTATTTCTAATACTAGGTGGCAGTTGGTTATATATTCTTATTGCATTTATATATGGGCTTTTCCTATACATTTCAATTCTGATGGATGGTAAAGCTAGTTTACCTTTTTGAATTGTTCTTGCATTTCTTTTTATGGATTTTTCAAAATATGATGGGTTTTTCTTAATAAACTTACATAACTCAAGTATGTACAGACTAGTAATACTAGTTTACGATTCGTAATGTGTTAAAAATTTACTTTCCATATCAGCTGTCATCAGTTGTCCGTCGGTCGTTTTTAGGTTACGCCTCGTATAATTTATTACTATCCGTAACTAAAATAGATATTTTTTCAAATATTGGAACTGTGCATTAGTGATCTTGTTGCTTTCTAATAGTAAAAGATTTGAAATGACTCTAGTAGGTTTTAGGTTTATCCGTTGTAAATAGAAGAAGACAAGTTGGACTAGTAAAACACACTCACACATTTATTCGAATTAGTTCCTGAACCTATATGTATCAGCAGAAAAATAGTGTCACCGCGATGTAGGAGCGCACAGCGCCATCTAGTTTTAAATAAGCGAACTACAAACTACTACTAACACAAATATAATTATACTTCGCGACTTTGTTCGCGTGGACTACATCCTTTCATGGTCGGTTTTACCCCTATCTCCCCTAACATTCGAAACAAAAAGTAGTCTATATTTTAATAAAGCTATTTGTGCCAATTACCCCCCCCCCCCCCCTTCCTTTCTAACAAAAAGTAGCCTATGTCCGTTCTTGAGGTTCAACGTATACCTATGCCAAATTTCATCAAAATCGGTTAAAAGGTTTAAGCAGGAAAGCGTGTTACGACAGACAGACAGACAGAGTTGCTTTCGCATTTATAATATTAGTAGGGATTATTGTTGTACATTAACGTTGGTGAAAATATTGTCACTCCCCTCAAATAAATACTGAAATATTATCTTTCCTTTCGTTGAATTCCCCAGCCGCTATGTCCGTAACAATTTTCCACCCTCATCGTTCCAGGTTAAAAAAGTTCGTCTGTCGCCTGAAGATTAGCCAAAGTGGTACAAGCCCAGCGAATAGGAAATATAAACGAGCTTGTAAGACTATTAAGGCGGTACGGAAAAGGAAATACGATAAAAAAGTTGATGTTAACCGTGGACTAGTGATGTGCCCGATCGTCAAAAGGGTATATCCGTAAATACGGATGCGGATCTAACGTTCTTACGCATTCGGTGTCGGTGCGCGCTCGCTACCTTGACACAATCATGTTTCGACTTACATTGAGCAGTGAGTCTTTATTTTGGTTTGTGTACAGTTTAGTTTGACACTGGACAGCATTATTTGTATTGGGATATTTAATAAAAGATGATTTTCATGATGCTGATAACATTAAGAAGATAGTTGATTGAGTACCTCCGAGTTATATACTGCTAGCGGCTACGACTTCGTACGCGAGGACCTAAGTCTTTCTAGTAATAAATCTCTCTTTGGTCGGTCCCTCATATCTGAGGATCGTGATCAGCATGTTGGTTGCATCTGGAACGGACGATCTGCCTCCACCGGTTTCTATCCAGTGCGTCTCTCACAACCGTATACAATTTGGACGACGACGTTCCTTTTATTTGATCGGTCCATCTAGTTGGTGAGCGACCGCGCGATCTTTTGCCTTCGGTGTTCCCAACAACAATCAACTTTTCCAAATTGTCGTCGCCTCTGCGCACGGTATGGCCGAAATACGATAGGATGCGTTGTTGGCATATAGTGGACAAGCGAGTTTTTATATGAAGCTGGCTCAGAATCGATGCATTGGTACGTTTCGCGGTCCAGGGTACTCTCAGCAGTCGCCTCCAGCACCACATCTCAAATGCATCAATCCGCTGTCTTTCTCGGGCTAAAATTGTCCACGTTTCAACGCCATATAGGAAGATAGGGAATACAAGGACTCGTATCAGTCTGATCTTGGTTTTGATGCTGATTCCTCTTTTTTTCCAAATGTTGTTCAGTCGGGTCATAGCATCTTTAGCCATACCGATTCTCCTTTTTATCTCGGGAACGCAAACCTTAGGGTGCTTAGTAATAAATACAGCCTTGTTATTCTAGGGGAATTTTTTTAAATCGTCTAAATATTGAAGCAACGGATACGGACACGGTTATGGCTCTTACTTCTGCCTCTGATATCCGCGAATACGGATACTGATATACGCGAATACGGATAACAGCGGTTGCATTATATCCAGCACATCACTGCCGTTGACTTTCCTTGCAAATGGCTACGTCTAGCCAAATGACTTGTGGCGTCAGATCTAATAAATCACACACGTCAAGTCGCACGACTGAGTCGCAATTATCGTGGCATCAATCCTGATATTCCTTTCGACGTAGTAGTAGCACTGTGATAAGTACTGTATTGAAACCGTGTAAGCGACATTATGGTAACTTGTCAACGCCAGTTTAATAGATTTTAACAATTTATATAGTGCAAAAAACGGCAGCCAAATAACAATCATTTCTGTGTTATTGCGTTCTTGCGTGTGAGTTAGGTTTCCAAAGCTCTTGGGGGTGCTACATTAGTAGCAGGGGTCTGTCTGCTGTGTGAATTAGCCGGGAGTGTTTCTAAGTATCTTTGATGAAAATCGGTCCAAGATCCCCGCCGCTAAAAATGGGCAGATTAAATATTTTGATACAAACGCCTTAATACAGGTTACGAACAAAAAAGCTTGAGTAATGGTAAATATTATAAAAAAAAATTCAAGATACGCTGAAATCGAATTCATAACAAATAAAATCCTATAGGTACCTATAGGATTTTATTTGTTATGATAAGGCGTACTCAAACAATTTCTGAGTTCTATCTTCAGCACAAGTCCATAATTATTAAGGTATTGTAATTTTAAGGGTTTTGAGTATCAGAATGGACGTGTAGATATTTTAATTTAAGATGTGCCAATGCGTTCCCGCCTCAAAACAAAAGCGTGTCATGTTACACAATCGTTTCACGCAAGGGGAACTTAATAAACAATGTTGCATTGAAAAGTTCTTTAATTAACAATGTTGCCGGCTATGTAAGAAGATATACTTTTAATTAGCTGTCAATATAAGGATGCTTTGTTACTTTGTATGGCTTCAGACACTTTTGACATTAAAATAGAAATTGTTTAGTATTTTTAATTATGTAAAGATTCAAATAAACGACAATATCTGTTCTTATCGTGGCTAAGTAATTTGATTTCGATGTGGGTTCCTCTTTTGTTTACCATCAGGCTGGGAGGAACCAATATACTGTGCTACTATAAAAAAAATATATACTTATCAGGTCCGTCAATACTTTTCAAGTTTTTTGTATTTCTTAAAATATTTTTGTAGAACAAAACTTTGTAAAAGTTGTTAACTAAATAAACAGCTAAAAGTTAATTTGTATAACAAAACGACTAGTTCAATTAAGATTTAGAAATAAATTATAAAATGTATATTTTAAATAATTTAAAAAAAATTGGAAAAAAATGCGATATTTCTTTTTTAGGTATTAATAATGAGTTTATTTGATAAAATGTTGCTGTACTATAAACAAGATTTTTAAGAAAGTTACAACATAAAACAGGTTCGTCTGACACACTTAAAATTTCTATATACCTACCCGTCGTTCCGAGGTATCCAATCAGTTTTATTATTATTTATTTATTATTATTAATATAATAATATTTAAATTAAAATCATAGGCCTTAGTTATCAGTTTATGCTGGAAAGGTATAGTTTTGCTGCTTAGTTTTTAAAAATAAAACATTTTCATTTTCTCAAGCAAGAAATATTAATTCTTACCGTACAATCAGCTGATTCACTCCTGCAGTGTTTTAATTAAACCAGTAAAAGTTTTTTCTGCGGTATTGAAACTTACGCTAATTACGAGTAGGAACTACGGTGTTTTTTATGTTCCTACGAGTCAATAAGGTTTCCAGAGCTCCTATAGGGGAGTGTTTCATTAGTAGCAAGGGTCAAGCCTTCAAAGTAAGGGTGACAAGTCTACTCACAGCTTTATTCTACTGTACTTGTCGTCCTTAAACTAGGACCTCATTACCACTTAACATCAGGTGGGATGAAGTTAATCTTGAAGGGGGAAAAAAAGCAAAACTACACTACGAACGCAATTTCAAAGAGTTGGATGCAATTTTTTACCAAAGGATCCGTTTCCATAGTATTGAACATTCCAATATACTACGAGTATAGAGATTTTACAGTTACTACAATGTCCAATCGCACAAGAGCTGCGACGATATTGAATCGTAACAATACTGAGTTGCCAATCGTGTCGCAGTGTAAAAAGACGGCTTACCACCAATCCGCTTGCAAATGACGTTGGCCAAACGCCAGATGCCATTACACTTGATTTCAGTTTTCCAGCTTACAATACACGTTGTGTTCTTAAATCTTTTCCGGCGATAATATTAGCATTCACATGTACGAACGCGTGAACAGATGGGCCATCGATGGCTGGCGAAAAGCAGTTAACTTTACTTTTTATATTTTTCCCGCATTGACTTTCTGCACATGTGTAGCTAGTGACTTCTCGCTACTTCTGAAGTCCCAATACTGGTAGTAACGATTGGTTATATATTTACTTCAAAGTGTGTTCAGATAGTCATGGCTATCGATGATATGTGATAGCCGTCGATTACTTATGCCAGCTATGGACTATTTGAGGGGCCAACAGAACAGCTAACAAACATTTGCAACGGCTACAATCTCTTGTAGCAGCTACAGACTGCGCGTAGTGGCTATTGAACATTCGTGGCGGCTACCGATCATTTCGAGCAACTATCGGCTATTGGTAGCTGCTACTGGCTACTAGTAGTTGCTACACGGTGGTAGTATAATTTGAATATTTATAAATGCTTTTGTAAAAGTTTAAATGAATAAAGACATTTTCTATTTTATTCTATTCGGGTAGTACCCTTTTGTAACCCCCACTGACTACTCGTAGCGGCTACCGACCACTTATAGAGGCTAACGACTACTCGTAGTTGCTTCTGACTACTCGTAGCGGCTACGGACCACATGTAGTGGCTACCGACCACTCGTAGCGGCTAACATAAATTGAGATTTTTCTTTTTTATTATATGTAGTTAATGTAGCATAACATAATAAATAAATTTAAACTTATAATTAATTATTACATTTTAAAGAATATATAATCCAAAAGAATTACGTAGAGTAGTTTTTATTCAAACAAGTATGTAAAATTTTATAAATGTAACGCATTTATTCCAAAATTAACCTGATCAGAGCAAGTAGCTCATAAACGCATGTATCAAGCTATCTCTCAATTAACTGAAACCACGATATAAATATTACTAGTTTGGAAGCAAAAAAGGGCGGCTAATTTTTTTGTGATCATTGATCATTGATTTGTAGTTAAATAGAGGTGCCAAATAAATAGCGTACAGACACCGAAACTCTTCAAAGTACACACTTTGTACAACCCTTATGCTGTCTGCATTAGATAGATAGATAGATAGATATACTTTATTGCACAAAAACTTTACAGAAATAGGTTTTACAGATTGATTAAAGTACAATTTAGGCGGTCTTATCGCTAGAAAGCGATCTCTTCCAGACAACCTTAAGGTAGAGGAAATAGTAGATGGCAAGAAATTAATGATGAAAAGAATTAGAACTTATATGAAACTGCAAGTTACAAGTAAGTTTAGTTTACGTGGTCATGCTGTTGACCGTACATCACAAACATTAATCGGAATTTAATTTATAACTTAAACAAGTGTGTAATGGAAATCAGAAGCAACGACGGTACGACAACATACAAAAGTTAGTTTCCAATATTGACTGAACTGGGATTTGACTCTGGGGTAGAGATGGGACGCTGCCAAAATCCACGCTCACTTGGCAGCGGAGGTCGTCAAAATTTAAGTATATTTCGTGCCGATGCGAGCGAAGCCTTGGTTCTGAATGAATAATATTTGCAATGCGGGCATATTATAACCAGAAGTTATGGTGTAAACGCAACATTGGCGGACATGAATTTCTATCTTTTTTTATTTAAAAAAATCCAAGCCTTCTTGTGATTGGACTGTAGGATAAGGCTTTTAACCCATTAAATCATGTTTAAAACCCGGCTTACAGCTTAGGGGAGACAAAAACAGTAAGTCTAAAATAGAACGATCAAACGAAAGGTTTCGTTTTTCAAAAGTAAGGGAATTAAAACTTTGTTTTTGATTTGCCTTTCTACTAATTCAGTATCAAAATGAGTATAATTAAATGTAGTAAAGGGATAAAAATTGAAATCCCAAATATTGTGTTTTTAATAGTAGGCCTACAAAATGGATGTGTTGCAAAACTAGCAAGTAATATCAACAGAAATCGAGATGAGATGGGGATGATGAAGTGGATATGAAGAAATCCTCTTTCTCCTTAGTAATCCATAGTCAACAAAAGTGACATAATTATCAGAACATTTTTTTATTATTAAACAAAGCGTTCGGAATCTAGGGGCACCTACCACATAGAATGAGCGATCAAAGTATATACCTTGAATGAGATGGTTTAAAATCCTTTAAAAAGGCGCATTGCTTAAAAAAATTAAAGTATTTGACGACCTCGGTGGCGCAGATGCTAAGGCGGCCAAAGCGCGAAAGGTCCCGGTCGGGTCAATTTGGAAAACGAACTTTTCTAAATTTACTTGAGTCTGGGTGTGCTGGGATGACGCCCCCAGTTAGTATCCGTCGTCTGGTGCTCAAAGTACAAGGTAAATAGTAAAACCTTAGTTTGAGACCAGGTGATTGGTGTGGTTGTCTGGCGCATTTATTAATTAATTATAATAGAGCTAAATCTGCATAAAAATCTTAATATCAATGGGTACTTGCTCAACCAGTCATCAGCCAAGATTTTATTGTTTTTCACATGGATCGCATTTCGGCACATGACAGGTTAATTCCCACGCTATCATAAACAGGCTTTAAATAACAAACGCAGGTTATGTCCAAATAAATTAAAAAGGTTTCAGGTTTTGCATCTTCATTTATATTTTAAGTATCATAACTAAATATAATATGATAAAAACATATATCTCAGGTATATATCTGACAAAATAAACTCACGTGTAAAATAATCAAACGAAAACATATATTTTTATGTTTTATTTTAATTTTGAACCTATTTTTTTAAGTTTATCTGGGTATACTAAATTGGTGAGGACTTATTTACAGTTCCTCTTTTAGAAGAACAATAACGCAATGGCATAAAGCTTCTAATAAACATATGAATACTTAATACTTAATTTATAATTTGTTTTTATTAAACTGTTAAAATATATCATTTTATTAAAATGCGCAAATGAGATATTCAATTCAATTTTATTTAATAATATTTATGTAATTTTTGTAATATAATTAATTCATAGGTTAACGAAATATTGTCACTAACAAAATCGAATATGGTCTGAATTAAAGAAATTATTATTATTATTTTAATAACAAAAACTTAAAAAATTGTCTTAAAATATTATTCAATAAAGAGCCTTATGCCAATCACAAGAGGGTCCACGTGATAAACTTCATAGGACGTTGTGTATGTACCATAATAAGTCGGATCTCTAGAGACAGGAACTGGGAGCATTTAGCGGTGTGGAGGAAATATTCCCCTTCATTTAGTAGGGCCACAAAATGTGCCAAAAGAAAAGAAATATAAAAACTTGTTATATATTGTATTTTTTATATATTATATAAAAAGAAAACTAACACTAGATATATAATCAAAATATTAAAATAAAGGTAACCTGTTTCTGTTGCTTGCCTGAAATAATTATTATTGACGGTCATCTAGTAAATTTTAATCTAACTTATGTGAATACTTATAGCTGCTGGTCACTCGTATATATGTAAATATAAGTAGTATCTCACCCATTTATTTCATCCTAAGCCATTCAGTTTATGCAGCAAAAATTTTTCCGAAAAGCCTTTTTAAAAGTCTAAAAATCAAATTTAGAGAAACGTTTTATTGTTAAGCCTAAAAATCAACTAAACCACTTTTATTTAAAAACTCAGCATTAAGCACAAAAGGATTACTGAATTTACGAATGTGTTAATCATGAATTCGCACTGATTTACTTACTACACTGAAAAACAAAATAATAAGATAAAAAATTAACCTTTTAGGTATTATTTGCTTTGGTGATTTTAACCCCTGTTTTATTCTTTACAATTACCTTACGAGGTGATTTAGACTATCTGATGATTACCCTATGATTAAGCTAGCAAGGTAATCACAGATTTTTGGCGTTAATTTGAGCTTTATGTTCAAAGCGTTGTTTTGCATGTCAAGTTTATCGTTTTGTCAATGTTAAGTCAAGGACTTCTACGCAATTATTTTTTGTTTACCTATTGCTATTTTAAATTGTACCTCATTCAGACACCTTTTTATTACAAGTTTGGTTAAATTCCTTTAACTAACTTTTTTCAAACTTTCAAGATGGTTAACACATTATGCATTTTGAAATTGTTTGTATGATTTTATCTCTAGATAAGACTGCCAAAAGGGACAATATGGATATTTTTGGGTGTTTCGTTAACATTAATGTTTCTGTTTCTGTGACAAATGTGCATTTATTACTTTCCACAGAATCACAATTATGTATATATAAATACATATTCGTTAGTTATTCACGCAAAAAAGAGAGAATGGATTTTTATTAAATTGGTAGAGAGATGTTTAAGATGCTAGATTAATACATAGGATACTTTTTTCCAGAAATAACGCAAGCGGACAGAAGGCAATGTACGTACAATGTGTGACTTTGACGTTTCGATCCCATCGATATTCTCTAATTCTTTCGAAAGGTATTAGAAGAATCTCATCGTTCGCGGTTTTTCAATCTGCGTTCGCAGACGACCCGCTATTTTCGTGGCCGCGCAGTAATGCTTTTATAGAACATTTTTCTCGGAAGGAACGCAAACTTTTTTCGGGTTTTGTTGCGCGATATAGCATTGTATATACATGCATTAAACCGCTACATTGTGCGGGCTGATGTTGGAAAACGTTGGGGCAAACGCTCAATTTGTGGGAGCTATTTTTTGTTAAACCTATTGAAAGACGTGGCGTTCTATTATTGTGTACGTTTTAATCATATTGGAAAGAAATGTCGAGTCAAAAGGGAAAAATGTGGGTGAGTATGATAAAGGAGATATTTTCTATATTAAAGTTCAGCTGCGTTACCTTATTTGTAGTTATAAAATTTTGTTCGATGGTTTAGTGATAAAAGATTTGTACATAATTAACGAACAAATGGCGTAAATGTTCAGTTCTTACTAACACCTGTATATTTGAGCCGTTTGGAGTCGAGACTCTGGGGCCGTGGGGACCGGACGGGCACAGCCTCTTCCGCGTTTTAGCCAAACGGGTTAAAGAAGCGTCGGGAGACCAAAGGGCTGGCTTTTTCCTAGGCCAGAAAATAAGTCTGGCTATACAAAAAGGAAACGCACCCAGCTTTCTTAGCACCATGCCCCTTGGCAGTGACCTTTTTTATTTGTAGGTTTATAATGATAATTTTATAATATTTTTTATCATAATTTCCTTAATAAAAAAGTCAAAAGAATAACTGGACAATCATTGCATGCGTGGCTATGATTATGTGCTTAAACAATTGTGTTACAATAATCAGAAACAGCGACGGAACCACAACACCCAGATCCCACCAGAAAAAAACATTTTTCATTTATTGACCCCACCGGTGAGTGAACTCAAGACCTCAGAGTTGCCGTGACGTCAATAAATTATAGAATCAGCTTAATTTAAGTACTTGGATTTTTTATTTCGTTGAAAACTAGAACCAGTCCTAATATTTATTAACTTGATATTATTAGATGGGTAATGATGAATAGGACAGGGCTGGTTTGTAAAGAAGTTTGAAATTTTCTTTGAATTTTCGGCGGTTTTCAGTAATTGGACTTATGTCCAAATTGTATAGCTGGTTTTCATGTAATTATATTTTCTTTCGGTTTTCGTTGTCTCGAATATGTAGGTATTTATTATAAACCGCTATTATATTTTAACACATTGGCTTATAATATTTATTAATCAATAATTTTAAATTAAAATTTAATATTAGATTTTTTTTAATAAATACGGCGCTTAACCGATCATAGCTACAAAGCATTGAATCTTTATTCTTTCTCCCTAATAGATATAACTAAATCATAACTTTTAATTTGCTGAATCCATTTACTTGATTTATCCACTTGTTTTTTGTACATCTATTTACTAGTTACACTCACGATTTTTCGAACCGATTGTAGCTTCAATTTTTGTTTATATTCATTTTGACAATGCATAAGTGTTACTTGTAACTAACATGAATAATTTTTTTTTAAATTGCTTACGCGTATTTTGATTAGTACCTCACCAATAAAAAAAACTCTTCGTATAACCTAAGTGTTTTATTTTGTCCACTTTTTTTTGCGCACTTAAGTTTAAAGATAAATAAAAACTTAAATAGATAAGTCAACGATATTCACATTTATTCCCATTTTAATAATAGGACACTTTCGTCTACAAACTACATTTTTTTGCTCCCAAAAATAACAACTTACTCGCTTTTCTTACACTGTAAGCAAAGTTTCGCCCCAAATTTACAGCTCATTTAAAAATAGCAGCTTATTTGTTGCGCATAACGGCTGCAAGATGGATTGGCCTGTGAAAGTATTCAGCTCAGAACAAAATGTATTCACAAAAGATTAACGGTTCCGTCAGAGCAAACGATGTACCAGTGTGTTACTGGGTAAAATATGTCAGTTGTGAATAGGGTTGCCATGCGAGAGTAAAATGATAAATATTATAAATATTGGACAAGATCACTTTCATTGATCTGACTCTGTGGTAAGTGAAAAGAAAAAAATAAAATCGGAATCGAACCCGTGACCTCAGAGATAGTTTATGTATCATACATATAAACCGTCCTTGTGAATATTTATATCTATTAAAACAACCGTTTCAAAATATGTTGTGTAGTTTTAAATATCTGAGTAGGTATGTATAGGGACAGACTGTAGACAGTGAGTTTTCCTTATACTGTATATTGGTTTACACAAAAACTTAACAACACAATATACACAGGATGTTTAGAAGAACATTGAACGTACGATAATGGAGGGTAGTTGGTCTGTCAATTAGACTTTCATCTTGGTCTCAAGAATGATTTTACTTTTAGGGCCCATAACTTTGTCAAAATGTGGAATATACAGATTTTAATTTTAATTAACCTAGGGGAATTTTCTTAAGACCTAGGTGAAATCTTTTGAGCTAGTTAGTTAATAGACCACCCTAACTACCCCCTATGATTTTATTTTCAACGTTCTTTCTAACTATATGAATGTAAATATTCTAATCAAATTTATATCTATCTTACATATTAATACAAGCATTCCTTTAAAATTGTTCGTATTTATTTTTTTTACTTTGATTTATTAGGACAACCAACAAGAAAAACGCTGACAATACATATTAAGGAACAACATAAACTTAAAGCTAAGCGTCTTCTTAATTAGAGGTTGCCACGGCATGTAATGTGGATTAAACGCAACGCATTCTAATATGATGTGAAGTTTGCAAAAGCCTAGCCTGAAAACGAAAGCAGCCATTTTGTTCCCCAAAAATATTTCTATACCAAATTCCAATCCCGATTTGTATAAATCACGCTTTATTTCTTGCTATCTCCTCACACTAGGTTTTCTGGCACATCATTTTTTATATCATCCTAAATGGTACATTTATCTAGTCTGTAGGTATTATTTTCCGATCGGTCGCTTTTTATGCGGCGTATAAATAAAATGGAGCTGGGCTGAGAATCGCTTAGTTTTTGGGTGAAATCAGAAAACACAAATCAGTTGTATTGGTTCAATATGGGTATACTTTAGACGCAATCGTAGACACTTACATATTAGTTATACTAAAAGTATTTGTATTGTTTTAGGGTAAAAGAAGTTACAGATAATTATATGGATGTTTGGGTGTCTGAGTGTATGACTTAGCTACTCTTTTACGCAAAATTACGTTTTTTTAATATTATCTACACTGCTAGATTGATCTCCACACACCTGTTGTTAAGTGGTGATGAGGTACTAGCTTAAGGGCGACAAGTACAGCATACATCTACACAGATTTGAATGAAATGGTATGAAGAGAGAGGACATACTAAAGTAACATATATAATAATTTTTGTCCACATATAACGCGGGAAAATTATGGATAATAGCAAGTATTATCAAAGCGAAAGTTTATCATTATGTCGAGATATAAAATGTTATATGTTTCTTATTCTTTAACGTTAAAACTACTCGATGTATTTGGATAAAATTTGTGAAACATATACTAATAATGAATAATAGAAATGCGCCAGACAATCACACGAATCACCTGGTCTCAAACTAAGGTTTTCCCTTGTACTATAAGAACCAGACGACGGATACTAACTGGGGGCGTCATCCCAGCACACCCAGACTCAAGTCAATTTAGAAAAGTTCGTTTTCCAAATTGACCCGACCGGGAATCGAACCCGGGACCTTTCGCGATTTGGCCGCCTACCTTAGCCACTGCGCCACCGAGGTCGTCGATATTCTAAACACTATATTTACACAAAGGATTATTTTATTCTCCTATACCCGGTTCTTACTTAGAGTAATAAATTGTATGAGGAGTAAGATAAAAACGACCGAAGGACGATTGACGACAGCTGATATGGAAAATTAATTTGAAATTAGAATTAACGACTCCGGGAAAAACGGTTTGTCATTTTTGATACATTACGAATCGTTAAATATTGGAACCGGGTAAACCATTTAAATGCTTAAAAAAACTCAAAACATACATTTTGAGGAGAAATAATATGCTTACTAAAGACTGAGATAAGCATACATTTTGTATATAATAATATTGGACAACATCACATACATTGCTCTGATTCTATGGTAAGTAGCTAAAGCACTTGTGTTACAGAAATCAGAAACAACGACGTTACCACAACACCCAGACCCGAGACAATATAGAAAAGTTCGTTTCCCATATAGTATTACCCGACCGGGGATCGAACCCGGGACCTCAGAGATGGCGCTCGCCAAAGTCAGGCCCGCTCGCCTCTCGGCTACATTTATCATTTCTTTAATTGCATTTTCAACCTTCAAACAAACTAATTGGAACTTTGTCTCAAAACTGGGACGTCAAATCGTTTGTAGGACCAGCTGGCCCATCAAAGGAAGCTTACGAAGTCTTTTTAAAATGCATGGGTTTCTCGTAGAATTCCACTTTTGTCTCTTTTATGGGCATTCCGGGGTCTCAATACCAAAAGGCACCGAGGGATACGCTCCGTTCACTCCGTTCACTTTCAGCTGAGCGGAATAGGAATTTTCTCTATTGCTACCTTATGTTACATACAGTACATACTTTCGACCTTGTTGGTAACGCCGACATTTATTAATTTATTTTATTTAAAAACTTTATTGCACAAAAAAAACTACAACAGGTGGACTTAATGCTATGGGTATTATCTACCAGTCAACCTTTGGGTTATGCGGAGAGTTAGTTTATGGGTGCGGTAATTGTGACAAAGTGCAAAAGTAATCTAAAAAATAAAAACATAATACACGAGAATAAATAAATAAATAAATAAATGCGCCAGACAATCACACCAATCTTCTGGTCTCAAACTAAGGTTTCCCCTTGTACTATGAGTACCAGACGACGGATACCAACTGGGGGCGTCATCCCAGCACACCCAGACCCAAGTCAATTGAGAAAAGTTCGTTTTCCAAATTGACCTGACCGGGAATCGAACCCGGGACCTTACGCGCTTTGAATAGAATAGTAACTACCAAGCGTTTAATTTTAATTATTTTATTAAATTTTTTATTAGGTATTTTTGTCTATTAACAACACTTACTTGCGTTTTCCCTAGCTTTGTTCTGATTATAAGGTAGTGCACGTGTGTGTAAATAACTTAATTGTTTTATTGCAATTTTATCAGTTTAAAGGTGCACCTTTAATATGTTGCTGCAGCGACTCCTAATCGAATAATAAAAAAAACGAATATATTAAGCAAAGTCTATAGATAAATAAATCAAAACATTCTAAAGCTGAAGAGTTCGTTTGTATATTTGAACGCACTAATTTCAGGAATTATTGGTCCGAATAGGAAAAATGATCTTGTGTCGGATAGTTCATTTATTGAGAAAGGCTTTAGGCTATAAAAAATCAAGCTTTGCTCAATAGGAGCTAATAATCAGTAGAAAATGTGGCAAAAACGAGAGTAGTATGGATGCGAAGCCAAACTATCGTCGGGGAAAGTGTAATACCGCGTAAGTAAATTTTTCGGCAAGTTCTAATTTGGTTTGAAATAATATGAGATAACAGACAAAATTAATCAAACCAAGACAATTAAACAAAATAAGAGAGGTAGGGCATAGCGATTTATCGCTCGAACTGGAGCAGCCCGACTGGTGAAATACCTCCACCTTACAGAAAACCGCAGCCAAATAACAATCACTTCTGTGTTGTTGTGTTCCTGCGTGTGAGTAAGGTTTCCAGAGCTCCTGGGGGGTGCTACATTAGTGGCAGGGGTCAAGCCTTTAAAGTAAGGGCGACAAGTCCAGTAACAGATTTATTTATGCTGTACTTGTCACTCTTAAGCTAGGACCTCATTACCACTTAACATCAGGTAGGATGAGGTCAATCTTGAAGTGTAATATAAAAAAAAATCATTATGGCAAATGGTAGATACGTGACACCCCGATGCTATGCCGGTGCAAACAGTCTCCTGACCTCCTTAACCTGAGTTCTCAGTCACAATGTTTACTTTCGCTGGCCGAATCTTTGTCCTAATTTCAATAATGGGCCGGTACTTCGGATGGTAACTTAAATAGCTGGCCCTCAGCTTGGTGTCAGCCGTTAAGCCCTGTCAAAACTTTGGAGCGGAATGAGATTCATACTCTAGGTTTTGTTAAAATGGAACAAGGGCTGGTGAACTTGGAACTTTTATTTTAATAGCTAGCTGTTTCCTGTGACTTCGTCCGTTTTTGGGACACAAATTATATTATATGTTAATTTATTATTATTGTCATCTATTTCTTTACCAAATCTCATCTAAAAATGTTCAGTAGATTTTGCGTGTGAGAGTAACAAACATACATATCTGGCATACATTCTTTCAAACTTTTTATTGTATATTTTTAAGATTTACCTCACCCCACATGATTTTAAGTGGTAATGGGGTCCTTGCTTAAGGGCGACAAGTTCAGTATAATAAAGCTGTTACAAAGCTTGAACCCATGCTACTAACGTAGCACCCCCCCCCCCCCAGGAGCTCTGAAAACCTTCCTCACATGCAGCAACACAACAACACCGAAGTGATTGTTATTTGACTGCGGTCTTCTGTAAGGTGGAGGTATTTCACCAGTCAGGCTGCTCCAGTTCTAGCGATAAATCGCTATGCCATACCTCTCTTAGCGCTTAAAATATTATATAAAATATATATTATAGGATACAAACCTTCCTTATGAAACACTTTTTTAACATCTAAATAAGAAGCTCATTTTAAAAGAACTCAAGAAAGCACAAGTTTTCATGTACTTCAATATAGTCATTAATCATAATCAAATTAATTAACTTATGTCAGTTGAGCGTAACATTTATGCATTGATATTTGATTCTTTGGTTCAGAATTTAATCCTATCGGGAAGAACTTGGTATGAAACCATTCGATGAACATGATTAAGATGAACATTAATTAGATAAGGGTGGAACGATTATGTATGGCTTTCCTTGAAATATACAAATATACGTATTGAGTTTCGCCCACATATCTCAATGTATTGAGGTTTCAAGACAGTTGATAAAAGTGTTTAAGTGAGAATAGTAATGATTTAAGTAATTTTAAAGATATTGAGATTTAAAAAAAAACCTCGTACATTGACTAGAATTGGCAGTTTAGTTTTCAAATCAGTTATATCCAAAGATCAAAATATTAAGTATAATCCTGTGTGTTTTAACAGAATACATTCACATGATTCAGCTAGATGCTTTCTAAAATAAAAGCGAGCGTCTATATTGTACTGATGCTGAATTGTACTGATGCTAAATTGTACTGATGCTGAATTGTACTGATGCTAAATTGTACTGATGCTAAATTGTACTGATGCTAAATTGTACTGATGCTAAATTGTACTGATGCTGAATTGTACTGATGCTGAATTGTACTGATGCTAAATTGTACTGATGCTAAATTGTACTGATGCTGAATTGAACTGATGCTAAATTGTACTGATGCTGAATTGTACTGATGCTAAATTGTACTGATGCTGAATTGTACTGATGCTAAATTGTACTGATGCTAAATTGTACTGATGCTAAATTGTACTGATGCTAAATTGTACTGATGCTGAATTGTACTGATGCTGAATTGTACTGATGCTAAATTGTACTGATGCTGAATTGTACTGATGCTGAATTGTACTGATGCTGAATTTTTCTTGTAAAATAAAGTGTATTTATCTAACAAAATTTAGATGTTGTTTTACATAGATTTACTCAAAACTTTGTTGATAGTAAATACAGGAGACTTAGTACTTCATACATCATAAGTGACATCATGATGATTGCTGCAGATAGCTCTTTCATTAACCCCCGATGCAAAAACGACGGGGTGTTATAAGTTTGTCATGTCTGTGTGTGAGTGTGTCTGTCTATAGCATCGCAGCTCTCGAACAAATTAAAGATGAATAAGTTGGGAGTGTTCTTAGCTATGTTTGATAAAAATCGATCCAAGATGGCCGTCGTCACAAAATTATGGATTGCATGTTTTGACACAGCTTTCACAATATGGGTATAATAAAAGGTTTGAATATCAAAATACATTCATAATGACATATTTCAAATTCAAGATAGCCAAATGACAGATTTTCTATTGTTTTTCTTCACCGAGCTTGCAGTTGATCATAGGTTCTGTCCTCCGTGTAGGGCTCCCACCCCTCAACTTTAAACAGCTGTCAGAGGGGGTCCCATAGTGAAACTTGAACCTCGGATCGCGCTGTTATTGAGAGTCTACAAAGAGTAACCACCGATTTGGCACTTCCACTTATATCCAAATGTTTGCTCAAAATTTTATGCCATATCGACGACATAAAAAAACCCAACTGATTCAGAGTTTCAAGTTTCTGCCGGTATCTTCTCTTTAGTTATAGGTTCCGAATCGGAGATAGCTTCATTTGCTTTATATAGAGACTATTCATAAGTATTACTTATGTAATCTATGTGAATAAAAAAATATTGACAATGACTTTGAGAGGGATAAAGTCCAATAATTTTCTTTTCAGTTATTGTAACCCGAGATGCGATTGCAGCGCTCCAACTTCGCTGGCTCCTAATCTAAAAAGTTTGTTCCGAATTTCAATTAGGGCTCTCATTTGTTACGAGACCAGCAACACTGGGTACCGTCCGTTTGTATTTTGGATTTTTGTTCAAAAAACTGCCTCACCATGGTGAACGATTTATTACGCAACCTTTTGAAGGTTTATTTATTGCTAACTGTTGCTTCTTTTTCCGTTATTTTAGAATGAACAATAGGTATCAATTTTTTTAACCAAATCCATTCAGTGATTTTTGGGTTATAGATAGAATAAGAAAATCTTCAAGAATTGTTGATGTTCTATGAATGTGTTAGAAATTGCACTTAGATAACATCAATTTTTTATATAACGTACATAAGTATTTCTAAGATAAAGGATCAGACAGACAGACAGATAAATCATAAAGGCTACTTTTCTCCCTAGCAACAACAAATGCTAAGTTACAGAAAACACCAGCGAAAGAGTAACTGCCCGTTTTCATAAATCCTCATTTCAATCCGTCTAGACCGAGTCTCGATGAGCTTGTATGAGATATCACCGACTGAAACTGACGTATGCAAATCGTAACCGAACCGCGATCGGTGAAACCAGACGTCGCCGAAGCACGATGAATTATTAATGAGAAAACAAACGAATTCACCAGCATGCATTATGTATGACGGATAAATTAAATAATACGTTTCGCGGTAGCTTGAACACGCGTCTTCGCGAGAAAATTGAATTACCAGGGTGTAATGAGATGGAGATATCGGACTGACACCTGATTTCGCCGGATTGGAGCCGCTGAGTCAAATTTGGTGTTGTTATAGGAACAGACACGGTAACATCTTAGTTGTGTTTATTATCAATTGATCAGGTGTATATTTGACGACCTATAAAGCCAGAATTCGGTCTCTAAAGTATCAGATACGGTTCCCAGTCGGATCAATATAGAAGACAACTTTTTCTATATTGTCTTGGGCCTCGGTGTTGTGGTATTTCTGGTTTCTGAAACACAAATGGCATTGACTGCTTAACTTAAAATAAAAATGTATGCGATGTTGTCCATCATTTATTTTTATTTATTTGTTCAATTAAGTGTATTGTACTCACTCTTTTGTATCATCACTGAATACAATGCAACGAGACTTTATGAAAGGGTCGAAACTGGAAAGACACCGGTGCATACAATTCAGTAGATTAAGTATGGTAGCAGTATCTTATTTTTTTCTATAGAAATACAAAATATAAATATTTTACAACGTCACATATATTGCTTTGATTAGGTTTGTGGTAAGTAGCTATAGTACTTGTGTAACAGAAATCAGAAACAACAACAGACCCGAGACAATCTAGAAAAGTTCGTTTCCCATATTGCATAGATTTAAGACTCAAATTAAAACATGGCTTATCAAAAAGGCTTATTACACTCTACAAGATTTTTTAATGATAAGATAAAATTGTGGAATTGTTAAAATATCCATCTGCACCTAGATAATATTTTATTGGCCAAATGTGATGTTTGTAATTAATTTTAAAAGAGGATATCTGTTGAGTTTGAAGCGGCGCTTCTTCTCAACAGAACGAACGTCGAGGCGCTGATAGAAAAAAACAATTGACGTGTAAAACAATTTATTGTAAATCCACTTGCAGAAATAAATCATTTCATTTCATTTCATATTGACCCGACCGGGAATCGAACGCAGGACAGATGGTGCGACGCCAATGTCCGCTCCACTCGCCTCTCGGCTACGCAAGTCATCTATGTGTAGATCACATTACACGAAGTCATATAATTGTTTTTCAATGAGTGAAAAACAATAAAGTAAGTGTCTAAGTTATTAGTGTCAAAAGATAGACAATTTCCTATATACTTACTTTGGGATAAAGTCCATGTAAGTATTTCTTTTTCTATTATTTTTTTTAAATCAACATCACATACATTCCTTTGCTTCTGTAGTAAGTAGCTTAAGTACTTGTGTTACAGAAATCAGATACAACGACGGTATCACAACACCCAGACCCGAGACAATATAGAAAAAATCGTTTCCCATATTGACCCGTAAAGTACGGCCAAAGTACGGCCCGCTCGTCTCTTGGCTATAGAGGCCGGCTCTCATGTATATCAATTTGATTGATATCAATGAGGGTGTTCCAGCATTAAAAATTCACTAGATGGCGACACGTTGACGTGAGGTCCAATTGTTAATTGATTGGTGATTTAAATGTCATGGTGACATGTCTGTCAATGTCATAAAAACCTTAACCAATCACGTAGCAGTTGGACCCGATGCCTCCGTATCGCTATCTGGTGGATTTTTCGTACACGAACACCCTCATTCACCAGTTTCTGCATAAAAGAGTGATAAATATCCATATATAAATTCAACTAACTACCACGTTCGATTAGTAGGACGTTCGATTTAATACTAATTCTAATAATATTGTTGCGATGTGTGTGGTGTTGAAAGAAAAGTCTCAAATATGTACACGAAATGTTTATATATACAAAAACATACAGTTCTCTATTTACATAGAAGGAGCAAAGGATGGAGATAATGCGTAAGGAATACTGTACATGTGTAAGATAAATAAAATACAAAATAACGCGATTAAAATGGATGAGGAAAAATGTACACTCTGACATTTACACAATTGACATTAGCGTTGTAAGTAACGCATGTTCTTTACTAAAAGTGGAAGTACTTCCACCGAGCTAGGTGTTATCTGCTCGGGGACCAAGGCCCAACTACCAATCTTGGTTTATTGTATATATATTTAGTGGCAACGAAAACTCTGACATAGCGTTGTAGGATCGATGTATCAATTGGCTAACCATGCATTACGTATGGAGCGTTGTCTACTACGCCAATTCTACTGATGCCATTTTTGTGTCGACTTGTCATGTCGTAGGTCGGCACACCGTTATAGTTTTTCTGAGAAGAAATTAAAAGATAAAATATTTACAAATCAGGTTGGCTATGTAAAAATCTAAGAAAAGTAAATTTGGATAGTCGCTACAATATTAGTAATAAGTAAACTTTTTATTTGTAAAAAAAAAATACTGAGTTTCTTGCCGGTATCTTCTCGGTAGTTATAGGTTCCGAACCGGAGGTAGGTTCATTTTCATTGTATAGAGACGTTCATTAGTATTACAAATGTAATCTACATGAATAAAAAAGATTGACTTTGACTTTGACTTTATAAATATTATACACTCTTAGGTAAAGAAATTCATGTAACAAGTTTCGCCTTACGCTTATTAATCAATAACTTATCCAACTTTCTCACTAACTTCTCCACAGTTAAGTTAAAGTGTGCCGAGAGAACTCATTGTTTTCATTAAGTAATCTTATCAGCTCAACTAATTCCTTGGTCATCCCGAATTCCCTTGATTAGTAACTTAGGACAACTTAGAAAGGAATAAAAACTAATTGAGGATGTACTTTACTTAAGTGAAAGCCGTGAGGTTTCGCAGAATTAATGTTTTTATGAATATTTGATTTGTTTTCATACAGTGATCATAATTTTTAGTCCACTAAGGGTAATAATTATTATATGATATACAACATTAAATAAATCGACCTGATCCTAAGTCAGTAGCTTAAACACCTGTAAACCAAACTAGAATCAACTGTGGTACCATAGTACTACCTAACTTGATTATGATACATAACTTGAAACCGCATATTAAAACATACCCTTATTCTGTAGTAAGTAGCCAAAGACAATGTGTTACAAGGAGAAGAAAATTTCGTTTTCTATACTAGCCCTACCGGGAATCGAACCTGGGACTTGGGATAGCGCGAGCGACCACAGAGGTAGTCAATAGGTATATAGATGATTTTGATCGTTCAATCTCTTCAATAAAATGTTTAAATTATTTTAGGTATGTGCCTGTACTGTGTGTACTCGTAAGTCAAAACCAGTGTAACTGACATGATATCTTACAATTATAATTAATTCATATGTTAAAAAATAAATTCATTTTAATCTTTATCATCCGTATACGAATTACATAAGAGGGGAAAAATACTGACTTCCTTAATATTCCTTTGTCGTTTAAAAAAGATTTCAACAATTCAAAAAGGAGCTTTGAGTAAAAATATTTGAACCCAACCAATATCGAGGATTGTGCAAAGGTCCCAACAAACCTCTGTACTCATTTTATCGGGTCGCGTACAATAATAAAAATATTTCTACGACAAATCGCAATAAACCTTTCACGTACCTTTCCATTATATTTCTCAAGTCACAAACAGGCCTTGATAATAACGTAAAGGGAATGTAACAGTACAGAGAAGAGAAACAGTAAGGAATTTTCAATTTTTTGTTGTTTTTGTATTTTAATTGTCAACTATGCTTCTTCTATCTTTATTTTTGATATTTTTGTGTTGGTCTATGACATAAACTACATGGTGACACAAATACGGCGTCAGCAGAATTGGCATAGTAAACAACGCTCCATACGTAATGCATGATTAGCCGATCAATAGTTCGATCCTACATCGCGATGTCAGAGTTTTCGTCGCCACTAACTATATACATACACAACAAACCAAGAATGGTAGTTGGACCTTGGTCTCTGAGCAGATAATATCTAGTTCGGCGGAAATACTTCCACTTTTAGTAAAGGAACATTTATGTAAGTGCCTTGCATTTTGTATCCCTTTTTGTAATTTACTGTCAAACTTTGGACACAATGATGCATGTGAACATATTTGTTTCAAATGGTACATTTGAACATTTTACACTACAACCTATAGGTAAATTAATGAATTCCTGTTTCATACTTTTGACTCATCTATCCATATCATCTATTCATATATTTTTCTATCGACTAACAAAATTATATATTCTGGTGCTAAGTCAGCATTAAATTCAGCTGTTTTCTTAAAAAACCGAGCTTCAAGCTTGTATCTTCTAGGTAGTTAAAGGTTATACATAACTAGCGACCCGCCCCAAATTTGTATAGGTAAAAATAAAAAGTAATTAATACAGTACAATTTACAATATGTGTAAAATATAAACTATATGTGAATAATATATTTTATCCTTCCCCTTAAATTACTATCTATTTAAAAACTGCATCAAAATTAATTGTGTTCTGAGTTATGTAGTGATATAAATACTGGCTTATAAGGAATGTATAAGTTTAGAAAGATTAAAAAAAAAATGATGTTTCATGATACACCAGCGAATTTTAAATTTAAAGAATCAGAAAAGTTTTTCTATTTCTTTAAAATATACATAATCATAAGCATATTGTACATGCTAAGCCAATCCCGCATTGTATCATACTTTTCAGATATTAATTTGGTTTTCGAAGCGAATCTTACAATCGAACTGTACGTTCTATACTGTTTTCAATCACATTGTGACTTTTGATCAGTTACTCACGTCATAACAGAGCCCTATTTGTAGGGCGCCAGTTGACCCGGGATAAACCGAAATACGCCGGTCAAACGTGGGCAAAGGGCACGACATCGTATTGAACAAGGTTTACTGAAGTTCGAGTGTACTTATCGTACCCTGCCTAGAATAATGTGTGAAGTTAGACGTAATACGTGTGATCATTATATGATATAAGAGCCACGGTTTAGGTTCAATAAAAAAAAATCAATAATTCAATTCACCAAAATAGAGATATAAAAACCGAAAAAGAGCATTCGCATTAGATGACACTTTAATTATAAAAGGGTTTTCAATCAATTCTTAGTTAACTAAATTTGTAAAATGAAATAATTGTTTGGTTGGTTGGTGGTTTGGAAAAAACTATGACAATAACTGACAAATATGTCGATACTGCTTATTTATTGCCAGATTGTCAAGCACAGTCGTAAGATAAGTCATTCAGTTATTGACGAATATAATTTTATCGACCTCAGTAAAATTTACTTGCGTGGCGTGACCAACGCCAAGGCCTGATAGACAGACAAGCAGAAAAGCGCTAATAATAAGGTTTATCTTTAAGGTTTACAACCCTTAAAATTCAATAAAAAACAAAGAAAGGACCACATTTATTCGCAACGAAGTAATTACAAATATAAAAAAAAAACATTTACATATATATACAAAAAACAGATGATATTTCAATTGTTTATGGCCAACAAGGTACGAGCCACATTAAAAAAGCTCATTGAAGTATCTCCGTACGGGATTAAAAATATTCAGCTAATCTGATAGTATAAGGTAATCGGGACTTCTATTCTATTTAAATGTTGAAAGCTCAAAGATTGGTCACCTAACGTGAAATACCGACACAAGAGCCGTGACGAGGGTCAGATCTTGCCTTCCCACTTCTTTAAAGGTGTTCTTGCAAAGAAAGAAAGAAAGAAAGAAACCTTTATTTTGACGACCTCCTTAGCCGAGAGACGATTGAATCGGAATTTGCCGTCGCTCCATCTTTGAGGTTCCGAGTCTAATTCCCGGTCGGGTTAATATGGAAAACGAACTCTTCTATTTTATCTTTGGTCTGAGTGTTGTAGTACTGTCGTTTTTGATATCTGTAACACACGTGCTTTATCTGTTTACCACATAATGTGACGTAAGTCTGGATCGCTCGCTTCACCTCGCTTTTTCAAAGACCATTTGGCGACTGGAGAATAACTTTTTTATATATATATATATATAATGCACTCCAAGATTGACCTCATCCCACCTGATGTTAAGTGGATTACCACTCATTAGAGTTCTTAGCTTAAGGGCGAAAAGTATAGCATAGTAAAACTGTTACTAGACTTGTCGCTCTTACCTTGAAGGCTTGACCCCTGCTACTAATGTAGCACCCCCCAAGAGCTCTGGAAACCTTACTCACATGCAGGAACACAACAACACCGGAGTGATTGTTATTTGGCTGCGGTCTTCTGTAAGGTGGAGGTATTTCACCAGTCGGGCTGCTCCAGTTCGAGTGATAAATCGCTTTGCCCTGCCTCTCTTAAAACTGATAAGAATGATGGTCACTTATAGAAAAAAACACCACAACAATCACTTGCGCTCATGTGGTGAGTTAAGTGATAGCTGGCACATACGTCATGCTTGTGTGCAGGTGCCACTGCAGGACACTGGTCTGCTCCGGCTTGCCTCTCAAAATAAACACTTAATGTTTTATTCGCTCATCAAAACAAAACTACATGACATGGTCCAAAGTGGTCTACACATAGCTATAAGTTAGATACTGTTACTGTAACTAATCTGCTGAGTTTCTTACCGGTGTCTTTTCAGTAGATATAGGTTCCGAACCGGAAGTAGAATCACTTTGCATTGTACTCAATGACGATTCAAAAGTGTTACAAGTAACCCTCTTGAATAATGAAATATTTGATTCATTGATTGATTGTAGTGAGGCCCATTCCAACTCATAAAGAGTCAAGTGTCCAAAAAATATAAAAAATAATATGCAGATTATATGAGAGCTGTAGTGGAAGTGCGCTGGGCACGTGTGCCAGATGAAAGTAGAGAGGTGCCAAAGTTGTTACCCAATGGATACCAGGAGACGGACGACGTCAAAGAGGAAGGCTGAGCATTCATTGGCGTGACGTCCTGGACCATTCATCTCAAGGGTGGCAAGATCTGGCTCCAGATAGAGAACGCTGGAAGTACATGGGGATGCCGTTGCCCAGTGGAACCATTTACAGGCCATAAAAAAAACAGATCATAATTATAATAAGACTTTCGAATCGTCATTGAATATAATGCAAAGTTATTCTACTTCCGGCTCGGAATCTATATCTACAGGGAAGACATCGTTAATAAACTTAGCAGATTAGTTACAGTAGCAGTATCTTACTTATAGACATATGTAGACCACTTTGGACCAAGTCATATAGTTTTATTTCGATAAGTGGTAAAAAACATTAAGTATTAACTTTTGAGAGGTAAGCTGGAGCACCTAGTCCCTAAAGGTGGCGCCCAAAGGTGTCCTCCGGTCAATATCAAGGATTACAACGCCCATATGCGCGGTGTTGATCTCATGGACAGCTTCTTGGGCAGATATAAAATCAGGATCAAAAGCCGCAAGTGGTACATACGTCTGTTCTATCATATGATTGATATGGCCGTAATCAATTCATGGGTTCTCTATAAAAAAAAGAATCCAAACATGACATTGGCTGATTACAGAGGAGAGCTGGCAGAAGCATTATGTAACTATAAAAAAACAGAGATTAAAAGAGGACGGCCTTCCAATTCAAGTTTAGAGAAGGAGTTGGAAGCAAAAAGAAGTCGGGGAAATATGAAGCCTGTTCCACCAAAAGATGTTAGGACAGATGGTGTTGACCATAATGAACGAAGATGCGAAAATAAAAATAGATGCAAACTTCCCGGCTGCAAGGGATATTCTCGCACCGAATGCACAAAATGCAAGGTGGTTTTATGTCACACAAAGCACAGGAATTGTTTCGCAACTTTCCATGGCATACAACCCTAATTTTCAAATAAATATCAGCAATAAATAAAATTTTAGTTAACGATTTGTTTTACTTGTATACGCATATTGTTGCCAAATGTCAACAAACAGTTTTATTTTAAAATAAAAAAAATATCAATATTACAAGATTTTTTTTATTATTTTTCCCATATCATATGACTCAAAAGCTATCAGGAAACATTTTTTTTAAACAAAATAATAAATCATGCATTTAAGGGTTAAAAAACAAGAAAAACACGCTCGCAAACAAAAGTCATCTTCTAAATTTGAATATAGTTTAAACCCTACTCGAAGGCCACCTTGTAAGAAGGTTTTTTTAATACAAGGCCTTTAAGTTGGGTTTATAATGTCGGCAACGCCTATTCATACAAATTTATTACATCACCACCCCAGTCAAACATTCAAGTTCGTTGAATGCCTGGGTTCTGTATTTGTGAACGGTAATATTTCAATCGGTGAATAGTTTGAGTCAGCCGGCAAAGTTGCAGAGTGGCACAATTGTTAGTAGTGGAACGAGTTGGCATCTGCACTTTAGTTCATAGGGTATGAAATGGATTGCTGGTTTAGCAAAATTATTAATTTAAAGGTGGAAGACCTTTCTTTAATAGATTAAATATTTTATAACTTGGCTTTGGCTTGTCCACATCTTAGCATAATTAAAGTTGTGTTTTTTCAAACTCAAACTCAAATATTTCTTTATTCAAGTAGGTTACATATAACACTTTTGAATCGTCATTGAATACAATGCAAAGTGATTCTACTTCCGGTTCGGAACCTATATCTACCGAGAAGACACCGGTAAGAAACTCAGCAGATCATTTACAGTATCAGTATCTAACTTATTGCTATGTGTAGCTCACTTTGGACCAAGTCATATAGTTTTGGTTTTGATGAGTGATGAAACAAATAAGTACTCAAATAAGTTTTTACTTTCGAGAGGTAAGCTAGAGCAGACCAGTCCCCAAAGGTGGCACCTGTTCACAAGCATGACGTATGTGCCAGCCATCGCTTCACTCAACCATATTGTAGGGAATGTAACGACCCGCCACATAGCGCCACACACACAATTCTATTAGATAAATAATTTATATTTTTATATTAAATAGGGGTCCACCCATTGTGACTTCGGTTGCGTATAACCCCCATTATCTCAACATTTTTCTAAGGTTCTTCGCTCCTGTCGGTCGCATTTAATTACTGATGTTATTTTTACTTTTTCTACAATTGACTTACTAACTTTATGTCTTGGTGCAAAATTGGTAATAAGTTTAGTTTTTTTATTGTAAAAAAATGTTTTGTTTTTTTTTTATTTTTTGCCAGTATCTTCTCGGTAGTTAAAAGTTCCAAACCGGAGGTAGCATCATTAAATTAATATAGAAACGATTCATAACTATTACTGATTTAGTCTATATGAATAAAAGGATTTGAATATTGACTATTCAAAGCAAAACTATAAAAACTATACTTAACTCAGACTGTATATTATTCGAGGATGGATATTGTGTGGTACCGTGTTTTTCTGACATCTGTAACACAAATGATTTAGCTACTTACCATAGAATTAGAGCAATGTTTGTGATGCTGACTAATAAATATAAGATATTATGAAATTATTTAATTTCTTTCCTAGAAAAATGTTACAGTTCTAAAAATAAATAATAATTGAGACAAGATCTTACCAACAATCATCACTTCGCATTTATGAGTATGCACCCAAAAACGTCGACTCGCGACACAGTCGACCGAATTCGTGTCGAAATGATCATTCAGACAAATGTGTTTCCAAATGGCGCTCTTTCGAGTTAATGGATTCCTTCTGACGTGTTTGATACTGGCTCGATATGTGTCGCTTCGTGAAATGTCTAAGAGCATGGATTGGTTTTTGGTTTCTTATTTAATGCATTTACCATCTTAAAAAAGATCATGGTTTGTTTTGAAATCATCAATTTTTACTACATTTATTTAACACAATTAACGAAGCTATACGAATTTATGCCTTGCTTATCCTTAATATTACTTGAGAACCGATTACTACACAAATAATATCTACCTACATTGTGTAGCAAGATGTGTTTCATAAGATATATTTGTAAGTTCTAGAAAAAGACGTGGAGCTTGAAAATTTATGTTATAAACGTTATGCCTAACGAAGTGGGCACAGGTCAGCTACTACTTAATAAAAATAAACGATATCGCGTTTTGACCCGTTAAATTATGTTCAATTTCAATGGACGTTTACACTTATTCCAACTATTGCACGTACAAAAAATAACAAAAGTCAGGATTAATGCTTAGTGGGATTACCTTGCAGTCAACCCACAGATTTGGGCGATAAATACAGGAGCGATGCATGGAATTAATAAAAAGTGTTAATCAAATCCCAGAAAATCATAATAAACTACTATCTGATGAATTCACATATCATGTAAAGGTGCATCGTAATATACAGCGATATAACGGCATAATGTGCAGTACAGCAGTAACACGCGGCATGTTCAGGAAACAATTCTGCCCCGCTTTAGTTATGACTATCCGATTGTTTGCGGCAACATGGCGTGGAAATGCGAGACATGCCGTGTATTTCAATTAAGTCTGAACCAAAACTACAATGAAGGACGTTGTCAGTGTTTTAGCTCAGCTGTCCAGCCGCAACTACCAATAAATGATATTAATAATAATAATAATAATAATAATAATTCTTTATTGACGTAATCGTAAGTACAAATTCCTATGAAACTCTGACACTCGAACTAGGTTTAAGTGCCTGTATCTCAAGAGTCAGTGGCTTCTCCCAATTTTTGCAACAAGTGTGTCAAAAAAGCTAAATCTATCATATTTTTAACAAAGCACTGTGTGAATATTATGATGTTTAAATATAAATATTATGATTTACTTATAGTAGATATAATTATGTGAATTTATATTTTATTTAAATACATATATATGTACACATACATATACTACATACATTATATATACATACATATTTGTATAACAAAATAATGTTTCTAGATTGATTTATATTAATTTGTATGCCAATTTAATTTGCCCGTTACTTAAATAGATCCTCTGTTTGTTCATAGCTCAAGGACAAAAGCGACATATTGACTTGAACACGATGATTGATAAACGTTGTGATCTAACTCATAAGGCTCAGTATCATCTGTCGGTAATTGTACCTAGAGATCAGAACCCATATTTACAAATCATTGGGAATGGATTCGACTTCGAAAACTATGACTAAAGACTATCTTGCTGGTTCTTCTCGCTAGCATCAACATGCTCGACACGGCGGTAGTTTAACTTAATATGACGATTCATAAATGCTTTTGTAAAACTTTTCATGAATAAAGACATTTTCTATTCTTTTTCGCAAGAAACTGATTCAAGTAAGACAGGAAGATGTAGTATCAGTATGTTTTCTTCTGCATTAGAAGATGCTTTTAAGCTTCTAGACTAAAAGGGATTTGGCGACAATTTAAAAGACGAGGATTTCACTTATTTTCGATTTTTCTACAATATTGCTGTTTTGTTGTTCATTGGTTTCACTTTTTCGATAGTCATGGAGATTCTTGAACTGGATACAATACAAAGGTTGAAGTCTTCAGTTGAAATTGATTACGATGATGAATGATGTACTTTCACCCTGACGAATCCTAAGTTTTGGAATTTGGGCTTTGTAGAAAATACGATAAATTCACTATTATAATTGCGGTTGTTAAGGGATCAGAAAAATAAAATGATTAAACAGTGTATTAAGACAGAAAAGTGCACACAAAGAAAATCAAAAACATACGTTTAATTTTGAATCTTAACCAAATAGAAAAAAAAGCAGAAAGTTGGCTCGGTTTGCCGCTGCAATCTCAAGCCAAAGTCAATCAAAAGGTTCCCAGAAGAAAACAAACTTATTCGGACAAAAGTCTCGAGTATCAAATTAAGGTTTGCCTTTGTATGAAAATTAATCGATTCCACTCCTTAATCGGGGTCAAAGCTTTTGTTGAGTTAAATAAAAATTAGGGCTAAACGAAATTTTCCCTCTTGATAAATGCCTATTAGGCGAAGTTTGTTAATCAGGCAATTTTATTCTTGTCTCCACGAGAGTTTGTCCGACTTGGATTTGGCTGTCAAACCGCTCCTTTGTTAGTGTTGTTCTTGTGTTGACATCAACGATAAAAATAACTTGATATTAGGTTTTTTATTTAAGTTCTTGACTAGGGACTTAAAAAGAACTATTCAATTACACAATTTATCAAAACAAAAAAAAAAGTGTAAAACTTTACTAAAATACAATTTATGACTTAAAACTTAATCAGTATCAGTTTTGACAATGCATAAGTGTGAAATATTTTTTTGTTATTATATTTGAACACACTTGAACACAATTTTAAACACATTTTAATACTAACACATTTTAAAAGAATACCTTCAAGAAAATAAGTTTAGGTAAAAAACTTAAATTTAAATGTATATTTATACTTGCACAATGAAATTATTGGTGCTGCCGTTTATATGCTTTCTTGGCTACTACTACTATTATTCATCCCTATATTATAAACGTAATACGTATTAGTGATATTTACATTCTTCATAATTATAAAATAATTATCCATAACTTTTGATGCATTAACTGCAGTCTGGATTATTCTATTCATCGATCACTTTAAACCTCTACTCAAACATAAAAAACATGATTATTTATCAAAGTGAAATTAAAGCAATCTTTATTTCCTCAAAATAAAATAGCATTTCACAAAATCAGTTTCTTCGAAATCTATGAGCTCTTGTCAAAATTATCTTTGAGATTGACGTACCAACGTAGTAAACAATGATCTAAAAACTATTAGGTTTTCTTTTAATCTTCTCAAAAACATTTAACTGTTCCATAAATTTATCGATATATTATCGACTCCATCACTATCTCCTGGTTAAGTCTTTATCAAATATTCAGGGGTCTGGCGATTGGCCGACACAGATGTGACAGAGGGCTTTCAGAACTAGGAGACGTCGTTAATTGGGGCCGTACCTTGAGGAGTTTTGATTTATTTATTTATTAAAACGCTCCTTTAAGAGGCGGATTAACAGGGATTTATGAACCAATTTTATTGAACCACCAATCACCATTCTTGCGAAGAAAATAGGTGCCCAATGGTTTAAATCTATGCATAAGTTACTCTTATAACGTATTTATTTAAAACGTAAAAGACATTTAGTATTGATATAGTAACTGTAAGTTGTTCTTAGGTAAGATAATTACAAAATAAGTTAAGAAAGAAGGTCTTTTAAGGAGGGTTAGAATAAATTAATAACCAACTTGGCATCACGTCTCACAACTGTTTACGGTAGAACAACTCAGTTGCGAGACTTGGTTTGCTGTATTAATGAGGATAACTAAACAGAGCCTCATTATTACAGTAGAGCGATTCCCGTTGAACTCCTCCTTAAGGGAACCAGTTTTTTTGGATGAAAGCCAAGACCAACAGCTTAGCGTGCCTTCAAAAGCACGGAATCATCATTCTTATCGGAAAATCGGGGAATCCAAGCCAGAAATGTTCTGTTTGAATTTGGAAAAGTTAAGTGAAAATGGTCACTGTGGTATTTGAACGAGTTATAAACTTTTGAGCCAAACGCTGTTATTAATTATACCTACATTTGGGTAATACAAATATCACGTTACGCATACTATTACCGTTTTTTCCATATTTTTCACAGATTTTTCACTTCTGTTGGTGGCAACGGTATATTTTATAGTGTAAAATTATTATTTTGAATGATAAATTGACCATCAACACAAAATGTTTTTTTAAATTGGACCCAATAGATGCTACTATTAGCGCATTTAAACAAAATTTTAAGCTGGATAATATTAATTAACATTAAAGTGAAATGTTCGTATGGTCATTAAATAAAGTGTAAAATAAGCTCATAACGTTTTGTTCTTCAGTTTCCCATTACCGATTCCATTTGCAAATAAATGTAAAATGTACAAAATGTAACGCGTAAGAAAATTTGTTTATTCATCTTCGCTTACTTTGATCTTACGGGAATTCGCTTTCCGTAAACAAATGAAAATACTTTACGAATGAAATATTGAAATGTATGCAAAGAGGAAGTCATTTCATGAAAAGTTCGCCAAAAGCAAATCTTTGAGGCAAGTATTAAATAAACTCAAATTGTGTTATATTTGAATTCTCCTTTCGTATTGTAAAAGGTAAATAAATTAAATTGGAAGCTTTTGTGTTATCAAAAAAATAAGTCATTGCTAAAATTTTACGTCTGGAAACGGTTATAAGCTAACACCATGTCGATTTTATGTCTTTTGTGAAATTTAAATCACGTAAAACATTATGCGACGATCTGGGAAATCTATACAAAATTTGGCAAGACCTAGATTTTAAATATTAGAAACAGAAAATTTTTATCTCCCCTTGCGGTGCGGGAATTGAACACACGACCTTCACGTTTCGCGCGTGCTGCTCTTACCAAATAATAAAAAAATTTTGTTTCTAATATTTAAAGTTCGCTAGTACGGCGTATAGTACTATAAAAATAATAAAATCGACCTAGATTTTAATTGGGATCAGGGAGACAGGAAGACCTAGGCCATGAGAAGATCCCCCCCGCTGGATTCCGCATCTTTTAGCGATGGGGGGGCTCAGTAACCCCGTGGTCTGGTGCGTTGAGGCTGGTCTTACCACCCAGCCTCTGATACCGGACAGGCAAAGCTAAGAAGAATCCCGAGCTGGGCCGCGGAGAGCAGGTGGCTCTCTGCGGCAAGCCCGCAAGGGCTGAGGTGGATCGCGGAGGAAGAGGAGGACCTCAGAGTTTCGTTTCTGGCATCCCTGTCCTCCGCTGTCTCTGAAAATCCTTTTTTGAAATGGTAAATAATTCGCGTGCCAATAACTGTTTCTTCATTTTATTAAAACAGCATTAAAACTTTCATGTATGAATGTTATCAACACCTCAGACAATGTTACTACTTACATCGTTTCTTTGACGACCTCCGTAGCCGAGAGGCGAGTGGACTTTGGGTTTCGCCATCTCTAAGGTCCGCGGTTCGATCCCCGGTCAGGTCAATATGGAAAACGAACTTTTCTATATTGTCTCGGGTCTGGGTGTTGTGGTACCGTCGATGTTTCTTTTACACTTACTTACACTTACACTTGTGCTTAAGTTACTTACCATAGAATCATAGCAATGTATGTGATGTGGTCTAATATATGTACTATAGTTTAAAACTTAACATCATAAAGAAGTAGGATTTGTTTGTTTCTTTGCATGGAATAGGCTCCAAAACTATGGCACCTATTCGGAATTTTTGTTTACTATTGGGAAGCTACACTATATTTAGATGGCATAGCCTTTATTACATTTTCAATAGAATAAGAATCCTTCCTAACACTCCAACAATGTAACCCAAGGTTTAAAAAACTATTTACCCTCGCAAAACTGGAGCGAATCCCTTGGATATTCAAAAGGTTTTCTGTTTTTTGTTGTCATGGTAATTGCTGCAAGTATAACGTTTAAAAAACTTCATACCAAACATTATGCGGAGAATATTTATAATATTTTTTCAGTCTACTGTCATCTGGAACGCTTTTAAAATTCCGAAGTGCCTTTATTTACCGTTCCCAAGTGTATATTTAAAGGCACCTCGAAATATCTCGAGACGTTACGCCAGAACATGTTGAGCGGTAGTTTCTCAAAGATGAAAAATTGAGAGCGAGTCCGGCGTTCAGTGCGAGTGGATTTGGAAGTGACCTTATGGCTTTTGTTTCTTAGAAATTCAAAATGGCAAGACCGTTCTTGTAACGTGTACAGTCACCGTCAGATATATCGGAGCAGACAAAGTGACCAAATACTCCTCAACAGTTAAAAATGTCAAACAGTTCCATAAAGAAGTGGAACTCGTTGCCGGCTCATGTGTTTCCTCCTTCTTTTGACATGGATTCCTTCAAAAAGAGCGTGAAGAAACATCTTGCGGGCCACTATGGCGATGCTAACGGGTAGGATATTTCGATATCAAATCCGTTGTCATCGCGATGTGGGTTCCTCTCTTGCTTACCATCAGGCTGGGAGGAGACAATATACTGCGCTACTATAAAAAAATACACCACAAGTTACCATTAATATCTGAACATTCATTACTTCAGTAATATCTGAGCAGAAGCCAATAACATCTGAACACTCATAACGTCAAAATGTGTAACGCACGTCGTGTGTCTTATTAAGCTACCTATAAAGATGAGTGTTCAGATATTATTGGTTAGTTGTGTGTATAGAAGTTATTGACAAGCATCTGCTCAGATATTATTGACGTAGTGAATGTTCAGATATTAATGGTAACTTGTACTGTATGGAACTTATTGACATTTTTAACTGTTCAGAAGTATTTAGTCACTTTGTCTGCTCCGATATATCTGACGGCGACTGTACACCATTTTCGGTTGGTTGCATCTAGGACGTTGAAATATTACGTCTGTATTTTCCTTCTCAAGTTTTCGATTTTACTTATGTTGCAGTAAATAGTTTAGACAGCAACATTTGATTTGACTGTACTTCACGTTGCACTATACTTTGATTTGTAATTATATGAACTAAAGTGATACAGATACAGTGAGTAAAGAGTTGTGACGAGAATTATTTTACAGATTGACTTGAGTTAATGTGTCATCAACTTGAATAATTATTTATTAACAACTAAAACATGAAAGAAAAACGTATACAGGTGTAATTTTCAATAATACGTGAGAAATGAAATATTAAAATTTAATAGTTAATGGCTGTGTAATTTTCTTGTCATTTGAAATATGTTGGTACATATGTACATATATTGTCGGTCAAAAAACGCAAATGTAAACAACGTTTTAACTCATAAGTTACAATTTAAAATTTGTAAACTAGGGTGCGATACAATGAGTGATATGCTTCAGAAGCTTTTATTGAAAGTTTTTTTTAATCAAAAAAGTATTAAAATCTGTAATAATAAATATTATTTATTTCCAAAGTGAAAATGACAGCGACGCTTTCACTGTGGTCTGAATTTGTTACATTTCTTTCTGTTACATCATCAATAAGGTAGAGTTTCATCAATTCAACGATTAATGAACTATGAAATTGTAAGGGTACAACAATATTACTATTTTCCATAAGTGGTATCATTACCAATATAACTTAAATGCATCTTATAAAAAAGCGGAATACAGTGAATACTCGTATTTAAAAGAAACATAATAATTTTCACCGAATCCCACAAACGTCTATATCCGTCCCTATCAAATGCTTTCGAAAATTAAATGGACTGCAAAATTGCTAGCAAAAGAAATCTAAAACTAAATACTCGTCTCTGTGCGAAAGGATAAAAACTCCACGTCTGTTGCAACGGTGCACACTGCAAAGAGGGACACATTTCCCAATCCACTTTATTAGACGTTCCCATCCGTTTTATTGGTAGTCTCAAAGGACGTCTAAACACGTTCGGTTGTACATCTTTCTCCCGTTAAACATCTTTAGTATCGCCGAGAGCAGCACGTACTTAGGATCGAATCCGTTGCCAATCGAATTGGCTGCCAATTCGTGAGGGCAGAATTGAAAATGCAGCGCTTTTGGGTACGAGTAATAGTTGGGAGTGCACCTATATTTATATTACGGGTAAGTCGTCCGCGTAGACTAGTGAACTAACGGTTGATTTTTTAATTTTATACGCTAGGTACTGTGTAAATACGATACAAAAGTATTGTTTTTTTGACAAATCCTATAAAGTGTCCCACTGCTGGGAAAAAGCCTCCGGCATACACTTCCAGCGTTCTCTATCTGGTGCCAAGTCTTGCCAACCTTGAGAAAAATAGTCCAGGTCGTCACGCATTTTCAGCAAAAGTTTAATATCTTGATAAGGTTTGTGTAGCGTCGCATTGCACACAGCTTATTTATTAATATATAAGAGTGCTAAAGTATGAGATTTATAGATCGTTGCGCCATGATCCCCGGCACCATGCTACGACCCCCCCCCCCCCCTCACCCCCCTCTGCCCCGCTCTGGGTCATTTTAGAACTCTTTAACTAAACGCCTTCTCTTACAATTTATTTTACCCCTTAATTTATTTTATTTAGGTAGCCGGAGGTAGCATCATACAGACAATTCATAAGTATTACCGATGTAATCTATATGAATGAAAAGATTAGACTATTAATATTATCTTACGTAATAATCTGCCATGTTTTCTTTTTATCCCCCATTAAATTCTCAAGATAACATTTCCAGTAGTATAATAAAGGAAACCTCCATCTAAAATATTTAGTATGCTGTTGCCATGTCTTACAGGGTCGAGCGGCTTTTTAGCAAAATTCAATATCCTATTACGTCTTTTATGTAATTCACAAGGTATTTTCTTAAAATTAGATTATTATAGACGCTATTCCGGGAAAGAAAATGGGACTTTGTGATTGGGTCGTTTCAGAAAAAAATGCCTCATGAATTTAATAATTCAATACCTTTTTTTTTACAGGTACCGAATTTGCATTTACTTCCGTTTCTCGTCTGTGTAAGTAAACTGGACAATATTTATCAAATTTTTATTTCTTAATTATTTGATGTTTATTTGAAGTGCATACTTACTGTTTATTAAGGAGGTATGACGTGATAATACGAATGAAACCTCAGAATAGGTTTAAAGGTTTAAAAGAGGCTAACGGGTCAAAACGCGATAACATTTCTTAGTAGTTAATAGAAACTACTTACTGCCCAACGTTACGGTAAGGTTGCACCAACAGTGGTCGCGAGCTGACTGTTAGCTGTTAGTCACAAACGTGCGACAGGTCGTCAGTAGGTTGTTCGTATTAACTATTATGTTTATGTTTAAAGAATTTATTCCCATAAAAAGATTACAAATCCTCTTACATGAGAACAATACTATAAGATTTATTTTAAGTTGCGGTCGCCGCGCAAAAACATAGCGCCTCCATTACCCTTACACAAATGTCCAGTCAGCAACTTTCGAGTATATAATTGTGCAGTTGAAGTTTAAAACGGTTAAATGAGTCTATACTTTTAATGTGTGACGGTAGCTTATTATAGAAATTGGCTCCCTCAAAGGTGATGTTTATTTTTCCGAGATTGGTACGTGGCTTAGGTAACACGAGCAAGCTGGGTCGGCGAAGACTACGTTTGGATATTTGCGACTTTTTTGTAAATGTTAAATTAGTTTGGATGGATTTACTGGTGATCTTTCTGATTAAAATACAAGTGTTATATATATATATATAAAGTTGTCGAATGTTCATTAATTTTGTTTCTCTAAAGATTGTACGTGTTGATGTTAGGAAGGGGTAACAGAAAAGTGTTTTTAAATGATGGTGCTTTTTGACCCGTTAATTAATTTTAAATGTTTAAAATGTACCGCGAAAGTATTAAATTCTAGGATAAAAGGTTGTATTAACATGGTAAATATTCACATTACGAAGTACATACTAAGCTCTAAAGAGTGTCTCAGGTCTGGGTGTCATGCTATCGACGTAGTTTCTGATGTTTTTTTTTTGTTTCCGCTTCATTGCATAAACTTAAAAAGAACAAGAAGTTGTTTGGTTGCCTCGTTACATTTTGTATCTGTTTACCTGTAAAATCGTGGCGGGGCACGAAATGTATATATATATATTTTAAATAAAATGTAATTATAATTAATATTTACAAATAGTGGTAAAAATACCTACGTTAAGATACAATCCAGAAAACTTATATCTATACTAATATTATAAAGAGGAAAGATTTGTAACTATTTTTGCATGTTTGTAATGAATAGGCTTAAAAAGTACTGGGCCGATTAAAAAAAATCTTTCACCAATAGAATGCTACATTCTTCCAATTTGATATAGGCTACAAGATTAGGGATCCTTGGTAAAATTTGAAAAATTTCAACAAAAAAGCGGGAAAAATTCTCTAAGGCGAAACGAAGTTCGCCGGGACCGCTAGTACTTATATAAAAATAGCCTCTAACCCAAGTGGATAAACGCTTTGAATGACCCCGCATTGGTTTGTAAAAACACATATTTTGGACTCTGATATCTGTAATAAAAGTACTGTAGCGACTTATCACAGAAACTATTTATGTTATGTTGTCTAAACTTAGCTATAATTTTGTGTGTACCAATTGATCTTTATGTTTGCCTATATGTGGTTAAACTAAGCAAAACTTTGTAATCCCCAGTATCATATAAGCTATCTAAAACAAACAACATTATTAGTATTAGTTTTGTTTGGAGCAAGAATCCTCAACTCTTAAGCCTGAATACTGAAAGTATTAACGAAATTTGGTTTCTAAACTGTGTAACTAATAAAATTTATAAATGAATATCAGAAATACCAACCGTGGTAAAAACAAAAACTCGTCAGTGTAGACTTTGAACTTTGTACCACCTTTTTGTCATAGGCGTCTATACCCTATACATATAAATAAAATTAGGATGACTGTTTGTAATATTAAAATAACCGCATTTTACTACGTGCATATGAATGTACGGTTAATATACCAAAAATAATATTAGTAAAGATACTTTATTTTACTGTGACGTTGACAGAAATAAACCGCTCGTTCAGTTGTCATTGTACAAAAAAACGAAACGTTCACGTCACATCCCCAAGAAGCAAAAAGCGGATCCATCAATCGTGAAGAGGCCCTCCCCCCTCCGCTACCAGAAAAAGGCGGGTCCGTTTGAGAACTTATAAGTTAAACTCAACCTCTTAACCTCCGATTTGATATTTCTGCCTTCTATAGCGTCACAGCCTTATTACCTTTTTTGTGCCAACGGAATCCTATTAGCTTAACCTCCGATTTGATATTTCTGCCTTCTATAGCGTTACAGCCTTATTACCTTTTTTGTGCCAACGGAATCCTATTAGCTTAACCTCCGATTTGATATTTCTGCCTTCTATAGCGTCACAGCCTTATTACCTTTTTTGTGCCAACGGAATCCTATTAGCTTAACCTCCGATTTGATATTTCTGCCTTCTATAGCGTTACAGCCTTATTACCTTTTTTGTGCCAACGGAATCCTATTAGCTTAACCTCCGATTTGATATTTCTGCCTTCTATAGCGTTACAGCCTTATTACCTTTTTTGTGCCAACGGAATCCTATTAGCTTAACCTCCGATTTGATATTTCTGCCTTCTATAGCGTTACAGCCTTATTACCTTTTTTGTGCCAGCGGAATCCTATTAGCTTTCGTAATAACACAGTGGTTTGAAAGACGGATAAAATTTACTGACATATTTGTGCTTTACCCGTTGATCCACTGATTCTTTAACTAGCGGCCCCACGCGGCTTTGGACGCCACTTTACCCGTTGATCCACTGATTCTTTAACTAGCGGCCCCACGCGGCTTTGGACGCCACTTTACCCGTTGATCCACTGATTCTTTAACTAGCGGCCCCACGCGGCTTTGGACGCCACTTTACCCGTTGATCCACTGATTCTTTAACTAGCGGCCCCACGCGGCTTTGGACGCCACTTTACCCGTTGATCCACCGATTCTTTAACTAGCGGCCCCACGCGGCTTTGGACGCCACTTTACCCGTTGATCCACTGATTCTTTAACTAGCGGCCCCACGCGGCTTTGGACGCCACTTTACCCGTTGATCCACTGATTCTTTAACTAGCGGCCCCACGCGGCTTTGGACGCCACTTTACCCGTTGATCCACTGATTCTTTCTTTGGTTTCTCTTTTTGGTTACACCGCGATGCTAGTTTTTCGATAAATGAACTATCCAATACAAAAATATTTATCGACTCAATCCAGTACTTTCTGTGATGAGCAGCTTTAAACAAACAAATTATTCAGAGTTTTAATATTAGCGTATATTGTAAATCTGAAGAGTTTGTTTGTTTGTTAGTTTGTTTGTACGCGCTTGTCTTAAGAACTACTACTTTTGGAAGCATCTATGATCAGCAGTGGATGTAGAGATTATTGAAATAAACCACAGGATCAGAGCAATGTATGTGATGTTGTCCAATATTTATATACTAATAACAGACTATCGACAGCCTAATGATAGTCGACTATGAACACTACTTATGAAAATATAAAGTATTTTTGACATTACCTACTAGTACGAACTACGCATAGAGACAGTACCTAGTACCTACTAATGGTCATTTATTCCACTACTATGATCAAAATTTACCTAAAACCTTTATAACCACATGAGACGAGTGAGCTAAATATTGGAGTTAGTCTCTTTTTAAAGTTCGATTGCCGATCGGGTCAATATAGAAAAGGATTATGTATTGTCCATCTTTGTGTAATATTTTCTGTAATACAAGTGCGTTAGCTAAGGTACAGAATCAAAGCATTTTATGTTATGTTGTACAACATTTATTAATTTTGTATATTGAAAAGTTTTGTATTAAATCCTCGGCACGGTAGTTTAACTCCCACTTGACAGACTTTGTTAGTATCAGTTATCAAGTTGTGTTTGCGAAGAGCCGGCAAAACGGAGGTAAGGTAGAAGGGGGATTGGAATTAAACAAACTGACTCCATCAGGAAAGGTTGAGGTGGTGACGTATAAACAAACAATTTAGGTTAAACAAACTTATTCCAGTTAATGACTCAGGGTGGCTTTTGTGATGAAATAGGGCTGAGATACGAAAAAGCTTAATACTATTAGTGTCTCTATTTCCAAAATGGCGTCGCGCGGGAAGATTTGTCATACCATGAATTGTTTTCGACATGCCAATACATTTAGACCTTGAGATTTAAAAAAATGTAGCTTTCTTTTTGCCTTTGAATGAGAATTGTTGGTACAATTTAAATTTTTTAATAACCTTCAATGCAAAACGATGGGATGTTATCAGTTTGCCGTGTCTGTCTGTCTTTATATCTGACTGGCATGGCATCTCATTCCATGTATTTGGGAACTAAATACATGGAATGATTTAGAGTTTATTTTTTTGTGTCTTTTTTTTTAATTGGTCCAAAATTGGGCTGTCACAATATTTTGGGTTACGTATTTAGACACAATTCGTGAAAGTGTTTGAGTAGTCCCAAAGGTGTTTCATGTAAAATAAATATCAAAAAGTAATTAAAACATGTGGGCTTGTTTTACGATGCCTTAAAAACGCGTATCGATCAATTAAACCCTTAATGTAATTACCTAATACAACACTAGTCTACTCTATTTATAAATAATATTCCTCAAACCCTCGTAAATATCCTGATATCTCCACATCGTGAGCTTAAGTAGAGACACAGTAAAAGAAAAAAGCAGTAAAGAAAAAAATTTGTAGTTGCCTAATCAATGGGGATGAATATAACACCACATTATTTTGTGAGCTTAAGTACTTTTGTTATGAATCAGAATCATTTGTAGTGCCAGGATATACAAAATGCATACAAAAATATCTACTCACAAACGAACAAAAATATAAATGATTCAACTGTCGGCCCAGTCATTCTTCGCTGGCTCGAGCACAAATCGGGATTCTTGTCCTATCGTTTGGTGCAGGTGCTGTCCGGTCACGGCTGTTTTGGGCAGTTCCTGCACCGTATAGGTCGAGAGCAGTCTCCATCGTACCCCAATTGTGGCGCGGCGGATGACACGGCGGGGCACACGTTGCTGGTGTGCCCTAGATGGGACGCGCAGCGCGCAGCAATGGCAGCGCTAGTGGGACCAAATCTCTCACTCCCGCGCATAGTAGAAGCTATGGTCGGGAGTGAGATGGCATGGAGTGGGGTAGCCTCCTTCTGCGAAGACGTCATGTCGCAGAAGGAGGCCGCGGAGAGAGAGCGGGAAGACGATCCTTCCGGTCCTGCCTGCCGCAGAAGAAGGCGGCTCAGGGCGCGGCGACAATATGACCGCGCCCAGCTACCGCGTGGGGACCGGGCGACTGATGGTGTGAGGGCACCTCAGCTGGCATTGCACCGGTCACCACTACGAGGTAGGGATGGTTCCATTGGACCGGCTATCCGAGTCTCCCCCCGAACACTGTGGGGGAAGTAGACGGTGCCGCGTGAGCGGCTATTCCGCCGGCGGTGTTGTGGAAGGTAAGGCTGAGCCGAATTCCCGTAACACCGCCACTAGGGCTAAGGAGGTCCAACCGGGGGGTTTTAGTTGGTAGTCCTGCCCTTTCAAGGGCAGGGAGTCCCACACACGCCGTCACCCTCCCTCGGGGTGACGGTACGGTGCATCAACTCCATTTCCCCCCGTAACCAAAAAAAAAAACAAAAAAAAAGGATAATAAATCTGTTACTGGACTTGTCGCCCTTACCTTGAAGGCGTGACCCATGCTACTAATATAGCACCCCCTAAGAGCTCTGGAAACCTTACTCACACGCAGGAACACAACAACACAGAAGTGATTGTTATTTGGCTGCGGTCTTCTGTAAGGTGGAGGTATTTCACCAGTCGTAAAGCGTAATCCAATACGCAACATCTTACTGTACTTATTTGTATCTTGTAACAGTACGTGTCGATGTAACGACACACTCTTGTTGACTTTCAATTTGCGTCTAACGGTTATTTTAGGAATATGTAATTGAAAGCAAATACACAACTTAAATAACTACTTAACACTAGCGTAAGTTTAATAACTAAAACCAGCTTTCAGATGAAGTAAAGCAATAGACATTAGAAACAGAAAAATTTTATCTCCCCTTGCGGTGCGGGAATTGAACCCACGACCTTCACGTATCGCGCGTGCTGCTCTTACCAACTGAGCTAACCGCAAGTTATTGTAGGCGATGAAATTTTTCTGCTGTATCAACCGTTAGCCTTTCGGTAAGTGCCCTCTGCCGAATATGTTTATATCTACATACTTATCGGCCCGTGGTACATTCGTTGCAGAAATGTTTGAAAACCACAGAATCGAAGACACCTGGCATCTTAATCGATTTTATTATTTTTATAGTACTATACGCCGTACTAGCGAACTTTAAATATTAGTAATAATATTTTTTCTGTTTCTAATATTTAAAGTTCGCTAGTACGGCGTATAGTACTATAAAAATAATAAAATCGATTAAACCAATAGACATTGTTCCTAAATAGCCTCAATATTTCATCAGGTTTTGCACGTGTAGATAATAGAGTTTGATTACCCCATGGGTTACATTAATAAGGTTTAAGGGGGGTTTATATTTTTAACAAAATATAATCTGCCTCACTTCGATGACCTCCGTAGCCGAGAGGCGAGCGGGCCGGACTTTGGCGTCGCGCTATCACTGAGGTTCCGGGTTCGATCCCCGATCGGGTCAATATGGGAAACGAATTTTTCTATATTGTCTTGGGGCTGGGGGTTGTTGTTTCTGATTTCTGTAACACAAGTGCTTTAGCTACTTACCACAGAATCAGAGCAATGTATGTGATGTTGTCTTATATTTATTTATTTACTTCGATAACGTGTAGTTTTGCTTAAGTTAAATACAATTTTTCAAATTGTTTCAGTATTTTTGGAGCCCACTTAACAAAAACAAACAAATATATTATGAGTTTAAATTATGTGCAAGTTAAAACTGTAGCCAATGCTAACTTGATTTAGATATTGCAAATTAATAATAATAATAATAAAAAAAAAACTTTAAAATCCTGTCAAGTTACATACCTCATAGACATTTCCATACCCAACACAGACAACTTAACAAAAAAACACAACGAAAAAATACAGAAATACATAGCATTAGCAGATGAGATCAAGCAAATGTGGCACCAACAAACTGTTAAAATAATCCCAATAATTATCTCTTCCACCGGTATAATTCCCAAAACATTACACACATCCATAAAAGAGCTCGATTTACAAAAAAAATCATACATTAAATTACAAAAATCCGTTATACTCGACACCTGCAATTTAGTTCGCCGTTTTTTCAACTACCCTTCCGTCTAAATAGTATGAGGTTAGGTACTTGGCACAGCCCGTAACTAACCTTAATTTATAACTAGTTTTATATAAAAAAACTAAGATAAAAACTATAATGTTTAAAATAATAATAATAGTTTATTGGTCACTTCAAGTTACAGTGTTACATAAGCTAAAATTGCAATACATCAAAGTTCTTAATTAATGATTAGCGTTGGCGACTGTACTAGTATTAACTGTGTCACAGCCATCAGCGTCTTCACTCTTGGTTAGACCGATTGCAGTTTCAGGAGATATATTTTGCATAGTTATCGTTTAATTTGTTTTAGTGTAACCATTTGAACATTAAAGATACAAAGAATAAAAACAAAATAATATTTTTTTTTTTAAGAAAGGTGTATTGTTTTGCCATTAATTTAGTGTTTGTGTGCGTGCGTGGGTGTGTGTGTGCTTGTGTGTGCATGTATGAATGTGTGTGTGTGTGCGTGTGTGTGTGTGTGTGTGTGTGTGCATGAGTATAAGAGTATTTGAGTATTTGGAAATTTTAATAACCAAGAATTTCTTCTGTTTCTGAGTAATTTAAGATATGAAGCCACTGCTGAAGCTTCATCTTACATTTTTGATAAGTAAGGGGGTAAATATTACAAGTTTTATTTACATGATTGTATAAATAACCGCCATTGATGTAAAATTGTCGTCGTGAGAGTTTAGATCTGTGGGATTCCATTACGCAAACTTTACTGGTATTCCGTTTTAAAGCTAAGGTATTTATGTTTCCTCAATAAAGTGAGTAATATAAACATTTTTCTGACTGTTAAAACAGGACAGTCATTGTAAAGGAGAGAGGTGCTATATCTACGTGGCTTTCCAAGCATTACCTTCAATATTCCTCTTTGAGCTCTCTCAACGGGTAGCAGAGCTTTTTTACCAATACCTCCCCAGACAACAATGCAGTACTGTATTATACTCTGCGCTAGAGCAAAGTAGACGGACAGTAATGTTTTCCTATCTGCAGATCTTCTCAGTTTTCTGAATGTGGGCATTAATTTTCTTAACCGAGTAGTTATATTATTAATATGTTCTGACCAATTTAAATGACAGTCAATGGTAAGTCCAAGGTATTTGATGCTGGAAACACGTGCTAAAGTAGGGCAGTTGCAGTCACTTGACTCTTGACACGTATGAGCTTTTATGCAGTAGTCAGTATCCGGAAGGGTAGGGGAGCGATGAGAGAAAGGTAAATACTTCGTCTTATCTACGTTAAGTGTTAATAGGTTACTATTCAACCAATGCATCACTTCCTGGAGAGCGTTTTCAGCGTGGTGTTTGACTAACTCCCATTCCTTCCCGTGTATAACCAAAGCGGTGTCATCAGCGTATGTGATAATTTCGCAATTTTGCAGGGATTTACAGCAAAGACTGTTAATATAAATAAGAAAGAGAGTCGGACCCAAGACACTGCCTTGTGGAACTCCATAACAAAGATTGGACTTCTCACTAATGTAGTCGCCTATTTTAACGGACTGGCTGCGGTTTGAGAGATAACTGTGAAAGATGTCAAGAGCAATACCTCTAACGCCGATTAATTCTAACTTGAGAATAAGCTGGGTGACAGAGACAGTATCAAAGGCTTTCGATAGGTCTAAAAAGATGCCTAGAACCTTTTCTTTTTTATCCAAATGTCTAGCTACTGTTTCGGTAAGTAATAAGGTAGCGTCTTCTGTGGATTTACCTTTTAAAAACCCAAATTGGTTTTTGGATATAATATCATAACGTTGTAAAAAATTTATAAGTCTTGAGTTTAATATTTTTTCAAGGATTTTGGAGATAGCAGTCAGTACCGAAATTGGCCTATAATTTCCAATATCGTTTTTATCTCCACCTTTGTAAATTGGATGTACTAGTGCCTTCTTAAGAGTATCTGGAAAAACTCCAGTTTCTAAACAGAGGTTACAAAGGTACGTGAGTGGAGAAACTAAACTTTGCTTAGCAGATTTAATAACCATGGTTGAAATGTTATCTATTCCAGTAGCAGAATCGTTTTTCAAATTTCCTATGATGGACTCCAACTCCAAGCAGTCAGTGCCTAACAGAACCATTGAGTCCCTTGGAGAGCCCAGTTCACAATGTCTATTTTTATGCGTCTTAATTGGATTGTCACATAGCTTGTCAAGTATATTTCCGTCTTTATATTATTTATTTTATCATTTATATGAAAATTTTCTTAAAATCATTTTTTACTCAATATTGACATAAACACAGTCAACCACAATCTTCAACTGAATTTTCATGCGCTGTGCTATCATATTTTTTTATTTATTTATTTTTGTAGAAGCGTAAAATAAGATTTGTAATATCAATTCATTTTAGAAAGTCTTTCGACGAACCAAATGGAATTATCGTTGTTTTTCAACCAAACATCATATCTTTTGAATAAGTTATTTTAATGATGACTCTAATCTTATTTTTGAAATCCATACACACATTTTTACTGTTACTGCGCTCATAATCTACCTACATACCTTTAGGATTTACTGGTTGTTAGATTATACTTTTAGCATAAAGTTCACCTTTTTGCAAAAACGGAACAAAAAGTAGAACAACTAAAGTTTATAAATAAACAAGCTGTGCCCGCGACTTCGTTCGCGAGGACTACATCCTTTTATGGTCGGTTTTACCCTTTTTTCGCCTAATATTCGAAACAAAAAGTAGTTTTATATTTTAATCCAAGTTTTGAACTATATTTGTGCCAAATCTCATATCTCTAACTTCAAAAATAAACATTTTTCCATATAAACTTCCAAAGGTGGTGTTACCCCCCTCCCCCCCTTATTTTCTAATAAAAAGTAGCCTATGTCCGTTCTTGAGATTCAACGTATACCTATACCAAATTTCATCAAAATCGGTTGAGAGGTTTAAGCAGGAAAGCGTAACAGACAGACAGGCAGACAGACAGACAGAGTTACTTTCGCATTTATAATATTAGTAGGGATAAAAGCACTGAAACTACTTCATGCAGGTATATAAATGGTAAATCAACTTTGCAAAAATAAGACACTATTTATGCTTAAATTATCTTCACAAATCTACATAGTATCGTAATTTCGAGATTTATTGTCAAATCCTATTAATTTTATTAAAGGATGGTTATTTTTTTCAACGGACTTGAAACAAACTGGTTAAACAAAAAATACCTCTCGAATAATGGCGGGTTCCTTTTTTCTTGTTTAGGAAAACGAAAATCTTCTAAATCCCCTCATATCGTCTTTCTCAGAAAAGCCAATCTCAGATATTGTTACACAAAATTTGGATCCATGTTTGAAACACAGGTGTTTCCTTCCTCGTTTATACTTTAATCAGAGATTGTTAAGACAGTCTTTTGGTCCTTGGAGATACATGATACCAGAGCAAACCGTTTTTTTCCATGATTCTACGTAAACATTTTGCGTATCATTGTTTCTTGTTTCAATTTTCCGGATCATAAAAATTAGCCTTATAAAGTAAATGTGGAAGTATTTATTTATTTATTTATTTAAAAACTTTATTGCACAAAATAAAAAGTACAAAAGGCGGACTTAATGCTAGAAGCATTCTCTACCAGTCAACCATGTCAAGTCAAGTATGGATGTAGGTAGAGGTATTATGTGACTCTTTTACGCAAAATATACTGTATGGGTGAAATTTTAATTAGAGAATTAAGAAATCAGAAATTAATACATTCAAATCGGGAATCTTTTTATTCATCTAATGTCTATTAGTAATATTTAGTAATCCAAAATTTAAACCAAATAAAACTAACTTCGGTTCGGGACCTATAACCACAGGGAAGTCACCAGCAAGAAACTCTATAGTTTTCATTACAAAGAATCCTGAACTTATAACTAAATTGTATAATCAATCTGTAAAACCTATTTCTGTAAAGTTTTTGTGCAATCCTAAAGTATATCTATCTATCTATCTAACTATGCCTAAAGTACTTTCGACCAAATCATACAATAATTTAGTTTTGCTAAACGCATGAAAACTATATAGTCAAATGACTAAGATGACCAGGATTTTTCACCTCCTAATCGGAATCATGCTGTACTTATCGCCCTTAAGCTAGGACCTCATTACCACTTAACAACAGATGAGATGAGATCACTCTTGAAGTGCAATATAAAAAAAAAATCGTACAAAAGCCGATACGCGGTATTACAAACAATTCTTTCCCGGCTTTGAACGTGCTGCGACGATATACATTTAGCTTTTTGTATGAAGTTTTTTGTTGAAAACACGAGCATAACCTATATAGGCTTATTCTCAATTACTTTTGATAAATACGAACAAATAGTTGCGAAATGATTCCGCTGAGTCAATTACGCGTATTTGTTATTCAGGAACAATGAATGTAATGGGCACGTCAAACACAGATTTCGCGTAATATTCGATTATTGAACAGCGATAGGCAGCGGTGTTACGTAATATGCTACAAGTGCCTATTATTGGAACAGAGAATGGAGTGATAAATAACAGATTATCGGTATTGTATTCCAAAGTAAATCTGGACTGGATGTTTGACACATTTCTTCATGTTTTCACTGACTTTTGGCTACAGGTTTGCCTGCATAAGGATTTTCCGGCATAATAAATATTACTTATATTTATTAACTTAGAAAAAAGTTTAAACGCGAATCTATTTCATAGTTATTGTATTTTATAGTTATACTTAATAAATTTGTGACATTACAGTGAGCTTCTTCATAAAATCTATGAAGGAATCGTATTTTAACAGGTATTCAATAATATTTGAGCCTTAGTTTGAAATACCCGTATTATTCTTCTCTTCTTGATACTCAAATCTAACCTCGCCTCTAGTTGAAAGATTGAAAGCGAACATTTTGACGCAAAAAACAAATTCTGGCTTTATTTCACAACTTTGTGGCTTATCTCTACCCTTTAAGGGTGATTTTGGCTTCCCAGGTGGCTCATTTGCGAGAACAAAAAGGTCATGCACGTCTATACGTATCAGGAGCCGTCGTTTCATGGAATAATAAGACATGCGATGCCGGGATGACAAATTACTTTGGTGACATGTACGATGCTAAAGCGTTGTTAGGACGTTGAAGAGATTTTGTTTGACGTTTAATGTTGATAAGTAACTATATGCTTTTAGTTGATATTTAAAGTATTTTCGGTTCCGTGCATGTAATGTTATCTGGTATTTATTATTATTCAACATCTATTATACAGGGTAGTGCAATTAGTGACGTTAAGATTTTATTAAAACTACCGAAAAGATACCGGCGAGAAACTCAGAAGTATTTTTCAAAAAAATAGTCAAACTTATTGTGACAGACATACAGATACTTCGTCAATTTTATAAAATATATAATTGTAAATTAAATTTAATCATTTCATACATTTTGACCTACATGCGTCAGTGTCCCCTTATTCTGACATCGATTGAGAAAACGCAACAAAACTTTTTTAACATTAAAAAAGTAGGATAAGTACAGGCAAGCAGACTACTTAGTTGATTTTTTTGTTTTTCATAAACTCTTCTACTTTGAAGTAGGTAGCTTTTTTATACAGACAACCCAACAACAACTTGAGGAACTTCATCATACATTTTGATACTGAAAGCAACAATTAAATTACCTAAATTGTGAAGTCTACGTTTGAAGATATCACAACATAACTTTACACTAATATGCTTAAAAAAAGCGATGCTGATAACAGGGTATCTCAACATAAGTCATGGCTCACGTCGCAGGCTATAACGTTGGTAGCGCTGGAGCTAGGGTTTAACTATATTCCCATGGCGCTACTAACCGGCGTTAAGAGGTATGCACGGTTCATAGTGAAAGAAAGAAATACATTTATTGTCCATCACAAAACAATCAAATAAAAACAAAGCTAGATAATCAACAGAAAACTTAATACCATGTGAGGCCAATATGGGTTCCACCTCAACAAATGCTGCTACGGTATTTTTACCGCCGCAGCAGCGCTGGTATTCTGGTGGAACCCACTGCTTGGGAAAATAGCAAGTGCCCTGGCTCTCTTGGCTCTCCTGGCGCTCTTTTCAAAGCGGGGGAGTCCCACACACGCTGCTAACTTTTTCCTCAGCACCGATACGGAGCGCGAATGCATTTTCCTTCCTTAAAAAAACCGGCCAAGCGCGAGTCGATATAAAAGTTTATTTTGGAGTTTAACGTACTAAAAAAAGTATTTACTCGATCTCGTTCGAACCAATATTAGATCTAACTTCATGGTAATGCAGACCATTATATTTTTATCATTCTCTTATTTTAAGTTATAGGAACAATCGTTTATTTATCATTTTATCAGTTATAGGAAGGGACACACATTTGACCGCGAAGGGTCAGTCGCGCAAACTAATCGATATAATTTTTGAACAGTACAGAAAAGTGGCTGTGACATATGGACGGCCATACAGACAGATAGACAGATAGAATGACTTGACGAATCCTAAAGGGTTCCGTTTATTGCCATTTGGGAGAACCCTAAAAAGACAATAACGCTGGTTTTCAGTGGACGTTCAAAAGTTAATTAGCTAAAAGTTTTCTTCAATACACTTGTAATTGATTAGCCATTTACATTCTACGTCGATACCGAGAAGAAACTCGTAACAGGTAATATTAAATTACGAGCAATGAAACTTGTCGCTTTACATTTTCCTAAATCCAAAAACCGGACTTTGCACTCAAATGAATAACTTTCGTCCGGTAGCCAGATTCTATGGTTATTCATTAAAGTAATTTGCAAAGTTATTTGTTTCGAACTTCGTTATTTTGTATGGAGTTGGGAACATCTAAAAGAACATTCTAAAGTTTTATCCAACGAGTTGCTGTGATATCTAAATTGCTATTGTGCTTGAGAAATAAAATGGTCTTAAAATCTTTTGACGGAATCTGACTGTCCGTTATTTTATATTTCAGTCTGGCGATTGCGCTGTTTATGTGGTATGTAGCTAAAGAACGTGTGTTATAGAAATAAGATATAACAACGGTATCACAACTATTCCTACTAATATTATGAATGCGAAAGTAACTCAGTCTGTCTGTCTGTCTGTCTGTCTGACTGTCTGTTACGCTTTCCTGCTTAAACCTCTCAACCGATTTTGATGAAATTTGGTATAGGTATACGTTGAATCTTAAGAACGGACATAGGCTACTTTTTATTAGAAAAAAAGGGGGAAAGGGGTGTAATACCACCTTTGAAAGTTTATATGGAAAAATGTTTATTTTTGAAGTTAGAGATATGAAATTTGGCACAAATATAGCTCGAAACTTGGATTAAAATATAGACTACTTTTTGTTTCGAATATTAGGGGAGAAAGGGGTAAAACCGAACATGAAAGGATGTAGTCCACGCGAACGAAGTCGCGGGCACAGCTAGTTATATATAAAATAGTTCAATGGGTCAAATTAAAACGTGAAAATTTTGTTTACCTCCGTAGACTCCTAGACGACCTCCGTAGCCGAGAGGCGAGCGTGCCGGACTTTGGCGTCGCGCCATCTCAGAGGTCCCGGGTTCGATCCCACGTCGGGTCAATATGGGAATCGAACTTTTCTATATTGTCTCGGGTCTGGGTGTTGTAGTACCGTCGTTTTTCTTTAGCTACTTACCATAGAATCAAAGCAATGTATGTTATGTTGTCTAATATTTATTTATTTAAGTAGTTAATACGAACTACTTACTGCCCAACGTTTTGGTTAGGTTGCACCAACCGTGCTCACGAGCTGACTAAACTTATCGTAACGTCGGGCAGTTAGTAGTTCAAATTAACTGCTAAAAACTTGTGTCGCGTTTGGACTCGTTAATGTATTTTAAATTATTAAAATGGAACGCGAAAGTCTGAAGTTCTATTTAACGGTACCACAGCACCCAGAACCGAGACAGTATAGAATGTCGCAAAACATTGATTTCCATATTGACCCGAAAGGAAATCAAACCCGAGACCTCAGCGATGGCTAAATGCGAAGGCCGGTCCGCTCACCTCACAGCTACGGAGTACGGAGGCGGTAAAAAAAGTGGCTCGCCTTTAAAAATAACTTCCAGAACAATTTCAATGCCTTTTTAAGCCTTGTGCCGGCTATATAAGTACAAAAATATACCAAAGAAAACAAGTGTTCAAGGAAATATTTATCATATTTCCAGCTCACAGGATTAGATTTTGCGATGGAAGCAAATTCCTCGCGACCCTACCGGTTCAAATAGAAAAAAAATCACGCTTCCACGAAAAATCCGCGTACCTTAAAAAGAGACGAAACGCGAACACAATAGGTTTCGATGAAAGGAAATGCAAAAAATCCAATCCAAAATTTGCATGCGCATTGACAGTGAGCCGCGGATGGAGAAACAATGCGAATACGATAAGCTTTATACCGTGGGCGAAGTTGGTTGCAGGTAGACAACGGAGACAACTTCGTTTTAGCCCTGTATACATAAAGTTTGCGAATTTAAAAAAATAAATTAACATCACATACATTGTTTTAACCATAGTAACTAAAGCATTTGTGTTACAGAAATCAGAAACAACGACGGTACCACAACGCTCAGACCCGAGACAATACAGAAAAGTTCGTTTCCCATATTGACCCGACCGAGGATCGAACCCGACCGAAGATCGAACCCAGAACCTCAGAGATGGCGTAACGCCAAAGTCCGGCTCGCCTCTCGGCTACGAAGGTCATCAAATTTCCGTATTAACGAATACGGACACTATGTTTTGCGAACTGTGAGCGACATATAAGTTTTTCACCTCTTAGAGTCGTACTCCGTGTGAATCAATTTAATTGTCAAATCGAATTGAGTAGTACTTTGTAAGCAGTATTTGATGGCAGTTTGTAAAGTCGTATTTTTGCAAAAAGTCTTTTCATTTTACAAAGATACGGATAATTGGACAATGGTCATGACATTCTCAATTTTACTGGAAAAAGATAAGATTTTGCAGTTAATACAATGCTTTGCTCGTAACAACGCTAAGCCCCCTAAACCAGGCTTGATTTTGTTTGCTAGATTACTTTTAGTCTGATGAATATAAACCAATGCATCTAATTTTTTCATATCAATAACTACACGACTATATAATACTTCAATAGTAAAATTTTTGTAGAGTCCCTCCCTGAGACATGAAAAATGTTATATCAATTTTTCTAATTCAATTGGGCGAGTTTAAAATTTTCCACAATATTTTCCACATTACTTCAACCACATTCTTAACAAAATTTAATATGAAATAACTTTCTTTTGTACGTACAATCCGAAAATATTATGTGCTATTATCATCGTATATTTAAAACGCCAATCTATCAGTGGTCTTATTACAAGTAAGAAACATTTTTCTCGCTATCCTACAAAGGCGATTTCCTATTTATTTTCATCGAGATATTTCCCCATTATCTTAGAACTTTGGCTTCGAAATATCGCTAGTACTTTTACGAAAATAAGATTTGTTAAAATCATTCTACTACATATTGGTGCTAAAAGTATTCATGAGGTAAAGCATAGCATCTTCGTATTAAATATACTTCGTATAAAATCTAACATGCGTGTCTCTAACGTAATAAGGTTTCATGCTTTTATGCACATCTAATATTTAGAATTTCATCATAATAAGAGTATCATAAACACGTTTCCCAAAGTTTTTTGTTAATTTTCACGTTAAGTTTTTACTTATTTTTTTATGCGTGTTTTCAGACATTTGGAAGGCATCAGTATATGGTTTTATTTAAAAACGTAGGTGTTTTTACCAAAAATCGTTGTGTGTGCGTATTGTAAGTTAGACGTGTCTGTCTGTTTGTTTTTCTATGACATCGTTACTCCCAAACAGATGCAATTTGATTTTGTTTTTTTTTTTGTTTAAAATTTGAATTAGTATTTGATGGAAGTCGCTCTAAGATAGTCACCGCCATAAAATGTTAGATAACATATTTACTACTCCCTTAATAAACATATCATTTTTTATTTTAATACTAAATGTGTCACAGAAGAAGAAGAATTAACTATAGGTTTCCCTTTATAAAAGTTTCGCTTTCATAATAATATCTGTGCATAATAAGTAAACTATATTATGACATATTTCAAAACCAAGATGCGCTAATATTTAAATGACAGGGTTTTATTTCTTTAGGGGGTGCTTCATTAATAGCAGGATCAAGCCTTTAAGGTAAACCTACCAACTTTAAGGTCCTACCAACCTTTAAGGTAGGACCTCATTACCAAACATCAGGTGGGATGAGGGCAATCTTGAATGACAATATAAAAAAAAAGAAATGCCATTATCTTTATGCCTTTGCTTATTTGTAAACACGATTTGATATTCTGGCCATGATGAATACGAAATAAGTTCCTCGTTTCATTATAATACGATCATGATGCGCATTCTTTTATTTCCTTTGGAGTTCCTTCCTTTGTCTCGTCTTGTTTGATCCTATCTTAACCAAATTTAAATGGGACGAAAACGAATCGACCTTTTGAATAATAAACGGCCAATCAACAAAACATCATGTAAATAGGAAACGTATACGTTGTTTATCCGTAAAATGGTCGATTCGAATTGAGGAGCTTGCCTTTCTTCACGGCAGAAGCGGTACGTGTGTTGGCACGCAGTATTCAATTATATATGGTTTTGATAGAAGTCTGTCCGGGATTCAAACAGGTAAATGGGTACTAGAAAAAATAAACCAGTTTAGGAAATGTATGTTCTTTACTAAATTACTTTCGCCTAGCTAGGTGTTATGTGCTCGGGGACCAAGGCCCTATATGTATACAAATACAACAAACCAATCTTGGTTTGTCTACACTAATGTTAAAAAGAGGAAAGATTTGTACCTATTTTTGTATGTTTGTAATGAATAGGCCCAAAAATTACTGGGCCGATTTAGAATAGAATATAATAGAATAGAAAAGTGTTTATTGACACACAAAAAATAAAAAAAATACAGAAATACACACACACACAGAACATAATGTGGTCAATTAGGTTCCACCTCAGCAAATGATGCTACGGCATTATTTCTAACACCGCAACAGCGCTGGTATTCTGGTGGAACCTCCCTGCTTGGAAAAATAACTAAAGCCGGAGCTCTTGCTATTTTTCCACACAAGCGAGTAGCTACAGTAGTATACCTAATAAAAAAAAGAAAAAGAAACAGTGAAATCAAATAATATTACATACATTTTCCAAGCCTATTAACTCCTTCATTCCATGCATGTGAAAAAACAGGAAAGATAAAAAAAAAACAAGAAGAAAAACTTGTCTATGAAAAATAAAATAAAATAAAAAATATGTCTGTGTTACACTGCATCTTGGAAATACCAATGAAATCATTTACCTACTTAAAAAGTTTAAACTATGTACTTAAAAAAGATTTAAAAAATTATTTCACCAATAGAATGCTACATTCTTCCAATTTGACATAGGCTACAAAATTAGGAATCCTTGGTAAAATTTGAAAAATTTCAACAGAAAAGCGGGAAAAATTCTCTAAGGCGAAACGAAGTTTGGAGAACATTATGAAATAATATAAAATGGCGGTGAATGTGTGAGCAAAGTACCATGGAAAAAACAGATTCAAGTTACCTAGAGCTTCTTTAATAAAATAATGACTACTTAGTTACGTTAGGCGCCCAAAACGCCGAAGGTCCCGGGCTCTATTTGGGAACGATCTTATCTGAATTTACTTAGGCTTTGATATGCTAGCTTTAGAGGTACGCCAAACTTAGTAACCGTCGTCTGGTACTAACCAGGGAAAATCTTATTTTGTCAACAGTTCAATGGTTTGATTGTCAGGCGCATTCGTTTTTAATTTAAAAAAATTCTCAAACCAGTCTTAGTATATAATTATAGTGGTGTCGAAAACTCTGACATCGGGCGCTGTATTTGTGTCGACTTGTAGGTAATGTCGTAGGTCGGCACACTAGTTTCTATCAATATCTCTCTGAGGGACTATATATGCTGGTAAAATGAATACTGAAACATTTAAAGAACGCAAATTGAAACTAAGTAAAACTGCAAAAAACGATAGGCCTAATAAAAAACTAATCAATCAATGAATAATTAGGAAAAAGACAAATACGAATAGACTTTGGACAATTAAATAAGGCGCGTTGTGCGTAATCCCTAATTCTTACAAATATTCTTTGTCATTCTAATGGTCTAAGCTTCTTTGTAATCAGTATTCATTCCGAGGTACAATTGTCATTTATTGTAATCGTATTAGACAAACAAATTCTTCTTTATCATCATTAGTTGCACATGATATGAAGAATACATTATTAAAGTTTTAAGGATCCCTCATTTATATAACATTGACTATGTCACCTGGCGTAATGCAGCTTTTATGAAAGCTCTTGGGTAGCATCTCCCGATATTTTGTACTTCCTTATAATTTATTTTGGTTCTAATTTGCCAACAGCTTATTTAGTTCTAAATCTACAGTCACCTGCTCTTCGCGTCCCACCTCGAGATCTGTCTTGAGTTCAATCTCGAAGAATTGCGACATCAAAGGCTAGGCTAGCAGGGCCAGCCTCCATGCACTAGACCATGGGCTGCCTGAGCCCCGCTACCATGACAAGATGCAGAACCTAGTAGGGGGACAATAAAGTTGGAGAGGGAGGGAGAGGACCATCCTCTAGCCTCACCACTCCGTAGATGTAGGCTGTGAACAAGGCGCCTTATGCTCCTCCTTGTGGGGACCAGCTGACCGCGGGTGTGGGAACGTGGCTGCCTTTGCACGTTCCTCCGCAGACACGTGGGAACGGTATACCACCGTAGGCCGTTCCCGCTTGTCACCCAACCATCCAGGGAAGACTAGACGAAGCAACCCCTTAAATTACAACAATTCTTTCGAGGGGTCTCCGGTTTTCCCATGGCGCCATCACTAGGCGATGAGAAGGTGGATGGGGTTTTTAGTCAGGGTAGTCCTTGTTCCTACGGAGCGGGTCTCACATAAGCCATTGTTGGCGATACGGCAGCAGTACGGAATGAAAGGGTTTTTTTACCACCTCAAAAAAAAGGAGGAGAAAGTATTTAAACAACGAAATATACTACTATTTCTAACATGATTTGTTATATTGATTGCCCGATAGTAAATATTTTTATTTAAAACTAGCCGTTCCGCGACTTCGTTCACGCGGACAACTTACTTTCATGGTCGGTCTTACTCCTATCTCCCCTTATATTTGAAACAAAAGTGCCCTATGTCCGTTCTAGAGGTTCAACTACACCGATACCAAATTTCATCAAAATAGTTCTGTGATTTAGGCATGAAAGCCGGACAGACAGACAGGCAGACAGACAGAGTTACTTTCCCATTTATAATATTAATATGGATGCTAAACTAGCAATGCGTCACTATGTCCTCGTATCCATATTATTTCTCAAGGTCACATATCAATCGAAAATGACATCAAAAGTCTTCTGCACAAGGTCGACCTTGGGAGCTCTTGACTTAATTGGCCTTTGTAATACGCCGGCGGCTTTGTTTCGCTGTAGCATTAAGAGATTTAGGGATCATTCTAGATCAGCCGAGCTTGATGGGCTTGCTTCAGCTTTAGAGTTCTGTAGATCTGAAGAACCAAGAGTTTTAATATTTTTTTATTCTGGAGATACCACGTTAAGGAACAAAATGTTATGTCATGTAACATTTTGCATTTTTTAAATGTTAATTACAATTTTGTATCCTTGAGTGAAATCTATTTTTATCAAAGTCATGTTATAATTGATATTATTTTTCGAATGACTGGTTTTTCCAAGAAATTCATGAAGCATAAATAGGTACCTAGATTTAAACAGTCATTTCATTGATAGATAAATAAACAGAATGAAACGATACATCTCGGACTCCAACATCTAATCAGATTTTCCCCGAGACTTCAATATTGTGTTAATATAGTGTTTAATTTATCTTCGTACAAAATTTAAAGGAAATCCTTAAAAAGACAATTGTGTGGAGTCCGGAACCTTTCGACCCACTTGTTTCGACCCTATCTAAGAAAAAGTATTCTTTCGACCCGGTTGTTTTTTGCATGTTCCGTTCGACCCGTTTTTCTAATAAGTGCAGTGAAGCCAACAAGTGTTATTTGATTAGATTTAAATATTTTGCTAGAGAAACTATTTTAAATAGAGATGAACCGAATAACCAAATAGAATTCGGTTCAATCTGTACCGGACCGGATATTTGGCCGAAATATTCGGTTAACCAGTTAACTATTTTTAAGTTTAAAAATAAATAATAAAATGAATATTGAGTTAGGGTTTAAAAGTAAATCTAAAATTAAGTCTTAAAATGAATGTTAACTAAACTATAGGTAATGAAATAAATATGTAGACTTAAGATGTTAAAATACAAGTATAATGAGGGTACCGCCTGCTGACGTCATGGTTTATTATTTTTAGAACACAAACGTAATCAACTTTTCCATACAATGGCCTAAAGTTATTTCCTTAAAAGTATATTGCTGCAATATAAAATTTATGCGTTTGTCTTTTTCAATCGCCTTTTCTCTCCGATTGTTTAAGTGTACATCGTTTTGAATGTTATGCATTTTAATCGATGACACTTGTGATTCCCTATAAATTATTTCTAAAAATTGTAATAAATTGGGCTTGGTTTTTCCATTCATGCATTTATTTATTTTAGCATGCCATCCTTCCAAATTATTTATGGTTCGATGTGTTTCTCCGTAAAAATTCCATATTTTTCTTAAATGCTCCTGCTCCAACCATTGGTTCATAAAATAATCATTGAACACGTTTATTTCCTTTTTTTCCAAAGGACAATCTTCCATGGCATATAACCATCCATTATCAACTTCTTCAATTGGAATTAATGCAAGAGCATGTCTTTTATGACTAGATTCTTTAAATATATTAAGCTTTTTTGCGTGTTAACTTATGCTTGAAAATGAAAATAGCAGCCTCCAATAATAATATTAGGAAAAACCACTTGTATTGCATTCATTGTCGTGCATCAATCTCGTAGTCTGTTGTCATTTTTTCAGGACACCAATTGGGAAGTTGCGATTTATTAATATAAAACCCCTTGAAACAACTGGGCGATTGTAACAAAAAAACCCGTGGGAACATAAAAAAACCGGTCAAGTGCGAGTAGGACTCGCGTGGAGAGGGTTCCGTACGTTGGGCTCATAGGTCACAATAACTGCCTTCACTTGATTGTGAGAAACAAAGAAATATCTTAATTGTCTCTCTCTATCTTCCATCTCTCTCTTTTAAAAAAATACCAAATTCCTGGCCCTAATTCTCCTCCCCACAAACCCCCCTTCGTGGGGCAATCCGTAGTTGATGAAATAATGTGTAATCTGCTCATAGACTGATGTGTCAGACCTTTTGAAATTAAGCATCACATGGCACAGGCAGGTAACAATAAAAAAACGTAAATTTAACAAAACAACCCTTTTTTTAATCCATGTACTTCTTATAGGTTTTCCTGTAATCTATAGGTAAAGAGCTATATTCTGCATTAATTTAAACATTTTTAGCCTAGTAGTTTCGGAGATAAGGGGGGGGGGGGAATGGTCAATTTTCGCCTATTTTCTTAAATAACTTAAAAACTATTTATTTCAAGATTATAAATAATACATATTTGCAATCCGATAACAGCAAGATCTTTCATTTGATATGTCACACGATATGGTTAGCGAATCTTTTTTTTTTAATGTTGTGATTTACCCTCCAAAAGTGACCCCCAAATTCATAATTTATTTATTTACGTTACACATGCAAACCATTACCGTTACACCAAATTTCATCTCAATTGGTCCAGTGGTTTCAGAGTAATCGGCTGTGACAGACGGACGGACAGACAGACACGCGAGTGATCCTATAAGGGTTCCGTTTTTTTCCTTTTGAGGTACGGAACCCTAAAAAGTGCCTTAATGCCTTTATTTTCTTGGTATTGTTTGAAAACACATCTAAGTGTCGCTTACCCGCTCACGTAAAGGGTTGCTGTCATTTTATTTTGTTTTTAACTTATTGAAAAGCCATTTAGGGACTTGTCATAAATAGGAAAAACCTCGGCTATTGTATGAATATGTATATCTAAATCCTGCTAACATAAAAGGCTGTCATTATTGTCAAACAGGTTTTTTTTTTGACGGTGAGAAATGCGTGACGCACCCTACCGCCACCCGAGCGAGTGTGTGCGGCGTGTGTGGGACTCTCCTGCCTACCCCCTACCTAGGGCTACCCACTAAAACTCCCCGGTTGGACCTCATCGCCTTAGTGGCAGTGTTATGGGAAATCGGCTAAGCCTTACCTACCACAACACCGCCGGCGGAATGGCCGCTTACGAAGTGGTTATGAGGTTAGCTTAAAGGTGACAAGTTCAGCACAATAAAGCTGTTACTGGACTTGTCGCCCTTACCTTGGAGGCTTGACCTGTGCTACTAATGTAGCACCCCCCAGGAGCTCTGGAAACCTTACTCACACGCAGGGACATAACAACACAGAAGTAATCGTTATTTGGCTGCGGTCTTCTGTAAGGTGGTTCTGAAGGTATTTCACCAGTCGGGCTGCTTCAGTTCGAGCGATAAATCGCCCTACCACTCTTAGGCTCGGGCAATTGTATGAATACATCTAAGTGCCGCTGACGTGACCCTTCATGTCACCATTATTATCACACAGGTAAAAAAATAATAAAATACGATATTTTGTTTTGAAATTGTTGTTATTGTTGTATAAGGACGAATTCTGTGTAATATAATATATTTAAAATATTTTTAAGAAAAAACATAAGATATTGCTACGAATATTACATTACTGTTATTTGAGTTAGTTTAAATTATAATAAAATATATAACATTTACACTTTTGTTGCCAAAATTACTTTTCATTGTTTATTAGAATCGGGTCGGAAGGGTCCTAAAATATAATAAAATTTAATATAAAATAATCTTTCGACCCACATCGGGTCGTACGGGCACTCAAAAACGGGTCGTACGGAGAATTTTATTATGTGGGTCGAAACAAGTGGGTCGTAAGGGTCCGAAGCCATTGTGTGAAAGACTTACAAACACACTTCCAAACATGAAGACATCTGTAATTTTTTTTTAATCTTTCTTATTTATACGAGTAGGTAATATAGTTACGATATGCTAGCCTAAACAGTACACATATAACATTTGCATGAGAAACACTAATAAGCCAAATTCAAAATATACAATCAGTAAACAATGACACTCAATACAAATATCAGAATAATTTTATAACTACTACATAAACCATTTTAGTAAAGTACAACTCAAGCTTGACCCTTTTTAATTTGTTCAGTTTTCACTTTCTCTAAAGAAAGATAATCTGGATAACATAAAATTTTTAAATATTACAATTTTTCTCTGTAAATTTATTTCTGTACAATTAATAGCACCCACTTGATGCTATCGTCTTTTGAATATTTAATATTTTCTTGCAAAAATTATTTTGGCGTTAAAATGTTTTTTCTACACGTCTGACTTTGTATTAAAAGGGGCAATGATTGAGACAAGAGTTAATGTTTCTTTTATAAAGAAACAGAAAAAAACGTTTTCCTTTGTATGTAGTTTTAAATATTTTCGGTAGATGGCACGAGGCTATTTAACCCGGCAAGAAACTCAGTAGTTATCCTAATCTTTAAAATATTTATAAAGAACTTAAAAATATGGTGTGCGAGCGAGCAGACAATCATGACCTTGTATATCTGTTTATCATTGAAATATTAATCAAGTTTGTAGTACCTTTCTTTCTTTAAACATGATTTAACATAGACATTAAATCTATGCATGGGTAAGTCAATAATATCTTGCGGTAACGTGTTCAATATTTTTATACTAAATCCAACGAATGTTTTACTGATTTATCTCAGGACTTGAAGCAATATTGCCGAGTTTGTAAAGGAGCTGTGCCCGTGGCTTCGTTCGCCTGGACTACAGGATTTAGATTTTATTTTTTTTAAATTAAATACTTTTTCAAAAATAAAAGTACCTGAGCATTCCAGTGTATAAAATGCTCTTCATGTAAAAAACATGGACAAATCAAAAACGTTTCATGAATTGTACAATGCAAAACATTTTACATAGCACCTACGGAACTTCATACACCTGAATAAATCTTGCAAATCACCATCATTAAATCACCACCAGTAAAAGTCCCGTCGATATCGGTTAAGCCGTTTCAGAGATTAACCGGAACAAACAGACAGACAACAATTGTAAAAAATGTTATTTTGGGATTTACACCGTATACATATTTATATGCATGTAGTAAAAAGTGGTTATTTTAATATTACAAAACAGACACTCCAATTTAATTTATATGTATAGATTTAAATGACTGAATTATGTTACTCAACTTAGATTTTAATCATTTAGAGTGTTCAACATTATTGTAGTGGACGCTTCATATTTTATTACCACGAAGACTATAGGTACATATGTATACATAGATATGTCAATATTTGATATATATTGATAATGATGTTAAGTGCCTAACACTTTAACGACCTCCAAAGCCAAAAGGCGAGCGGGCCGGACTTTGGCGTCGCGCCATCTCTGATAGTGCTCATCTCTGAGGTCCTTGGTTCGATTTCCGGTGGGGTCAACACGGAATACAAACTTTTCTTTATTATTTCGGGTCTGGATGTAGTGGTGCGGTATTTCTATCTAATAAGTGATTATGCTACTTAACACAAAATCAGAACCATCTATGTATTGTTAAAAAAAACAGTTTTTGATTAATTTCTGATTTTTTATATGTTTTTTATAAGGCATGGTTAGATATCGTACCTTAGCTAAGAACATCGCATAAGTCATTTTTGCCAACTTGACAGGAGACGAAAAAAATTTAATTAAAAAAAAAATAATCTAAATATGGATAAAAAAAAATAATGTATCTAGTTTGTACCTTATATACAGCAAATATATTTTTTTTAAATAAATTTTGATGTTCTTTTGCAGTTTCACTTATGTCTTTAATAAATAAATTAAGATAATATCATGTGGTACCGTCTTTGTTTCTGTAACACAAGTGCTTTAGCTGCGTACCACAAAATCAGAGAAATGTGTGTGCGGTTGTCCAATTTTTATTTATTAATTATTACAACGAATCTAATTAATCAATGGTCCTTCGAGACAGATAGACAGAACAGATCTTGGCAATCAGGCCCACCGCTAGCAGTTTTTGCGCCCGCGTGCAAAACCGATTATACCGCCCTACGACTACTTTACTCTCGCCCTACGACTCTACGTTTTGTCAAAAAAATTATGATTAATGTTTTCTCATTGCGGTGGGGCAAAAAAACCACTTAACTAAGATAAAATTCGTGTTCAATTGAAACTGTAGCAAAAATAACTTAGTCTTTGTTGGAGCAGTGTTGATCATAAATAGTTTTTGATATTTTTTTATTTTGAAAAGGATCTTTCTCTAGATGTGACTGAAACTGGTAATGTAATATTCTTAGCGGTGTTGCTGTGTTCGGAAATTTTGAAATAACATAAGTCATTGGTAAAAATATATTGTCGCTCAATTCGCCGCCCCCCGAGCGTGCCGCCCGTGTGCGGTGCACGCTTTGCACGCCCGCTTACGGCGGCCCTGTTGGCAATACGCAATCTATTCCTCAAGTAGCGAGTACTTATTCCAAATTTCGACACGACATTATTGATTTATTCGAGAAGGTTTCTTATGTAAATCGTTGATTGAACGTTTACTCGGAAAGCACTTTTCAGCTACACGGAAACATGTAAATACAGTGTTGCAAGCATGATTGATTGATGTAAGCTCACACGCTCGAAGATAACCCCTTATTGACGGGGAGCGAAAAATCGTTGGCTGCTACGTACGGAATGGCTTTTAAACAATGACATAACAAGCTCTGGGAATATAAGCTTTAGTTTAAGACAAAAAATGTTACTTAGAGGTCTGAGCTTTACATTATTTGTTTATCATTGTAGACGGCAGGCCGGTTGTAATGTAACCTCATTTTGATTATATTTAAGAGTTATTTGCAACGTTCAAAACTAACCTATATTCTTTTGTTTTTTGTTTGCTTTTTCGTTCGCGCTTTATTTATTTTTGAAAAAATAAATGAAAAATGAAGATTGAAAGAACAAAACATTTTTTGCTTTGCATTTCAGGATATTTTAATAACAGTAAACTAACATCACATACAAATTTAAGAAAAAGATAAAGAATAGTTAACCAACCAACTGAAAGAATACAAAGGCATTGTAAAAGAAAATACAATTTAACTAGGATGTATTTTTTAGATAACTTGTTAGTATCGAAATAGAGACTTTACGCCAACCAAAATCTGAAGAAATTAATAAGCGTAAATAGCAGAAAATTAAACACGAGAATAGAATATTCATACATTGGTTCATGATAAATGAATGTAATAATTAAACAAAATAATATATATAAATATAAGCAAACAAGTGACTATAATAGTTTTCACCCAACCTTTTAAAAACAAATTGCAACTAGGAAAAAAGCGTTCTATCCAAAAACTGTTTTTACTGTAACATACATACGCAACTCATGGGAGGCGTCGTTGTTCGATCAATCATAATTCCTGGTTGATTGATGAGTCACGAGTATTAATTGTACAGTCGACATCACGTCAAGGTAAGCACTCGCAGTTCAATGTTAGTTCTTATGTGTACCACATAAGGGCGATGCAAAGTCCGAAGTGTGTACTCTAACGTGCTTTTGTCTGAATGTTGGTTCTAAGCGTTGGGGCGGGGAATAGGGCATTTTTCGCTAAAATTTCTTTGTAACACTTAAAAAAATAATGTACTTTTAATGGGTATAAGCCAAAAACACTCGTATTTAATCGTCGACGCGCGTGCAAAACCGCGGAAGCAGTATGTTGATACCGCGTAACTGCAAAAGGCGCGGCATTGAAATATGACACCCTCTAACCGAGTTGTGGATCTAGTTACGTTACATTCTTGTAAAGTTAGTCGCATAAAAGTTACTACACTAACTCAGCCTAAGGTTCCGCCAGAATACCAGCGCTCCTGCGGCTTATGCTGAGGCTGGGACCTTGTTAGCTGCGCAATCACTATGTTTTTTCTCTCTTTTTTTGTTAATTAACTTTTACTGTACCTATTAATTGTTCGTGTCACTTTTATGTTTGTGTACTGTGTATTAATTGTTTGTGCTAATAAATAAATCCTTATTCTTATTCTTTTTTTTTACACAGTTCAGCCCATTCTTGTCACTTGACTATGTATCAAATGACTAATACCCGGTTCTACTAATTAACAATTTGTACTGTGTCAAAAATGACTATTCGTTTTTCTGCGAGTCGTCAATTACCTCCACCTTACAGAAGATCGCAGCCAAATAACAATAACTTCTGTGTTGTTGTGTTTCTGCGTGTGAGTAAGGTTTCCAGAGCTCTTGGGGGGTGCTATATTAGTAGCACGGTCAAGCCTTCAAGGTAAGGGCGACAAGTCCAGTAACAGATTTATTATGCTCTACTTGTCACCCTTAAACTAGGACCTCATTACCACTTAACATCAGGTGGGATGAGGTCAATCTTGAAGTGCAATATAAAAAAATCTAATTTTGATCAGCTGTCATCAGTTGTGTCATCACTTTCCATATCAACTGTCATCAGTTGTCCTTCAGTCATTTTTAGCTTACGCCTCGTATTACTTATTACTATACGTAACTAGAACGATTTGTATTTCATATATTAGAACCGATCGAAGATATCCAGTTGTTTTCACTTCCTAATCGGTATTGGATATCGGAAAGCTGGTACGTGGTATTTATAAACTGTTCTTACGCAGTCATGCGCCCGCAGCGACGATATATTTTTTTTTTTTTTTTTTTGATAGATAGATACACTTTATTGAACAGAAAATTTACAGAAATTGGTTTTACAGACATAATAAAGTAAAATTTAGGCGGTCTCATTGCTAGAGGTCAATCTCTTCCAGACAAATTATATATGATGTGTGTTATGTATTGATAAATTCAAGTATCGGCTTTTTTGAACCCAGAAAGGAAACGTGAACATCGTCGCGGGCGTCAACTAGCACTGAATTCAAATTTATATATGGAAGCGATTGTAGGTACAGACAAAAGCACGTTATACTACACAGCTTGGACTTTGTGTCACCCTAATGTCTTGCGTATAACCGCCAATAATAATAATAATAAAATACCGAGAACTTTCCATAGAAATAAAAACACAGTGGCAGGTTACAACAGTTAAAATAGTCCCTATTGTTATATCGACGACAGGAGTAATACCGAAAGAATTGCACACAGGTTTACAAACACTAGACATTCACCCATCCACATACATCCTCATTCAAAAAGCTGTAGTTTTAAATACGTGTAGAATAGTTCGTAAGTTTCTTAATTTATAAAAAATTTGAATAAGGATGCGCTTGGCTAAGGCCCGTGCTCTTTATATTACCTCAAATAGAGAGAAAAAGTTTATAAATAAATAATAATAATAATAATAATAATAATTTATAAATATAAATAAATAAATATAAATATAAATATTGGACAACATCACATACATTGCTCTGATTCTGTGGTAAGTAGCTTAAGCACTTGTGTCACAGAAATCAGAAACAACGAAGGTACCACAACACCCAGACTCGAGACAATATGGAAGAGTTCGTTTCCCATATTGACCCGACCGGGGATCGAACCCGGAACCTCAGAGATGGTGCTCGCCAAAGTCAGGCCCGCTCGCCTCTCGGCTACGGAGGTCGTCAAAATATATCATTGTAAGTTATGAATTTGATTTCTATTTAGTGTAAATATAACAAAGGTAAAGAACAATATCACCCGGTATATTAAACCTAATAATGTCCTGTGGTTAAACCCCTCTCAAAACATATATTTTTTTGACGATTTGATTTGACGACCTCCGTAGTCAAAAGGCGAGCGTGCCGGACTTTGGCGTCGCGCCATCTCTGAGGTTCCGGGTTTAATTCCCGGTCGGGGCAATATGGGAAACGAACTTTTGTATATTGTCTCGGGTCTGGGTGTTGTGGTACCGTCGTTGTTCTGATTTGTGTAACACAAGTGCTTAAGGTACTTACCGCAGAGTCAGAGTAGTGTATGTGATGTTGTCCAATATTTATTTATTTATATTTCTCAACATTTTTAATACAAATAGCACATTAGCAACACCGTATTGGCAACGAAACGCAAATTATATAATACGGCTACATACATTATTATGCCTAGTTATTAAATAAAAACTTACACTGACACGCGGGCTTAAAATAGTATCATTGACAACAAAATTAAGTCAAATTTACCATTTTAAATTTCAATTATGTGTTATTAATCGTACTATCAATTTCAAGTAGAAATGTGTTAAAAAAACAACTCTCTCAGCTACTAAGAAAAGCACCAAAATGTACCTTAAAGTTAAAAAGGTACAATAAATTAAAATAGGCCGAGTCATTTTGACCCACCTTCCACTACGCCGGTATAATAGGGGCTAAGACACATCACATTTAAATGAGCAGCGACATAGCAAGAACAATGGGTGGGGGAAATTACTAAATTAAATTTCGTTCCTCGTCTAACATCATTATTAATAAAGTCTACGGAACAAAATTTGATGCCTGTCAAGGGAGTCCTTACATGAAATGAGTTTATTAAAAATGTAAAACCATATTCTATTTCGGTATTATATTGTAAGACTCCGCGCCAAGTTCTTTGTAGTGTTGTTTAGTGTTTTCATCGATAGTTTATCTTAAAACAGTAAAGAGTTTTATTTTATATCACCATGATGAATAGACATGTTCTCACTTCAAATATTAGAAACAGATTTTTTTTATCTCCCCTTGCGGTGCGGGAATCGAACCCACGACTTTCACGTACCGCGCGTGCTGCTCTTCCAACTGAGCTAACCGCAAGTTATCGTAGGCGATTTTTCTGCTGTATCAACCCGTTAGCCTTCGGTAAGTGCCCTCTGCCAAATATGCTTAGAACTACATACGTATCGCTAGTACGGCGTAAAGTACTATAAATATAAAAAATAAAGCACTTTTGTTACTGATAACATAAACAACAAAGGTTACACAATACCCTGACCCGAGATAATGTAGAAATGTTAGTTTAACATATTATTGTTCTTTTTTTTTTATAACGCACTTCAAGATTGACCTCATCCCACCTGATGTTAAGTGGTAATGAGTTCCAAGCTTGTTCTGATCGGAACTCGACCCCACGACTTTATTTTATTGGTGCGATGACCAATTTCAGCTCGCTCGCCTCACAGCTATGCATGTAGTCAAATTTACATGTCTTATTTACAAAATCAACACATAGATTGTGTTTTTTAGCAAAAAAGCAACTGTCAGAATTTGGATTTGTTTAATCCAATTTATATTAGAATTAGAATTTATCACTTTCCAAGAAAAGGTCTAACATAATTACAGTAGCAGTTCACGTCAAAATCTGCCATGCCTGGTGCAAATATTTAGCGATAAAACATTAATAAATTGCCCTTAAATTAATTAACATACAAAATTGGAAATGTCAGTTAAAATTAATTCTGAACTTAATTTACAAACGACTATGAAAATGTCGTTTTCTAACAAACGATTATGAAAATTGTTTTTAATTTTATCATATTTCAAATGACTATCTCTTAGGTGTCTATCGTCTCTTCTGTTTACACGAAACCCTCACTTGCAAATATGCTAGTAATGAATAGGTAGATACAATACATTTGAATATCTAGTTTTTTTTAAACATTATAACACGTAGAGGAAATAAATGTGGGTGTTTCTTCATAAAAGTTGACCTCCGTAGCCGAGAGGAAAGCGTGCCGGACTTTGGCGTCGCGCTATCTCTGAGGTTCCGGGTTCGATCCCCGGTCGGGTCAATATGGGAAACGAACTTTTCTATATTGTCTCGGGCCTGGGTGTTGTGGTACCTTCGTTGTTTCTGATTTCTGTAACACAAGTGCTTTAGCTACTTACCACAGAATCAGAGCAATGTATGTGATGTTGTCCAATATTTATTTATATTTATATTATTATAAAAATAATGTAAGTTTTTATTTAGGATATGTATATTTGCGACTCTTTCATGCAATAATTACTAAAAAGATTTAGATATCAGTTAGATAGATTACATACTAAAATACAAATAGGATATTTATTAAACACTTTTTTTTTGCACTTCAAGATTGACCTCATCCTACGTGATGTTAAGTGGTAATGAGGTTCCAGCTTAAGGGTGATAAGTACAACTTAATAAATCTGTTACTGAACTTGTCGCCCTTACCTTGAAGGCTTGACTCCTGCTACTAATGTATCACCCCAGGAGCTCTGGAAACCTTACTCACACGCAGGACCACAACAACACAGAAGTGGTTGTTATTTGACTGCGGTCTACTGTAAGGTGGAGGTATTTCACCAGTCGGGCTGCTCCAGTTCGAGCGATAAATCGCTATGCCCTACTTCCCTTAACACTAGCGACTTGTGGCGGCTACGCACGCTCATTCCGGTTTTATTTACATTTTCCACTGATACTTTGCTCTTACTGCATGCCGCACAATGTAATAAAGCTTAAAGCCCTACTTGATGAATAGACTATGAAAATTTTTTTCTTAGCTCAGTCCCAGCAAAATAAATAAAAAATATGAAACGTGAAAGCCTTTAGTTTAATACAAAACTTAGTATATAAATTTTAAGACTTTCGCGTTCCATATTAAACATTTAAAATAATTTAACGGGTCAAAACGCGACACCATTTTTATTTAGTAGTTAATATGAACTACTTACTGCCCGACGTTTCGGTTAGGTTGCACCAACCGTGGTCACGAGCTGACTCTCAGAGAGTTCGTATTAACTACTAAATAAAAATGGTGTCGCGTTTTGACCAGGTAAATTATTTTAAATGTTCAAAACTTAGTATCTCAAAATACTGGGAATGAGGGAAAGTTGCAGCCTCATAGTACAAATATTTTCATAGTGGTATCGATAGTATTAAAACAAGTGACGTCACTATCCTTTCCGTATCGCTCGGAAAGAATATTATTTCGCAAAATGATTTTCGTGAATCTTACGCCGAATTTGGCATTCAATTTAAAAGTTAAGATGGTCTCGATAAATTCTAGGACCGAATCAAAATTTTAAACTGTTTCTTGTCGTTTTGTGGAATTGATATTTGCGTTTACAGGCATCTATTTGTTTTAGATTTTTTGCGATGGTCGGCTCATTTAACGAATAGGCTTTAATAATATAAATAATTTAAGAGAGGTAGGGCATAGCGATTTATCGCTCGAACTGGAGCAGCCCGACTGGTGAAATACCTCCACCTTACAGAAGACCGCAGCCAAATAACAATCACTTCGGTGTTGTTGTGTTTCTGCGTGTGAGTTAGGTTTCCAGAGCTTCTGGGGGGTGCTACATTAGTAGCAGGGGTCAAGCCTTCAAGGTAAGGTTGACAAGTCCAGTAACACATTTATTATGCTGTACTTGTCACCCTTAAGCTAGGACCTCATTACCACTTAACATCAGGTGGGATGAGGTCAATCCTGAAGTGTAATAAAAAAAAAACAAAAGGCTGCCTTTACCCCTTAAGTTTTAACCAAGTACAGTGTTGAGAATGATGGCGCTGTCCCAGATTTGCACATGACTATCTAAAGCCGCATGACTTGACCACGTTATAAAAACTACGGTTAACAAAACTTGTATTTTCAAGTTTCTAGACGTAAAATGTGTCAAAGTCAAAGTCAATTCATTTATTCATGTAGGTTACAAGTAACACTTATGCTTATGCGTCAGAATGAACAAAAACCAAAATTGAAGCTATAGCCGGTTCGGAACCTAATCCTACCGAGAAGAAACCGGCAAGAAACTCAGTAGTTATCCTAATCTTTACAATGTTTACTATGCACACAAAGATATGTTTCGTATTTAGTTGCTTCTTATAAATAAAAAAAAACTAGTGTAAGTGTTGGTGTATGTCTACGACCTCGGTGGCGCAGTGGCTAAGGTAGGCGGCCAAAGCGCGAAAGGTTTCAGGTTCGATTCCCGGTCTGGTCAATTTGGAAAACGAACTTTCCTTCATTGACTTGGATCTGGGTGTACTGGGATGATGCCCCCAGTTAGTATCCTTTTATTTATTTATGTGTTTTAATATGTCTGTGTGTGTTAGTGTTTTCGTGCGTTCTTTTTAAATATCAATTTTAATGAAATCTTATAGTTTTGATAAAGTAAAATTTCGATATCTTTTTTTTGCAATCCCACGTTGATCAACATAATGGAAATAGTAATGAAAAATATAAGATGTTAAATCATGACAAAATAAATATAATAGAATACAAATTGTTTGTTAAGGAAAGCTTTAACGTATTTTTTATTCATCTTTGCCAAATAAAACATTGGTTGACTCTTAATTGCATATTTTCCGATAAAGAAGTTTTAAGCAAAAAAAATAATTAATTTCATCTCGGTATACCTGGGATGTCATTATCATACGTTGATTTCTTTTTTTTTATAGGTAATATTATGAAAAAACATTAAAATCGGTCTATTAACAACAATTTTATCCAAGAATACACATAAAAACTTAAAACAATACGATAAAATTGAAAAACCTGTTGCTATTTATGTTCAAAATTTACAGATTTCTGTTAAAAAAACACCTCTCTCAGCTTTACTCACCAAAGTTTATCTGGCGGTACATATCAATCAATTGGCCAATCAGATCGCTGGCAGTCCAGATTGTGACGTCACTCAAGCGGCGTAATGTGTTGAAGGCTCGCCTGTCACCGTTCTGTCATCTGTCACTGTCACTCTCATCTGACGCGTTCGCCTAACTTGCTAACTTGTTGGGATTTCGGTGCATGTGTATGAAAAAATACGGTCGTTTCGATTTTTGGTTATTAACTATCATTTTGATATTTCAGAGTTAACACTTGATATTAATATGTTCGGTAATGAGTGATAAATAATACAATATGTAAAGTGGGTCGTATACAAATGCGCCTATAGGTATATAAACCTCGACTTAAGCTTAAAATTATCTAAGCCATTTCACTAAGAATGCCTCCATTACTTGCTCATAATTCGCGACTAAATAAACAGCCAAAAATAGCGTTTAATAATTTCTGCAAACGCTGAAAGCGCTTTATAATCCTTGGTCATTAAGAGGTCTGTGGCCCAGTAATTGTGGGAGATTCCCCTGGATTCCTCAAATTAATGGTCAAACGTCTGCAGAAGCCTGTCGTTAATTTATCTTGATCATTTAGCGTGATGGATTCTGTTAAAATATCGCTGCAGTAGGTCATGAAGTAGATTGCAACAGAGAATCGGATGGGTAAAATATACCAAAATTTTTTTAGTCCATTTAATAATTTTTAAATAATTAAATATTAAACACGTTTTTTTTATTTACCTGCATTTGCAATAAAAAAATACTGAGATAAACGATCCAAAGTTGCGTCACTTGTGGGTAAATAACGCACTAATGACTTCATGTGACTATTTTATAATTAAGTGGAATATGTAAAAATACGTAGCATATATTTTTTGATAATCTAACAGACGAACTAAAAACGAATCATTTGTTTACTTATTTATTTTTAGGTTAGGTACTGTTTTAAAATAAGGAAAGGCGTATAAGTATGCCGAAATCTTTTCAAATTTACTTTTGTATTTATTATTAGCTTATTTATTATTCTCAGATGGCCTCCGAGGTTCAATTTCCGGTTCAATATGGAAAACAAACCTTTCTATATTGTCTCGGATCTGGGTATTGTGTACCAGCTAGTTACCACTAAATTAAAGTAATGTATGTGATATTGTCCAATATATAATCCCATTGCAGGCCAAAGGAGTCTATAATTGAAATCCAATAGAAATTAATTACCACGCTTGGCTAATATGTATTATTGATATATAATGAAAAATCTAAAACATACTTTGTTTGACCCGGAAATAAACTCCTAAGACCCCAGGTTTTCAAAGCATTATAAATAGATACAGCAAATCTAATGCCCTTTTGGACACGAATTTTCATCCATAATCTTTTTTTTTCATGATAAACTCAACCAAAAGTATTTTTGATACCTCGTTAATAGGAATCATATTTGCTTACGCGTTTAATACAATAAAGCGATACAAGAGTTCCGTTTTCAATGTATTAAACCCTCAAATCAATATACGGGAACCTGAATACCACTTAACTGGCTACTTGACAGTTTTTGAAAAAGTGATGTAAAATGTGCGCCCGTTCAGTTTATATCCCAAGCAATTCGATTTATCTGGAAAAAATGTAAATAACCAGAGAAAAATAAGATTTTGTGTAACACATTTAAAAAGCGCGCGAAAACGCCAAGTCTCGTCACTGTTGCAATTATGACGTCAACGTCCTAGACAACGAACCGATACGCATAGGAACGACTTAATTTAGATAAACGGAAAATGTTTCAATAAATTCTTAATACGATTAGAGAGAGACACAATAATTCAATTTAATCGGTAAAATAATCATTATTTCACCACAATAAAATAAATAATTTTCGCCGACATCTGTTATTTCCGAATTGCAATCATGGTTTCCGTTTCGGTTCCTTTGTTCCACAGATAAAAAAAAGTAAAATTTATTTTGCAAAAATAAAATACTAACTATGCTTTTAATTAAAAAATAAAAGTGTAAAATTATTACTTAACTAATAAGCTAACATATCTAACACTTTTCATATTTTATTGTTAACACTGTCAAGAAGCCAATTGTGGAGTGGTGCGTGCTACAAACTAAACTGGTTTATTTAACTGCCAAGCCGTAATAGTTTGATTTGACGGAGTAAAAGCCACTTGGGTCGATAAAGTAATACATGCTTAATTTTTATTATTTGCTATGTCTACTTATAATAAATCTGCAGAGAAGTTAATTCTGTACATGAAATATATTTCCAAAATAACTATCAGGCGGTGATTAATGCGATTACTACTGATGATGTGATGGCCAAAAAGCAATCAGTATTTTTTGTCTGCCTATCTGTCTGTATGTTCGTTGTAGAAAAAAAAGACGGATTTTTAACGAAACTTGGTACAATAAATTTTCGTAATCCTAGGCGGGTTATAGTATACTTTTCATCACGCTACTATCAATTAAAGAGCAAAGCGGTGAAGGATTCAAAATCATGAACTTTATGCTAACAAAGTCACAGGCATAGATAGTTAACAATAAATTAAAATACCTGCCTTTTCCAAGTAGATAAAGGCATAGTAATAAACATTTTCAAAATCGGTACCTAAACGACAAAGATATCCTAATACCATAGATAACACGAAATTATTGAATGGGTGTGCGTGTGTATAAAACATATTATTATCGTGTCGTGTCGATTCGACAAACCTCCTTTTTTTAGTCGTGAAGTGAAAGAGTGAGTAAACATAATTGCAACAAAACTTTCAAAATCGAACAGCTGGTAAAATTGATGTTTTCTGCAGCGGACATAACTTGTCGAACGTAGCTTAAACACTAGTGTAAAGGAAACAAAGATGTACCACATCACTTGGATCCGAAATATTATGTTAAAGTTCAATTTCATATTGACGACCTCAGTGGCGCAATGGCTAAGGTAGGCGGCCAAAGTGCAAAAGGTCCCGGGTTCGATTCCCGGTCGGGTCAATTTGGAAAACGAACTTTTCTAAATTGACTTGGGTATGTTGGGATGACGCTTCCATTTAGTATCCGTCGACTGGTGCTCATAGTACACGGAGAAAACTTAGTCTGAGAACAGGTGATTGTTGTGATTGTCAGGCGCATTTTTTTAAATATTGACTCAACCGGAAACAGAACCCGGAACCTCAAGATAGAGCGATGCTAAAACCTGCAGAGTTAGATTACGAGTATACTTCACTCCTTGCTCATACAAAGTACTACCACTAAGAACAAATTTAAACATTGTGTAGATTGTAAAAATGACAGAGTTCATTTCCCAACAAATTTTTGCTCGTTGTTTAACAAACATGTAAGACACCATGATCACTTGCTCCCGAGCTTCCACAAGCTTTCGAAGCTTCAACTCCTACGTCATGAGCTCGCTTGTTACTCTACTTTATAACACGCTATTGAAAGCTGCTTGATCTACGGAGCTTTCCGGGCTTTTACGACGCTACTTCCGATTAATGCTGCAGAAGTATCGGCATTTGGAATATCGATAGTTAAGATAGAAATTCGTTCAAGATATTTGTAATGACATCGATATTGTAGACACGTTTATTATTCTGGGATAGTATCGCAATTAGAATAATCATAGCAGTTTCCCGAGCATTCATTTGCATCTTTTTGTGATATAAAGATGCTTATATTTGAAATACCACTGCAATATAAATATTAGAAACAGAAAAAATGTATCTCCCCTTGCGGTGCGGGAATCGAACCCACGACCTTCACGTATCGCGGTTGCTGCTCTTACCAACTGAGCTAACCGCAAGTTATCATAGGCGATGAAATTTTCCTGCTATATCAACCGTTAGCCTCCGCACTGCAATATGGTGGTAATGAGCATAGGTTCATAATCCGGAGGTCATGGGTTCGATTTCCGCTGAGTAGCATTTTTGTGTTCTGTTTCGAATTTGTTTAGGATATTTTTAGACTGGACAACTAAAATGTCTGATGTGAAAAACGGTATTCGCTGTTGGAAGGGAATTTTAATAGTGGGTCCTGGCATCATTAATATCATTTACAGATCAAAATTTTATACAAATTTTGTTAACCCTTTGTAGTTTTTAGATTTGGAAGCTTGACCGATTAGATATACATAATAATAACATATATAATATTTTTTATCACGAAGCATTGCGGAAAAAGTCACAAGCAACATTTTGCACTTAGAGAAATGGCTTCTCATGCTATTTAGGAATTATAATAGCCTTCTAACTGTACCTTTAATGTTTTATAAAAAAATGATGTTGGTATGAGTAAAATACTTTAAAATTTTATATTTTTAATTTGTTTGATTTTATAGAGATTACGTTCACACATAACAAATTATTTAACAATTACCCACTTACTTGTACAGAGTTGTAATATAAAAAATAATTTAGCCTCAACTATATCGATATACTAGGGATATACATCACTATTTCCGATAACCTTACATTTGAGATTGTGGATGGAGTTTATGTGAAACGTACCGGTAGTTATTAAAAAAGAAAACGCTTTCATCTTTTCATCGTCGTCTTATATTTTGAGTTGCGGAAATTGTAATACACTACATTGCACATGTACAATCACATACATTGAGATTGGTATGATGACACAGTGGTAAATAAATAAAGTTGTTCCTGACTAGATTAAAATTAAAAAAAAACTTAAACTTTAAAAAAAATATTTTTTTCTTATATAAAACAAGGTTACGACGTTGGACCACAATATTTCTTAATTGAAGGCAAGGATGTGGTTCGAAATAGTACTTTTTAATACTTTTGCCTAGAAGATAAGAAAATTAACTTTTTTTATTACAGAGATAATCATTGCCAAAATCTAAATAGTACAAAATACATAAAACATATCAAAATAAACGCCGGAAACTCCACCGTAACGTAAACTTTTACCAAAATACCTCTACAAATGACTCCTCCCAGTACACCGAATGAATAATAATAATAATAATTTCTTTAATTCAGACCATAGTCCATTTTGTTAGTGACAATATTTCCTTAACCTATGTTATTACAAATGACATTACAAAAATTACATAGAATATAATTAAATAAAATTCAATTGAATATCTCATTTTTATATTTTAACAGTTTAATAAAAAATTTAATTAATAAATTAAATTAAATTAAGTATGTCAAAAGACAGTCACTGCCATGCAATCCCGTTAGAAATTGCACAACAGTGAGTGACATACGGGCAGTCCAGCCTATTGGCGATCATGCTGAGGATGCTATTGGTGCTGCCCCGGACTCTGCGCACCAGGGATGCGCATCTCTTGCGCATTATGGCATAAAAGCCATCTACCCGAAATTCTGCGAACATCTCTGAAGCACTACAAAATCGCGGCAACCCCATCAGCACTCTAAAAGCGTTATTGAATTGGACTCGAAGGGCGCTATAAGACTTTTTACTGTAGTTGGCCCACAAGCTACTCAAAACATAGAATAGCTAAAACGATTTTGTTAAATGATAACAATTATTTTGAGCATTACAAAAATAGCTTTTACAATTCACAGTGTTAAAACGCGGCAATTATTTTACATTTGATGAACTACAAATATCTTTTACATCGTCAACAGTTTTGTGGCGTTTGGCAATTACTGAATTGAGTTACTGCGGCTAACGATGGCGAACCGCTTTTCGCTTTTCTGCTACAATTTGTCTGTTTCGATTGCGGTTTGATTCTGCATGAGTGTTGCCGAGTTATCGATTTACTATCGATAATTTTTTATAAAAAAAAGCAACCCTATCTATGAGTTTATCGATAATATTGATAGTATCGAAAATAAGTATATGTCGATTTGTCACGACATATTCAATTGATCAGAACTGGGTAATATTATCAAATGAGTGCAATGTGATTCACATCGTCGATTGTATTATTACTGACAAAGAATAACTATACATAGGGTCGATACTATCAAAAGTAATGATAATACGAGTATAAAGCTATTTATGGTAACTAAGATTACCTCCGTAGCCAAGAGGCAAGCGTGCCGGACTTTGGCGTCGCGCCATCTCTGAGGTACCGGGTCGGTCGGGTCAGTATGGGAAACGAACTTTTTTATATTGTCTCGGGTCTGGGTGTTGCGGTACCGTCGTTGCTTCTGATTTCTGTAACACAAGTGCTTTAGCCACTTACCACAGAATCAGAGCAATGTACATATGTGATGTAGTCCAATATTTATTTATATTTATTTATTTATGGTCTGTATGGTATTACTTTTGACTATTATACCTATGATTTACTAAAAACACTTTTGTGAAAAGATGAACTACCGAAAGTCTAAATCCATCGATAGTACAAAAATCTGGGGGCACGGCCGTGCCCCCACCAAGTCGAGCAAAAAAGCGTCACGGCCGTACCATCCTTTTCTCGAAGCAATTCAGACCATTTTCGACCCCCTGTAACTTCGTTGTGGATAAAACTAGAAGACTGAAATTTTCAGTAACCATGCAAGCATTGTAAAGACAGATATATTTCAAATTTCATTCAATTTGAACCAGTATTTTAAGAATTATAACGGGTCAAATTTCTTAATTTTGTCACTCACTGACTGACTCACCGATCATCAAAAGTCTAAGGCACTTCTAGCAGACCTAGAAGCTTCAAATTTGGAATATAAGTAGTGTTTGGTGTATGAATCAAGGAAAAACTAAAAAATCTAGAAAAGACCGCAAAGACTAAGACCATACAGCCAATATTGGCTTTATTCGTAACGATGTTTTATTTACGGCAGTTATTATTATTATTATTATTGCGTGCAAAGCCGTGGGTTTAAGCTAGTCTCATATAAATATAGGCGCACGGTAGTGCCCCAGCCAAATCGAGCAAAAAATGGGCATTCCCGTCATGAAAACACGTGTATTAAATTATTTATTAAAGCAAAAAACGTACCTACGTGCGTATTCGTACTTATTACGAGTGCGTAAGGTTGTATAATTATATACCACGCGCTGCCGTGCTATGCTATAATTATAGCGAGTGAGTGCTAAGCATTACTACGCGCTGCGCGGTGCTAGCGCGAGGCCGCGGGGTGGGGACAGTGGCGAGGCGCGCGGAAAGGTGAATGTCACCGAGAGATCAGCAGCCGCGCTCATACGCGCGAGCGACCCAATGCTGTTCGGATGTGCCCAGAATTCTTACCTATAAGTTTGCGTTTTTAATTGATAATTTCGATTGCTATATTAGTTTGACGACTAAAGGCTACTCATCGGTTTACTGATATTATTTGCTTATTACAATTTACTGATATTATTTTCTTACAATTTTGACGTTGTTCGTATAAATAATTTAAATAAAATATTGATACTTTAGTACTTAAAGTATTAATAAATTTCTTATTACCTAATCGTATTTCTGCATAAAAAAACTTTGCAATCTGACTTGTAGGTAGTCGCAATGGATTCAGTAATACTGTATGTGAATGATCAGCCTTGTCCACACTGGGTTGTTCCTATACCTGGTGATGGTTCGTGTTTATTTCATTCTTTGTCATTCTCTATGTATGGGAATATTGAGTTGTCGTATGACATTAGACTTGCTATAATCGAGTATGTGGTAGCGCATTGGGATGAGTTACAAGTGTATACTTGTGACGAGCATGGAGACACCTACATTAACGCTAATTTGTATTCTACGGCAATGGTAAAAACCAGTACTTTTGGTTCCGCGTCTGAACTTATGGCGGCCGCCGCTTTGTATCCGTATGCTTTTGAAGTTTACGATAACGGCCTTTTGAGAGCATCATTCGGTGGTGATTCTGGTAAACCGGTGAAACGTTTACAAGTTACTTATGCGGTCATTATGAAGCGCTCCTTCCAGACGTGCCTCCAAATGATAATAATTTAAATAATAAAAATAATAATGATGCGATCCTTCCAGACGTGCCTCCAAATGGTAATAATTTAAATAATAAAAATAATTATGATGCGATTCTTCCAGAAGTGACTTCGAAACATGATAATTTGATTAAAAATAATAAAAACTTAACTAAGAAGGGTGGAAGACCTAAAAAGGTTAGTAAAGGAAGACCTAAAACTTCGACGCTATCCCGTTCTCAACAAATCAAAGAAGCAGCAACACGTTATCGCCACAACAATCCCGAAAAACGTAAGGAGACCTTAGCGCGTTATACTACGTCTCATCTTAGTGGGCTCTTAGAAAAACTGTAGCTGAAGCTCAAGAAGTAGTACCGGAAAAGAGAAAACGGAAGGCTACCTACAAAAATAAGTTAAGTTCATAAGTCAGAGAGAGAGGGCTTTAAGAAAATTCGTTGCTGGAAATATACATATATACAATAAGTAGAAGGTACCGAAAAGGAAAAAAGTAGAACTGTCTACAAAATACAAAAAGAAATGAGATCCCATCAAAAACAATACTTGTCAAAAAAACCAAGTCTCGCAACTCAGTTGTTCTGCACTAAATAATTGAATTCACATGTGTTTTCAGGCGATGGCCAAGTCTAGATATATTTATATAAAACATTCAAGAATTTTAATATTGATATACGTCATTAAAGGATGCTGTTAATTATTACGTAACAACTTAATGCTTCGAGTACGGAGATTCCAGACACAATAAAATTGATTTTCAATTGTTATGGACCACGATCGTGGTCTTAGAGACTGGACGTATTAAGACAGAAAGTCACTTAAGTAGAGACTGAATAAATTAATATCCGACTTGGTATTACATGGATCTCACAACTTTTTACTGCAGAACAACTGAGTTGCGAGACTTGGTTTTTTTGACAAGTATTGTTTTTGATGGTTTTATTATTCTTAACCAACAATTTTATTTGTAGTATTTATAATATTCCTTGGTTTTTAAATGCTTTAGTATTCTGAGTTATAATATGATATTTCAATAGTCTTGCGATCAAAATATCTAAATATATATATATAGATGGTAATTTAGCTTTATATAATATAGATAATTATATATATATAGATATTATTACAACACTTGTGCATACAAACAGTGTATAGTCGATCATTCTTGGTAAACTTAAAATACGGACCAATCAGAAAAGAAAAAGTTAAAAATAAAGGTTTATTTTGAAATTTGCAATGTATATTCGAATTCATAAAGTCCAGTTTCCTATGAATGTTATCAGGCATTTTCATTTTAGATATAAACTCATTTTTCGTGCGCTTTTAACGTAGTCGTTATGTAGCTGGCATTTATTTATACTACATAACTCTTTGCATTAAAAAAGAACATTGCATCGTTCTTTTTTAAATCTTTTATCCAATTATAGAAGCCTGAACTTTTTTGGAACTGATCATTTTGGAAAAGTGAATAAAATGTTAGTACAATTTAGGAAGCGGACGTTTTGAAAAAGTCACCGTTTAGATAAGATGTCGTTTTTTTTTAATATTGCACTTTAAGATTAACCTCATCTCATCTGATTTTATTGAGGTCCTAGCTCACGGGTGACAAGTACAGCATAATAAAGTTGTTACTAAACTTGTCGCCCTTACCCTGAAATCTTCAACCCTGCTACTAATGTAGCTAGGAGCTCTGGAAACCTTATTCACACGCAGGAACACAGCAACATCGAAGTGATTGTTATTTGACTGCAGTCTTCTGTAAGGTGGAGGTATTTCACTAGTCGGGCTGCTCCAGTTCGAGCGATAAATCGCTATACCCTACCTCTCTTAAGCATTTTGAAATCAGACTTAACTCCAGTAAATAGCTTCTTTAATCTTATTTGAGTTTAAAAGGGCATGAAATTCTAGTCTGCAAATAACATTACTTTAGCTTTAAACTCACTCAAACATCTAGATAATTTTATTGTCAGAATGTCTTACAAAATACATTTGTTGAATACGAGTAGAATAAAGTCTGACAAGGTAATGTGTCTTGAGTAAATAGATGTCACTAATCCAGCTGTCTAATGCATTCAAGTGCTTACTGATATAAATGTTAGATTATATTTTGAGAGTGTCATATCTACAAAAACCTTTTTTAAATTTAGCGGTTTTGAAGTTAGCTAAAGGTATGTTAAGAAGACTTAACACAGATACTGTGTTTTTGTTTTTATTACATGTGAAACTTTGAAAACTTTGAAGATACTCAATCGGTGAAGCTTGAAAACTAAATAACCGGCAATTCTATGCATTTACTTTATTAACTTGGTCTGTAGGCTACTTATATTCCACCAAAACATAAATGTTAAAAAAGGAGAGCCAAGATCAAAACAATAATTATGGTTGGCTGTGAGCATTATTTTCCGCTCAAAACAAAGGTTCACTGTTAAAGAAAGTAACTAGGTTTTAAGTCCACACTTTGTATTATTTAAATAGGTGCAATACAGTTTAGCTAAATAAGTAAGCCATCGATCTTTGAAACGATCTGCCCGCTGATACTCAACAATTCCTGACTAAGAGAAATGTTTAATACACTACAATTTACGTAAATATTTATATTTTATAGATATTACGTTATTTTTTTAAATTACTTGCTACACTCTTTTTCACTATGACCACACCCATAGACAAACTCTCTGCTTGACCCAAGGGTTGACTGATAAAGAATACCCCTAGCATTAAGTCCACTAGTTGTACATTTTTTGCAATCAAGTTTTAATTAAATAATGACTACCATTACTTTTTTGAAAGCGATGAATTTCGTTTTCCATTTGTGAACTGATATTAACATTTGTCGACTGCTTATTGATCACGGCTGATTGTCAAGCGTGTGTTTATAGAACTATCTGTGTCAATTACCATTCTAGTGCAGGAAGGTTATCTCTACAGAGTCCAAGACAAGTGTGACCCTTCAGAACGGTGTGAGAGCCGAGTTGACCTCGCATGGCCGTATTGACTCTGTAAACTGATGGCCTAAAGTTCGGTCAGTTCTTAGAAGTGAAGGCCGAGCTAGCCACACCTGTGTTTGATGGACAAGGCCACTGTTGCAATAACGACGCTAAAGCTATTTTAACTTCTAAAAACACACTTACATTTTCATTTGGTCACATATGAATTGTCCTTATGTTTTACACATACACTTCCAGTGGTATTTTTGGTCAATTAGAAGCCTCGAATAATCTCTTCTAACGGGCCTTATTTTCTTTTCATGTATATTTCTATATGTTTAGTTATTTTATTTTTAATTAATAATGAAGAGTCAAAAGCATACTTAAGAATCGAAAAAACAAATGAAGCTATCTGTGGTTTAGAACCTATGATCACAGAGAAGATAGCGGCAAAAACTCTGCTTTTTTTACTACAAAAATAAAACTGCACGAAAACCTAGAATAGTATAAAAATATTCTTTTTCTTGCAAGTTTTACAAAAGCACTTATGAATCGTTAAATTCAAATTTCAAATTCAATATTCTTCAAATTCAATATTCTTCAAATTCAATATTCTTCAAATTCAATATTCTTCAAATTCAATATTCTTTTATTCATATAAATTACACCAGTAATATTTATGAAACGTCTATATAATGCAAATGACGCTACCTCCGGTTCGTCAGTACAAGTTCAATATTTTACCGCCGTGTTCAGAATGTCGATCATGTATTATTTTATGTAGATACTTAGCTATATGACTGTGTTGTGCCGTGTTTGAGTTATATATATATGATGTATTTTTTTCTTTCTTACCTTTGTCCAATCAAAACGTGTGCCGCCAAAATAGCCCAATAAATCCGCAAGACGAAAGTATCGCTATTTTATATCAGTCTTAGGCGATACTCCCACGGTCCCTTCTTCATTGCGCCATCAATCTGAGCCCTCAGCCAGCCCTCTGAGTAATAACGCGAATTTATAGGGCGTGGTGATTTCGAGGAATATGTCGCCTCATATATTATTAAGTTTCATTACCCAGCCTATTACGGAGTAGGTGAAAATGTATTACAGGGTGAGGCAAGTTTCGTTTGATGTCAGCTGGTGGGTTTGGCCATGTTTTGGAGGCGGTTTACATGTGTCAAAGAGTTTGGTTTTAGTTTTTGAGTTTGCAATTTGCAAAAGGTTACGACGCGTTTCAATAAAAAAATAAGACAAGAAACTCCAAAATTGGCAACCCTTTTGGTTTCCATACGGTTTCCGGGAAATCCCTGACTGTAGAGTGGACATCTTTTTTTAAAGATAGGGGGAGGGGGGGAATACAGTAAAATATTACGGTTCGTGACATGGGGGGGGGGTGGATAGAAATAATTGACTAGCATATGCTCAGATATTACTGTAGTAATTAATGTTCAAATATTAATGGTGACTATTACAGTATGGAACTTATTGATATTTTTAACTGTTCAGAAGTATTTGGTCACTTTGTCTGCTCCAATAAATCTGGTGGGTGTACAAAGGAAGTATCTCATACATTTTACCTAAATTAGGTTCATTATCGGAGATGCTAATTTCTAGCCGTGACACTAATTTGCTTACATCGCCCGCGTATTGTGTGCAACCGTGCATTGTTGCATTCATTATCTTGAATGCGGTTCAGCTAATTGGATCTATGTCTGATGGTTGAGATTGTTTCATTAAGTTCGTTATGAAATAGGAATGAGAAATAATTTATTGATTTCACTCAGAACAAACATAATTGGAAAGGGTGATTGGTCATAACAATATGCGATTGCATTATCTATTATTTTAATAGAAAATAATAATGTTTTTGTGTACTTATGAAGACGAAACTCAAAAAGGACTGTCAATTCGAAGACCTCGGTGTCGCAGTGGCTAAGGTAGCCGGCCAAAGCGCGAAAGGTCCCTGGTTCGATACCCGGTCGGGTCAATTTGGAAAACGAACTTTTCCAAATTGGTTTGGGTCTGGGTGGGCTGGGATGACGCCCCCAGTTAGTATCCGTCGTCTGGTACTCATAGTACAAGGGAAAACATTAGTTTGAGACCAGGTGATTAGTGTGATTGTCTAGCGCATTTATTTATTTAATTAATATACAGATGGGCAATGCTGCCAGCGTTTTGGGTATAAAGCCACAAGACGGTGAGCTTGACGTGTTTATCTTATACGTTCATAATTTTATATACGTTTTATACGTTTTATAGAGGTATAAGTGTATATATAAACGTATAAAATAAACACGTCATGCTCAAGCAAGTATGAAATAAATATGGCATTATTTCGTATATATAATATACAGATATATATTTGAAATAATATAATATACATATGCAAGAAAAAGAAGCTCATTAAAAGATATAAGAGAAGATTATTACTAACTAAACCATTGTTTGTTAACTTTCTAATATACATTTCATGCATTTCGACAAAATTTATCCGTAAGGTCAACTGTTAGAGAATGCGAGTAGCCATTAAATCCGCCTTATCCTTTTTTACATGGAAATAGAGTCTAAATCCATACTAATATTATAAATGCGAAAGTAACTCTGTCTGTCTGTCTGTCTGTCCGTCTGTTACTTTTTCACACCTAAACGGCTGAACGGATTTTGATGAAATTTGGTATAGGTATACGTTGAATCTCAAGAACGGACATAGGCTACTTTTTATTAGAAAATAAGGGGGGAATGGGGGTAATACCACCTTTGAAAGTTTATATGGAAAAATGATTATTTTTGAAGTTAGAGATAATTTGGCACAAATATAGCTTGAAACTTGGATTAAAATAAAGACTACTTTTTGTTTCGAATATGAGGGGAGAAAGGGGTAAAACCGACCATGAAAGGATGTAGTCCACGCGAACGAAGTCGCGGGCACAGCTAGTATATAATAAATGAATTCATAACATTTTCAACAAAAATACCTGATACCGCTATCCGGTCAGGTTGCCAATGCCAATCTTAGTTTACACTGCAACTGATACCTGAAGACTGCAACTTGCAACTAAATTTGAAACTCCATCACGTCCAAGTTGCATAAAAGTTTCAGTATTAGTTTCATTGGCGACTTGGTTCGTGAAACTAATAGTAAAAGTTCAAGTTATCGCTAAAGTTTTGGAAAGCCGAGCTCGTTTGGAAAAGGCCTTACAGAATCAAGCTGTGCTTTCTGCGGTCCAGTAGTGGATAGGTGACCGTACCGACTTTTAGAGACATTTTGCGATCGATTTTGTTAACCGACTTTAAAATGAAGGAAGTTTCTCGACTAGACCGTAAACATAATTGTTTCTTGTGTTTTTTTACCTTCGATCAAATATTTTGAAGATGCATTTGCAATATTAAACATGGCGCCGGTAAAATAAGGCTTCACACTGAATAAGCCCTCTTTCACTCTCATTTTTTTATATTCCTACACTTCAAGATTGACCTCTTCCCACCTGATGTTAAGTGGTAATGAGGTCCTAGCTTAAGGTTGACAAGTACAGCATAAATCTGTTACTGGCCTTATCGGCCTTACCTTGATGGCTTTACCCCTGCTACTAATGTAGCACCCTCAAAGAGCTCTGGAAACCTTACTCACACGCAGGAACACAACAACACCTTCGCTTCGAAGCGTTGCGCGTGAAATCACGTCAAAAATCTTTTTTTCTCATACTTATCACAGTCACATAAGGTTTATCATTCTACTACAACTAAACAACGATATACAACACCGAAACAACGGTACATACCACGAACTCAGAACAGAGAACATACCGGGATCGAACCTGGGACCTCAGAGGTGGCGCGACTAAAATCCGGCCCGCTTGCCTCTCGGCTACGGTCGTCTGACTTACTAACTTTCTTAACTAACTAACTTTACTTCCTTAGTTATTTACTAAATAAGTACGCAGACCAATCATAACCACAGATTTTTTTGTTTCAGGTTAGTACTTTGGGTGTTTCAACAACAAATATTGGTATGGAAAGTTTAATTATAAAATTTACAAAATCACACCGTTCAATTTACTTCCGTACACTATTCACTTTGCTGATATTTTTTATTTTTTTATTTAGCACTTCAAGAGTGACCTCATCTCGCCTGATGATAAGTGATAATGAGCCAATGACGTCCTAGATTAAAAGGACGATATGTACAGCATCATAATATCTGTTACTGGACTTGTCGCTCTTACCTAATATATAGCACCCCCCCCCCCCCCCCCCTTAGGAGCTCTTGAAACCTTACTCACACGCAGGAACACAACACCGAAGTGATTGTTATGTAGCTGCGGTTTTCTGTAAAGTGGAGGTATTTAACCAGTCGGGCTGCTCCACTTCGAGCGATACATCGCTATGCCCTGCCTCTATTAAATCGTGTATAATTCACATTAAAGCTAAAAAATTAAAATTAAATATATAATAAACACTTAACTAATAAGATTGGGTGATGTTTCATTTGGTGTAGGGTATTATATTTGTTAAAATTGTATTATTTTATTTTTTACAACCACATTAAATAATTCTAATTGCACCGGCTTCTCACATTTACAATGTAGATGTTAAAGCAACTTTTCATCCATTTTTGTACTTTAATATGTACCTATGCATTAAATATATTATAAACCTTCCTATTGGATCAATTTATATAATGGCGCTTCAACTTTTGAAAAAACTTGGACACCTAAATTAAAATATGATTGTATTCTAAGATAACTGTGACCTGTTAAACAATTGCTACACCCTAACAGGGTACATGTATACTAGTTTACTACTTACCATCTTATACATTACTGTATATACAGTCGCCGTCAGATATATCGGAGCAGACAAAGTGACCAAATACTTCTGAACAATTAAAATGTCAAAAAGTTCCATACACCACCAGGCCTAGCATACGCAATACGTCAAATTTATCGCATGAGACGACAAAAGTTTCGATACTGTTGATTGGCTAATAGCACACCGCACTCGTATTTTCAGCCAATTAACAGCTGACGCACTGACTTCAATCGATTTTGACGTTTGTTAAGAGCGCGATAAAATTTAGTCGCGTGACGCATGTTAGGCCTGCACAAGTTTATTAATATCTGAGCAGATGCCAATAACATCTGAACATTTATAACGTCAATATGTGTCACGCACGTCATGTGACATTTAGCTACCTGTATAGATAAGTGTTCAAATATTATTGGTAAGGTCTGTGTATAGAAATTATTGACTAGCATCTGCTCAGATATTATTGAAGTAGTGAATCTGACATACATAATTTTAACACAAGAAATAAACATAAGCTCGCTATTTCAAACCATAGGCTTCGTAAAACCAGTAGAACATTCGTGGGATTAAGTATAAAAATATTCAACAAGTTACCGCAATGTATTATTGACTTACCTATGCATAGATTTAAGATCCATATTAAATCATGTTCAATGCGAAAAGGATACTATAAACTTGATGAATATTTAAATGAAAAACATATATGGACATGATTGTCTGTTCGCTCGCACACCATAGTTTTAAATTCTCTAGCTCTAAACATTGTAAAGATTTGGATAACTACTGAGTTTCTTGCCGGATTCTTTTCGGTAAGATTAGGTTCCGAACCGGCTATAGCTTCAATTTTGGTTTGTATTCATTCTGACGATGCATAAGTGTTACTTGTAACCTACATGAATAAATGAATTGACTTTGACTTTGACTTTGAATGTTCAGATATTAATGATAACTTGTGGTGTATGGAACTTTTTGACATTTTAACTGTTCAGAAGTATTTGGCCACTTTGTCTGCTCCGATATATCTGACGGCGTCTGTACTACAATGCAAACATAAAAATAAAGTAAGTGTACCAATCGACGTATACCTTTGTGTGATGTCCAACATTGATTCTAAGTTATAATAATACTACTGAATATATTGTTCGCCCTACATCCTATTATTACAAATACGCTTATACAGTATCGGACATCACATACAGATGTCACGGACAGGGCTTGTTTACGACACAATACGACACAACAACTTGGAGTTGTTGCCTTTTACTGGGGTGAGTTCAGTTCAGACTCAGGGGATATGGTAGTTCAAGAGCCAAGATGTAAAATGTTGTATAGGGCACGGAAGTAAATAATTTTATAGAAAATATAAACAAATAAATATTATAATGCTGAAAGGTTTGTTCGAATGCTCTATTCCATGTAATGAGGACGTTTGCGCATGAAAAATCCACTAGATGGCGATACGTAGGCGCGAGGTCAAACTGATATGTGATTGGTTATTTAAATGTCATGGTGACATATCTGTCAATGTCGTGTAAACTATAACCACTTACGTAGCGTTTAAAATAATTTAACGGGTCAAAACGCGACACCATTTTTATTTAGTAGTTAATACGAACTACTTACTGCCCGACGTTTCGGTTAGGTTGCACCAACCGTGGTCACGAGCTGACTGACTGAGCTGGATGGTGCAACCTAACCGAAACGTCGGGCAGTAAGTAGTTCGTATTAACTACTAAATAAAAATGGTGTCGCGTTTTGACTCGTTGAATAATTTTAAATGTTTAAAATGGAACGCGAAAGTCTTAAAACACTTACGTAGCGGTTGGAGCTTACGCCTACGTATCGCCATCTGGTGGATTTATAATGCACGAACACCGTCATTGATTGGAACTGAAAAAAAAATGTGTGTCAAATGGTCCATTTGTAGAGAAAAGCTTTAGGGTATATAACATCTCGTTGCAACCAGTACGGGCAAAGAATTCAGTGGAAAATGTGAAAAAAGGAAGGGAATAACAGGAAAATATTTTAAAGAAACAGAATCTCCCTTTGCGGTGCGGATCTCGAACCCACGACCCTCGCGTATCGCACGTGCTGTTTTTCCAACTGAGCAAGTTTTTTTTCCGCTGTTTGAACCCATTAGCCTCCGCAAGGGGAGATTAAATTTTTCTGTTTTTTTTTAAATACTTAAAGATGGCTAGTGCAGCGTAAAGCACGATAAACGTTATAAAAATTGAATAAAAAGCAAAGCTGCGGTGTGCTGCTAGTAGGTAATTAATAAAATGTATACTACGGAATATTATAAAGCTGAATAGTTTCAAGACTTTCGCGTTCCATTTTAAACATTTAAAATAATTCAACGGGTCAAAACGCGACACCGTTTTCATTTAGTAGTTAATACGAACTACTTACTGCCCGACGTTTCGGTTAGGTTGCACCAACTCGCCACCACGGTTGGTGTAAATACTAAATAAAATGGTGTCGCGTTTTGACCCGTTTCATTATTTTAAATGTTTGAATTGTTTGTTTGTTTGAACGCGATAACCTCAGAAAGTACTCGTTCGAATTAATAAATAATAATTGAATTAGATATCAATCAATCAATGATTTATTAATTCATAAACATGGGTATTACAAGATGTCACATGAAATATTGTTAGGTACAGCCATGATACACCTTAGTGGTATATGAATATAATTTTAGTTAGTATCTAGGTAATTTTGTTAAATTAACATTCTATTGTATTATTTAAAAAATGTCTCTGAACAAAAACAAAAAATATATGTATTAAATCCAATATTAATTCATCATTTTACATCTTGTCGTTAAAGAATGATCTAATGTCGTAATAAAACTTTTTCATTCAACTTTCAACTTTCAAATCGTGTATTTTTTCAGCAAGAAAGCTATTGAGCACAATTCTGAATCTTTTGCTATCATTAATTGACCTGATATAACTAAGGGATTTTATTATAGATAGGAACTTTCAATTAGTTTTAGGGCGTTACCTCTTACTCCGTATCTTTCAAGTTTGTTAAGCAATATTCCATGATTATTATTGTCAAAGGCTTTAGTCATGTCCATAAAAAGCGCCAGTATAGGTTTCCGATTGTTACCACACTTTACAACCTTTTTCAAAAACTCATATATAGCCATATTGATCGATTACTCTTTTCAAAATCCATATTGATACTTGGAAAATATGTTGTTAGTTTCAATTAAATTGCTTACATTTTTATATATAATATTCTCGATAATTTTTTAAAATGTTGAAATTAACGAAATAAGCCGATAGTTCTTTAAGTTCTTTAAAATAGTAATTTACAATTTCAATATATCTGGAAATGAACCATGTTCTAGACATAGATTTGTAATATAGCATAAAATTGGAGCTATTAAACTCCCTATACCTTTAATAATGTTAGTTGAGACATCGTCAAAACCTACGCGATTAGTATTTTTAAGTAAATTGATTGATTTGAGAATATAAATTGGTATAATGGGTGCTAAAAAAATTGAATTACTTTCACTATGTGGAAAAAAATTAGAATTAGGCTTATAGATAGTCTATTTATCGAGGATATCGAGGAAGGTTTAAGGCTACCTATGGATAATAATATCACTATGCAACTAACAGGAGCGATGATTCGGTGTAAAATGTACAAAAACGGGGATAAAACGGGTGCTAAGCCGTGGTGGTCCACTAATCTATACTCGTATTATAAAGCTGTAATGTTTGTTTTTTGTTTGAACATGTTAATCTCAGGAAGTAATAGTTCTAATTGAAAAAATATTTTTTTTTTGGATAGTTCATTTATCTAGGAAGGCTTGAGGCTATAAATCATCACATTATGACCAACATCAACAGGAAATCTGGAACTGGAGCAGCCCGACTGGTGAAATACCTCCACCTTACAGAAGACCGAGGCCAAATGACAATCACTTCTGTGTTGTTGTGTTCCTGCGTGTGAGTAAGGTTTCCAGAGCTCTTGGGGGGTGCTACATTAGTAGCAGGGGTCAAGCCTTCAAGGTAAGGGTGACAAGTCCAGTAACAGATTTAGTATGCTGTACGTCACCCTTAAGCTAGGACCTCATTACCACTTATAATCAATCAGGTGGGTTGAGGTCAATCTTGAAGTGCAATATAAAAAAAAAGAAAAAAAGAATTAGTGAAAAATGTAAAGAAGCCGTGGCGGGCATATAAAAAAAATCAAGACATTTATTTTGCTCCACATTAAAACCATGAGTATGAATTACCCAGTTGACTTACGAAGCGTTTTACGTGTTTTATTGCACATAACATTATGATATCTTTATGGGGTGAAATGTTACAGTGCAGTGTTATGAATGCTGACGTAAATAGAAGACGCCAGGTAACGTAGTTCAAGGGCTCCGAATGTTTGGCTAATACATTCACCTTATTCATTTACTTCTATTTTGTATAATCTAAGTATATTTAAAATCGAATATATTTTTTTTAAATTAAAAAATGCATTATGGTGCATATAAATTATGTAAGTAAATAAAATTATAATTTTCATTAAATGTTTTAATTATGTTCATTGTTGATGAATATGTATATATAATAGTCACTGTAATGTCATGCCGCTGTTATTATATAACAGTAATCTTATTATACGGAATTTTTAATTTATTTATGTTTTAATTTTTTTTTTAATCACTTACGCATTTTCACTCTCTATTACTGCACACATACACAAATTTTATGGCCCAAAGATTGACTAATAGAGAGCTCCTACCATCAAGTCCAACTTTTGTTCTTGTTTGTGCAATAAAGTTTAAAATAAATGAATAAATAGTTTGGTATTCAATTTTAATGATTTGTTGAAACAATAATTAAATTGTTTTCAATCGAATCAGCATTACATTAGCCAATCATCAGATTCGGATACGATAACTATAACCGGTTTATAATTGTTCTGACGTTTAAGAATCAGCCCCCATACTTAAAAGGAAGGTCATGATTTCCCCGCAATTTGTGTGTGGGTGCGTTGGCTCTTATTTCCGTTTCGTTGTTATTTCCTGTAGTCTGAACGGAAAGACTATATTTAGTGGCGTCACATACAATAATGAGAGCAGCTAATGGCTGACGTAAACGTATAAAATATGTGTTTTTTTGTGAAATGCTAATATTGTATGTATAAATATATATTTTTTTACATGTTTTTTATTAGATGGCAATTTGTTTTCTTTTGTGGCGTCTTTATCTCTTCTACCACCAGTATCACTTGGAGTAAGAATTATAACAACTTTTCGATAGAATACGTAAAATTCACACAAAAGGTTTATATGTTTTCTGCTTGTCAAAAATCTGTTTATATTTAATTTAAGATTTGAATAGCTTTATGCATAAGCTGTGTCTATATTAAAAAAAAGACTTAAAAACATTTTAAGACTAAAACAACGTAATGAATTTCCACTTTTTTGCTTATCTTAAAAATGTTAAGTTCACAACTGCTTTATTTTATATTTTCGTAATTAGTAAAACGTCTGATCAAAAAACAAGTATTTTAATTGGTTTGCATTATTTGCCTTACTCATGTTATCAATCAACTACCGTAAACTTAAAACTGTGTTTGACTGGGCTGCCTTTGTTAATTTGTTGCCGTGTTAATAACAATAACTGAAATAAACTAACCTTGTCCAACAAATTGTATTCCACAAAATCCAAATCAAAATAAATTGTTCGCAATAATCTCTCCCGTAAAATAGTAATTGTTTAAATTCAACGTTAACGCGCCACCGCTACGTCGCCCCCGGCTTACTTTATTGCGCAAAGTGTTTACATCTAATTACGGAAAATCCCACTCGCCTCGTAAACCATGGCCGCATTAATAACGGGCGTCTTAATCGTCTGCGGCTGGCCCAATGTAGGGATTCCATCCGTCAAGTTGTCTTGGGATTTGGCCTAGATTTTACTAGACAGTGTGGAGGAGACGTGATTGCCTGTGGTTAGACCGATGTGTGGCTCTAATACGGGAGAATATCTTTGGAATCCCTCACTCTATATCCTTTAAGGTCATTCCAAATTAATGTCGAGTAATTAATAAACTGCTTTACATATTAAGAAGGGCTTCAATATAATTTACTCGCAGAGTTAACTTAGCAAAGTATCTAGCAATTTAATACAAATAATAACCAAGAAAAAACTTTTTTTTATTGCACTGCAAAGTTAACCTTATCTCACCTAATTTTCAAATAAATTTAATTGTCAAGAGAGGTATAACAATTTATCGCTCGAACTGGAGCAGCCTTACTGGTAAAATACATTCACCTTACAGAAGACCGCAGCCAACAATCAATTCGATGTTGTTGTGTTCCTGCATGTAAGTAAGGTTTCCAGAGCTCCTGGGGGTGCTACATTAGCAGCAGGGGTTAGGCCTTCAAGGTAGGGGCGACAAGTCCAGTAACAGATTTATTATGCTGTACTTGTCACTAGGACCTCATTACCTCTTAACATCAGGTGGGATGAGGTCAATCATGAAATCCCTACTTAATATTATAAATGCGAAAGTAACTATCTGTCTGTCGCTTTCCTCCTTAAACCTCTCAACCGATTTTGATGAAATTTGGTATAGGTATACGTTGAATCTCAAGAACGGACATAGGCTACTTTTCATTAGAAAATAAGGGGGGAATGGGGGTAATACCACCTTTGAAAGTTTTTATGGAAACATGTTTATTTTTGAAGTTAGAGATATGAAATTTGGCACAAATATAGCTCGAAACTTGGATTAAAATATAGACTACTTTTTGTTTCGAATATTAGGGAAGAAAGGGGTAAAACTGACCATGAAAGGATGTAGTCCACGCGAACGAAGTCGCGGGCACAGCTAGTGTAATATAAAACAAAAATGTTAAGTGTTACCTAATGAGGTCCTAGCTTAAGGACGACAAGTACAGCTACAGCACTATTAAATGTGTACTGTACACCTAATTATGCAATACATTTATTCTTATGTATTCTTTCTATACAGGTTGAACCCCTGCAATTATTATCTAAAAGCTATGTAACTGCGTTACATCAATACAAATAATTGTATGAATAATTCAGATCGTAAACTACAGCTCAAAATGCTCACATTGTTTGAATAGCGTGATTTATCAGCCAGCTTTGCCCGAAGTTGTAAATTGAGCGCCTTGTGTCTCCAGGTCTAGAAGGATTGTGTGAGAATTTATGCCAGTAATAAAAGTATAGAAACGCTCACATTTGGTAGCAAATTGGTGGAGTGGGGGAGGGTGTTGACAAGAGCTGGCAGACTATCGATAGCGGACTTGTCGATAATCGATTTTCAATTGGATTAGATTTAATTTGTAGTAAATTTGACTTGACGCTATAAATCATGCAGTATCTTTGTCTAGTTGAGATATAACATTACTTTTTCATATTTATTAAATACAAAGTTAAAATGCTTTACTTATATTATAAACTATAAATAAAAGAGGTTCTGTATATCTGAAATGTGTCTGAATTTTTGTGTCAATGAGTTGGCATGAATGAAGTAAATTATTCAATGATATTTTAAAAATGTCACTTTAGGAGGCACACTCAATTTTTTACATAAAACTGTTTTTTTCTGAATGACTCTTGATAGTTAAAAGTAATATGAGAATGGATAAGTTAGAAGAATTTTGAATAAATCAATAATTGTTACATTAATGTTATTAAAAAACACGAAGTGTACCGTAACAAAAAATCTGAAAAAAAAACGTTACCGTCTCATAACTTTTTAAAATGTATACAAAGAACTAAAAATTTTAAGCCTGTACTTTGATCAGAAACGAAAATGATTAATAAAAAAAAATAAACCAATTGGAAACTTAGAAAGCATGTTAGTCTTAAAAAATAAATGTAATAAATTTTCGATAGTTGCCAAATCAACAACACTAGAAGAGACTTATCGCGGCACAAAATGAGCTCGAAAAGTTTATTCGTAAAAAGAATATTATATTGATGGTTATTTTCTTTATCTGTTGTTCATGCGTGGATATTGAATTTTTCTTGGCAGTTACCTCGACTTGTTCCCAAGAAGATATTAATAATGGGATTGTTTGAATTGTTTGCTTTATCAAAAACAATGTTTCAGAGATCTTATTTGTCAACGGCAATATTGTTACAAATAGATTAGATACGAGCTTTTTTAGTAATTACGTTTTTGAATTGCAGACATACTTGGCAAGTTTAATAATAAGTGTAATATAGTTTTTTACCGAAATAATTTATATGACATTGTGAGATAGAAGAGAGAAATAATAAAAGACTCTTTTCACGGTAATATGTAATAAAGACGAAGTTTTCATAGTCAAATATTGTCGTTTTGAGTGTCTTATCTTAGAAAAATACGAAACCTATAAATTGCAATCTTAGTCCTAGTTTGAAAAAGAAGAAATCAACTACAAAATATGTACAAAATATATAATTATTAAACATACGTTATAGAGGCATTTTCTTCCAGTCAGCCTTTTTCCTTATTATTATTTTTTACAATTATTAATAGTTAAAATATACAAAGCTGAGGAAACAGAACTGATTTTACAGCAAAGTTTTTAATAACATAAAACGTTAAAGCATTACATCAAATTCCATTAGGCGACACATCCATTAATCAAGTCAATTCTCTTTAGAGATTTACCAAAATGTTCATAATATTTTGCCTGGCCATTTGGTACTTCGTAACATTACGTGGCAATCCGGTGATTAATATAATTATTGCGTGATTTGACTCTCTGTTAGTGAGGTCGGGTAGTGATGTGATTTTCCTTGAACTAATGATTTTTTGGCTTCTATTTTCACGGTAGTAATAAGTCTGAAATGGTGATAGCTTCACATTTGATTTAGAAGATCCATAAAAGTTACCCATGTTATTAACATGCAAAAAAATGAGTTTCAATCGAAAGCCCTTTAGATAAATCATTTTAAAAATATTCAAGACATTTAAACTAAAATTGCATTGATTAGTATATTTAAATAACGCACTATTTTTTAAGTAAATTTTGTCGCAACGACTTTTGTGGACAAATATCGATGATAATCATTGTGTATGTAAAGTCCTTTAACAAAAGTAACGAAATAAAAATTAAAACTTTAAGTAACAAACCATAAATAAAATGCATTAAAAAACGGTCTCTCCAATTTTTTATCGAAATAATATTAAAGGCAGAGATAACCATCAATGGGATACATAAAAATGATGATGAATAAAAAAAACAATAACTGAACCAACCTATTTCCGTGCTTACTTCATGAACACAACATCCAACAATTGTTCCTAATAGAATAGAAATCATCTTTATTCATGTAAACTTTACAAAAGCACTTATGAATAGTCAGTACAAATAAAGTATTCTACCGCCGTGTTCGGAATGTTGATCATGTCGAGAAGAACCGGCAAGAAACTCGACACTTACTCTTTTCAATGTAACAATGTTCCCTTACGCTAGGTACTTAAATAAAATATACAAAGCTTATATAAAACATTTCCGAGAATTAAAGTTATTCTAGACCCATACATTTTTGTCATTTAAATAATCATCAATTTTGTAGTAGCCCTAATATGCATGTCGATAGCTTTTTATCGATACTTCAAAACATCACTGCGCACCGTTTGTGACCATAATTAATACTGCAATTATAGCACAAGTTGAAGCGTATAAAAAGTAACGGTCACCCATCGCGATGGATGAGACACGCGAGCGGACGTGAGTAGTCAGTAAATATTAGCTGATGTAATTAATCGAGATGTTACTTAGCTAATTAATCTAGTTTAAAAAAGGAAGTTATGAAAAAAATATGTTAATTTCAATTATGTATGTTATTCAAACTGCATTGCATTGACAAAGTTAAAATAATATCATTAAATAAATATGAGCTAATATAAGCTTCCAAACGTAAACTTTTTTACATTTTTTTTTATATATTGCACTTCAAGATTGACCTCATCCCACCTGATGTTAAGTGGTAATGAGGTCCTAGCTTAAGGGTGTCAAGTACAGCATAATAAATCTATTACTGGACTTGTCGTTCTTACCTTGAAGGCTTGACCCCTTCTTCTAATGTAGCACCTCCCAGGAGCTCTGGAAACCTTCCTCACACGCAGGAACACAACAACACCGAAGTGATTGTTATTTGGCTGCGGTCTTCTGTAAGGTGGAGGTATTTCCATACCTTTAAACTAATAATGGAAAACTAACAGGGGTTTTTAACTATTAGTATAGGATGTGTAAAGTAGTAAAGTCGTAAGTTGTAGTGTCTGGTAAAGACTGTACAGTACTACAATAAAATAAAGAGTTTTCAGTGTGTTCATTTTTTTTTTACTACTTAAGGGTTGTTCATTGAACTACAAGTTTAATAATGTAGTTTGTTTTTTTTTTCAATTAAATTTAAAAATGTAAAAAATATTGGATAGTTTCACATACATACAATGCTCTGTATATGAAGCTAAAGTATTTGTGTTGCTGTAATCAGAATCAATGTCTTAAATGCGTTAAATTTTCACGCGTCAACTAATGCAATAAATGTTTGTTTTAAAATAATAAACGCTTTTGCTAGTTTATGCATTTTTTATACAAACAAAAAATGTAGTGTTTTATTATGTTTTTGATGTAACTAAATAAGAAACATAATGAAAAACAAGCTCTAGCTTTTTTAAAGTATCAAAAAAATACCAAAAAGAAATCTACCATTAAGTAAATTTCCCCCGCAAAGAAAGCAGCACGCGAACGAAAGCTACTAATCTGTAAATATTAGCTGATGAAATTAGTTAAGATGTCACTTAGCTAATTAAGTTGAAAGGTAACAGTGTGACACTTCCGGCGTTATGTCGCATATTTGCACTTAATTATGTTACGCCTGGCACTTAAGAAAATTTCCTCAACAATACTTGCAAGGTTAAAAATCTATAATGAAAAGGTTTTGGGAATACTTGAGAACGTGATATTTGTTATTTATATTTATAAGAAAGGTAGGGCATAGTGATTTATCGCTCGAACTGGAGCAGCCCGACTGGTGAAATACCTCCACCTTACAGAATACTGCAGCCAAATAACAATCACTTCTGTGTTGTTGTGTTTCTGCGTGTGAGTAAGGTTTCCAGAGCTCCGGGCGGGTGCTACATTAGTAGCAGGGGTCAAGCCTTCAAGGTAAGGGTGACAAGTCCAGTAACATATTTATTACGGTGTACTTGTCACCTAAGGGTCACCTGGTTAATGAGGTCCTAGCTTAAGAGATAGGACCTTATTACCACTTAACATCAGGTGGGATGAGGTCAATCTTGAAGTGCAATATAATATATATCTATATTATATAATTATATATATATATAAATATATATTCGAAGGTACGAAGGTGTCCGAAGGCTAGATAGGACTATCAATTGTAGTTCAGTAATCGATTTTAAAGATTCCTGTCTTTATGCTAAATAATCGACGTTAATCTACCTGGTGTAAGATCAGTTCAATGTGAATTTATATTATGGTGTCTATCAGACGACACCATATTTTGGAAACTGAAAAGCGACCTTATTATCATGCTATTTAAGATCTTTGTCTATCCTATACCCAACAAAAGATACGATTAAGCAGATGATGATATGTATAGTAACTCCTTTTACCATTGTTGTCACTGAGTAATGATAGAAAACTGTTTATTTTCACTGGAACCTACACTCAAATACATCCTTGTCACGAATTCCATATTCTCCTCTGTAAACAAACACTTCCCCGCACTCTGCGTCCATTACCACAGAACAAAGAATACTACAGTCTGGAACTGACATCCTACCCAAGTCTCATTATACATTATCGACATAGCGTTTAGGCACCAAAAACTTCAATTTTCCAAACCTAATTTGAAAACGAAAACATATCAAAAATAATTAATGAAATATCAAAACCAATAAAACGTTTTTTATGTCAGGAGTGGTAAAATACTAGGAAACAAAGTTTCATATATTTTAGTATCTCATAAGTTTAAATTCATGATCAAGCATGTTTTAATATATTTCATAATTTTTTGGCTTGTAAAAGCTGATATTGATTACGACATGGCCTATCATTTGCTGATTTATTCATAATGGTCAAACACCATTAAAATTAAAAAGAGAAAACATTTTACTAAATTTAACTATAAAACAAAATAGAACTCCTCACTTTCCATGCGGATCCGGGGCCACGAGTGACTAATCAAATCAAAAGAAAATTAATTGGTTAAGAATTTTTTTACAATTAAAATGTTAATTCTACAATAAAATACGTTTTTTTTCGATAAGATAAAAGCAGACGCTAATTTTTATACTAATAGAAACATTCTTAAAATTTCATTTCTTGGAAAAAAAGAGTTTATTTTGCGGGTAAAATAATTTTGGCAACGGCAACAAAATAAAATAAATTAAAGGACAGATATTTGGGTTTCGGAATTCAAAGTTGCGGTAGTGTTTGTCGCTTTGTACTGTTTTTCCTAAATTCCGGACTGTATTTACATTTCGGTCGTGCCATTACTGGTGGACAAAGGTGAAACTTTGCTGCAGACATTTTTGTGGAGTAATCGGAGCTACGTTTTGCGTCCCACCAACATTCGCTAAATCCTTACTGTGCGCAAACAAACTGTGAAACTCGCGTTGGTGAAGTAGCGAAACAAAAAAGAGTATGAAAACCAGCTAGCTTTGTAACCGCATGCCATGTTTTGTGTTTACAGGCATGCTTTTTTGTTCAAGGCTAGTGTTAAAGTTACGTCTGCCAAATTTATTTTTTTCTAAGTTTTTAATATTTATTTTGTACATAATTTACAAACGAAATAAGTAATAACTAAAACTTAAAATAGTTTAAGTTATTACTTATTTCGTTTGTAATTCTGTGAAACGATGTTCGTTGAAGCGTTGCGTCGGTAGAAAAATGTTCTGTTAAATCATAATGTTCTGTTAAAGTGTTTAAGCTGGACTAGTGGTCCGCCCTAGATACGCCTGATGCCTACTCTACGCATAGACAAAAACAAAAACCGACAATTCCCAGATAAGTGCCGGACGCGTCTGCCGACATCAAATATCTACCACAGATGAGCAAAGCACCCCCTCTACAAGTCGGCGGACGCGTCTGTCGATGCCAACTGTGTACGTGTAGGGAAGGCATAACACAAATCGGACCAAAGTCAACTACGCTGACTTATGCTATCCTAATGCTTGAAAAGAACCAACGACGATATGTAATACAATACATATGCACCTCAATATATATACATTTACTAACGGCCTACCACGGCTTTGCATGCGTACTATCGCCGTTTTTTTCACATTTGGCACTGATTATTTGCTTCTATTGTTCCTAACGTGATGTTATATAGCAGGGGTGGCCAACCGGTCAATCGCGACTGTTAGTCCAGTCAATCAACAGGCAAAAAATATAAATTCGAATAGACTGCGCAACGTACTTATCAACAACAGCTGCATCATCTTCTATGAATGTTCAATTGCTGTTCCGTCACGGTATAAAAAACTACTAAGACTGGTTTTATAAGAAATACTGTACAAAACTATAATGTTTCATTTAAGATCCCAAGAAGTATGTACTTGTCAGATCACACAGGGTTTCATTAGTAAACAGTAGATCTTAGGTCTAATCAATTTGGCCACCCCTGTCATATAGCCTTAAGCCATTCTCGGCGAACGGACTATCCGACACAAATATACATTTTCAATACGATCAAACACTTCATGATATTAGCGCTATTCTATAATATAATAAAGAATAGAATAGAAAATATCTTTATTCATGTAAGCTTTATAAAAGCACTTATGGATCGTCAGTACAAATAAAGTATTCTACCGCCGTGTTCGGAATGTTGATCATGTCGAGAAGAACCGGCAAGAAACTCGACACTTACTCTTTTCAATCTAACATTGTTTTCTTAAACTAATAAAGTATGTAAAGCTAGATTTCAAAGGATGCTAATATTACTACTATTAAGGGTGCGGTCTTGTGTGGTTTAAAAATCAGAAGTTATACAACATTATTTAAAAACATCTAGATGGAATGGTCGTTATGTTACACCCTAACTTTGTTACACAACCATTTTAAATTTAAATTCTTAGTGCATGAAGTCTCCTTACTCTATTCTGCAACTGTACTAAATCTAAAATACCACATTTTATGTTACTTATAAAATGTGGTAAATGTGCAAAAATATTGATATATGGGCCATAAAATGCTCTTAGTTTCTTGGTACTTGAAATATGTGGGATGTTTCAAATATAGTGATCCTGTTGTGCCATTTTCCTAGTTTTAAGTTGGTGGAATTTGTGACAGCAATATTATAATAGGCTTTAGTGATGAATGATACTTATCCGATATTAACCCAGACATTGACCTAAGGGTTAACTTAAAACACGAAACGAACAAAGGAAAGGTTTCAGATTTGAAGATAAATCATACGTTTTGAAATGAAAACGTGGTTATTGACTTGCACAAACATTGTTTTTTTGAAAACGCTTAATTCGCATGAAATTATTTGGTTGCGTCATTGAAAATCAAAAAATGCTGGCTTTCGTTTTTGGGCCTCATCCCTACGTTAATAGCGTAAGATTAGAAATAACAGAAGCACTACAAATTAAACTTTTTTTTTTATATTGCACTTCAAGATTGCCCTCACCCCACCTGATGTTAAGTGGTAATGAGGTCCTAGCTTAAGGGTGACGAGTACAGAATAATAAATCTGTTCCTGGACTTGTCACCCTTACCTTGGAAGGCTTGACTGCTGCTACTAATGTAGCACCCACAAGGAGCTCTGGAAACCTTACTCACACGCAGGAACACAACGTCACAGAAGTGATTGTTATTTGGCTACGGTCTTCTATAAGGTGGAGGTATTTCACCAGTCGGGCTGCTCCAGTTCGAGCGATAAATCGCTACGCGTTACCTCTCTTAAATACATTTTTTTTTGAGGGGGGGAGAATGCATTTGCGCACCGTACCGCTGTCGTGGGGACGACACTAGGCGGGCAAAGTGCCGCCTTGCGCGCAGCCTCTTGCGTCTTCTGCACGCCGGAGCTGCAGGGTCGCTTTCGCGTTCCCTTTCCATGGCCTTTCCAGGCGACGGCCACACAGGCCTCCTCGCGCTCAACCATCTCCCCCACCACTTTTGGGAGCGCAACCTCTCTTCAATACATGTACAACATGTCCATCACACAAATGTTTTTTGTGGGGTATGAACCCACGGTCCTAAGGTTAACAGCTGGGGATTAACCATTCCACTAATTTCTGACCTAGTTTGGTCAGAAAAAAGTGGAATAGTTAATCTCTGGACCGAAATACTAAACAAAATCACAATTGCTCTTATACGTAGGTAAGTAGCTAAAAACTTTGTGTTACAGAAATGAGACAACAAAGGTAACAGAATACTCAGACCCGAGACAATATAGAAAAGTTGGTTTTCCATATTGATCCGACCGGAATTGACCAAGACCTCAGAGATAGCGCGACGCCAAATTCTAACCCGCTGGCCTACAAATTTAATTAATAGCATACAACGAAAATAAATAACAAAAAATGATAATACATATAATTATATTTAATAATTACATAAAAAAGAAGATTAATTATATACACAGATCATAAAACATACGACCTTTACAGTAAATGATACGGTAAGTTTAAGTAATAAGGAGAAAGATGGTTCAGTATCATACATAAATCATAAACCTCATTTACCTTGCAAATGTTTTGACATAAAAAGATCTAGAACTGAAATTTTTACTGAGCCTATTTTCCCACGAAATGTCTCTAAGCGGCCTTTATTTAAGGGGCAGAGGTGGGTAAAGCAATTATTTAAGTAAAAATCGAATAACTTCTACTATTTCCTCTACCTTAAGGTTGTCTGGAAGAGATCGCTTTCTAGCAAAAATGACAAAAATGTATGGGTCTAGAATAACTTAATTCTTTGAAATCTTACTATAGCTTTGTATACTTTATTTAAGTACCTAGTTTAAGGACACATTGTTATATTTGAAAAGAGTAAGTGTCGAGTTTCTTGCCGGTTCTTCTCGACATGATCAACATTCCGAACACGGCGGTAGAATACTTTATTTGTACTGACTATTCATAAGTGCTTTTGTGAAGCTTACATGAATAAAGATATTTTCTATTTCTATTTCTATTTCTAGCAATAAGATACTATAATCAATCTGTAAAACGTATTTCTGTAAAGATTTTGTGCAATCAAGTATATCTATCTATCTATCAATAACAGCCCATAAACTGGTCTTAAACTGAGGTTTTGCATCTAAGTAAATATATAAAAGAGAGTCGTGTTAGTTACACTATTTAAAACTCAAGAATGGCGGTACCGATTTGGCTGAAAATTGTTGGGAAAGTTGCTTAGAACCAGGAGACGGACATAGGATACTTTTTATCCCGTTCAACCGCACTCCAAAATCTGCTTTTTTATTGCCCCTAAGGCGGAACAGACTTCGCTGGGCTGACCCAGCGAAGAGCTGACGAAAGAACAACGACGACACGAGCTGAAGAGTGAACAGCTGACTGTTCATACATATTATTGTTGTACAAGAGAGCCGAAACATCAATGGTATATATATATTGCACGCGTGCAAAGCTGGGGTGAGTTGCTAGTTTTGTGTATAAGAAACAGATAGTAGATATTAATAAAAGGCTTCAACTTGGTACCTACACTTTTTGCCAGATTGAAATATTTTGACGTCACCCGAGGGAGATTACAGCGTGTGTCGGACTCCCTGCCCTAAGAAGGGTAGGACTATCCACTAAAATGTACCGGTTGGACCTCATCGTCTAATGGCCAGTTCCAATATTTTACGATTCGTGATATGTAAAAAAGATTATCCGTTTTTTCTCCAACCGAGTATGCGTCGTGACCTGACCAACCACAAACTTTGTACATATGTAGGTATAACATCATCCAGATATCATACATTCCTATAAACTTTCGCTTTTGTAGTATAGATAGGACATTACATTTAACACTTTTGAATTGTATATGGCATACATACCAAATTTAGGCCTGCAAGCAATTATAATACAAAATCTTTACAGTAGACCGCAGCCAAATAACAACCACTTCTGTGTTGTTGTGTTCCTGCGTGTGAGTAAGGTTTCCAGAGCTCCTGGCGGGTGCTACATTAGTAGCAGGGGTCAAGCCTTCAAGGTAAGGGCGACAAGTCCAGTAATATATTTATTATGCTGTACTTGTCATCCTTAAGTTAGGACCTCATTACCGCTTAACATCAGGTGGGATGAGGTCAATCTTGAAGTGCGATATAACAAAAAAAAAAACAAAAAAAAAATTCGCATACGAGATTTCTACGCTAGGGATAATCACAAGGGTCAACCCTACCGCAGTGCAATGGAGATGTCTTACCCTGGGTGAATTGCTTTCTGGATCGCTGTGCCCCCTAATCCAGTCTATAGAATTAAGTGATTTAGATGTTCATTCATGTAATTCATGTAAGAGAGGTAGGGCATAGCGATTTAACGCTCGAGCTGGAGCAGCCCGACTGGTGAAAAACCTTCACCTTACAGAAGACTGCAGCCAAATGACTACGGTCTTGTTGTGTTCCTGCGTGTGAGTAAGGTTTCCAGAGCTCTGGGGGGGTGCTACATTAGTGGCAGAGGTCAAGCCGTCACGGTAAGGGCGACAAATTCAGTAACAGATTTATGCTGTACTTGTGGAACTTAAGCTAAAACCTCATTACCACTTAACCTCAGGTGGGACGAGGTCAATCTTGAAGTGTAATATAGAAAAAAATAATATGATAGGTTTTCACCGAAATATTTAAAAAATCTGTAATTCATTATCATGTTTTGAAGAATTCAAACAAAACTTTTTGGAGTGATTTTTTAAAGTATAGTTAATTATACTCGTAGAAAGCTTCAGTTGATCGAAAATTGGTCACACACTATTTAACAAGGCAAAAAAATTGGACTAGCAAATTTAATTTTTAATGGGGACTAACAAGGGATTAATTAACCGATAATTATCGTCAGTTATGAAAACATTATGTGAATTTAAATGTTTATTGTATGTACAAATTGAAGTTTAATCTTTTATGCAAATTACAAATTCTAGTCTAGTATTTTAATTTGACACATTCATTTTAATTTAATGTAATCCTTAGCTCGTCAAGTTGTATTTTTTTTCATACAATTTATTTCTTTAAGCAAAACAAAAACATATAAGAATTAATTTATAAGCACGATACGTAAAGGTCGTCACATCATCGATAATGTACTTTAATAAAAATGAAATGTTTATTCAGCAAATTAAGGTTCGGACATCCCCTTAAGAATACAGCCTTCTTAATATTTGTATTACGCTGACGTCTTGAAGACATTTTCTACTTTGAAGACAGGTATTTTAACGGGCAAACAACGATGAATTATTCAATACACCCATTTATTGGATGGCTGCTTTGTATTGTCTAATTTCAATTATTTATTAAGCTTTTTGAATAAATTTGCGATCAGAATTTGAACAGAATAAGGTTAAGCATTTTTTGTAAGTGTCAGAAATGTTTTTGTCTCTTTGAGTTGATCTAATTTGAATTGTTCGCCGTGATAAGCGTTCTAATAAGACTTTGCTTTTTTATGAAATTATTTCACAGGCACCTTTTTATTGCTTTGAGCGGCAGTAATACTAACTGGGCCACGTGTCACCTTAAACTGTGGGTAACTTTTTATCGAGGTTAGGTAAGGTAAGTATTTATTTGAAGCTCGATCAAATAAAACTATTTTTTGAGTGATATTAATGAGGGCAAAAATGTAACTCTAAGCAATGTATCTAAACTGAATATATAAACAATGTTGTTTTGACTCTATTTCAAAGCAATAACCAAAATTTACAGGTGAGCTGTCAATTACTATCCCGGTTTTTCCACATTTTCTGCTGAATCTTCGCTTCTATTAGACGATGCGTAATGTGTTTCAGTGTAAAGCCTTCCTTAATAAATGCACTATACAACACAAGAATAAATTTTCAATTTGAACCAGTAGTTTCTGAGATTAGAGCATTCAAACAAACAAACAAACTTTTCAGCTTTAAAATATTAGTAGAGACACTCAATTTGTTTCACAAAAGCGATATTTGATTGAAAGATTGATACGTAGGCTTTAGAAAATATTAAAAATCACAACTATAAATCAAATACCGTGTGAAATGTTGAAAAACTAACACATTTTCGCTTCGAAGTAACTAATGATACGTCGGATTTGATAAATTAACCTTGTCAACGGCATCTTTTGTAATTAAACTAGCTACCCGCTCTGACTTAGCACGGGTACACTGTACGTACTCACAAATAGTGTCAGTGTGGAGTGATTAATACTATTTTGTAGCCATCGGGAGTTGGTTCTGATTTCTGTAACACAAGTGCTTTAACTACTTACCATAGAATCAGAGCAATGTATGTTATTTTAAAGAAACAGAAAAAAATAATCTTCCCTTAGCAGTGTGGGGCTTAAACCCACGACCTTTTCTTTTATATTATACTTCAAGATTGACCTCATCCCACCTGATATTAAGTGGTAATGAGGTCCTAGCTTTAAGGCGATAAGTACAGCATAATAAATCTGTTCCTGGACTTGTCGCCCTTACCTTGAAGGCTTGACCCCTGCTACTAACTTAGCACACCCCAGGAGCTCTGGAAACCTTACTCACACGCAGGAACACAACAACACAGAAGTGATTGTTATTTGGCTGCGGTTTTCTGTAAGGTGGAGGTATTTCACCAATTGGGCTGCTCCAGTTCAAGTGATAAATCGCTATGCCCTACCTCTCTTAAAAAACTTCACGTATTGCGCGTGCTGATCCTTCAACTTCAGTTGTTAAAATGTTTAAAGTTCGCTTATGTGGTGTAAAGCACTATATTAAATATTGTCAGTTTGAGGAATTGACGGACGGTTTGTTTTTTCGTATTACATCTTTCAGATTTTCTAACATAATATTATTGTTTAATTTCCATGACCGTAAATCAATGGCGATTTCTACAAATAATTCTCAAGAACAATTTTATTCAATGGATGCATTTCTTACTCTGCCTTTTTTTATACAGTTTCTTGATTTGTTTAATAAATAAATAACACAATATTTCAAAGAAGCGGTATAAATTATGCATATAAATATATAACAATGCCACGGGGAACTGAAAAAAAATCAGAAAGTTATATAGATACGTTTATTAATATAGCCTACAACCCAATCTTTTTCAAATTCGTTAAGTGTAAGGGAGATTGCATCTCCTTAAATACATTCTGCAGTATTTACAAACAGACAGACAGTGCCGCAGTCCTGAACCCGTGCCAACGGACAGTATGAAAGAGTTTGGTTTTGTTTGAAAATAACTAAGTTAAATGAAGAATAAATTACGTTAATGCAATTAATAATGCTCGAGTATTTTCTTTGTTGAAAAAAACCGGCCAAGTGCGAGTCGGACTTAGGCACGAAGGGTTATGTACCATTTACTAAGTAAACAGCAGTTTGTATACAAATGTCATTGAAAATTTCAAAAACCTACCTGTTATCACTTCATTTATTGATTTCGAACAAAAATAGGTGAACAATTTTTTGTACGAAAGGGATACCCCCTTTCGATTTATTAAATTTTCAATATATTTTTGACTGTCAAAGTAACAATATAACCAAGTACTTTATTAATTTTTGAAGTGCGTAAGTATTATTTATATTGATATCGACCATAAAAGGGCAAAAATATCGCATTTGTTGAAAAGGAGCCTTTAAATATTTAAGTGATTTTATTTTTAGTGGCTGTTGTTATAACGACCACATAAATATATGTTTTTTATTTCAATTTATTTAGACCCAGCCCGGTGATAGACAGACGGACGGACTGACGGTAAAGTATTAGTAATTGTGTCTCATTTTTTTAAACGGTTTTATTTTACCCTATAGAAATATGTAGAATCCTAAGCAATTTACGTTACGTTACTTTCCTATAACGCATGTATCGTATGTATTCGCTTTATTAAAACAATTTTACTAAAATAGTTTAGTAAAAATATCAACAAGACAGAAACAAAATACATACAATTCTGTCTGAACGTACAAAATGTATCGTTTATTTGTAGTCGATTTGTAATCCCTCGTAGACGTAGCGTCTCGTAGCAGAATTTCTCGTAGCCCTGAGATTGATGAAGCGCTTGCTACGACGTAGCACAAGTTCAATTGGAGTTTGGAGCATTTTAGTGTCGTGACGTTTTCGTAAATGTGTTTTAGAGAAAATTTACCAGCTACATGCTATTTTTAGGAAAAAAATGGTACGGACGCTAACGATAACTTGAGCTAGCGAAACGAGAAAAAATATCACCAAGCGTGAGTAAAACTGCGCACGAAGGATCCATACCAATATAGATATACTTTATTGCACAAAACTTTACGGAAAGTGGGTCCGGAAAAAAATAAGGTAGAGGGAATAATAGATGGCGAGAAATGGGTACGGCCGCACAAACGAAAATTGAGTTTTTATTTTAGAAAAAATATTATTTATGAATTTAGCTACTTACTTTATTTATTTACTTAATTTCATATAAGTGATAATATGTACGTGCTATCTATTATTTCGTCATATATTTTGATACTTAATGATGTTATGAATAATAGATTCAGCCTAATAAGTTTAGAGCTTAACCATTACTCAAACCATAATAATAAGTAAGCTGTTGTAATTTTTAATGACTTAATAAATAATTTAATCAATTGCAATGATGACTAAAGTATTGCTACCACCGAATTAAAACCACCATTACAGTCGGCTCAAGTATCGCTCTATCATAAATCAGTATAACACATAAATTGCCTCCGAGCACCAGATAATCTTGTCTTTATACCGAATGCGTAAAAGGACTTTCACATAAAATATTTTCAGCTCACAAATTGATATAAAACGCCACATGAAAATTTACTACCAGAAACGTACTCGGCGAATCAAAAATAAACCTGCCGAGCTCCAGTTGTGTTTGCAATTACCCTCCTTATGTTGTAAGCACAAGGTTGACGTTTATATGTGCTTATTTTCTGAAGTGTTATACAGGGTGAAATTATAGTGTGGATTTTGGCTGAGCTAGCTTCGATGATGTCTGTAAGGCTTTTTTGTTGCTAGGTAACAATTTTAGTCCATTTGGTCCTGGGTTTTTTAATTGTGTTGCAACGTGAAGTAATAGTCTGATTCCCTAGATGTATAAAATGATGCTTCGTAAAGTAAAAGTGAAATATTGGAAAATATGAACTGATTACAAAGCATGTAGGTACTTTAATTACTAGTATGGAAATAGAACTGTAAGGAACGTATGTTCTTTACTAAAAGTGGAAGTACTTCCGCCGAGCTAGGTGTTATCTGCTCGGGGACCAAGGCCCAACTACCATTCTTGGTTTGTTGTATATATATACGAAAACTCTGATATCGCGATGTAGGATATCGATGTCACGCATTACGTATGGAGCGTTGTTTACTACGCCAATTCTGCTGACGCTGTATTTGTGTCGACTTGTAGGTCATGTCGTAGGTCGGCACAGTACTCCCCCCCTTTGGAGTCCAAGTACGTGCCCGATGCGTGTAGTTGCAGGGAGGCAGCTGCTGCTACGCCGGTGTGGACCAATGACTCGGTCGTAGGGCTGCGATGGCCTGCTTCATTACACGGGCCCGGAACCAGGTGGCTTTGTCAGCTGAGGTGGTCCGGTGCTCTTGTCGTGGCTTAGCTGGCTGTTGAGGGTATGGAGACATGGCCTGATGTGAAGGCTCCGTTCTTCAAAGGCTGCTGATGTTCAGCTCAGTCGGGGTCACCAATGTAAGGAACGTATGTTCTTTACTAAAAGTGGAAGTACTTCCGCCGAGCTAGGTGTTATCTGCTCGGAGACCAAGGCCCAACTACCATTCTTGGTTTGTTGTATATATACGTAGTGGCGACGAAAACTCTGATATCGCGATGTAGGATATCGATGTCACGCATTACGTATGGAGCGTTGTTTACTACGCCAATTCTGCTGACGCTGTATTTGTGTCGACTTGTAGGTCATGTCGTAGGTCGGCACAGAACCTTCGTTTAAACAACAATAGATACTTAAACATGTATTTAACAAGTACAAAATACACAAACGTTTGTCACAAGAATGTTAATTCTGATTATACAATCAACGAATTTCATTGAACATATGTTCAACGAAACTCTTCTTCAAAATTTTAAAATCGACAAACTCAGTATATGAAAACGAAAATTAATAAAACATTGCATCTGACACTTAATTAAGACTTAATTAAGTTTTTTAAATAACCGACTTCGATAAATTTGTTTATTCGGTACAATGATACATGTTAAACATATTTGAGTTTTACAAAGTATCTACTCGAGTTTCACCAAAAATACTAAAAGCTCTTAAATGCTCTTAGTATTTAAATTATTCATGGTGACTTCAAATCAAAAATCTATGTATAGAAAAATCAGAAATAAATTTTAGTATTTATTATGCACAAAAAAATGTAAATAGTTTATTCATTTGTTGGCAAACAATATTTGAGTTTTAATTTTATGTGACATTGGACGTATTTATTATAAAATAAGAATGCGCAATCTTTAATTCATGTAAATAACATCAGTAATATTTATGAATCATCTATAGAACCCAAATAAAGCAACCTCCGGTTCGGAACCTAAAACTACAGAGGAGAGACCGGCAAGAAACTGTGGAGTTTTTATAACACAAGATTTCTTTTTGTTTTGAAAGCACCACAGAATCACCTGTTTTTCATATTGTGCCAACCTACGACATTACCTACCTAAAACTCGTTTCAAATACAGCATCAGCAGAATTGGCATAAAAAACAACTCTCCATACGTAATATACGATTAGCCAATGAATTCATCGATCCTTCATCGCGATGTCAGAGTTTTCGTCAGCAATAACTATATATACAACCAACAAAGATTGGTAGTTGGACCTTGGTCCCCGAGCAGATAACACCTAGCTCGGCGAAAGTACTTCCACTTTAAGTAAAGAACATACGTTCCTTACAATTTAAATAGGGAACTCTTTAGTGCGACTCACACTTGACCGACTCCATATTACGTCTACGATCGCTGATCTTTCTCGCGTTAAGTAAAACCTTTTTAAGAATATCGTCTTGTCTTTTTTCGTTTCCCCTGTATACCCGCCGTCTGATCGCAACATCGTATCAATATGGCCCATAAATCGCCCACCTCGGTCTATCGCGTCGCAGTAAACAGTGAAATACGACTCAAGTACAAATATTTGGGCTTCCTCACAAAGCCTTATCAAGTGGGAGTTCAGTTTATTGCTCATTGCTCTTCATTTTCTTTGTCGCGTTTTATAGGTGACATCCTTTTTTTTCACGTCCTCCGTAGCTGATAGGCGAGCGGTCCAGACTTTGGCGTCGCGCCAGCTCTGAGGTCCCGGGTTCGATCCCCGGTCGAGTCAATACGGTATATATATACGACCTTTTCTATATTGTCTCGGATCTGGGTGTTGTGGTACCGTCGTTGTTTCTGATTTATGTAACACAATTGCTTATGCTACTTACCACAGAATCAGAGCAATGTGTGTGATGCTGTCCAATATTTATTATATTAATTATTTTTGTACTTTTCGGTTAATTTTAAATTATAACTCGATATCCGTTTCATTGCAGAATTTTTATTAGCTACTTTATAATAAATAATAATTAAATTTAATGTTTACCATAATCCTGGTATCTTCTGCTAGGTTGGAATTAATTATCTTTCGAAAATTCTACCCCAGCAAAAGATCTTTACGAATACGAAAAGATAATTGACTTCGGTCTTAAATTGTTAAGGCGGCCAAAGTGCAAAAGGTCGCGGGCTCGATTGCCGGTCAGGTCAAATTGGAAAACGAACTTTTCTAAATTGACTTGGGTCTGGGTGTGCTGGGATGACGCAACAGTTACTATCCGTCGTCTAGTGCTCATATTACAAGGGGAAACCTTAGTTTTAGACCAGGTGATTGATGTGATTGTCTGGCGCAATTATTTATTTATTTATATTTGCCATCATTGTGGTATTTTTTTGCTGGATTTGAATTCTCAAAAAATATCTTTTTTTATCATTTTTATAATGCTTTACGCTGCACTAACGAACTTCCTCTTGCGACGCGGGACTCGAACCCACGACCATGACGTTTCGCGCGTGCTGCTCTTTCAACAAGGAAAGGGAAAAAAAGGGTAGATAAAGTTTTTCTGTTTGTTTAAAATATTATCTGAAAAGATCATTTAATTTGTTCTTAAATGGTTTCTACATTCAGCTCTTGCAAGTTGTCCTTCAAATATATTGTTCCAGTTATACACCGTCCTATATATACTTACTATAGTTCTAGATTGCCGACAGAGTATTTGTATCTTGTCTGGTGTTGCAAATTTATATGAGCGGCGGTAGTCATTTACCATCAGGTAAACAGCATGCTCGTCAATGGCAATATCATTATTATGTGGTAAGTAGCTAAATAAAGCACTTGTGTTACAGAAATCAGAAACAACAATGGTGTCACAACACTCAGACCCAAGGCAATATAGAAAAGTTCGTTTCCCATATTGACTGGTCGGGGATCGAACCCGGGACCTCGGAGATGGCGCGATGCCACAGAATGGCCCGCTCGCCACTTGGCCGTGAAGGTTTAAATCTATCTAGATGATATCTTTTACTTCTAACAATATTTTGATAAACATTTTGCTTACCTTTTACTTCTGAGAACATCTAAATATTTTTATAAGCATTTTACTGGACTCTTTTGGGTAGGAAAGTAAAACAGTTTTAAAATATCTATATGCCAAGCCAAGCTAATAATTAAGATGCCAAGGTGTCTTCGATTCCGTGGTTTTCAAACATTTCTGCAACGAATGTACCACGGGCCGATAAGTATGTAGTTCTAAACATATTCGGCTGAGGGCACTTACCGGAGGCTAACGGTTGATACAGCAGAAAAATTTCATCGCCTACGATAACTTGCGGTTAGCTCAGTTGGTAAGAGCAGCACACGCGATATGTGAAGGTCGTGGGTTCGATTCCCGCACAGCAAGGGGAGATAAAATTTTTCTGTTTCTAATAGTTATAAAATATGCCCTATAATTTTCTGCCATCGAGTTTCGACCACATTTAACTGGACTTAATTTGCTGCAAACAAGGTATTTAACGATACTCTTTCAAAATGAAAACAAATAGTGAAGAGCAACGTAGCTTGTACGCGCTGCAAAGCTGCACATTTATAAACAATATGGAAATTGAAAAACCCATTCCAAAGAGAACGTCTTTCCGATAGAACGCTTCAATGAAGAAGAGATAAAAAAGGTTTGCATACTGATGGAACGTTAACAACGGAACAACAATGGAATTGCCTCTTTGCCTCTGCGGAGGCCGCGCCATTCCTCACTCAGACCTGCGGAATGGCCCTCAAGTATATGACATACACCACAGTATAAGCGATGACAGTTATACAACTCTAGATATTGCCTTCAAACTCGATTGCCATGTAGGATCAGTTACTTGTCTGACTGACTGACTTATCTGTGCATTGATAGAAACCATCGTTTAAATGTACATTCGACATAACAAAATACATACACACAGGAACACACACACACACACTCACTATTGTCAAATTAATTCCTTACAAACATACCTATATCTTGCGCAATTAGTGGGTTTATTTGTATTTATATATTTATATTTATATATTTGTATTGAATGTTACCTTTTTGTCAGACAATTAAGTTTTTGAAACGCGAGGGTCCTCTCTCACATTGCAGTGCCCCTAACGGGGTCTATAATTATCTAATTGTAAGACTACCATCTATAGTGACAAATCTGAAATGACATCTGAAATGACAATTGACAAACTAACTGTGTATTTTAGTGCAAAATTAGTAATAAGTGTAGCTTTCATTTGTAAAAAAAAACTACTAAGTTTCTTGCCGGTATCTTCTCTTTAGTTATAGGTTCCGAACCGGAGGTAGCTTCATTTGCTTTATATAGAGACTATTCATAAGTATTATTAATTATATTAGTAATCTATGTGAATAAAAAAAATATTGACTTTGACTTTGACTGTATCTACATTATAGCAGCAATAAATGATTGAGTATTAAGTATTGAAATTATCACGACTTCCAAGTTCGAAGGCTATTTACCAACCGAATCTCATATTGAAATCAAAATCAAATTAAAATCGTCTTGTGTATGGAGGTCATCATCATCATAGCTTACCCGTTTTCGCCTTTTGCTGGACTTTATTCATTAAAATTATTTTTATACACTTTATTGCACAAAGAACAAAAGGAAGCTTTAACTCTATGAGCATTACCTAGCAGTTAGTTTATGGGTGTGATAACAGTAAGATCTAAATACACACAATTAAAAATATGTACGGGTATGTATGTATAAAACAAAGTCGCTTTTTCTGTCCCTATATCCCTATGTACGCTTAAATCTTTAAAATTATGCAACGGATTTTGATGCTGTTTTTTTTAATAGATAGAGTGATACAAGAGAAAGATTTTTATTACCAAAAAGAATAAAAAAGCTAATATTTCTAAGTATTTACATAACATCCGTGTGATGCCGGTGCGGGTCGCTAGTATATATATAAAAACAATAAGTGGATTAAACATATAATTAAAATTTTATTCAAAAGGGGAAGAGTAACTAAGGTTTCCACATCTCTTGGGGGGTGCTACATTAGTAGCAGGGGTCTAGCCTTCAAAGTAAGGGCGACAAGTCCAGTAACAGATTTATTAACCTGTACTTATCGCCCTTAAGCTAGGACCTGATTACCACTTAACATCAGATGGGATGAGGTATAATATAAAAATGGTGATATTTTATCGCACATGATGAATAAATAAAATAAAAAATAATATATGCTTATAAATTACTAACTGCTATCTAATTTGCTTCACTGCGTATTCACACCTTAGAATTCACGTGGGGGCGATAAATCTTGTCGGTGTATAGAATTTAATAAACTGGCCGGGGCGGCGCTGAACATACTTATGTACTGGTAATGACTTTCTGTTTGACAGAGTAAGGCTTTGAGGACTTTTTCTTGAAACTACTTGTAGTTTTAGACGCTTTCACACTGGTTAAACTTGTTGAATCTATAGTAATATTTTAATGATGAATATGTTGTGTAATTTCGGGAACTATTGGTTTTAATCGATTTTATTATTTATATAGTACTAAACGCCGTACTAGCGAACTTTAAATATTAGAAACAGAAAATTTTTATCTCCCCTTGCGGCTCGGTTGGTAAGAGCGGCACGCGCGATACGTAAAGATCGTGGGTTCCCGCACCGCAAAGGGAGATAAAAAAATTCTGTTTCTAATACTATTGGTTTTAATTATAAAATTATTTATTATTTCGATAGTTCATTTATCGAGGAAGGCTACAGCTACATAACTCTATATGTCACGACTAATAGGAGCGAATAATCTCTCGCTAACAAGTAATGCTAGTCATGAATTTGTCAATTGCTGAACCAATCTATTTTATTTATCTTCTGAATTTATAGTTATGTATTTGTTTTTATATATAAATTATCAATATTATGTTAATCAAAGTTTACCTTCATATTTTAAATATATATTACATTTAATTTGAATAGTATGAGTATTATCATTGTATATTTAAAGATACCGTAATGTTTTTTTTTAATGCTTAATTTATTGCTGTTTATAATGATTTCTTTTTTTTTTGTCCATTATTACCGCAGCCATATACTAACTATCTGCATGACCCAAGGGTTGACTGGTAGATAATGCTTCTAGCATTAAGTCTACCTGTTGCACTTATTTGTGCAATAAAGTTTTTAAATGAATAAACAAATAATCAATGGGAAATGTAGCAAAATCGGGGATAATGAGCATGGGATCCGCATCGGGCCCCTAGTAAATATATACCATTAAATACGCCTCACTGGTTTACTAAATTAAGAGCTGATACATTGACTTGTCTGTCTGTCTGTCTGTTAGGTATGTAAAGACGTTTCATATTTATTAATTACTAACGTAATGTATATTCAACCAACTTAAAACTATGTAAACCACACTATAGGCTCTCTATTTGCCTGTCTGTCTGTAAGCGATTTTGAAAACGTTGAAATTTATTATTACTAAATCTAGGCAAGTAAACAACTCCGTCTCCACACTCAAAACATTTACCTACCGCAAATTTCAAGAACCAAAAAAACGAAAACAGGTTTTATGGCCCATCTATCTAACTTGTATAACATTTACCACATTTTATAGGTGACATAAGATACAGTCATGAAGTATTGTAGATTAAGTACAGCTGCACAATGAACCAAGGAGACTTCGTGCGCTTTAAAATTTAAATTTAAAATAGTTTCGTGTAACTTCTGCGCTTTATGACGCGAAAGGCGAAGCCTAACTGGTGTTAAAAAAGTTTGTAATATTTAACAGACTAGCTTTAATCCTTCTAGTATAAGTTTACCGCCCCAATTTGCTCGTATGAGTATAACCTTCTAGTATAAGTATAATCCCCGAATTAGCTCGGGATAAAAGTGTCCTTTTAGTAGTCGTTACCAATATTAAATTGAAAGTTACCCTGTCTATTTGTCTCTTAGTTAGGTTTTTACGCCAAAACTATTGAACCGATTTAAATAAAATTTCGCTCACAAAAAGTCTTAGTCTTGAGAAGGGAAATAGTCATCTTTTTAATGCGGTAAGAGGGTTATAAGGGGATGCATGGGGAGGGAGGGGGGTGAAAGTTTGTTGTTGGTGTGTAATGGTAAGGCTGCTGTGGCGATTTCCCACAGCACCGCCACTAAGGCGATGGAGGTCCAACCGGGGGGTTTTAGTGGGTAGTAAATCCCACACACGCCGTCACTCTCCTTCAGTTGGCAATACAGTACATCAACGCATTTCCCCCCATTAAAAAGGTGGGGGGAAGTTTGTATGGAAATATCGTAAATTTTGAAGCTTGTAGCTAATTATTTTACCAACCAATCAGCGTTGTTGTTACGTGTAAGTAACATTTTTTTTCTCAATTAAAACTTAAAAAAATTCTTCACCATAATACCACATCTAATAAATAAACAGGTAGTTGTTTTAAGAGGTAGGGCATAGCGATTTATCGCTCGAACTGGAGCAGCCCGACTGGTGAAATACCTCCACCTTACAGAAGACCGCAGCCAAATAACAATCACTTCTGTGTTGTTGTGTTCCTGCGTGTGAGTACGGCTTCCAGAGCTCCTGGGGGGTGCTACATTAGTAGTAGGGGTCAAGCCTTCAAGGTAAGGGCGACAAGTCCAGTAATCGATTTATTATGCTGTACTTGTCACCCTTAAGCTAGGACCTCATTACCACTTAACATCAGGTGGGATGAGGTCAATCTTGAAGTGCAATATAAAAAAAAATAAAAAAAGTTGCTAATTGCTACTATAGTCGATCTATCAATCCTTAAATCTTCATTTGATAAGTGTCCCAAAACAATCTGAGTGGTGTTCAACAGTTTTCAACTTAGACACCGGTGTGACAGCGCCTTTTTAACTTGGTAAGGCGATAAAATTTCTCTTAAAGTTTTCGTTGTCTCTGGGGTATTTCAGAAAATAGTATTTCCCAGCTTATTTGCCCCTTGTGTGGTAAAGTTGTAAATGTAAATAAAAACATTTGAATTTGAGTTCTATAACTTTGATATTATAGTGTGCTTAATTATTATATGATTTAGCATTGACCTCTAATAAAATTATGTATGTAGTCTGTTTTATGTATATTTTGTACAATAAATGGCCATTGACTGTACTTCTTTAAGTGGGATAAAAACGGAGTGTAAAATAAACCTTGCAGAACTTATTCACAGTTTTACTTATTGTACTTATATCTTTAAACGACCTAGAGGCCTATAGTTATATAAGTAAGTATATAATATTATAATAACAATAAAAAAAATGATTAAAAAAATGTTTTAATGAAAAAAGGCTCTTATAAAATAGAGGACTATATGAATGACTAAGATGTTTGGACTCGACAGCATTAAATATGTACACTAGACATTAAGCTATATTGTTAATACATATTTTTTTTTTGCATGATTTATACCCTATGTGTCAGTTTTGAAGAGAGTAACTATCGACTTTCTTGCCAGTTCTTCTCGATAGTATCAACATTCCGAACACGGCGGTAGTTTACTTGACTTGACGATTCATAAGTGCTTTTGTAAAAGTTTACATGAATAAAGACATTTTCTATTCTATTCTATGATAGTAGGCTCGTTTTTAAGTTACATTAAAATTTAAACACTTAAACACTTAAAACCGAAAAAAGAGAAGTTATATCTATAATAAAATAGCTACCTGCAGAGTCCCTGAAATCTTTGAAACAAGTAGTGAAATGTTTAACGCAAAGTTTCCAAATAAACATTTGAACCTTGAACCAATTTGTGAGCCCTTGTATCTCATATGTAGTCCAAAAAGGTTCACCGTCCTAGAAAATCCTGAACTTTTCGGAATGAACCCTTTGGAACTAATGTACCAATTTGTCTACGAAATAACAGGAAAACCCAACTAAGCAATCGGGAGTCAACCCCTTGTAGGGGTCAACAAACAATATCTTCTCTTTTTATATGTTTTAAGCAAACATTGTTTGATTTTCTTAAAGCGAAAACGTATTATACAAATAACGAGTTCTTGAATGATGGAATTTGACAATGATGTATTCCGTATTTATTTTTTAAATTGACATTCTTTGTATTAATTGTATCTTTAATTTAGATTTTATTTTAATTCATTCATCTAATATAACATTTTGACATTAATTCATAGATTTAGTTATTAAATATTCTGACATTTTTTTTGTATGACGGATTTTTCCTACTTGATTAAAACTGACATAATGTTTAGTAATTTGAATAAACTTTGTAATTTGCACGTCGCACGCGACTGAATATGCTGGACATCATACTATTAAGACCAAATTTGTAACCATTATTATATTTATTATTATTATTTACGGGTCTGTGCTTGAAAGGGAAAAAGTAACTAAAAATAAAACCATGGTTGTAATTTATCTTCCTTGATATTGACCAAACATTTAACTGATGTGATAACAATACTCAAAGACATGGTATTTGACTTGGATTTTGACTTATATTATAAGTTCACTAAGATTTGATTTTTTGTATATACAATTGTTACATAAGATATACAGAGTGCTGTATGTCTTGATGCAAAACAAGTTTTAAGCTGAGCTTTATTTGTAATGAAAACTACAGAGCGTTTTGCCTGAATCTTCTTGTTATAGGTTTGGAACCGGAAAAATGCTTCATTTACATAGTAATATTATGATTAATATTCCTGATGTAGTTTACATGTTACCTGAGTATTTGATTTTAAATTCAGTTTGGTTTCTACTCGCGTTCATTGGAAAAAAGGGTTTTGACAAATATAGAGGCAACAAATCGATCTAAGAAGGGTTAACAAACATCTTGCGGGCCAGTATGGCGATGCTAACGGATAGGATATTTCGGTATTAAATCCGTTGTGCCTCTCTTGCTTACCATCAGGCTGAAATGAGCCAATTTACTGCGCTAATATAAAAAAATATATAATAAAATATATTATTATTATGCCATTGCAATACAATATTATTAATTTAAGCGTTGCAAGCAAAAAATTCGTGCTTATGTATAAGAAAATTCGATTAAAAAATGCTTATATTATTTAATGTTTATTTTACTAGGTGATTAAAAATTTCCCTCTCTTGCCCAGAACGTGAGTATGCTGATGTATAAATAATATGTTAATAGATAATATTAATCAGTTATTGGATCGTTGCCAGATACTACTATAATGCTGCCGTTCGCCATTATTGCACAATGGCATTTATTAATCAGGATGGCAGGTAATATTTGGCCTGCAATTATGTCGGGCAAGATTCCAATAGGACATTGTAAGAGCCCTCAAAGTAAATAAAGGTGATATTTGAATATAATTGTGTTAGTGTCAATGTTTTTTACATTATCTTTCTGTTTATACTTTTTAATTCATATTTTTGCCAGAAACTACCCGTTTCTCGTTATCTATATTTTCCTTTACCTGAAAGTTGCTTTTTAGCAAATGTCCGCTAAAATTTTAAAATGAAGATTATCTTTTTATTTTAATTATTTATGGCACTTTGTTTAATTTGCCAAACTTGATTTTTACAGAGTTCTTATTGATTTTATTTAGAAATATATTGCTTTTATTTTATCACTGATAGTGCTTACTTCACTTTTTAGTTCATTTTGATTTCCAATTTCATAATTGTTAAGATTATAACGCCAATGCGCGGGGAACTAGCCAGAGCCAGCACTCCTGCTATTTATCCAAGCACTTATGTTTTACGTAGACCGTCTTGTATTACGTATGATTGGTAATTGTGTGTTTGTCAATAAATGTACTGAATCTAAGTGTTTGACAGTAATAATAAAAATAATATTTATTGCTCAAAAACAGTGTAGTACAATATTAGCATAACTTTAAGCCTATAACTAATGCTTTAGTATAAATTATGGCATCTGCTGCCGAACTGGGATGTGAGTCCCGTATTCAGCATTCAGCGCCTCTAGCCTCGGAGTTAATATTACACATTATTTATAAGCCCAACATTGCAATTAGTTTAGTTACAGAGATATTGCTAAATAAACACTAAAATTTTAATTGATTTTATGTGAGTCCTCTCGGTGTTTTAGGTGTGAGTGAGTGTATGTATGTATGAGGACGCAGGATAGGCACATTTCAACGACCTCACTTATTTCAAACTTTAGTACCTAGATACATTTTGGAGTGAGACAATAGAATCCTACTTCACCGCAAGCTGGAACATTGCCAGCCCCCACTGGGTTGAAATGGACGAAGGCATTACACAAAATCACAATTTAATATAGAGGAACGATATTTTATTTCATTAAGCGCCGCATCTCTACTCAGAGATAATGAATTTGCGGCGCTTGCAGTTATGACTATGCTTCCATGATACCAATCTGCTCGGAGTTTTGGCAAACAAAGTGGTCACTACATCGGGTGATCCCAAGGCTGGCTGGAATCATAAGACCTCGCACAGCGTATTGCGTTGGCTTTTCAGCTTGGTGCCAGCGTCTTAGAATCGAGCATACAAGGTGCAATTTTAAAAGATATTAAGGATTCAATAAATACATGTTTTTAAGAAACAGAAATAAATGTGTCCCTTAGCGTTGTGGGAAACAAACCCACGATCTTTACGTATCGCGTATGCTCCTTTTATCGACTCCCATACAGCAAGGGGAAATGAAATGTTTAAGATTTTTTTTTCTTTTATATTACACTTCAAGATTGACTTCATCCCACCAATGATGGTAATGAGGTCCTAGATTCAGGGCAAGTACAGCATATTAAATCTGTTACTTGATTTGTCGCCCTTACCTCGAAGGCTTGACCCCTGCTACTAATGTAGCACCCCACAGGAGCTCTGGAAACCTTACTCATAGGCAGGAATGAAACAACATAGAAGTGATTGTTATTTATTATGATTATTATTAAGTTTGGGCACGGTCTTCTTTAAGGTGGAGGTATTTCACCAGTCGGGCTGCTCCAGTTTGAGCGATGAATCGCTATGACCTACTTCTCTTAGAAAATTACGTTTGTTAATGATAACTGTACGTAAGGAAATATTGTCTTTTAAATCAAAAGACAATATTTCCTTACATACAGTCCACACCTTTAGTCTCTCCAAATTCCATCAGCCTTGCTGTAGCCTGTAGTTAGTAGTAAGACAATAGAATTCCACTTCACCAAAACCTGGAGCGTTGCCAATCGCCCCATCGGGTCGAAATGTACGAGGTTTTACACGAAATCACAATATAATGTAAGTTATCTGACAAAATAGCTGCTCGGAAACCAAAAGTATGTCTCGAGCTGTATTATACTTGAATAGGGGCCAAACGCGGCTTCACACACAAACTATTCCCGTCTTTTCCACATTTGCCAATGTTTCTTCATTCCTATTGGCCAGCGAGTTGTTATATGTAGCCTTAACCCTTCATTATACAAATAGGCCAGTCAATATCATAGGTCAATCATTACATGCAAAATTCTACGATTTTTTTTTTCTCAAATAAACTTAACATTTTATGCCAAGTATGATAACTTTTTATCACAAACATTATTATTTGAAAAAAAGTAGGTTACAAATTTACGGTTGAAATTATAAAAGTTATAATATGCTTTTATTGAAAATAAATCTTAATACATATAATCATATTTAATTGACATTGTATTATGGAGATTTAATTAAAAGTGTTTACGTCAATTATCAAAAAACTCTTAAACTAACTTATTAATAAAATTATAATAATAAAAATAATCAAAAGAAAATCTACGAAATTTATAAATTAAATCTCCCCAGTAGTCTGAATACAAATCAATGTCGTCGCGCTGAGCGAGTAGATCGTCTATCAAACGCAATGCATGACGCGCCGCGTGCCCAGAGGGGGTCAGCCCTTGCCATATTCTGCATAAGTGTTACCTGTAACCTGTAATAAATGAATTGACTTTGACTTTAGTGTATACGATTATGAAGTTACATCCCCCAGCGGCCATCATTACTCGACGTCACTTTTAGCACAGGCGGCATCGGTAAGAGAACATGCGCGCTGAATGTTAAAAGTGTTTTGCGTACAGTTAATAAACCTGACTCGTAAGTTCAGTCTGGTGCATTACTTCTGAACCGTTAAAAGTTATCAACTAGCGTTGTCTATCCCTTTTATTTTTTTTTTGTCGGCGGAGAAATGTCTTCCGCACCATCACTGCAGGGAACAGAGAGTGGTGTGTCAGGATCGCACCGACTAAAACCCCCTCGGTGTTCAACACTGCACAGTGTGGAGGAGTCGGGATCCTTTGTGGATTCTACACAGGCTTCCCCACAGCGCTGTCTATCCCCGCACCTTCGTTTTAAATGGTATATCCAGGACCACGCATCTAGTCTCAACGTACGGGCACGTTCCACCGGCACCCGCTCCGTCGGACGCAATTACAACACAATGGAATTAATCAAACTCCAAATGAGTCCGTGAGCGTCGTTCGGGGACGGGAATTAATTCTGCCCAAACACAATTGACATTGATACAGTCCGGAAGCAACTATGATGTGGCCGCGAGAGCTCATGCCGCTTGTAAAAATCTGGATATAATAGGCGGTAGTGTATGGAATGCCAATCAAGCAATCAAATATTTATTTATTCAAATACGTAGTAAGTAAGATTACCTTTGAATCGCCATTGAATACAATGCAAAGTGCTACTGCCGGTTCGGAAACTATATAGAACAATGTGTTACGCTGGGCTGTTGGAATACATTTTATGAATCACTAGTTGTGCTCGCAACCCTCGTTAGCGTAGACTACAGGATTTCTAACTTTTTTTTAATGAATGTGTCAAGTTTAATTTGCATAGCATGGCGTCCGTCACCCACCAGCATCTGACTTGTGCGTGACGTGATCGTCAACCCTAGAAACTTATCTTGGTACGGAGTTATTTTAAAAGTAGCCATACTTACTTCTTGTATCAGCTACCTGTCAATTAAAGTCTCGTCAAAATCGGTTGACTATTACAGATATCAGCCGGAAAAAACAGACAACAGGATATAATGTTTTTTTTTATGTATGTACCATAATATATGGATTTATTAGATAATATATATATTCATGCATATACATAGTAAAAAACGGATATTTCAATATGACAAACACACTCCAATTTCATTTACGTACGTTATAGATTACAAGCTGGTTTCCGTACTACATAATTATTTTGATTGTGTATCCGATGTCCCACTAGTCTAATAAGATTTTGATTATCCAAGTCAATAGATGAAATGGATGACTTATATATTTTTTTTAATATTGCAATAGTAGTTTCAATATAAACAATTCTCTGATATTTTGACAACATGCAAAGCCTCATTTTTTTATTTTATTCCATTCGGTCCCATAATTCATACCCAGCATCCTGGTAACGGGGCGACGCAAACGTGGAGCTCGCTCGCCTCACTACTTTAGAGGTTGTCTAAATCTATACATGAGGTATGAACAAAAAAAAACGTTTCCCTCTTTCTTCGGCAGTCGGGTAAATATAAAAAATATACGCTGTTAGCCCACTTACCATTCTTAAACACTTGATCATATCAACTTTAAAGCAAGTCGTCCAAATTATCCATCAATCAATTTTATCCGGTCACAGGATGAATTTCAAGAGATTTTTAAGAGGGCATAGCGATTTATCGCTTGAACTGGAGCAGCCCGACTGGTGAAATACCTCCACCTTACAGAAAACCGCAGCCAAATAACAATCACTCCGGTGTTGTTGTGTTCCTGCGTGTGAGTAAGGTTTCCAGAGCTCTTGGGGGGTGCTACATTAGTAGCAGGGGTCAAGCCTTCAAGGTAAGGGCGACAAGTCTAGTAACAGTTGTACTATGCTATACTTTTCGCCCTTAAGCTAGGAACTCATTACCATTTAACATCAGGTGGAATGAAGTCAATCTTGGAGTGCATTATAAAAAAAAAGTAAATTCAAAACATATCTTTCATTTCCATTCCATCATATTATTTAGGGAACATTTATGCAAACTTTCCAATAAATCGGACTAAAGAAACGTTGCCACCTCTTTAGATAAACAATTTCGAAACATCCTTTTCAAGAGTAAAATCTTTCTTTCATTCTCCTAACTAAATGCGAACTTGTATCCTTTATCAAAGTGTTTAAATAAAGCTAAGCATTTGTTGGTAATAAATTTGTAGTCATATATTTATTTCTGTTTGTTTAAACCGTAAATACTCTATGGATATTTATATATTTTTATTATATAGGTATTTTTATATTAATCTCGTTATGGTATTTTTATTTTCAGTTAGTATTTTTTCAATAAACATTTTGCACGGCCGTACCGTTTCTCAATATCTACTATTTCCTCTACCTAAAGGTTGTCTGGAAGAGATTTCTCTAGCAATAAGACCGCCTATATTGTACTTGAATATGTCAGTAAAACCAATTTCTGTAATTTTTTTTGTGCAATAAAGTGTATCTATCTATCTATATTTTTTATCGCAATCCTATGTCATACAAAAACACACCCTTTAAGTTTCAGGTTTCTATAATCAGCGGCTTAGGCTGTTTGATTGGATGAATGGATGTACACTTATATTATTTACTAGCTGTGCCCGTGACTTCGTTCGCGTGGACTACATCCTTTCATGATCGGTTTTACCCCTTTCTCCCCTAATATACGAAACAAAAAGTAGTTTATATTTTAATCCAAGTTTCGAGCTATATTTATGCCAAACTTCATATCTTTAACTTCAAAAATAAACATTTTTCCATATAAACTTTCAAAGGTGGTATTACCCCCATCCCCCCCTTATTTTCTAATAAAAAGTAGCCTATGTCCGTTCTTGAGATTCAACGTATACTTATACCAAATTTCATCAAAATCCGTTCTGCCGTTTAGGCGTGAAAGAGTAACAGACGGACAGACAGACAGACAGACAGACAGACAGACAGACAGACAGACAGACAGACAGAGTTACTTTCGCATTTATAATATTAGTATGGATAGATCTGCTAAAATTTATGTAAATGTAATACATACAGTAATGTCTAACAATTAATTTTAAGCCCACATGCACAACAGCTGCAAGGACTTAGTACATTCAATTATGCCCTGATAAATAATCTTGACAAAAAAGCTATGAACTTGGTATCTGCCTAAAACTGTATCAAAGCTATTCAGTTTTAACTGTTAACAGGTGCTGTCATTGACAACATAAATACCTTAGAATAAGGATAATATATCTATGATAAATACAAACAAATCTTTAAAAATATCAGTTTGACAATAAGAGCCAAATCTAATACTTATATATATTTTTTTATTTAAAAACTTTCAATTGCAAAAAAAAGTACAACAGATGGACTTAATGCTAGAGGCATTCTCTACCAGTCAACCTTTGGGTCATGCGGAGAGATAGTTTAATATGATGTTAAGATCTAAAGTAGTATTTAAAACCATTATATAATTAGGACAAGTCTACAAAATTAGGATATACAGGTATGGTTCCATGGTTTTGTCAGCTAACTAACAAAATATTTACATCTAAGATAGTTTTTAAAATCAGTTAAAGATTTTTAATGTTAACAAAAATATCAGTGAGAAAATAGGATACCAAATCCAATATGAAAACTTATTTTAATAGTTAACTTCACAGAATAGAATATTTCTTTATTCATCTTAACTTTTACAAAATTATTTATGAATCGTCAGATTATGTTAAACTTCCGCTATGTTCGGAATGCTGATGTTATCGAGAATAACCAGCAAGAAACTCGATAGTTACTCTTTTCAAAACTTACAAATATGGAAACAAGCAAACGAATAACAGACAAAATGTTGAGAACTAAAGTGGTACTTAAAAGCCGTTATAGATTTTGAATGTGATATAGTAAGAAGGGTTTAGCTACTTTCTCGTCTTAGTGAATCGGCTGGTCTAAACGTTTAGCACATTTAATGAGTTCGGGTGTTCCGACACCCGCTCCTTCGAACGCAATTACAACACAATGGCATTAATCAAACTCCAAATGAGTCAGCGTTGCTCCCGGACCAGATCCAATTCATTCCTACCACAATCTAAATATCGATACAGCCTAGAAACTGGTACTTACGTGCAGCAAACTTATAGTGCGAGTACAACAAACTTTGAGGAAAATACGGATTTGCAATATCCCACTGTGGGGAGCCAAAGAGGATAATTGCCTCTGTGGTTAGAGCGTTAGGTTTCAAACCCTTAAGGCGGTGAGTTTTAATACCGCAGAACACTTAGAGAGATGACGACTTCGGTGGCGCAGTGGCTAAGGTAGGCGGCCAAAGCGCGAAAGGTTCCGGTTTCGATTCCCGGTCGGTTCAATTTGGAAAACGAACTTTTCTAAATTGACTTGGGTCTGGGTGTACTGGGATGATACCCCCAGTATCCGTCGTCTGGTACTCATAGTACAAGGGAAAACCTTAGTTTGAGACCAGGTGATTGGTGTGATTGTCTGGCGCATTAATTTATTCATTATTTATTTATTACTTACAGTATCTTTTATCTTTTTGCCTGTTTGATTAGGACAATGCAGGCTTGAATCACCCGACTGTACAATAATAATTATGATTAAATATTTTGATATACATTCGACTGTTAGTGCTAGCTGGCTCTAAATGGGTTTAATTTATTTTTAATGACCTGGATTTTAGCCCTGATTGGCACATTAAACTGGGTAATGCTGTTAAACTTAGATTCAGAAATCGAACTCATAATTCGTTACTTAAACTAGAATGCGAAGCGAGTACTTTTTTCAATTTTATGCAAATGTTGAACAAAAAAGGCGCTTTCGGTCAATGTCATCTGCAAATAATAATAGCTCTTGGACTGCTTTTATTTGGATTGTAATTCCTCTATCGGACTAGCGCAGTAGACCTTCGATTATCCCGGCCAATAAGGTACCAGATTTAATGACGCCTATATTTAGGGCGAGTACATTGACATGACATAAACAAGTATTGTTATATGAACCTATTTGTTTCATATATTGTCTATTTTTTTACAACTCTAATATGTAATCTGTTACTTATAACAATTCTAGAAGGAGGTCATATAGCTCCAATTTCAATTTTTGGGAAAGTCTACTATGAAAAAAAGCTCAAAAAAAAAGAAATAAAAAAAATACTTCTGATATAATAAATAAAATTATTCCCCATCGTAATCCTTTTGTAACTTAAATAGATTTAATAATGGATGGATGTCTGGCTGTAAGTCTGTTACTTTTCACATAAAAACTACCAAATGTATTTGAAGGACATCAGGTCTTCAGGGTCCCCATTCTTGTAAGGGAAGAAAATACATATACGCACTATGAAACTGTATAATTACCAGCTCTTCTGAACGGGAAATACTAGAACTAAAACTAACCACACGTCTTATCGCCTTTTGTTGTTGCCGTGGGTAAATGGATAAACTATAACAACTAAAGCGCCAAGCCTGTTTCCCAGCCTTAACTTCGCCAGCTCTTTTTCTACAACCTCGACTCTATTTAATTTAAACTCGACGGCACACTTTACTCTGCCTACAATCCCTAATTTACTCGTTATGAATTCAAAGATAATTTAAGCGGATGTTTTTTTATTATTCTCCAATTTAATAAAGCAAGCCAAGCTCAACTAGCCAGGATTTAAGACTCAATATTAAATGTAAATATTTTACATCAGAATTTGATGATGAAGCTTTATTGCGTTTCATTAAAATTAAAATCTTGTACGCGGACCAAGATTGGTTTTAGAGAGGTCTTGCTTAATAAAATAAAATAATTGTTAAGTGTGAGTCGGCCTCGTTAATTGCTATGGGTCAGCACAAACTGTTTCTGTGTAAAAATATAAATAAAGCTTTAAATACAATAGCGATTTATTTTGTTTCATACATTTTTTTAAATACCCACACTAATATCTCATAATATAAACATAATACAGACCCGCACACTCGGTTCCGAGTGTGCGTGTAACATTATAACGATGACATCAACTCGGGCCCGAGAAAGTGATAGGCTCATTTTTAACCGACTTCAAAAAAGGAAAAGGTTTTCAATTCAATTCAATTCGACCGTATATTTTATTTACCGTGGTAGGACCCACTAGTGTTTTGTGTGCCAAGGTCTTGGATACGATTGGAGTGTTTTGGTTCAAATAATATTAGCACAATATTTACTTATAAAAGAATCATAAAAGAAATAATATTCTTAAAACACCTTGCTCAGCAGGATGGAATTAAAATTGTATCATGGGGCTAAATGAAATAACTTTAGATTGAACTCTGTTGGGACTCAAATGTGGGTATTATAAGTAAAAGCGCAGTTGATCCGAACCGAAGCCTTTCTAAAAGCAGACATTTAAAAAGTACATTAAAGTGTCTAATGTCAACACTAATTCTTGCAATACTACGTCTCCCCATAAAGCCTGTAAATGTGTGTGAGAGTAATTTTCGCTTTCTTAGTCTCGCATTTTACTGCCCTGCTACAGCAAGTGTTCTCATTTACATTGTGTTCACATAAGCTGCCAAGCGTTTGCGCGAGTTCATAAATTCAAAATGGTTGAACTTATCAGTCGCTGCGAGCGAATTGTGCATCCCGCCGCTAGTTCTACATGAACTCACACACACGTCGCATTTCCATCTAGAGAGTGAGAGTGCTCTGCTCCCGTCGTTAGATTAGAGAGATAGGGCATAGCGATTTATCGCTTAAACTAGAGCAGCCCCATTGGTAAATCCCTCCACCTTACAGAAGACTGCAGCTTGATAACAATCTCTTCGGTGTTGTTGTGTTCCTGCGTGTGAGTAAGATTTGCAGAACTCCTGGGGTGGTGCTACATTGGTAGCAGGGGTCAATCCTTCAAGGTAAGGGTGATAAGTCCAGTAACAGCTATTCTTATGCTGTACTTATCGTCTTTAAGCTGGGACCTCATTTCCACTTAGCATTATGTGGGATGGGGTCAATCCTTAAGTGCAATATAAAAAAAAAGTTTGCTAGACCTGGTTACGTCATGTGTACACAAAATAGCGCAGTAGCTAGGGTATGAATTGACCAAAGCACGAGAGGTCCCGTATTAGTTTCTCATTCAGGTGTGGCGTCTCACCACCTAAGCTCATGTAAATAGTTTTTGATACCAAACTCCATGTATAAATATCCGATCTTCAAACTGTAAATAGAAAAATATTGCCTGTCATTGCACATATGTCACAATGCGAAAATTATTTCCGATTGTAATTTTTATGTTTATGTTTATTTTACTTGTTTTCTATGTACAGTTATATATTTTCTCATTTCCTCTTTCTCTCCTTCTTTTGTAAATAATCTCTATTGTTGTTAGGTGTAAAACTTTTGTATATACTCGTACATTAGACGTGACTTATTCTTTCTTCCTACACATCTCTCTCTACGCTACACAGGTTTTTGATATTTCAAGGCCGGGTCCGCCATCGCGCCCGCGAGTTAACGTGAACAAGCACTAACAGAACACCCACGGGGAATATGTTTGGATGAAACTCTACTCTCGCCCGTCTCGGAGCATTCTCGTGAAAAATTCTTGTTATTTATTCCCGCCACTCATAATTTCCTGTTGGTTAATACATTCATTACTTAAACCGTGTTGTGGTGCTTACGGACCGAAATGGCATCGTTTTATATCTTCCCTAAGGACTGCACAAATTGACTAAGGATACAGACAAGCATGCTTGTTTATCATTATTAAATGAAGAGTTTGGGTTCAAATCTAATACTGTAGATAATGTTAACATCAGAAAAGGTCACTTACGAGGGGCAGGGCATAGCGATTTATCGCTCGATCTGGATCAGCCCGACTGGTGAAATACCTCCACCTTACAGAAGACCGCAGCCAAATAACAATAACTTCTCTGTTGTTGTGTTCCTGCGTGTGTGTAAGGTTTCCAGAGCTCCTGGGGGGTGTCAAATTAGTAGCAGGGGTCAAGCCTTCAAGGTAAGAGTGACCAGTCCAGTAACAGCTTTATATACTGTTGTTGTCGCCCTTAACCTAGGACCCCATTACCACTTATATATCAGGTAGGATGAGGTCAATCTTGAAATACAATATAAAAACAACTTACATTAGCCTGACCACAGTTACCCATCATTTTCCCGAATCACTTTTGACCGATGCTACGTTTTTCGTGGGTTCCACCGGAAAAAAGAGCTGTTGCGGTGTTAGAATAGAAATTATAATGCCGTAGCAGCATTTTCTGAGGAACCCAATTGAGGTCTGTTTGCATGTTATCTTGTTAATAGGTACTATGTTGTTGTCAATATATGTACATATTTCTTGTTTTCTTTATTTTTGTAAAACGTGGCATCGGTCAAATATCTAAACTAAAATTATAAAGCCAAAGATTATGTTTGTTTGAACGCACTAATCTCAGGAACTACTGATTAGAATTAAGACATCTTTTAGTGTTGAATTGTCAATTATCAAGAAAGGCTTTAGGCTATATGATATCACACTGTGACCAATAGCAGCGAATAATCAGAGGAAAATGATTAAACGGTGATAGGCCGACCGCTTGTAATCGTACACTTAAAACACGGACTTACATTTGTCTAAAATTTCTGATTTACCGCAACCTCACTGTGACACTTTCTGGTCTAAACATAATGTTCAATAATTCATTCTTATCACTCAGAAGTCACTAAGTTAGCCCCGTCTTTTCACAAGGAAATTAACATTTCCGTGCTATGAGACGGGTTTTGGCGGAAAGTTAACAAAGATAAGTTTTTCTCAGTGTTGAGTAATTACTTGAGTAAAGATGAAGGTACATTGAGGAGGAAAAGAGTATTCTTCAAACGTTATAAACGCCAAAGTTGGCAGTTTTATGGAAGTTCGTAAGGCTTTTTTCACTCCGCAAATCGTCGATGCGCATGCAATACCGCGTATCTACCGGTTTTTAGTATAGGGCAGCACTAAGAACGGGTTACACCTGTAAAGAAAGGGTGTAAAAAGCAGACAAAAATTTATTATGAAACTTTGCCGTTTATGAAGTTACTCGAATAAAATTCAGTATATAAGTACGTTAAGGAAAATCATCAGGAAGGAAAATCAGTGAGCCATACTACGAGTAACTACTCGTAGTATGAAAATTCTCTAATTACAATAAAATGATATATTTGGGTTGTAACTTCTTATGATTATTGTCGATACTATAATAAAAATTAATGAGGAACAAATTGAACTCATTAACTCTACTATATTTCTTGGCATAAACTTAGATTCTAAATTACAATGGTCTCCTCACATAACTTCTCTGGCTGGAAGACTGAGTTCGGCGGCATATGCTGTTAGGAAGATAAGGCAACTGACTGATGTGGAGACGGCAAGATTGGTTTATTTTAGCTATTTTCACAGCGTCATGTCGTATAGTCTGCTCTTATGGGGATCTGCGGCCGACCTACAGACTATTTTCGTGTTACAAAAGAGGGCCATCCGAGCCATTTACAAGCTAACACCACGTGACTCGCTGCGAGAATTATTCTAGGAAATCAACATCCTAACAGTCGCATCTCAATACATTTTTGACTGTCTATTATATGTATACAAAAACTTGCATACTTTTCCTAAAAAATCTGACACTCATAGCATTAACACTAGAAATAAACACAAGTTTGCTGTCCCTAAACGTAGACTTCATAAGATTGGTAATTCATTTGTTGGTTTAAGTATAACTTTTTTAACAAATTACATTACAAATATATATATTTAAAAAAAAATCTTATTACTTTGAATCGATTAATTATTTTTTACAGTTTGCTACATTATTTTATCTAATTACTACACTGTATGTCTTAGTGCAAAACTAGTTATAAGTTCAGCTATATTTGTAATATGAACGACAGAGTTTCTTGCCGGGATCTTCTTTGTAAGTTATAGGTTCCGAACCGGAGGTAGCGTCATTTGCATTATATAGACGTTTCATAAATATTACTGGTGTAATTTACATGAATAAAAGAATTTTGAATTTTGATTTTTTTTTTGATATCAAGTGTTGTGATTTCAAATTCTTAAAGGGATAAAATATAAAATACGGACATTACAATAACTAAATCTATGCGTACGAAGTCGGCGTCTAGTATATATATGTCACCGTAAGATTGTAAAAACCGTTAGATTATAATCTATCTCGCGAGATTGTAAACTGTCGACAGATTGTGAACTGTAACTTGGGATTGCAATTTAACGGATTATTTTTCGCTGTATTGTAATCTATCGAAGTGAAACCGTTAAATTACAATCTGTCCGGCGTCAAACTGTCAACTGTCCGAAAGCTCTTCCTGATTGGTCGGTTTATTATATGAGCGACCAATCACGACCAGCCTTTCTATGGCCCCGTAAAGTTAGGAATGAAACTCAAATCAAATCATTTTTAGTATTTAAAAAAATAAGGATGTCGTTTAAATAAATTAAATGCACTTCAAAAAATCTTCAAGTATTTATTTACTAGGTAATCAATAATCCTGACATACTTTGAGAAATAATTGTACCAAAATATTTATTCTTCAAACGCTCAAAATTTTAATTGAAAATTACAACAAAATGAAACAATTATTTTGTTTTTTAACACAAATTAAAAATGAAAATTTTTTAGAAACTCTTATAAACAAATATTTAGTCCTTTAAACATACCATAAATTAATAGTATAAAAACAACAAACGAAATTACAAACAAATATGGCGAATGACGGGGCGGCGGGGGGCACACAACTCTCAACCAATCAGCGCGCGAGATGCATTTCGTTTTACGTCAGTTCACAATTTGACCGATTCTCATCGATAGATTACAATATAGCGAAAAATAACCCGTTAAATTGCAATCATAATGTTACGGTTCACAATCTGTCGACAGTTTACAATCTCGCGAGATAGATTGTAATCTAACGATTTTTACAATCTTACGGTGACATATACATAACTACATTATAATGTCAATGGAAAATCGCTTTCTTGGGAGTGGGTTAAATAAAATTCAGTTGGCTGTATCGCGCTTCCATATAAGATGTATATATCTTTAATCACAATTATTGTATGCGTAACTAAACTAAGTTTTAATTATTTTGTTACAGATTCAACGAAAACGCCTACAGTAATAATTTCAAAGGTAAGAAATACATGAAGATAATTTTACATCCATATTCTTGCCTTCGTATGTTTGACAAGTTATTTACAAAATTAATGATTTTTTGTGTAGGTATTGGATGATTGGACTTTTGATAAAACCGAAATAACTTTTCCATTTCCTTCATAAATTTTGATTCATTCATTGGATATTCAGTTTATGGGCATATGTTTATGATACTTAATGGTAAATAACAATCATTGATTTTGGGTAACATCACATACTCTGGCTCTGATACTTTGGTAAGCAGCTGCAGCACTGGGTTACAGGAAGGTGCTTCTTCTATAGTGTAGGACCAATGTTGAGGTGCTAGTAGGATTTTTTTTTACGTGCAATAGATTCTATTCGCTAGGTGCGCGATGACAGCGCCAACTAGCGGTTACAAATACGGCGGCTTTCGAAATGTCAAATGCCCGGCTGTCATTACGACGAGTTATTTACAAACAAACAATTTTAATGAAATATTGTAAGTTACATTTATACCATTCAATCTTTTAAATCTATAGTGTCGATAATAACGTGGACCTTTTTTATTTTCCGTCTAAAATGGCACAATCAATAGATTTCGCTTAATACATTACGGATTTTTCATAGCTGTCTTCATGAGAGGTAGATAAAAAAAATAAGCAAATTTTATCAAACATCGCATTTCATGTAAACAGCAGACGATTATTCATGAGTCCTTGTGCTCTCAATAATCCATCCTTTTATGTATTTCCATATAAACAAGGGCAAATTAATCATAAAAGCTGGATTCCGACCAATCACACACGACATCGTTTTCCAACCACAAACGACATTAAAAGGAAAACAATTAGTTTGAGCTTAACATGTGCAAGATTTCTGCCATTGTTCTTGTAATTAACTACGCAGCAGGTTTCGTAATGCATGTTTATTACACTAAAAACGTAAATTTCGCTAGTAAAAAGTGACAGCTTGTCCGCCGAAAGTTCCTTTTTTGGTCATGATGCGCGCTGCGATCGTTTCCTGGTTCCTCCACCCTATACTTCGCACCCAGCGAATAGTAAATCTACTTTCAGAAATCACTTTATTTTCAAATGTCAAACTATTGCGGTTGCCTGGACTTCGTTCGCTTTACCTATTAGTTCTTCAAAATATCCTATTTGTTATTCTGGTATCTCATAAATCGTTTAGCAAATTTCGACCGAATCTATTCAGTTGTTTTAACGTGAAAGAGTGACAAACCGTACATTTAAAGAAAGAAAGAAAATACATTTATTGACAGTACAAAAAATAATATACAACCAATTACAAACATAAAATAAAAATAAAAAAATATAAAAAGTTACAAACCACTATATTAGAGGACCAAGGACAAAATGAAAATTAACAGAGAGGTCAACAGGTGCCTGCCTCAGCATAAGCTATAATGGTACACATTATGTATACCTATGGTACCACTGCAGCGCTGGTCTTCCGGCAAACAAAGTACCCTGATGACGTCATCAGGGTACTTTGTATAATACAGGGTATTTATTATTTTGTATATCCACGTACGTGCGTAGATATACAAAATAATAAATTACGAAAACATACATATACAGTGTCACAGAAGGTTTAAATCTCAATATATAAAAGGAGAAACTGCCTGACTGACTGGCTGACATATTAACGCACAGCCTAAACGGCTAAACGTAGGCACTTGAAAGGAATTTTCGAAATTCTTGCGGGAACGAGAATTAGCGGGAAAATTATTTTGTATGAAAAATCTAAACCGCTTAAGTTATACGCTTGAAATTTGGCATACAGGTACAACCTTAGTACACTTAAAGCTTAGTTGCAACAGAATATTGCATAATTCCTACGGGAACGGGAGTTAGCGGGAAGAGAGAGGTAGGGCATATCGATTTATCGCTCGAACTGGAGTAGCCCGACTGGTGAAATACCTCCACCTTACAGAAGACCGCAGCCAAATAACAATCACTTCTGTGTTGTTGTGTTCCTGCGTGTGAGTAAGGTTTCCAAAGCTCCTGGGGGGTGCTAAATTAGTAGCAGGGGTCACGCCTTCAAGGTAAGGGCGACAAGTTCAGTAACAGATTTATTATGCTGTACTTGTCACCCTTTAGAGCTAGGACCTCATTACCACTTAACATCAGGTGGAATGAGGTCAATCTTGAAGTGCAATATAAAAAAAAAGAAGAAGAAAAACACTATAGTCCACGCGAAAGAAGTTGCGGCACAGCTAGTTCATATATACGCAGCATACAAATGAAATTTTGCATTTATAAGATCAAAAAACTATACGGCATGTACAAAAGAAAGTAATTTCTTCGCCATGCCGCAAACTTGTTCGCCCGTCAGTAAACAGATAAAGTAATAAATAAAAAGATAATACGGAATCTAATCCGAGGAATTCAATATAAGAGCCAGTTGAGAACAAAAGCGGTGGAGATGGATCAATTTAGGGTTCCGCAAGATGATATTGAAACTCAGTTCATTTCTTTATTCTTGTTTTAAATCACACATAAAAAAGTACATAAGGCGCACTTAATTTCGCGTCTGCATACCGTGTGTATCTGTTAGCCCACTGAGCTCCTCACACTGTCACAATAAATAAACAACGTGGAAACCTCACAATTTTTTTTAAAATAAATGGACTCTATTATCTATTTGGCGTCGCGACATCTTTGAGGTTCCGGGTTCGATCCCCGGTTGGGTCAATATGGGAAACGAACTTTTCTGTATTGTCTCTGGTCTGGGTATTGTGGTACCGTCGTTGTATGTGATTTCTGTAACAAGAGTGCTTAAGCTACTTACCACAGAGCCAGAGCAATGTATGTTGTCCAATATTCATATATTAAAGGTTTAAAATAAAAAGCAGTAATTGTTTAAGAGACACGTCAAAAAGTAGGAGACTAAGGCCCGATTTTCACCATTCTCTGATAACGGTAACTCAAAGATAAGTTTGACACGTTTGACAGATCGTCCATACATTATATGTCAAAAATACAAAATGTGTCTGTTCGATAATCAGATCAGAATCAGTCGTTTTATTGCACAGTTCGTATGGAAGAGCTGGAAGATCTTCCAGCTCCATCCTCAAATCCTGATTACCATATACATAAGATCAAAGTGCTCGTCAATATAAATCAAATGAGCTCAAATTTGATGGTGTTGTGTACTCGTAGTGTAGTTGTGTGTTTTCCGAGTTAAATAGGCCATTTACTACAGAAAGCTTTAGGCCATATAACATCAAAGTCAAAGTCAATATTTTTTTCATAGTCAATCTTTTTTATTGACATAGATTACATTAATAATACTTATGAATAGTCTCTATATAAAGCAAATGAAGCTACCACCAGTTCGAAACCTATAACTAAAAAGAAGATACCGGCAAGAAACTCGGTAGTTATTTTTTCATCATGAGACCAGCTACCAAAAGCAGCAAAGAATCAGTGGAAATAAGGGTAGTATGCGTGTGAAGTCGCGGCAGGTCGCTTTGTTGAAAAATAAAATCAAAATCAACTAATTGTAACACTTTTAGTTTTTACTTATATATATAAAGAGGAAATATCGAATTGTTTGTTTGTTGACGTTTGTGTGTCCTAGGTATGTTACATCAGGCCAGATTTTTCAATAATCAAATAACACAATACGACTTGTATTAAATCTGAACACTTATATTTAATCTATCACTAAAACTTCACTGTACGTCTGTCGGTCACTGAGCTGCATCTTTTGAACTATGATAGTCAGACAGTTTACTTTTTCGCAGATAATATATTATGTCTTAATTTATATAAAATATATTTTTTGCTTGTTGTTTTAACGTGGTGGTAAACTAGTACACGTTTAAAATTTTAACAGTATATTTGAATCAATTTTTAAATATAAGTAATTAAATTGAAACCAATACCTTTTTAGTCTTTTCTTAATACTCAAATTATAAAGGACTAGCTGTGCCCGCGACTTCGTTCGCGTGGACTACATCCTTTCATGGTCGGTTTTACCCCTTTCTCCCCTAATATTCGAAACAAAAAGTAGTCTATATTTTAATTCAAGTTTCGAGCTATATTTATGCCAAATTTCATATCTCTAACTTCAAAAATAAACATTTTTCCATATAAACTTTCAAAGGTATTATTACCCCCATCCCCCCCTTATTTTCTAATAAAAAGTAGCCTATGTCCGTTCTTGAGATTAAACGTATACTTATACCAAATTTCATCAAAATCCGTTCTGCCGTTTAGGCATGAAAGAGTAACAGACGGACAGACAGACAGACAGAGTTACTTTCGCATTTATAATATTAGTATAATTAAAACAACAAGCAAAAAATATATTTTATATAAATTAAGACATAATATATTATCTGCGAAAAAGTAAACTGTCTGACTATCATAGTTCAAAAGATGCAGCTCAGTGACCGACAGACGTACAGTGAAGTTTTAGTGATAGATTAAATATAAGTGTTCAGATTTAATACAAGTCGTATTGTGTTATTTGATTATTGAAAAATCTGGCCTGATGTAACATACCTAGGACACACAAACGTCAACAAACAAACAATTCGATATTTCCTCTTTATATATATAAGTAAAAACTAAAAGTGTTACAATTAGTTGATTTTGGTTTTATTTTTCAACAAAGCGACCTGCCGCGACTTCACACGCATACTACCCTTATTTCCACTGATTCTTTGCTGCTTTTGGTAGCTGGTCTCATGATGAAAAAATAACTACCGAGTTTCTTGCCGGTATCTTCTTTTTAGTTATAGGTTTCGAACTGGTGGTAGCTTCATTTGCTTTATATAGAGACTATTCATAAGTATTATTAATGTAATCTATGTCAATAAAAAAGATTGACTATGAAAAAAATATTGACTTTGACTTTGATGTTATATGGCCTAAAGCTTTCTGTAGTAAATGGCCTATTTAACTCGGAAAACACACAACTACACTACGAGTACACAACACCATCAAATTTGAGCTCATTTGATTTATATTGACGAGCACTTTGATCTTATGTATATGGTAATCAGGATTTGAGGATGGAGCTGGAAGATCTTCCAGCTCTTCCATACGAACTGTGCAATAAAACGACACAATCCATTGAGTTTGGGCTCATTTGATTTGTAATGGCAAGTACTTTGATCCTAAATTTACGGTAATCAGGATTTGAGGATGAAGCTGGAAGGACGCCATAGGAAGTCAGCAATAAAAGGACACAACCCAGTGAGTTTGGGCTCGTTTGATTTGTATTGACAATTGCTTTACCGGGCCGGAATTTAGCGTCTTTACTCATGGGAACGCAATAAATTTGACCCCTCTAAAGCAATGATAACGATAGCTATTTTTTTTATGGACTCTATCTCGCGTCTCTAGATAACGCGATGATTCCGCCAATTTTCAAGTGTTTAGAGAGACACGTTATAATTATGTAGAATGCTCGGTGATGAAACGATAGCTATAATCATTTGACGTTCCACAACTAAATGTCAAAAATAAGAAATGTCATCGCACACGTTTGCTGTCACACTGACAGTTATCAGTTGTCAGTAGTTTGACGTTCAATGGAGTGGTGTCACATTGAAAAGTAATCGCATTGGTTTGACGTTTCATAAACCAGAAAAAAAAGCCGTCTCGCCAAAAAATATAATATGTATGATCCTAACATCACTCAGGTCCTCTGATTAAACTATCATCTGATTCTGATCTGATTATCGAACAGACACATTTTGTATTTTTGACATATAATGTATGGACGATCTGTCAAACGTGTCAAACTTATCTTTGAGTTACCGTTATCAGAGAATGGTGAAAATCGGGCCTTAGTCTCCTACTTTTTGACGTGTCTCTTAAACAATTACTGCTTTTTATTTTAAACCTTTAATATATGAATATTGGACAACATACATTGCTCTGGCTCTGTGGTAAGTAGCTTAAGCACTCTTGTTACAGAAATCACATACAACGACGGTACCACAATACCCAGACCAGAGACAATACAGAAAAGTTCGTTTCCCATATTGACCCAACCGGGGATCGAACCCGGAACCTCAAAGATGTCGCGACGCCAAATAGATAATAGAGTCCATTTATTTTAAAAAAAATTGTGAGGTTTCCACGTTGTTTATTTATTGTGACAGTGTGAGGAGCTCAGTGGGCTAACAGATACACACGGTTGTAATTCAATAGCGTGCCCCGAGCTTGCTCGCGATCACGCGATTCGCTAATAACAGGTAACTTACATTCATTACTCACTGAGTCCGTAATGACGGAGCTGTTTTTCAAACGATTGTGCTACTCAAATAATGGTTATCGATAAATAGAATCGAGTGAGAACTATATCACAGCTCTAGATGAAAATATACCTCTACGGATTTTTTTCCGAAGAGACGATTTTTTTCAGAAAGTGGTTGTCTTATTGGATATGTAATTAAATGATGTATTGTTCGTTTTAATTTAAGGTATTTGAGTTTTAAGTTTATAAACGATGTTTTAGTTTTAGTTCTTAAATAACTAATAGTAAATAACGTAAATACTGAGTGTTCTACAGGTGTAGTAAGCGATATAGCACGTTATTAACATTGTATTTCCATTACGTATTACTCATTAAAGTTCGATACAAGCATATCTTGGATTTGAATTTTGATATGAAATATCAAAACTCAAGCCTTTTATTTTATATTTGTATAAAAGAAATTGGGTCGAAATATGTAATCCGACATTTTCTGATGGCAGCCACTTTGGACTGATTTCAATCAATATAGCAACATCAACTATAACAATTATAAATCGGTTCATCTATAATAATCACTAGCCACTGCCCGCGGCTTCTCCATCGCATCTACCTTTCCAGCGTATTTCAGCAAAATCGATTTAGTATTTTATGCGTGAATGAGTTACAAACATACATATATCAAGACGTACATACATGTATTTTTTCTCACAAACTGACACGTTTATAATATAAGCGGTATTAATTTCCAAAATTCTCCTTAATTTTGGTACAAGTAAACACGCTAATTAGAACGATAATTAGGATTTCAGTGTATTAGTTTACTATGAAGTATAATCTTAGTTTTAATGAGCTGAAGCTATCGATAAAATATATCTACCTATCATCATTTGTAATTAGCAACCATGCGTGCGTAAAATACATGCTTTAATCTTAAAAAATTTTGACTATAATTTTACTCAATTACTATATAATTAATTACATCTCAATTACTTACGAATTCAATCTCGATAAGTTATGTTTAAAACAATTTCATTCGACTTGGTTAAATTTACAATGTACTTAATATTCTGCTGATAAGGTCTTTCGGAGTTATTTAGCAATTAATTAAATATTGTTTATCCCTACTAATATTATAAATGCGAAAGTAACTCTGTCTGTCTGTTACGCTTTTCCGCTTAAACCTCTCAACCGATTTTGATGAAATTTGGCATAGGTATATGTTGAACCTCAAGAACGGACATAGGCTACTTTTTGTTAGAAAGTAAGGGGGGGGGGGTAATGCCACCTTTGAAAGTTTATATGGGAAAACGTTTATTTTTAAGTTAGAGATATGAAAGTTGGCACAAATATAGCTCTATTAAAATATAGACAACTTTTTGTTTCAAATATTAGGGGAGATAGGGGTAAAACCGACCATGAAACGATGTAGCCACGCGAACGAAGTCGTGGGCACAGCTAGTATATTATAACTATTTTAATAAATTTTCGTGACTTGAGATTTTTGTCTGGAGAACTAAAAGAAGTGCCAAAACAAAAGTACTGGACGTGCTTCAATGAGGATTTTTTTCGGAATATGTATGATCCACTTACGATATGTATGTGGGATATGGACGTATCCAAACGTGTTGAATGTGTGTAGGAATATCCGAACGGTGTGAGTGATAGAGAATGAAGAGTGAAAGATTAAGAAGATTAACAGAAGACGGTGCATTTTGCTAGACGACGTACGACGTAAAAGTCGATTACGTGTTTTATAATTAGTTTTATTTAAGTGATTTTCGTTAATATATTACTTTAAAATTACTCTCATTACACCCCGACCCGCTACATGTATTTGTTTTTATTAACTGACTAGCTGTGCCCGCGACTTTCGTTTGTGTGGACTACATCCTTTCATGGTCGGTTTTACCCCTTTCTCCCCAAATATTTGAAACAAAAAGTATTCTAAATTTTAATCCAAGTTTCGAGCTATATTTGTGCCAAATTTCATATCTCTAATTTCAAAAATAAACATTTTTCCATATAAACTTTCAAAGGTGGTATCACCCCCCCCCCCCCCCCCCCTTATTTTCTAATAAAAAGTAGCCTATGTCCGTTCTTGAGATTTAACGTATACCTATACTAAATTTCATCAAAATCCGTTCTGCCGTTTAGGCGTGAAAGAGTAACAGACAGACAGACAGACAGAGTTACTTTCGCATTTATTATAATATTAGTATGGATATTTGGTAGTTAATAAAAACTACTTACTGCCCGACTTACTGCCTGATTGATTTTTTTGGTAGGGTTACACCAGCCGTATTCACGAGCTGACTCATCGTATTATGACCCGTTAATTTATTTTAGTTGAAGGTGAAATTATAATGGCGTAGAAAATGAATTAAAACTACTTAGCAACATGGCCTATCCAAGAATATTTTATAAATTTCACCACCATAGTCATTATTTGACCACCTTTAACTATTTTAAATGTTTAAAATAGAACGTGATTCTGCTACCCATTTTTTTAAAGTTTAATATAAAATTGTTGGACTTAAAGCAAGGTGCATATTAGTTTGTTTGTTGGTGGATTACAACAAAATTAAAGCGAACAGTTCAACTAAATTATAAACATTACGTATATACGAGTAATTTAAAAAAATATTATTTTAATACCTACCTTAAAAAATTGTACATATTATGTTTTATTAAGAGGATCAATAAAGTAAATTAATTCAGCAAATGACTAATCAAGTTTTTGTCTAATATCTATGTTGAGAGGTAAGACGAGAAATATTGACAAACTCTCATTTGCCTACTTGGCTTTGTATCCTTTATAAGCGAATAACTGGCCAGACAGTTTCAAAACAAAAACTTTCTATTAATTTCCCAATGGTTTTTAATTCCTCAATGAAACTCCACAAGTCGAAACTAAAGTTCATTTTTTATATAAAATTTAGTTATTGTAATAAATGTTATTTGTAATAGCACCAATTTAAACGTCCGCTTAAATACTGGTCTTCCGAGCTGGATATTCTTTGAAAATTATTTTAAAATGTCAATAAAAATTACAAAAGCAATTTATGTTCCACAAATTGCTAATTATTAGATTGAAGATATTCTTGGCTCATCTGACATAAGAAAATTAATCCTTTAGAAAAACGATTAAAGAAACGTCCTGTTTTATTAAAATTTTGTAATCGGCTTTAAAATCTTCGTGGCTTATCCCCCTGATAATTTCTTTTGAATTAATGTAATTTAATTCCGCACTAATTGATTTTTGATGGCTTGCGGAAAACCGCTTGGTGAAAAGGTAATTTTGGATTTTAATTATTTTTGAAATATCATCGGTAGAATTTTATTATTTTAAAACTATTTTGTTGCGTTAGCTATATTTCATCTTAGATCACACAGTCCACTTTTATGATTATTTTTTTTGCGCGTGGCACGCCTTTGTTTGCTTTGAACAACTACACATATCTTAGTCAGTTTTTGACTGATTTCGTTTCTGTTTATCTATCAATAATATATTTTAATAATCTATTATATGATATATGAGTGAAGTAATGGCTCGAGCCATATGTGCTTGATGTTTCTTAACTCATCAAAACAAAACTACATTTATGACTTGGTCTAAAGTAAATAACGCTACTGTACTGCACTATTTATTTATTTAAAAACTTTATTGCACAAAATAAAAAGTACAAAAGGCGGACTTAATGATAGAAGCATTCTCTACCAGTCAACCGTTGGGTCATGCAGATAGTTCGTTTATGGGTGCGGTAACAGTAAAAATGTGAGTAGGGATTACAACAAAAATAATTATAATAAATAGCAACAAATTAAACACCAGAATAGAATATTCACTACTACTACGACTATTATCGATAGATATAATGTTAGGAACTGGTAGTAGAATCACTTTGCATTGTATTCGATGATAATTCAAAAGCATATTCTGTAACTTACTTTTGAATGTAAATACATTTTACTTTGACTTTTACTTTGTCAAGAAAAGAAATCACATTATATTGCTCTGATTCTGTGGTAAGTAGCTAACATAGATACTTTACAAAGCCCATGCTGCATTAGCGTCATTTAAATATTTTTAAGAAACAGAAAAATTTCATCTCCCCTTGCGGTGTGGAACCCACGACCTTATTTTATTACACTTCAAGATTGAGCTCATCCCACCTGTTAAGTGGTAATGAGGTCCTAGCTTAAGGGCGACAAGTACAGTATAATAAATCTGTCTGTTCAATCTACTGGACTTATCGCCCTTACCTTTGCTGCTAATGTCGCACCCCCCAAAAGCTCTGGAACCCTTACTCACACACAGGAACATAACGAACAAAGACAACATAAATGATTGTTATTTGGCTGCGGTCTTCTGTAAGGTGGAGGTAATTCACCAGTTGGGCTGCTCCAGTCGCTCGAACTGGAGCAGCCCGACTGGTAATATATATAAATATAATAAATCGCTATGCCCTACCTCTCTTTCACGTATCGCGCGTGCTGCTCTTCCCACTTGCTAACCGCAAGTTATCGTAGGTGACGATTTTTTCTATTTAATCAACCTCTAATCCTTCGGTAAGTACCCTCTGTCGAATATGTTCGAGCCCTACATCGGAGGAAAAGATGAAATTATTCTGTTTATTTAAAATATTTTTCAGTTCTCGTTGAGCCAACATTTTAACAGACCGTAAGCTCGCTAACAACTGCTTCGTTTCACACAATACTTCGTTAACATTCCAACAGCACCGTGTAGAAACTATAAAACTTTTATTGGAGGGACCATTCAGCCATTTTTTTTTCCATGTTAATTTACAGCTCTTGGTGGTATGAGTGTATTATCCGGTTTGAATCTTTTTTATCGCCTCCGTGCTCTAAAAATAAACGACGTCCATTATTCATTAACGATTTGATTAGCAAATAGTGTCAGGTGAACTGAGTTGATGTCAAAAATGTAAATAGATTGTTAGAATGTTTTCACACAACGTCAATATGTGTCACGCACGTAGGTAATATGTCTCATTTAGCTACCTGTGTAGATGAGTGCCCAGATGTTATTGGTTAGTTGTGTGTACAGAAGTTATTAACTAGCATCTGCTCAGATATTACTGAAGAAATGAATTAACTGTATTTGGTCACTTTGTGCTCCAATATATTTGACGGCGACTGTACAATAGACTTATTAGCAGTTTTTCATCATAATATTCCGTGCCAAAGATACCTAATGTCATTCTCAATTCAAACAGCTTGTTGTACATAACACTCAACTTCTTAGCAAACAGTGTTTTTGATCCCAGTTTCAATTGTAAAATTCATCGCTAAAACATCTTCGTACAAAACATGTTCTGTCATTAATTTTACTATTAAAACAATAAAAAACATACACAAAACCGATTGCCATTTTTGACCACAAAACAAAGTACAGTCATCAGCACGTCAAGGTAAACATAAGCAGTTCAAAATTACACCTTATACACCCGACATAAGAGGAGTCTAAATTCAAAAGTGTGTAGTCCGTCATGCATTTTGTCTGTACTCGACTTTTTTATTCAATGGAAACCGAAAGCAATTTAATAAATAGCAACGAACAAATGTAGCCACCATATTGCGTGACCGGCCCGTCGAATACGTTTTGTTCAGTCAATTTAAATGGACCAATATGTTGGCGTTTTATTCAACGCGATGGAGACTAAAAGTAAAAGAAATTTATTAAAAATTAAACTATGTATGCACCAACTATATATATATATCTTTTCTTCTTTTTTTGTATTAAAACAATTTCCTTTACCTAAAGATTTTCTGGATGAGTTCACTTTCTAGCAATAAGACCGCCTAGATTGTACTTTAATTTGTCTCTATATATGTACAATTTTGTGCAATAAAATATATCTATCTATCTATGTATCTATCTAAGTATCTATCTATGTATCTATCTATGCATCTATATGTATCTATCTATATATCTAGCTATGTACCTATGTATGTATCTATCTAAATACCTATCTATGTATCAATCTATATATCTATCTATGTACATATCTACGTATATATCTATATACCTACCAATGTATCTATCAATGTATCTATATATGGATCTATCTATGTACCCATATATGTACATATTTATATACCTATCAATGTATCTATCTATTTATCTATCTATGTATCTATCTACGTATCTATCTAGGTACCTACCTAGGTATATATCTACTTATCTATCAATATATATTTCTATGTATCTATCTATGCATCTATATGTATCTATCTATGTACCCATCTCTATATCTAGCTATGTGCCTATCTATGTACCTATGTAAATACCTATCAATGTATCTATCTATGTAGCTATCTAGGTATCTATCTATGTATTTATCTATGTATCTATCTATGCATCTATATGTATCTATGTATCTTTCTATGTATCTATCTATCTAAAAACTTCTTTGGCACAATCTTCTGCAAGTATCACGTTAGGTGTGCATTGATACAATTTCACGAAAGAACACCGATGGAATATCCAGGGTAAGGCGATGACATCGTTGGCCGGCTATAAAAGATTTCGAATCTATCGATATAACATTCCAAATCGATTCCAAACAATAAGATAACGATGTCGTATTTTACAGCAGAGGTTTAACGTCTGGTCGCATCTGACTGCGAACTTCTAAATCACCCCGGGTCGCCGTAAACGCCAGTCGCCCATTCCATTCGGCTTGTGTCTGCGGAATGTAGAATTTCCTCTGAGAAGCACAAAATTAATTACTCCATTGAGTTGCAGGGACAAATTCAATTAAGGAATGGAGTTTTTGCTGGAGAAGTGAAGTATGTCCACAAGCTACGGGGACCGCGAAATAGACTTGCGAGGAACCGGTGGTAACGTTTTGAGTTAATGAACGGCGAAGAGCACATTAAGGTAAAAGGTAGACGTTTGCAGTTCAGTGGTAGTCCTTAAAAAACGTCACGCAATTGGACTCGCAAAAAAAATGGCCGTTAGCGATTGACGTCTGAGAGCCTCCCCTCCTTTTTTTTCTTAGATCTTCGAAAAAATATTTTTTCTAGCAATACAATATAATAATTTTCTATAAATTATATATCACCGTAATCCTTATGAAATTTTATATTGGTAATTAATGTTATAATCTATACAAAGTACTTACTAGTCGCTAAAAACAGTTCACAAAATGTTAGGTTAGGTATTTTTACTCCATACTTGGACTTTCAGCCTCACTAACACAAACCCACAATTCACTCTGATTCAAACTACACTTGTGCTTCATAGTTTACATCGTTTATTTTTCGATGTTTGGGCCGAATCTTAAAAAATGTTTAAGTAAATGATTTTCTATGAACCACATACCAATATTATGCAGTCAAAATGTAGAGTGTAAACACGATTCGTACAGGAAAAAACAAACGAAGTCTAGAACCATAGTCTTTGTGTGCACCCTTGTGCACAAAAATCGCGTCGCGCCACAAGAAAATAGTACACATGGTGCACACGAATCGCTTGACGGGTTAAGTAACAATTTGTTTAAGGGTGGTGCAAATCCTACAATGCATAGTTTGAGTCTTTGATCGGCCTTCATAAATGTATCAATAGGGTCCAATACGTTTATTATTATTTTTTTTTTTAATTTTTTATAAATGGCGTATGATACTGAGCATCAATACGACAAAATTATTACAATCTAGCCTGAAAAGACTAATAAGTAATTTATATTTAACTTAGACTGCTAATGATAGTTTACTAAGAATGTGTCCATTAACACTTTTCTTATTGTCTCTATTAAGGGGAAGACACTTTGTTCTTGTGTTCTTAATGAGTGGCACACACTTCACTTTCTGTCACTAATTTACTAGACTAGCTCAAAAGGTTTTGTCCTTTTGAGCTTCCTCACTATGTTCGTTATTAATAAAGACTATTCATAAGTATTACTAATGTAATCTATGTGAATAAAAAAGATTGACTTTGACTTTGACTTTGTTGTCGAGGAGCTGGATGGCCTCAACATTAACAATACGTTTATAATAAACATTAAATATGAATGAAACTCTCGATAAAAAACAACGATTATATTATTTCCGCCCGAAAGATGTAAACATATTTTTCATTTTAAAAAAAGCATAATCCGTTTATTTATCGTTAAAATCGTCTTATCTATCGCCCGGTCGTAATGGTGTTAAATATGACTATTCGTTTCTCTTCAAGTGACTACGAGTCGTTAATTCTCAATTCAAATTTACTTTCCATATTAGCTGACATCAGCTATCGTTTTTAGCTTACGCCTCGTATAATTTAGACTAACCATATCTAACACGGATCGTTTTTCATATATTGGCACTGGGCATTAATCTATAGAATGGTCTACAATTATAACACTAGGCAAAGCCTTTTACATGAAAATCAAATCACTTGATGAAAAAATGCTACTAGAAAAATTAAGAGAGGTAGGGCATAGCGATTTATCGCTCGAACTGGAGCAGCCCGACTGGTGAAATACCTCCACCTTAAATAAGACCGCAGCCAAATAACAATCACTTATGTGTTGTTATGTTCCTGCGTGTGAGTAAGGTTTCCAGAGCTCCTGGGGGGTGCTACGTTAGCAGCAGGGATCAAGCCTTCAAGGTAAGGGCGACAAGTCCAGTAACAGCTTTATTATTCTGTACTTGTCACCCTTAAGCTAGGACCTCATTACCACTTAACACCAGGTGGGATGAGGTCAATCTTGAAGTGCAATATAAAAAAAAAATAATAAAAATAAAAGTAGGTGTTATAATAATACGTGCATTGATTATAATGTAATTCATTTCAGTGGAGAGGTGTTTACACTTTTTTTGTAAAAACTGTACGACGAAGCGACGTCGCGCAAAATTTCAACGCAATGCATCTTAGTGAATATTAATTAACATGTGTCTTAAATTTTATGAACCAACCAAATAAACCTACAAAATAATGTAAGTCATCCACCCTAATCTGCAATCCTAATGTGATATAATAAAATAAATAAAAAAAGCTTTTTATTTCGATGCAGAATACATTTTAGTTAAACCTAGATTTCTTACATTTTAAGAGAGGCAGGGCATAGCGATTTATCGCTCGAACTGGAGCAGCCCGACTGATGAAATACCTCCACCTTACAGAAGACCGCAGCAAAAAAACAATCACTTCTGTCTTGTTGTGTTCCTGCGTGTGAGTAAGGTTTCCAGAGCTCCTGGGGGGTGCTACATTAGTAGCAGGGGTCAAGCCTTCAAGGTAAGGGCGACAAGTCCAGTAACATATTTTTAATGCTGTACTTGTCACCCATAAGCTAGGACCTCATTACCACTTAACATCAGGTGGGATGAGGTCATCTTTCCTGATTGTGCAATATAAAAAAAAATAATAAATAAAAGAATATTAATATTATAGAGTTTAGTTTTCTGCAGTAACCCCTCTGCAGGTGAAGGCCTCCTCCAACGTGATATTAACAGAAATACACCACACTAAAGAAATCTACCATTAACTTTACCAAATAAGGCTTTAAAATATTTGTTCGGTGCTTGAACTAAATCGCTCCATCTACAAAGTACCATTTTCCGAACAAACACATTATTTGTAATGATACAACATTATTGCTTCACTTCGCTTGACACTCGAGAAGATTATAAGTTACCATAGCAACAAGTTTCCAAAGCAACCAATACCCCTGAGTGTATCAAATTTACTTGTTTTCTAACGACCATATTGCTCTAGTGAACTTATCTTAAACGCGTATCGGCACAACCTTCTCCAAATACTCTCGAATCACCTCCGAAACATTGTCTTTAATAACGTTACCCAGCCGTGGACTCATTAAATACTGATTATTCGTTCGGCATAGGACGGCTAAGCTGCTGTCTTTGGTCGGACATTTTACTTGTCAAAAGAGGACTTTAAAAATCGAGAACAGAAACCAGTCGAGTGGTTTCTTTTTTAATTTATATCGACACTTCGCGTTTAAATAATTTCTATTATAGGTATAAATCTCTTGGACAAAATTGGACAAAAATCGGAATTCAACACAATATTTTAAGCACTAAAATCTGTCTTAAAATGGTATCGCGTTTTCAACCGTTATTTTATCTGAAATGAAAAAATAAAGTACACAACTTATATAGTTTAAGAACAATTTATTGGCTGGAGCCTAATGCAGAGTAATTACTTTCAGCACTAATAGGAAATTATTTATTAATTTGTTCTTTTCTTTCTTTTTATTTATTATTTCCTCTTAATGGTTTATCTTATCGATAGTGAAAATTTCTGTGATACGTTTGAAATTATGAGAACGATTGAGTTTCTTTACTCAAGATAAAAAAAATGACGACGTCACTAAAATCTAATTCTTTAAGCTTTTTTGTGTGGCTTTCGATTAGGAAATAAGGAAGTAATAAATTAAAAAATATATATTTAAATATTCACAATTTAGTTTTTTCTTACGGCAAAATAAAATTGGTAATATGGTGTTATTAATAGGTTTTATGTGTTGCAAAAAACACACGTGTTCTTTGTAACGAGACTTGATTTCAATAATAATTTGATGATATTGATATTTGACTTTTGTCAGTAATGTGATATTATTTAGCGAGTAGTTTTTTCTTAACGTTAATTTCTCATCTAGTTTTGCATATTTTGTTTAAGTACCTATTAAAAAATCATTGTTATTTTGAAAAGAGTTATAAGTGTCGTGTTTCTTGCCGGTTTATCTTAACATTTCGAACACGGCGGTAGATTAATTTATTTATACTGACGATTTTTACTGGCACTTTTGTGAAGCTTACATGAATAAAGATGTTTTCTATTTTAATTTATTCTTTGTAACCTAAAACCTTCCTAGGTAAATGGAATATCTATCACAAAAATAATATTTTATTTCTAACTAGTAGTTCCTGAGATTAGCGCGTTCAAACAGACCAACAAACCCTTTAGGTTTATAATATTAGTTTAGATGAAGTTTCATTAATCCGACGAAAGACAAACTCTTGGTAACCCTACTCGCGACCCTTCGTAGAGTTATTGGAATCGGATTATGAGCGTAGATTGCGTTCCAAGTGGGTCTTCGAATTGTCAAACTCGGAAAGAACGGCTCTGGAGATGTAAGCTGATATTATCTGGGCATTAGAGAATTCTGATTACTTGAACTTCGGCCTGTTGTTAAGTAAGGTGTGGCCTGGGATTATTGGGAAGAAAGATGGCGATGATAGGAACTGGTGTAAAAATAGAAGTAAAAAATATTTTAAAGACACAGATTTTTTTAATGGAACAGTACACAGTAGTATACAGTGTTGCCTAATGTTTTTTTTATATTACTCACCAAGATTGACCTCATCCCGCATGATGATAAATTGCAATGAGGTCCTAGATTAAGGGTTACAAGTACAGCATAATAGTAGCTATTACTGAATTTTACGCCCTTACCTTGAAGGCTTGACCCCTGCTACTAATTTAGAAACCTTACTCACACGCAGGAACACAACAACACCGAAGTGATGGTAAGCACGAGAGGAACTTACATCGTGAAGACAACGGATTTGATACGTAATATCCTATCCGTTATCATCGTCATTCTTTAACCTTTCGGTGTGGGATTCGAACCTACGACCATCACCTATCGCGTGTGCATCTCTTCCAACTGAGTCAGATGATTTTTTTGTTTAACATTTTTCAAACATTATTTGAGTCTACAAATACATAAAAAGAACAAGCCTACTTTCTTTGTCTTTTAATCATTACAAACTACCAACAAACATTGGTTACTCAATCGGTTGGAGATATCTGATTGAAAATAAAGTCTGTGGTATTCCCCTCAGATAAACATACATACATTGCAGTTAAAAATGTTCAAATGGTGTACGACTTTATTTCAATTCAGTAAGGTTTGAATCACGATAACCTGGGAGTATAAGTTCCATCCTAGTGCGGAGGCTGTTCGTGACTATTCCTCGAATATGAGGTATTAGAATAGATTTAGTTCTAGCAGGACACATTGTATTAATTGAGAGGATTAGAACATTAAGAGATAACTTTTTTACTGTGATAATTAGGGTTCTGAATCTCAAAAAGAAAACTGGAACAATTATACCCTTTGTTTTTTTTTCTGTACGTCTGTAAGTGAAGACCATAGAGAGAACGTGAATCCACAAATAGAGAAGGGGACTAAAAATTGTATTTTGTCATTCTGTTAGATTATCCAAGATTATGGTATTTATTTTTGCATTTTCCACCTTATCAAAAAATGACGGCGATACAATGACGTCATAAGTTGGTATATTTTTTACCCACAAGTGACGTAGTAACGAGCCCCCATTTTTTTTAGTCAGGGAGATGCCTACACGCTGGCACTCTACCACGGGGAGATAGAGAGTTGTGTGTCGGACTTGAATCGACTAAAACCCCTGGGTGGTCCCTCTCTGCGCCAGTGGAGGTCGGTACAAATAAAAATAAAATAAATATTGGACAACATCACATACATTGCTCTGATTCTGCGGTAAGTAGCTTAAGCACTTGAGTTGCAGAAATCAAAAACAACGACGGTACCACAACACCCAGACTCAAGACAATATGGAAAAGATCGTTTCCCATATTGACCCGACCGGGGATCGAACCCGGGACTTCAGAGATGGCGCTCGCCAAAGTCAGGCCCGCTGGCCTCTCGGCTACGGAGGTATCCTGCAATGAAGCCTAACGCGGGCCCCCACCATTAACGGGCCCCCATTCCTCAACTTAGCATCGTTTTCTCTAAGTTTTTGCAGCCAAATAACAATCACATCGGCGATGTTGTGTCCTTACGTGTGAGTAAGGTTTCCAGAGCTCCTGGGGGTGCTACATTAGTAAACTCAAACTCAAATATTTCTTTATTCAAGTAGGTTACATGTAACACTTTTGAATCGTCATTGAATACAATGCAAAGTGATTCTACTTCCGGTTCAGAACCTATATATACCGAGAAGACACCGGTAAGAAACTCAGCAGATAAGTTACAGTAGCAGTATCTAACTTATAGCTATGTGTAGAACACTTTGGACCAAGTCATATAGTTTTATTTTGATGAGTGAAAAAAAGCATGAAGTATTATTTTATTTTAAGAGGTAAGCTGGAGCAGACCAGTCCCCAAAGGTGGCACCTGTTCACAAGCATGACGTATGTGCCAGCCATCGCTTCACTCAACCATGTTGAAGGGAATGTAACGACCCGCCACATAGCGCCACCACCCCAGTGACATTTTAGTGAGCATGACTAACTCCCAACTCCCTTTGGAAAGTAATTACAATTTAAGTCATCAAACCAACTATAGGACCCGGAGCACGAAGTAGTAACCTACCTACATCTTATTCTGTTAATTTGAGACTGCTTAATAATTCGTGATAGCCATGTCTATCGTACAAAATTACCAATTAACAATGTCATTTTGTCAAATGAAAATTAAAAATATCGACATGTCACATAATTAAAATAAAAGAAAATAATAATTTATGTCTACTTATGGTATAAAATTAAAATTAACAATGTCATTTTGTGAAATAATAAATTAAATTATCGAAACTGGCGCTTAATTAAAAAGACAAAAAAACGTTTCAAAACATGTGTTGTCACGTTAATTAATATCAGGCCAAATATCTTTATCATTGAGATAATCATTTACTGTATAATAGCCTTTTTTCATAAGTTCATTTTTAACATAGAACTTGAAACTTGTGCGTAGGCAAGTTAACAATAGTTTGCGGTAATTTATTGAACATTTTTATGCTTAACCCAACGAATGAATTTCCAATTTTATGGAGTCTACGATTTGGAACAGCAAGTTTATGTTTATTTCGGGTGTTAAATCGATGAATGTCTGATTTTTTTGGAATTTTGTGCAGGTTTTTGTGAACGTGCAATAAACAATCGAGTATATATTGCGATGCGACTGTTAGTATATTAATCTCCTTAAATCGCATTCGCAGCGAGTCGCGGGGTCCAAACCTGTAAATGGCTCTAATAGCCCTCTTCTGTAAGATGAAAATAGACTGAATATATCGGCTGCAGACCCCCACAAGAGTAGACCATATGACATTATACTGTGAAAATAACTAAAATAAACTAATCTCGCTGTTTCCTCATCAGTCAGATGTCTAATTTTCCTAACTGCATATGCGGCTGAGCTTAGTCTTCCTGACAGAGCAACAATGTGAGGAGACCATTGCAGTTTTGAGTCCAAGATAATACCAAGGAATACTGTCGAGTTGATGACCTCAATAGGCTCATCACTCATTTTAATTACAGTGTTCACTTGTTTAACATTAGGCATTGTAAACTTTACACATTTAGTTTTTTTGGCATTAAGTAACAGATTATTTGTCGTAAACCATTGCGTTACTTCAGAAAGAGCATAATTAATATCATCAAAAGTTTGTTGGTGCCTATTTATTTTGAAAGTCCGCAAATAAAACTGTATCACACAAGTTTTTTGTGAAAAAAGGGAGCAGGGGTCAAGCCTTCAAGGTAAGGGCGACAAATCCAGTAACAGATTTATTATGCTCGACTTGTCGCCCTTAAGCTAGGCCCTCATTAACACTTAACATCAAACAGAATCAGGTGGGATGAGGTCAATCTTATAGTGTAATTTTAAAAAAAATACGTGTCAAATTTGTATAATAGCTTTGGAGCTGTAAAAGCGTTTGAGTCAAACAAATTCCAAATTAAAGGCATAAAACCTGTTTTTTAATCTTTCCCCAAAGTGAAAGCGGCTAACACAAAACCTAGATCTACGCTCAGACCTACCTTTACCCCCTTTTAACGCGAAATATCCAAAAACGACAGGTTATTTGAGTTGAAAAGAGAACATTAAATAGCATCAAATATCTTGAACAAAGTCTAAGAATCACTTGAGACAGATTTGCAATGAAGACTGGGCAATATTGTTGTCTATCGAAAAAAACACCGTGTTACGGAGCGAAGAGAAAGAGGGACAAGGAACTCAGAATAGGGTGAATAAAAATATATTTAAAATAAAAGTAAAGGAGAAAAATACAGTTGGATTGAAAGGTAAAAGAAGAAGAAAAATAATAACAAGAAAGTCAAATTGACATATTAAAAAGAATATAAAAACATAACGTTTAACTTATAAGGAGTTCGTAACATCCTCCCCTTTTTTATTAAAATAAGGAGAATGTTATAACGAGGGAGGTGGCAACCCTAGACAACATATAAAAATCTAAAATACGACTTCTGTCGGCGCGATGTTTCTTCTTAAACTGTGATGAAATCAGACGCATGTTTAAGTGCATCCCGAAGTGAGAGGCTCCATGAACAGTCATCACCAACGCAAATGTTCTTGCTTATCCAGATCTGCATTCGTATAAGTTTCCGTTTGTATAAATCAAGTAAGCGGATCCGACATCTCACACCTTTAGAAAAATGGCGGTCGGGAATAGTCTGCATCTGGTAAGAAAAGTCTGCCATTAACAGTAAATGGAGCATCCATCTTCATGGTAATAGTACGATTACAGGAACGGATCAACACAGCAATGAAATGGCGGTTCAGCAATAGAGAGTCCGCTTCAGCAACACAACAGGCGTGGTGTGAATAGCGCAGCGTCCCAGGACGTAGACCACAGTGCAGCGTTGTAGGCGGCGTAGACAACAGCGTCACAGGTGATACGGATGAAGACTTAAGGAGCGAGGCGAAGAGGAATGCAGCGCAGAGAAGGTAGCGGAGACAGCGCCAGTTGGAAAATATACAAGTTAATTAACAAACAATAACATGCACACCTCCACCGTGTTAAATATAAAACAATAAATTCTTAAAACCATTATTTTTGCAAACAAATTAAAAGGAAGGTTGACACTTGAAGAGTGACAAACATTGGAAATAAATTGCAAAACAACTACATATTTAATAAATGAATTAAATTTAGTGGACTGTATAATATAATAAAGTTAATGAAATAAAAATACTACCATAGTACATACATACCTAAATCCTTTTTTTGAAATTACATAACTATAAAAGCCCAATGTTGTGAACTCCCTCATATATTCACTAATAAAATCGGACTATGAACTAAAATTAAATAAAAGTAGAAAACGAACTTCTAATTAAAATTCAAATTAATATAATGTTATCAATGATGACATGAAATAGATAATATTTGATTGAAACAAACAAAATCAACTAATTGTTTTAATGTGTATAAAAAAAGAACTAAAATACAATTCTAACTAAGGTTAGTGTACTACGACTAATTCTACTAGTAATACTAAGCCGGCAGTTTAATTATTTTTTTTGCGGGCCTTCGGAGAACCCCTCCCGCTGTGGAAACCTCAACCACTCTAATAATTTGGTCTCGTCCAGGAAACAATCGAGTTACACGACCACGCGGCCACGTTCCTCTTGGCAAATTAGCATCCACAATAAGGACTAAGTCACCCACGGCGAGAGGGACCTCGTCACTGCTATTACTGCGACGAGGAATAAGTGTTGGGAGGTATTCCCGTACCCAGCGCTGCCAAAATATGTCGGCTAATCTTAACACTTTTCGCCAGGACACTCTTCCATATAAATCGTGAGGTTCGGCTTTTCCAAAATGATTTCCCGTGGATGAAGAACCAATGAGAAAATGGAAGGGTGTTAAGGCTTCCGAGTCCTCTGGACAGGCAGCAACGTGAGTGAGAGGCCTTGAATTTACAATGGCCTCAGCTTCAACTAAAAGTGTGGTAAAGACCGGTTCTTTGGGGGCTCTCTCTGACAATGTCCCTTTTAATGCACATTTGACTGAACGCACCAGTCTTTCCCACGCTCCACCCATTGAAGGTGCAGATGGAGGTATAAAATGCCATTCAATGTTTTGATTGACAGCAAATTCTTGCACTACTGGACCATATAATTCTCGCATGAATTTGGATGATCCTACGAAAGCCGTTCCATTGTCAGACCAGATTTGCTGTGGGTTTCCACGACGTGATGTAAATCTGCGTAATGCCATTAGCGAAGCATCTGTAGACAGATCATGAACGACTTCTAAATGGACTGCCCGTGTAGTAAGACAAGTGTATAATGCAACATACCTCTTTTCTTGTCTTCTACCAACAGTTACTTGTACGGGGCCAAAATAATCAAGTCCAACAAAAGAAAATGGACGGCGATAGCATGCTAATCGGACTGCAGGCAAATCGCCCATTGGTGGATTAAGTGGTACAGCTTTTCTTTTACGGCAAAACTGACAAGAATAGGCTACAGATCTAACAGAACTTCTTAACTTTAAAATCCAAAATTGTTGTCGAAGTTCATTTACAATAGTTTCGTGACTACCATGACCCAGTTTTCGGTGATAAAAATTTATCAAAAGTTTGACTACTGTATGACTACCATCTAGTAAAATCGGAAAGTTCGTTATACCGGTTAGTTCAGCAACAGCACTAATACGCCCTGAAAGTGTTATTAGCTCATCCTTTCCAAGTCTTACGTGAAGTTTACTTAGTTTGCTATGACGTGGCAAAGGTTCTCCCAATCGCATCGCGGCTAATTCCTCGGAAAATGAATCTTCTTGACATTTGCGTAAGACATGTAGTCTGGCAAGACGTATATCCTCAGATGTTAGTGGCAAAAGCTGAGCAATATTAGGAGCATGAGGCCTAATGACCGATGAGAATGAACCGTTTGCATTTATTCGTTCTTTTATTAGTCTAATATATTGATGTATACGCGCTGTTGCCCGCAATAATCTTAACCATTTACTGAAGCGAGATGAATCAACAGAAACCGATTTAGACAATGATGATGTGCTATTTGAATTAATGAGATATGAACGTAAGTGAACTTTGGCACTCGGTTTTAATTCATCTTTATTAATATTTGTATTATGAGACTCAATAGGCCATTGATCACAAGGCGATTTTAAAAATTCTGGACCGTTTATCCAACGACTATCAGGCAACAGAGCTCCTGGGTTCCCACGTGTGGCATCGTCTGCAACATTTAAAGCTGTAGGAACCCAGCGCCATTCATTCAAGGTTGAAAGTTCTAAAATATCAGCCAATCTATGCGCCACAAAAGGTAAAAAAGATCGCGCATCACTCCTGAGCCACCCAAGAACGTTTTTAGAATCTGTCCAAAAGAAACGCCGGGATGGTTGGTCTCTGTGAGCACTACATATGGTATTAGCCAATCGAGTAGCAATCATTGCTGCTTGCAATTCTAATCTAGAAATAGTTACCGGAGTTAGAGGCGCTACTCGTGCTTTACTGCAAATGAGTGAAAGTTGCACGCTGCCGTCGGAAAATACGAGACGCCAATAAGCTACTGCCACATACGCGAGCTCACTTGCGTCGCAGAATACGTGCAACTCGCGGTCGGTCATGTGAGCTTCTTTAAGGTGGGCTTCATTAAGATGGTAGCGTGGAACTCTAAGTTCAACCGTAGAAGTCATATCTGAAAGCCAACATTTCCAATTAAAAGCGAGATCCCGTGGCAGTTCCATGTCCCAATCAATTTTCCTACGCCAAACTACCTGAAAAATTATGCGAGCTCTTACAGTAACTGGGGCAAGTATCCCAAGAGGATCAAAAACACGCATCAAAGTAGAAAGTGCGAATCGTTTCGTAATTTTGTCCGTTAAAATGAGTGACGCTTTAAGACTATCAGCATTGAATCCTAATTCATCGGTTGACGGATACCAGAGAAGACCCAAAGCGCGGACTTTTTGAGAAAAATGTCCAACCTCAACCTGTTTCGTATCCCTACCGTCAAGTTTAAGCTCGGATGGTATAAGAGAGAGTGCCTCTGGCTTATTAGAAACCCAACCACGAACTTCAAAGTGAGCCTGTTTATTTACATGCACAACATCTCTAGCTAATCGAGCTGCCTTGTCAATTTCATTTAAACTACCTATGAAATCGTCCATATAGGTATCGTGAACGATTGCTTGAGCTGCCTCCGGAAATAAATCTTTATATTCTAAAGCGTTTTTATTCTTAATGTAGAGTGCTGTGAAGGGACTGGAGGCGGCTCCGAAAATCATAGAGGACATCCTAAATACAGAAAGTGGTTTGTCAGGGGAATCGCGCCATAAAAATCGTTGCGCATCCCTATCATCAGACCTAATTTTTATCTGAGGAAACATTTCTTTAATATCCGCTATCATAGCGACTCTGCCTTCACGAAACCGAAATATTATATCCAGTAAAGAGGATAATAAATCAGGCCCAGTTAACAAAAGCGAGTTTAGACTAACTCCTTGACAGCGAGCGGCAGCATCGTGGACGACGCGTAATTTTCCCGGCTTGTTAGGGTTAATAACCCCAAAATGGGGTAAATACCACATTCTAGGTGAATCTGAAACTGTTTGACAAGGTTCAGCATAGCCTTTTTCAATCATAGAGCGAACATTTTGCTCGTATTGCTTGGCGTATGCAAGATCTTTAGCAAATCGTTTTTCTAAAGTCTTGAAACGTGACAGAGCTAATTGGTAACTATTCGGTGTGTTAGTATTATCAGACTGCCATAACAAACCTACCTCGAATTGTCCATTAGGTAAGCGACGTGCAGTATCTTTCAATATTTGCGCGGCACGCTCATCAGCGGCGCATTGCTTTTGCTGTTTAACAATACCGATAGATTCGAGTTTGTAATTATCTTGGATAAGATTTTCTATCTCAGAAAAGTCATTTGACGTTGTACAATGATTGATAAAGTGAATCGGCTTAGTTCGGCTTGAGGTAAACCCAAATACTGCCCAACCTAATGGTGTCAGACAGGCGGCTGGTTGAGTTCGCGAACCATGACGTACCTCTTTGGGGCAAAGCAAATGCCAATTATCGATACCAATGATCAGCTTTGGCTCAGCATTTTCATATGGAAGATGCGAAAGGGACAAATGTTTAACATCATCTAAACAAACTGATTGACGAGCAATTCCTAAAGCTGGAACAGAACGAGCATTACTAATTTTGTAGCAGTTAGTTTCGTTGATTCCCTTAATAGAGAAATCAACATACTCTACTTCAGTCAACTTAGAAAGTCCACCCACACAATGAACCCTTAGTTGGGATTTGGTGCCTTGTACGCCTATCTGTTTAGATATTTCACTATCAATAAAAGTGCTTGAGGAGCCGTCATCCAAAAGTGCGTATGTATTAACACAACCTTTAGGTCCGCTTACCGATACAGGTACGACTTTTAAAAGAGTTTTGAATCTATCTTCAGAAACGGCATGAGCTACGATGTTTGAAGGTGACGAGGCAGATAAATCGGCACTAACTGGATTCAAAGTGGGGATTGCAGCTGAAGTGTTATTACTGATCACATTTAAGTTCGTCGCTAAAGATGAAGTGTCCGGATTTATGCCAGCCAATATTGTTTCAGTAACTGTATGAGTATTTACTGATTGAAAATTGTGCAATAATTTATGGTGTCTAAATTTACAGCCTGACACCTGACATAAAGTTTTAGAATTACAATTTTTATAGTCATGTGAGCCTTTTTTGAGACATCGACTACAAACTCTTTGTTCACGAACCCAGTTTAGTCTAGCCATAATGTCTAAACGACTAAATTTGTCACAATTGTCAATAGAGTGACATTGTTGACAGTAAAGACATGAAATTAATTTTGATTGTAAAAGGTCCGATGCTGCATTAATTTTACTTACAGATGCCGAATGTTGATTCCGAAATACAAAATGGTTAACACGGTTTGGTCTGAAGCTATTTTGGCTTGTTACCTTGGTGTTTTGAGGTTGACTTGTCAAATACGCCTCCGAGATTACACCAAAATCAAATTCAGTGGACACTTCTCTAGCTAAAAAGTCGGCCAATAGTTCGAGCTTCGTTTTGTGACTTGGGTTGTAGTGACGCTCTGCATAATCTCTCCAGCGTGCACGCATTGCGTGTGTCAATTTAAGGATAAGCGCGTTATATAAATCAGGCGACTCTAAATATGAGTTCTGGTTTAGAAATTTGATGACTAACACGCAACTGCGTACACGATTGGCGAAAAAATGCAAGTCCTTTCCTTCACTGTTTAATTTAGGCAATGCTCGAACCGTGGCTAGCTCCTGCAAAATAATTAGTTCAGGCCTACCAAATTGTACTTCTAACATATGAATTATGTCATCTGCATTATGTGCAGTGGCTAAAAGGGCGGCTACAGAGTCTCTAGCCGCACCGCTCAGTGCTTCGTTAACACGGGTTATGTTGGCTATGTTTGAGAATGCAGCCTTTGAAGCATCATATGCCCTTTTGAAAGCGAGCCAGTCTAGCGAGTTGCCGCTAAAGTGGGGTAAACGGCTCTCAGTCTTACCAACACACAAATCTTTGATGGTTTGTGCTAACAACAAAAAGTTATCATTAGAATTAGGATTAATAGATGGATGCGAGGTAGCACATCTTAAATTGTCCGCACCACTAGAAATAGGCTTAGCCGGCATCTGGTCAGACATCGCGAAGCGAGGCCGAGATAAACCAGGTACGACACCGGGGCCGGTGGTTGAAGCATTAGAATCAGGATTGAAAGGTGGATGGGTGGCACACGGTAAATTGTCCACAACACCAGAAGTAGGCTTAGCCGGCGTCTGGTCAGACATCGCGAAGCGAGGCCGAGATAAACCAGGTACGACACCGGGGCCGGTAGTTAACGCAACACCAGAAGTAGGCTTAGCCGGCGTCTGGTCAGACATCGCGAAGCGAGGCCGAGATAAACCAGGTACGACACCGGGGCCGGTAGTTAACGCTTGATTGACAGTATGCACCCATTTTTCCACCGCGATTTTACTTACGTTGCCTCCGTTTAAAGAGGCGTGACTTCCACTGCGACGGCTGCTCGAAGCGCGGGAGCTTCCACGACAGCTTTTGGATTCTAATTCAGCAAGCTTCGCACGCATTTCCAAGTCAAGAGCTTTACTTTCCGCATCTGCTTTGGCACGGTCTGCGTCCGCTCTGACACGGTCTGCGTCTGCAGCTGCTTTTCGCCGTGTAAATTCTGCTTGAATAGCTAATGAACGTGCCCGTATTGTAGCAGATGATAAACTAGAAGCTGAAACAGTAGAAATTGCCCCGCACTCGGAACTGGCGGTGGGGAGCACGGGCGCGGCGGCTTCATGGACGCCGGAATATGGCAACGACGTCGTGCCAGGATTTGGCGGTGAAGGCTCGACCGCGCCTGTCTCTAAGGCCCTACTCTGAGTCCTTGTGACCGGCATACTCGTCGATGAGATGAGAAGCCGGAAAAAATAAAAGTTAGAAAGCTGGATAAAATTTAAAAGGCGCGAATGGACCAAATGTTACGGAGCGAAGAGAAAGAGGGACAAGGAACTCAGAATAGGGTGAATAAAAATATATTTAAAATAAAAGTAAAGGAGAAAAATACAGTTGGATTGAAAGGTAAAAGAAGAAGAAAAATAATAACAAGAAAGTCAAATTGACATATTAAAAAGAATATAAAAACATAACGTTTAACTTATAAGGAGTTCGTAACACACCGGTCTATTCAATGCTTAACTGCAAAATTGGAGGCAAGTCATAATAGATCTTAAAGGTCGCAGTGACCACAGTTCACTGGAAAATGTACCTTTATGATAATAATCATCCACTGTAGGGCAAAGTTCTTCAGCAAATAAATCATGTCATATGTGAAATAAAATCTAAACAAAACCCTGATATGTTTAATTAGAACATCTTGGCTTTGAAATTGTCAATTATATAGTACCTTTTATTTGATACCTATATTGAGAGTACTGTCAATATATGTATGTAATCCGCCATTTTGTGGCAGCGGTCATTTTGGACTGACTTCCATTATCAGCTAAGCGAAAAAAAACATATAAGCATTTCTTACGCTCGAAAATGGTACCACGAAAAGTAAGGCACGGTGGGCGTGGCTTAAAAAAATTAGCTAGCGCCGGTGCGTATGTACTTTTTCCACAGAGGCCGCGAGTCATAGGCGCGGATTAATCACAGCGAGCGTTCCATCCCATTCAATGAGATGATGTAACAAACGACATTAGATAGGTAACCTTTTAACGAACGTCTTTTGTCAACATAACCGTAGTCACGAGCTGACTCTAGTATTTCGTATTAACTACTAATAAAAAAATTGTTGCGTTTTGACCCGTTAAGTTATTGTAAAATACATTTTTTTTACATAATGTTTCCAGAATGTTATGACTGCTTTTGTCTATCAACTACACTATCTTCTTACACGTATATAACCAATTAAAATAAAGAGACTTATTAGTTTTCTCCTCAGTCGATATAATCGAAAAAATATTTATCGACATTGCAAGCACTGAAATTCCATTACCACCCCGATATAAATATTGTCGACCTGAAGGCGGGCCGGCATATTCGACTTGATAAATATGTATCGACTGCGCTGCACCGACTAAAGTGAAAATAAGAATACCTATTTTATTTGTGCAGTCGGTCGCACCCTTCGTAGTATACACTTAATCTAAATACAGTCTGGAACTTTGATACATGTTCTGGTTCATTGATGAAAGACTGAGTTAAATCATGGAAAACAATTCTTGTTACTTTTCTGTCACAGAGAAAAACAATGTGTCTCATTTGAATTTAGAAACTAGAGTTTTCGAACAATGTTCATAGATTGCTCTGACTGTTCTTGGAATTGCAGTATCATTGCGTTTTTACTTAAATATCAGATAATTACGTTCTAAGGTTTTGAATGTATCTGGCTCGAAGAAAAACTGTCGATTACAATGTCAACCCACAATACAACCTGTACAATAATAGTTTCCAATATGTATTTCAGAAACATAGTTAGTAGGCTAATTTGATAATTAAAATTCAAACTCAAAATCTAGGAATATTGTTAATGTCTGTGTCCCTGAATGGGACCTCTTTTTTAATGTTATTTTTATACTTTTTTATACTGTTTTTTGATACATTTTGCTTTTGTCGGCTTTGATCTGTCAGAAAAATTACCGGGTTTAATATTTATTAAAATACGTTAGAACCCAGGTACGTTTTATAATAGTATGGATAGTAAGTTAACATTGAAGACACACCTCAATTTGTTAAAAATTAATAGGATTTTTGGGCAAATGAATTTTGCCTTAAAAATATAACGAAATGACTCGTCAATAATAAAAATGACAGCATTCTCGAACTTCGTTTTAATTGAAGTTACAATGTGAGAAGCATTCGCACTTCACCAAAATAAAGGTTGACCAGCGAGCAAATTCAAACCTAACCTTTGACATATACCGATTTAACATATGTCAAATCGGTATATACGTTTACCTATCTAATATCAGTAAAACCAATAGCTTCCTGACTGTTACATTTTGTATTGTAAGGAACGTATGTTCTTTACTAAAAGTGGAAGTACTTCCGCCGAGCTAGGTGTTATCTGCTCGGGGACCAAGGCCCAACTACCATTCTTGGTTTGTTGTATATATACTTAGTGGCGACGAAAACTCTGATATCGCGATGTAGGATATCGATGTCACGCATTACGTATGGAGCGTTGTTTACTACGCCAATTCTGCTGACGCTGTATTTGTGTCGACTTGTAGGTCATGTCGTAGGTCGGCACAGTACTCCCCCCCTTTGGAGTCCAAGCACGTGCCCGATGCGTGTAGTTGCAGGGAGGCAGCTGCTGCTACGCCGGTGTGGACCAATGACTCGGTCGTAGGGCTGCGATGGCCTGCTTCATTACACGGGCCCGGAACCAGGTGGCTTTGTCAGCTGAGGTGGTCCGGTGCTCTTGTCGTGGCTAAGCTGGCTGTTGAGGGTATGGAGACATGGCCTGATGCGAAGGCTCCGTTCTTCAAAGGCTGCTGATGTTCAGCTCAGTCGGGGTCACCAATGTAAGGAACGTATGTTCTTTACTAAAAGTGGAAGTACTTCCGCCGAGCTAGGTGTTATCTGCTCGGGGACCAAGGCCCAACTACCATTCTTGGTTTGTTGTATATATACTTAGTGGCGACGAAAACTCTGATATCGCGATGTAGGATATCGATGTCACGAATTACGTATGGAGCGTTGTTTACTACGCCAATTCTGCTGACGCTGTATTTGTGTCGACTTGTAGGTCATGTCGTAGGTCGGCACAGTATGTTGTGTTATTTTATATTGTATGTGTGATAGTGCAGACTCATAAATAACAAATTCAGCGGGAGACGGGTCGGTGTTCTGTGAAACTGCATGAGTATTTACGAAGAGCGTTAGAAGGACATGACTTGAATGGGACTTACCTAAGATTTAGTACAGTCTACGGTACAGTAACTGTGGAGTTAAGTTACGTAAGAATAATCTGTTTTTTAGGGTATCAATAAAAATGGATTCTAAATATTTTAAAGATATAGAAATTATTCATCTCCCCTTGCGATGTGGGAATCGAACCCACGACCTTCATGTATCGCGCGTGCTGCTCCTCCAACTGAGCTAACCGTAAGTTATCGTAGGCGATTAATTTTTCTGTTGTATTATAACCGTTAGCCTCCGATAAGTGCCCTCTGTCGAATATGTTTAGAACTACATACTCATCGGCCCGTGGTACATTTGTTGCAGAAATGTTTGAAAATCATGCAATCGAAGACACCTTCTGTTTCTTTAAAATTATTTAAAGTTTGCTGGTGCGGCGTGAAATTTCCTGTACCTAAAATATTACAGCTACCAAAATCGAAACGATCACACGAAATGTTTCGTTTTTGAGAATAATAAAACATTTAGCGGTTAAAACGTGGTTTTTTGTGTAGATAAATATCTATTTTTTTATTTAAACACTCTTTTGCAACCGAAGTCAGTTATATCCAAACATTTACATTTATTTTCTTATCTAAATGGCAATACATGTTACTCGTACATGGTATTTTCTGATTAGGATTTTATAAAATTTACAGAAACCATCTTTTCAGTCACTATATATTTAATATTACTGTGCATTGTATTAAAAAAACAATTCAAAAATATTGCAATCTACGAGTAACTAACTGAAAAAATATATATTTAACTTTGATCTTATTAAAAATTGACATGAAAAAAAAGGTCGTTCATATTGATATATATTACTTTTTGCACTCCATAAGTAAGTTATGATGTTACATATTGTAGTTTCTTAAAAACTAAAAGTACAAGTTATCAATGACACCACAAAAATCCAATACAAAAGACTCGCTTCCAAGAATCTTACTATTCCAACTACGGCATTCCAGCTTATTATCAATTTCCAATTCCAATATCATTGTGGCTGCATCCCATAAATTCCAGAGGGCTAGCAGCCTCCCATCTCCCCTCAGCCTCAGCCGCAGCCCTCTTTATATCTGACTGATTATATTTCCAGGCACTTTGAAGCATTGAACTAGTGATGCAATAGATTAAGTCTTTTAAAACGTTTAGGAAAAATACTTGACTCGATACATTAATATCGAGTCAAGTGCCATATTAGTGAATTTTCACGTAATGTAGCTAAGAACTTTGACACACAAATAGAAAACTTATCACAAGTGTAATCAGATTTTTGGTAAAATAAACATGATACTACGCAACATAGAAACGTACTAAAGTTACCTTGTAGTGCATTTAAGCCCTAATTGTTAAAATACTTAATTTAAAAAAAATGAAGTAAGTAGTAGTATATTGAATTGTTAGTTCTTTTATGAATAACATCTTTCGTTTCAATATTTTTAGTTTTTTAAATTAAGTAATGCATTCTGTTATCTTATCAAATATGAAATACTGTATTCTTCATAAATTCTTGGGTTATGTTACTTGAATAATTAAATCTGTTAAAAGACTGAGTACCTTACATCACTTCAGTAAACGGAGTGCTAGCCAGAGATTGCAGTCTATTGATTGGATTAACTTGAATGCATAATCCATAATAGGGATGTTTCTGGCTTGTCGACAGGCTCTAACGAAGTTTACTTAGTGGAAAACCTTTCAAGATACTAAAAGGTATTTTTAATAGTATTGTCCAGACTAAGTATGAAAGGTTAATGTAATGTTTGCAGTTTTTGCATCGATAACGTTTCTGGCGTTTATGAAATGGCAGCAGACTAACTTAGTGCAGTGAATTCTTATTTCAGTAAGGAAATAAAATGCTGCACTACATTAAATTTGCACATAATGATGTTTTCAAATCAAATATCTTATCCATATTTGTGATATACAAGTAAATTAAACATTATCAATAAATGAATCAATAAATTGACGACCTCGGTGGCGCAGTGGCTAAGGTAGGCGCCCAAAGCGCGTAAGGTCCCGGGTTCGATTCCCGGTCAGGTCAATTTGGAAAACGAACTTTTCTCAATTGACTTGGGTCTGGGTGTACTGGGATGACGCCCCCAGTTAGTATCCGTCGTCTGGTACTCATAGTACAAGGGAAAACCTTAGTTTGAGACCAGGCGATTGGTGTGATTGTCTGGCGCATTTATTAAATATTGTGATCAGCCGTGTAGGCATATTAATATTAACCATATTATTACAAAAATATATGACATTATAAAATACAATTCAATCATATTAAGAAAAGTACGTTACATACAATTCATAAAAAAGTCCAAAATGTTCCATTATAATGACATAAAATCGATTTTGTCAATTTTTTAATGAGACAATTAATGTCATTTAGGTTCAGCCAGTGATGATAAATCAATTAATAAAAAAATAGCCGACATAGTAAAATAAGTGATTTGGCAAAAATTTCAACTACCTTTTGCTAACTACTCTTCTCTTTCTTCCTTAGATTGCATACATCCTTCTTTATAAGCTAATGGTGAGGTCAAGCCGTTTTTCGTTTTTCTTCTACAGGGTCCCCTTTAACGAAGCTCGTGCTCTTTGACCCTGGAAGTTGACCTCGTGTTTTTGCATCAATACCGAGGTACTGACGCATAAACAGGCGCTGCAGCTGTTTGTAGGCAGTATCCGGCTTCACACACCGCCTCTATAGGTTTTAAGGCCAGAAACAATTCGCAGACAAAAGTAAATTGACGAATATATTCACTATACATGAGCCTCGTCTATAACTGAACATCATTCCAAATGATGAAATCACCGGGATCCATATTGTTTGTTGAAGTTAACTGCCTCAACGGTTTACTAGTTAGGGTATTGGACTTGTTACAGGATTCATCGAGGGCTCAGAGCTTCAATGCCCGAGCTACAATGGATGCAGCATTAGCGACCGCAGATTTAATTTTGCTTTATATTGAACTAGCGGGGACCCGCGATTTTGTACGCGTGGAATTAGTATTTTCTAGCAAAAATTTTCTAAAAAAACTATCACTGCTTTCCCCTCTATGAAATATTCGTATAATGGATCCTGACGCCGAAGACTTCCATATGAATAATCTGAGTTCAGGTATCATAGGGGACCGGGAACATTGTTCAATTGCGGCTTATTAGCGGTCAGCGATAAAAAAAATTGAGAACCACTATTCTAAAGGCACGTTGTACGGTTTGCCATAATTGATGCAACCATTTGTTTGTCATAATTGATGCAACCATTTGTTTGTCATAATTGATGCAACCATTTGTTTGTCATATTTGTTGCAACCATTTGTTTGTCATAATTGATGCAACCGTTTGTTTGCCATAATTGACGCAACCGTTTGTATGCCATAATCGATGCAACCGTTTGTTGAATTTTCCTTCGTTTAATCGTCATTCACTGTTCATATTATTATATCTGTGGTTCATATCCTACTCTATTTTTATACTGCTCGATTAGACGGTCTATCTTCTAAATATCATTTACCATCAAATTTTCAAGATTTTTTTTTTTTCTATTTTTAAAATATTAAAATATTTCTACTCTTATAGTGTGGGTGTGTTTTTTGTAAATATTTAGCCACGTTTGCAGTTTTAACGCTGCACGTGTGACCCAGACCTAAGGCAGTGCAGATGTCACGGCTACTGTAATGACCCCGGTCGCAGCGTTTCGCCCGCTAGATTTAAAGCCTTGTATATTTGACACTTGATTTATGTTCTTGAATATTTTATACGAAAACAACATACAGGAGCCTAATTCCTCTCGTATTTCGTGACGCACGACCTCTTTGGACTGCGGCTAAATCCGTTGTATGCTCTTTCTGTGCTACTTTTTTAACTCTTATGTTTTGGATGTGACTTCAGAGCAGCTCGGTGGCGCAATGGTTAAGTAAATGCTCTTAAAGCAACATACTATCGCCTAGTCCCAAAAATATAATGTTGGTGTAATTTCGTTAACTTCAGTGTCGCATTGGTTGAAGAAGATTCTTGAAGCGCAAAAGATCCCGGGTTTCAATTTCTGCCACTTCCAAAACACTAAGATAGCGCAAGAGATTTCGAGTTCCAGTCTCGTTAGTCCCAAAAAATCCTTTAAAAGAGAGCGAATTCGCTTCAGCTCTGCCCACGAATTCGTTCGCGTGGACTACATCCTTTCATGGCCGGTTTTACCCCTTTCTCCCCTAATATTCGAAACAAAAAGTAGTCTATATTTTAATTTAAGTTTTGAGCTATATTTGTGCCAAATTTCATATCTCTAACTTCAAAAATAAACATTTTTCCATATAAACTTTCAAAGGTGGTATTACCCCTCTCCCCCCCTTATTTTCCAATAAAAAGTATACCAAATTTCATCAAAATCGGTTGAGAGGTTTAAGCAGTAAAGCGTAACAGACAGACAGACAGACAGACAGACAGAGTTACTTTCGCATTTATAATATTAGTAGGGATAGTAGGGATTAAAACTCTTTTTTTTTTCTCCTCTTACTTATCTTACTTGATTGGAAAGAGACCCAAAATAGTTATTTATCTTCCAAAGAAAGATATTTTATTTTATTGAGATCGAGTCTGACGCTTGTGCAGGTAAATTTGGGAAAGGTCCCCCAACTAACTTACGTATCGCGCGTGCTGCTCTTCCAACTAAGCTTGGTTAACTCCCGTAGTGCGGGTTTGAATCCCACACTAAAAGTGGATATTAAGTTCTTTTGTTTCTTGTTAATTAAACTCCTCCTTCATGGTTGCCTTCTAAAGGAAGAAACATCTTGCGGGCCAGTTCAGCGATGCTAACGGATATGATAAATCGGTATCAAATCCGTTGTCATTGCAATGTGGGTTTCTATCCTGCTTTACAACAGGCTGAAGCCAATATACTGCGCTTCTTTATAAAAAAAATATATATAAAGTTCGCCCATAAGGCGTCATGCACTTATAAACAGACATCTGTACAACTAACTTTACCGTGATGGGTATCAATCTTTTAACCGAATCCCTGACTTCAAAAACGTGTTTGGAGACCACCATGCTGTGATAAATTAAGTTTATGTAAGCTAAAATTGTCTACTTAATGTCCTTGGAGCCATTACTAGTGTTACATAACGCGATGAGTGTCGCATTAGTCTAAGTGTTATTCGGAATTAGCGCCATTGTTGGTGTCAGGAACAAACACAAATTTTCATACTTTGTAGTTTAATTTTATTACGAATAAAATATATGCCGTATTTGTATCTTAAGAGAATATATGTCTATGAAATAAATTTACCGATGCGATTTGTGAATTTCCGAAAATGCTACAAATGTGATTATATAAGTGTTAGATATTATTCTGAAAATTTGAATGCAACTTAAACATTTTAATAGAAAAAATAATTCTTAAAAAAAAAACACGAGACAACCTTTACCCGGCAAATATAAATATAGGACAAAATCACATACATCTAAATCTGCTATAAGTAGCTAAAACATTTGTGTTACAACAATCAGTAATACCGACGGTATACACGACCCAACCCCGAGACAATATAGTAAAATTCGTTTTCCAAATCGAACCGACTGGGCGCCGAACCCGGAACCTTATATATGGCGTGAGGCTAAAGTCCAATCCACTTGCTTCTTGGCTACGGAGGTCGTCCAATATTCTGGATTCACCAAACATTTTCATGTTGCAATCATTTCTCTCGCAGATTTTCGTCTAAAAATAAGTCGACGATAACTAAATAATCCGACAGGTACATATTCTAACATTTCCTAAGGACACTCAGCTTTTCCCCAAAGTGGCCTCCAGAAAAATGGTCTTACGGAACCAAATATATTATTAGAACTACATATGTGGGTGAGAAGGAAAACAGGCTACAGTCTGTTCATTTTGGGACACGCGCTCCCTAAACGGATTTATTTGAGCAACAAGTTACGGGTGAACAGCTTAGTGGAGGCCGTTGCAGTAAGGAAGAGCACCTTCAGCTTATGCAAGCCTGGTCGATTAGGATCCGGAATACGTCACATTTCTCGCATGAGCCGATAAAAGCAGCGATACTGTTGATTGGCTGGTACTGCGCTTGTATTTTCAATCAATCAGCATTTCGCCAACTGAATTTCGTCGATCTTGAGGTTTCAAAAGAATTTTTAGATTTAAGAATGTTAATTCTTCTAATTATGAGTAATTGTACAGATTTGCGTGGAAAATATAGTTGAATATGAAGGTCCTGGGTTCGCGCCCCGCACCGCTAGCGGAGATGAAATTTTTCTGTTTCATCAAATAAGATGTCGACGACAGGCCGGTAGCAATACAACCTTATTTTTTTATTATACCTTTTTACATTACCATTTTATTATTTTAATATACCTTTTACATTTTAAAGAACCTTCTATTCATACAGTTCACATAAGAAGATAAGTATGTTTTTTCCTACCTGCTTATAAGTATTTGCTATTGATGATGGCTGCGAAGCCTTATCATCTTCACCGAGCTTTGAAGAGAAGTAGGCATCTACACACAGTATCTGTATCTCCGGCGACAAGCCAAAACTATAAGTTTCTTTACTGTCTTTAATCTACTGTGACCCAGTTTTTGTATTACGTAATTCCTATAGCCCAAACTAGTTATGGCACTTTTGACTGAGTTATTCACTTTGTTTCGGAGGAGAGTGGCAAGTTCATCAGATGTCTGCGAAGTTTCTGCTTTAATCAAAAGTCGAACTGTAAGTAGAATTCTACTTTTGCACGCATGTTTTGCTACAGATTCATCCACTTGGAATGTTAGTTTGAACTGATCACACAAATTACACCTTAAGGGCAAAATGCGATCTTTTTATTAAGACTCCGCTACTGTCGTCCCCTTGTGTGCCTATTTATGCCTTTCTGCCTGTGTTTACTAATTTATTTTTAATTAATCCTCCATTCTCTTATCAATAACTTGTTCTTTTGGTGTTTACAAAACTACATGTAAAACCAATATTTATTTATGAGGTTGTAGCATCATTGCGCACAAAGGCATTTGAGCAAGTGTAGAGCTCATCGTGTACGAAGATGTCAACTGATTTTCGATTAATCGATTGTGTCCACTCCAAATAGTCTAAAAATCGATTGCACTATCGATAGTATTGATAAAATCAATTTAATCGATAGTATTGTCAAATGTAAGCAATTATAATCTAATAATTGTTATCTAATAATTAATATCGACCTAAAATTATCGTATCGAAGTAGTATCACTTCAAAACTTGATATCGATACTATCGATTATATCGAATATATTGTATTTGACTTCGCATTATAATATTAATTAAAGATAGGTATCGATATAATCGATTGTATCGATCTTATCGATACTATCGAATGTCACATCGATTGTTAGATTATTTGGGTACCTTTTTCATAATCAATTAATAGTCGATACACAATCGCATCGACTTTTTTTGATTCTTGGTGTCGATGTGAGTGGTGACATCTTTTGCTGCAGTTGCCTTTAATACCATACAAGGTGAAATAAATACTATGAATATGACTATAAAAACCGTGATAGTCAGATAATAATATTCGTGACCGACTATAGCAACTGGTGGACGCTTCAAATACTCATAAAATATTTAGTTTCACATATTCATCCCTACTTGTATTATCTACTATATAAAAATAAGTCGGGTTTTCCTTCCTAACTCTATAACTCCAGAACGCACCAACCGATTTCCACGGTTTTGCATTCGTTGGAAAGGTCTCAGGCCTCGTGAGGTTTATAGCAAAGAAAATTCAGGAAAATTTTCAACAGAAAAGCGGGAAAATCCTCTAAGGCAAAACGAAGTTCGCCGGGACCGCTAGTAGTATTATAAATGCGAAAGTAACTCTGTCTGTCTGTTACGCTTTCCCGCTTAAACCTCTCAACCAATTTTGATGAAATTTGGCATAGATATACGTTGAACCTCAAGAACGGACCTAGGCTACTTTTTGTTAGAAAGTTAGGAGGGGGGGTAATGCCACCTTTGAAAGTTTATATGGGAAAATGTTATTTTTTTAAGTTAGAGATATGAAAGTTGGCATAAATATAGCTCTATTAAAATATAAACTACTTTTTGTTTCGAATATTAGGGGAGATAGGGGTAAAACCGACCATGAAAAGATGTAGTCCACGCGAACGAAGTCGCACTGCTAGTAAAATTATAAAACTAATGGAGCAATGGGCAGGCCACATAGCTAGTCTGTGGTAGTTATGGCTGAGCCGAGTTTCCTGTAGCATCACCATTAACGGCGATGAGGTCCAATCGGGGGTTTTAGTGGGTAGTCTTGCCCTTCTCAGGGCGGGGAGTCCCACACACGCCGTCACTTCCCTCGGGTGGACTGTACGGTACATCAATGTATTTCCCCTCGTTATATAAAAAAAAAGGCCACATAGTTAGTAGACCCAATGGTCAAAAGGAAGGCAAAGTAAAGGTTCTAGAATACCAACCAAACGTACCGGAAAAACACCATACGAAAAAAATACAAAGTTTTAAATCAATTCAGAAAATGCTATTAATTAAATTAATTAAGTTTTTTTTACGACAGTACCATAAAACACAGACCTGAGACATCATAGAAAAGTTCGTTTCCCATATTGACCCGACCGGGGATCGAACCCGGGACCTCAGAGATGGTGCGTACAAAGTCCGGCCCGTTCGTCTCTCGGCTAAAGGAGGTCGTCGTTTTTAATTTTTACAGTTTTGTTGACCATTGAATACCAACAAGAACAACAAAAAAAAACCATCTTTCCTTAAGGTGCTTTCGGGTTTATTTTTAAATTTAAAGTTCGCAAGTGCAACATAAAAAAATATAAAAACTCTAATTAACTAAATACCAAACGGACCCGTATCCTAACACGTCCTAATGTCCTGCGAATAAGAACTATTTTTGAACTATAAGTTGAACCTTGAACTGCTGTCAACTGTACCTGACTGTACGTTATGCGTCTTTGTGAAAAATTTCCAAGACCCAACCTATACCAGTTTTTTCGGGCTCAAACACACGAGAAAGTTTCAAAGCAAACACATTACGTGGCGGTCTAAAATCTGCTTAACAAAGGAATTGTGTCGGCGAAAAAAATCTAAAAGAAACAATTTCCTTTCAGAGTCCACCCGAAACTCTTCAAATTCAATATATCAGGGCACGCCAGACACTTATAAGTTTTCACAGGTTCCCGACGAATCCTTCCTGACCCGAGGAAGTGGTTATTACCATAAAAGCCGATAAAGCGTAAGTAGGTATCGTTTAGAAGGGTTCCGTGCCCTCCTTATGTTTTAATAACACATTTTTTTTATTTAAATGAGAAAAAAGTTTTGGCTGCATAGCCTCCTTTATGTACTCTAGATATAAGGTCAATTGTATGTATGTATGTGTTTGTTTTATATAATATTACAAATCTGAAGAAACGTTTTGTTTGTCTGTTTGCACGCGATAATCTCAGGAACTACTGGTTTTGTTCCTGCGTGTTTTCCAGATCTCTTGGGCAGGGGTCACGCCTTCAAGGTAAGGGCGACAAGTCCAGTAACAGCTTTATTATGCTGTACTTGTCGCCCTGAAGCTAGTACCTCACTTAACATGGTGGGATAAGGTCAATCTTGAAGGGCAATTTAAAAAAAAAATACCGGCCAGAAAACTATGCAGTTTTCAATACAAAGAAGGTAAACTTAAAACTAATTTTTAATGCCAACTAAGAGACAATGTTTAGTTAGTTAGTACGTGTGTTGGCTCGTATTTTTCCAGTGTATTTATCATGTACGGTACCCTAACATAGATAAACAACGGCTCGGGTCGCGGGTCCTGTCTTCCGGACAGGGTCGCGTCTGGGAGACGGCTGATGGGCCATTACTGCCTTCCGCGATGAGCTTGAAGGACCTTTGTGATGCGCAGCATGGCGTATGTAAATTATGATCGTCTTAGATTGCCGATATTGTGTCAGCAGCCTCTTAAGCTAAAGTGCCTTGCGATTTTTTATTGAAACACAAACATACTTTGTTATATTTGTTATAGCAACTGTACTAATTAGTGCTCGCAAAACATTCCATGAGTATTTTAGTTGTTATAATGAATAACACTGCTATACAGTCATTTTGCGGAAGGCATACTTGAAGTCAATTTTGTATAAGACGAGTGTGCTGATAACGGGAAAAATACCAGAATGGTCAAATTGACTCCAGTTTTTGAGATAAACGCTTCTAACATTTTCCATAAAATGCTTCAATAAATGGGCCAAAAGATATATTTAAAATTTATTTTTATTGTTTATCTTTACAAAAATACACAAAAATAATAATAGTTTGGGGTACCTTTAACTAGAATAAATAAATGAAGATCATGAAGAACTTTTTCTTTGGGATTTTCTCTTATTTACTTTGTCAGGACAATCTCTTTTCAAGTGTAATGTAAGAAGATGTTTCTTAGAAACATCTTCTTCGAACTCACTTCTACTACTGCTCGACTGACCGCTTGATCCCTCTAACATTTCAAAATCATCACAATTTGATGTAGATGGTCTTGAAACCACTGGAATTGGCAAATAAGCACTGTGAGATACTGGAGTTGTAACCGATTTCACACTCGGGTAAACCCAAGTACGTTTTTTGTACCGGTTCATACCTTTAACATTTACGGCACAAAAGTAACAGTCGTTTAAGTGATTATTTGGCTCATTCCACATCATCGGCACTCCAAATTGTAACCCTTTACGTCCTCCTTGGCTCCAGTAACGCAAAGATTCTACGCACGGCCTGCACACGATGTTTGGCACCCAATATTTATTCCTTTTCACAAGTGGTATCCCGAAATATTCTCGGTAGACTGTTTATACAAACTCTGTAATCTCTTTTCTTTGCTTTTGTAAACTAAACTTGCCACAAATAAAGCAACAACTGTTAGGATCGTTTAAACAAGGTTTCCGTGGAAAACTCATGTTTTTGAAAGGAAAAATGCACTTTAACACAAAACAACCGATTTATAACTGATAACTACAGGGTCTGATAGCTATAAAGTTAAGTTGTTGCAAATAAATCCGTGAAAAGATAACAAACGTAAGTGAAAACAAATCAATGAACCACAATGTTTGTATGGCAGTTTGAAATTTTCAAGTTACGTTTATCTCAATAACCAGAGTGAATCAAAAATAAATAAGCATGCAGCGTGAAGGTCTAATATGATTATTAACAAAAACCATTAACAAAATCCCTGCCGCTGTTTTTTTTATTTTTTTTGTATAGCAGTGTAATAGATGGCGGTGTACGCTTTTAAATCGCGCAAGCGTTGTGTTCGGTCAAACCAATATAGGCTCATCACTGCACACTCATTGTAATTTAAGGTTTTAAGAAATGACGAAAACCCTCCGCTCCTCCACTAGCTCAATGAAGATGAAAAAAGGCCTACTGCGGCCATCATCATCATCTATTAATATTTTGTTCATTAACTGATCAATTAATTTTCTTATGTGTAACTGTAAAATTGACCATTACACTGTGAAATGTTGGTCCTAGACTTGCTTGTTTGACTGCTATCAACGTAAATAGACCAGTATGACATTTTCGTGGGTAACCGTCTAATATTTATTCAACAAGTAGCCTGAAATTATCATACAGTAGAGTGGCCCAACTATCGATAGTGATACTACCATATATATTATATATTATATCATACTATATATTTTGTTGATAGAGCCACACCCTACTCACCCTTTAGTTTGTAGATATAGGGTGACCACTGCAAACCAGCGTGGTTACATTTGGGCCTCCTATCCAAATGTACTGCATAATGCTGAGTGGATAACCTTCTTGGCACATTGTACACTTAAAACAATGTATTTATCTATGTAATTGCTGTTAAATGTTTTGTGCCAAATATTTCTTTCTTTCTTTTCACTAATTACGACTGTACGGTAAGAAATACTATGGAAATGATGTCCACTTTTGATAGGTTAACTCTTATAGACAGTTGCACATGAAAATAATATTAGTAAAAAGGGCTACTAAAAATAAATTATTTCACAAATAAATGGATCTAGAACATATCACTTTATGTAAGATATAAATCTAACTATGTGTATTTCATATAAGTTATATAGTGACACATACTTTTTCTGAAAAAGTAGTGTCGAGGTTCTAGCCGGTTCTACTCGATATCAAATACCTTTCCCAACAAGGCAGTAGAAAGCTAAACTTGTACTGAGATTCATAAATACTTTTGTAAAACTTACATGAATAAAGATGTTTTCTATTCTAATCTATTGTTTTTTTTAAAGAGGAAGTGTCAATTTTCTGTCCTTTCAATCCTTGTATTACGATTGGTGATTTATTGTTTGTTAATAAAAATAAAATAAAAATAAAATCGTATAACACAATTGTAATCCATGATAAGCCGATTAACCTTATAGCAATTTGGTGGATATTTTTATCCTAAAATAATACTCAAAGGAACATGATCCATTATTTCCCAATAACTCTTTCAAAGCATGTAGGGTTGTTGCTTAAGATGCGAGTGTTTTTATATTTAAAAAAAAATAAAGTTGTCCACGGCGACTACTGAGGTAATTGATTGCTCGAAATGTGAAAGGACTTAAATCTTGATCAGATTCTGCTAAGCGTACGAAATTGTAGGTGACGAATTTACAACCTATAAGCCTTTGGTTGCCGCCTTCTTCTGAATTAGTTTTTAATTACACTACTACCTACTGCTAATGAGCACGCCATACATTCGTTGCAGAAATATTTGAAAAATCATATTTACTTGATATGTAAGTCGATATATTTTTTTATGATGCACCACACCGGTGTAACGAATTTATTTATTCCTTTATTAAATGTAATATTTCTATGGATTTCGATCCGAAGTAAATGAATTCATTTTTTTAAAATGTTATGAATTGCAGTGATCTGTTTCTTTTTTAGTTCTAAAAATAGCCAAAAAATCAACCAAGGTGGATTTTTGCATCACATGAATACAATTCGTATCACACACCCCTACCCGCCATCACAAATCAATATTCATCCCCGCCATTCTAATTTGACCCGGGGACCCGGCAAGCCAGCCAATTTCTCCCGTTGATCGAAATTTTTGATATAGGTCGAAATCTTTCACCGTAAAGCCTATTGTCAAATATGATCGGCCCGCGCGGGCAAACATTATTCAAATGTATGCTGAAATGAGCCCCTGGGGAACGAGGATGTATGATGCTTAGATAGAATGGAAATTAAAGACAGTAAACGTGATTCATAGGCTACGACGATAACGGTAACTGTGTAGGTATATTGGAAACGGATACTGGGTTTTGTAAATTATGAGCTTTCCGCGACTACGTTCGCGCGGACTACATACTTTCATGCAGGCCAAGCATGCGCCAGGCGACTAAATTTTATCGCGCTCTTAACAATCGTCAACATCGATTAAAATCAGTGCGTCAGCTGCTGATTGGCTAAAAATAGGAGTGCGGTGTGCTACTTTGTATTATTAACCAATCAACAGTAACAAAACTTTTGTCGTCTCCTGCGAGAAATGTAACGTATCGCGCATGCTAGGCCTAGTAGTCAGTTTTACCCCTATCTCCCCTTATACTGGAAACAGAAAGAATTTCATATTTTAACACAAGTTTCGAGCTATATTTGTGCCAAATTTCATATCTCTACCTTAAAAATACACATTATTTCCCATATAACCTTCAAGGGCGATATTACCCCCTTCCCTTCTTATTTCAAAACAAAAAGAAGCCTATGTCCCTTTTAGAGGTTCATTAGGGGTGAGAGCCTTCCGCTCCATCTGAGGCCATCATCACAGGTCCTTCAGAAATAAATAACGTATACCTATACCAAGTTTCATCGGTCCTGTGGTTTAGGCGTGAATTCTGGACAGACAAACAGACAGACAAGAGTTACTTTCGCATTTATAATATTAGTATGGACTAGCTACAGGTCCGGGCTTAGTACAGATGCAATGTAGATGTGGAGGCCTGCGTTTGTCCCCTTCATGGGATACATGGGTTTTAGTCAATTTGAGTATGACACACCACTCCCTTCCCTGTGGCAAAGAGATACGATGCGTGGACATTCCTCCAGGCTTAAAAAGGTGAAGTATCGATAGTTCTCATCTAAAAGACGGCCCTATTGGTAGTGTATTTCGTCTAGCACAAAGTATCGATAATCTGAAAGTAACGACACTTTCGATACAATCGATTTTTGACGACATGTGCAGCCAAAAAGCGAGCATGTCGACTCAAGCTTCGCGCCATTTTTGAAGTTTCTGGTCTGGGCGTTGTAGTACCGTCGTTCTTTCTGATTTATGTAACATTTCTGTAACACAAGCACTTTAGCTACTTACCAAATACCTATTTAGAATTATGCATGTTATGATGTCCAATATTTTATCGATAGTTTTGTGGGTATTGAACATGATTACTATGGATACTATGTAGTTTGCTCTTTTAGACTGACAATAATATCGATACATGGAATACGGAACTCTAAATTGAGGGCATATTCCGCAAGTCATCCGGAAGTGGTGGAAAATGAACAGACGGTCGGGTCCCACGTTTATACCTACTGTAGTGTGTTTAGAGGAAATATCTAAAAAGGAATATTACAGGGTTTATCAGATCTCTTTGGATATATTGATTGATTGACCTATCTTTAAAGGATGTCTGGAAGCCTAATGCAAATCTTTGAGGATGAATATCAAATTAGCATTTGAACTTTAGTCGGGCTAGCAAAATGGTTCTCATCTTCAATAAAAAAAATTAATCTTTATTTGATATAACTTCACCTCAGGGTGAGTTTTCCGTACATATCTCAGGAGGAAAAGAAACCATTGCTTTAGCAGACCCACAAGATTCTGCGGATCACAGTTTCAATCTGGTGACGTAGGAATACCTTTAAAATGATTAACAAACGAATGTTCCTAATTTTAAGATTCCATCATCACCCAGAGAACAGATTTTTTCATCTAATTAGTAGGCCTATATCAGGGATTGCTCACGTTTTAATGGCTAGATACATGAACTAACCATAATTTCAATACCAGCCACATTTATCGACTCATTTTATCGATTAGTATTTAATCATCAGCCAAAGCTATCGATATCAATAGACAACACTAAGACAAGGTCACTCGTTGCTTGAATTCGAAATGTATCTGTACATAAACATATTATACAATAGTTATATGAAGAAATAAACTTTACTACCACACGTATTATTGTCGCCGATAGTTTTACGAGGCACCCAATATTGGTTCGCACGAGACACGCCTAATCGAAGATTACTATGTTTTATGAGCCCTATGTGTCATCTATAAACCAACAGATATTTGGGTTGGCACATTAAAGTATGGAGGAATTGGATTCTTACATCTTGTTTAAAGAAACAGTAAAATTTAATCTCCCCTTGCGGTGCGGGACTCGAACCGACGACCTTCACGTCTCGGCGTGCTGCTCTTCCAACTGAGCTAATTACAAGTTATCGTAGGCGATGAATTTTTATTTTCTCGGGTCTGGTTATTGTGGTACCGTCGTTACCTACACCAGTGCGTAAGCTATTTACCACTGAATCAGAGCAATGTAAGTAATGTTGTCCAATATTTATTTATTCATAAGGCACGTTGGAACACTTCCTGCTTCTAAAATTATTGGTCCATCTTCTGACCACAGGGATTCTTGGCTAAGCAAGCCAAGGTTGTGGCTAGACGGATTCTTGATTACGAAGTTTTGAAGTTTCAAGGCAATTAATTATTAAATTGGATACTGAGATTGCGATTTGAATGATTAAATAGCAACGGTGTAAATTGCATTTAAGTTTGCGTTAAGTTCACCTTTATTAATGTATTAAGTTATAAGGTGGTTAAAATGTTAAACCGATTATCTATCCTGGTGTTAATCTAAAAATAACTATTACGAACTTCGTCGTTTAATACCTTGGATCAAAATTTTGCAGTTCTATTCTAAATACAATTAAATTATTTTGCCTCGCCTCTTAATATCCTTAAGTATTTATGTACATCAAAAAAGGCATTATTAAATAGTTTAGCTTGACTTATCTGACTAAGATCTGTGTAAATAAAATCATATCGCGCGACGTATTTAACTATCACGCGCGAGGCCACAGAGTAAATGAGAGCGTAAGAAGGCTTAATAGAATTTGATGCCTTTTTTTGCAGGCGCCATTTTTTAGTTCGCGACTGTGCGTTTACAAAATCTTTGATAAATAATAAATCGATTGCTTGTAAAGTCGGTTTATGCTCGGTAGTTTGACAACGCTGAACCGATCATGCCTCTCTCGTTCGTGCCGCGCTCTTTCTTGCGAAACGCGGCAATGAGCGTAACGGGACTATAACGTCATCTTTTTCGTGCATGCGGCCCGTAGTATCGAGTTATTAGACGTTGTCACGTCAAAATTTGACACGGTGTCTATCAACCAATTCGATGAAAGTTTAAGACGTAATTGACACCGCGGTGGTCTTATATTATTATTTTGGTTGTAAGCTACATAAGTTTGACGAGAGGCGAGCGGGCGGGACATTGGCGTCGCGCCTTCTCTGAGGTCCGATTCTGGGTCCGGTTTGTATAGAAAACGAACTTTTCTATATTTTCTCGAGTCTGGGTGTTGTTTCTGTTTTCATTCAAACAAGTGCTAATTACCACAGTATGAGAGCAATGTGTTCAATGTTGTCCAATATCTATTTCTTATTAATATATTTATGTAGATATATAAGTGCACGAGCTTTTTAATATTAACTCAGCGCAAACCTTCAAAAAATAGATAACCATCCAATTAATAGATGTTGGTTCTAAACTAATAAACTAAAATACGCTGCGTAATAAAACGTTTATTTTAGAACAGTATACGTAGTAAATATTGTAATACATTAGTTATCAGACTTGCTAATGGTTGTTTTGGTAAAACTTTTATATTTTTACACATTCATTCTGTGAACAAAACTATTGGTAAATTATTAAAGAAGCGACTAAAAACTTTATCTTTATTTATTTTTATTTAAAAACTTTACTGCACAATGCTAGGAGCATTATCTACCAGTCGACCCTGGACTTCCAGAGTGTTTGTTTCTGGATGAATAGTGAACAATGATTTCTATTTGCAGCTCTGTATTTTGATTCGGTTCCCGGTCAGATCAATTTGGATAACGAACCATTACCTACCGTTCTGTTACCGTCATTGTTTCTGATTCCTTTAACATTTTATGATAAGTAGCTAATACACTTGGTATTAGCTACTTATCATATAATCTGTTCTAGGTCTGGGTGTTGTGGTACCGTCGTTGTTTCTGATTTCTGTAATACAAGTGCCTTAGCTACTTACCCCTGAATCAAAGCAATGTATGTGATATTGTCCATTTTTTTTTTTTTTTTATTTATAATCATCAAAGCAGTGTACATAGGTACTTTTGTCTTATAAATTATAAGATAACTAGGTGACCCGGCGAACTTTGTTCCGCCTTAGAGGCAATAAATGACTTTAAAAAAAGCAAAAAGAAATTAATCAAAAAGTATCCTATGTCCTTCTCCTGGTTCTAAACTACCTCCCCACCAATTTTCAGCCAAATCTGTTCAGCCGTTCTTGAGTTATAAACAGTGTAACTAACACGACTTTCTTTTATATATATAGAAGATAGATATTGCTTAAATACTATTCTTTATACTGTACGCACTCTGTCTGCAAAGAATCCGGTGCAAAAAGTGAGGTTTAATGAAATAAATACCTTGTGTACTGAACTCAAAGACATTTTTTGTTTGTCCCGGAAAATTCAGCGGCCAATTTACTAGTACATACCAAAAACATCCTGACCCAATTGTACCTATACCCTTGCCCTATTTGCGTGACCCTTCAACTAGACACTTCTGATAAAGGTAGCATGCTGACTGCCCATTTTTGCCCTTTACGGCTTCGAGCCAAACACTCAGGAAGTTCAAGCGTCCATCTTCATTTACGATATTAATACGGAAGGTGCAATAAAATTGTTTAGCTCTTTATCTATTTATCGAACTAGTATGAACTATTTTTTATGAACCGTTTTATCCAGGCCAAACAAACTTGGGCCGCCTCCTAGTGTCACACCACCAACCTTCCCTCTACAGGGATTTAAAATAAAAACCTTCTTTTTTTTTCCTAACTGACTATAGATGATGGCCGCAGATGGCCTTTTCATCTTCACCGGGCTTGCGGGGGAGCGGAAGGCTCTCACCCCTAAATAAAAACCAAAATAGTACATCTGCACAAAAATATTGATACCGCGATGTAAAAGGGTACAACGCCATCTCTTGACAAGTGGCGGAACTAAAAATGAACAAAACATTTTATATCGGCTTAAACAACTTCTATAGAAATATTATTAAACTGAAGGGTTTGTTTGTTTGAACACGATAATTACAAGAACTACTGGTTCGAATGGTTAATGATTAGAAATATTTTTGTGTTGAATAGTCCTGTGCCGATACGACACTACCTACATATCGACACAAATACAGCGTCAGCAGAATTGGCATAGTAAACACCGCTCCGTAAGTAATGCACGATCAGCCAATCAATACATCGATCCTACATCGTGATGTCAAAGTTTTCGTCGCCACTAACTTTAAATACAACAAACCAAGATTGGTAGTTGGGCCTTGGTCCCCGAGCAGATAACACCTAGCTCGGCGGAAGTACTTCCACATTTAGTAAAGGAACATACGTTCCTTACAGTCCATTTATCGAGGAAGGCTATAGGTATGTCATATAACATCAGCGACGAAGCAGTGGAAAATGTAGGAAAAACGGAATGGCACTCGTGCCGCTACGAGCAGTACCTTAGACACAGAATGTGTAAAAAGTCCAAATGTCGAAAAAATAAGTAGTGAGTAACTAGAAAAAAGATTGGTAAGAGCAGCACACGCGATATGTGAAGGTCGTGGGTTCGATTCCCGCACCGCAAGGGGAGATAAAAATTTCTGTTTCTAATATTTAAACTAGAAAAAAGTGTTAAAAACGTTAGGTAATTGAACGATTGCCCTCCTTTCTTCTTAGGTCGGGTAAAAATAAAAATAAAATTGTCTCCCCATTTTTTGTATCGTTGTGTTATGCCATATTTGTAATATTGAAGCTGTATGCACACGTTTAGACCTGTTATATTTATATTATATTTTAAACAATTGGTGTATTTTAAAATATTTTCCATAATTATTATGTAACAAGCTGTGCCTGCGACTTCGTTCGCGTGGACTACATCCTTTTATGGTCGGTTTTACCCCTTTCTCCCCTAATATTCGAAACAAAAAGTAATCTATATTTTAATCCAAGTTTCGAGCTATATTTGTGCCAAATTTTATATCTCTAACTTCAAAAATGTCTCCATACTGCGAGAACTTAGGATTTCTTCGCGGCTGTCATCCGAGTGTCTGCGTAGAACCCTAGAATACTTTGGTCATATTGCAAGGAAACAAGGTGACAGCCTCGAGAAACTTATCGTGACCGGCAAAGTAGATGGAAAAAGGCCGCGTGGGCGCAGCCCTATGCGTTGGTCCGATCAGATCCGCACTGCTCTCGACTCTACAGTTCACAACGCCCTTCACACCGCTGGAGACAGAATTAGTTGGAGGAAAATCATACGGAGGAAAGTGATGCAAAAGGGAGGTCACGACCCTCAGCAGTGAGGAATACGACGCAAGGAGGAAGGAGGAACTTCAAAAATAAACATTTTTCCATATAAACTTCCAAAGGTGGTATTACCCCCTCCCCCCCTTATTTTCTAATTAAAAGTAGCCTATGTCCGTTCTTGAAATTCAACGTATACCTATACCAAATTTCATCAAAATCGGTTGAGAGGTTTAAGCAGGAAAGCGTAACAGACACACAGACAGACAGACAGAGTTACTTTCACATTTATAATATTAGTAGGGATTTTAAACAATGGGTGTATTTTAAAATATTTTCCATAATTATTATGTAATTGCAAACCCATCCGACTGAATCTTGGTTCGATCTTTTGCACGCATCAAGCTGTGGTCATGTCACCGTAAGGACCGATAAAATAAGCTGTTTTACATGTATTTTGATCTCTTTTCCACAATAGTTGTTAACGGTACCAAAAGTTAAACTCTGAGGATGAGATATTTGAGATTCTAAAAATACAGGTTAACTTGTAAATGTTTTTTTTTAAATTTTCCCGAAATTAGCACATACACTAACACCAGAGCCAAAGCCAAGATGTATTAAACAAGTTTCCATGACCTTTGAGGTATACCAAATTAAGTTATAGAAACCTGGCGGCCACAAGATCATTTTCTCACGATTGCTCCTCAAAGTCAAAGTTTTTCTTTTGTGTGAGAATAAAGTTGAAATTGACTTAGAATTTATCCTAATTTCATAGTATCGCCTAAAGAATGTTTCAAAACAAGTTACTTGATATTCTCACAGACGTAGACGTAAACAAATTTAAATGAAGAGATCCCTAATAAACTCTAATACAAACATAAGCAATTTAGAGATTTGAAATAAATAAAAATTGGTTACATCTTAACAGTCATGGAATTTTTCTAAGGCTTGTTTTATGCATTATGGCCCTATCTGCCTCCAGTATTAATAAATAAATGCGCCAGACAATCACACTTATCACCTGGTCTCAAACTAAGGTTTTCCCTTGTACTATGAGTACCACACGACGGATACTAACTGGGGGCGTCATCTCAGCACATCCAGACCCAAGTGTTTTCAAGATAACTTTATAAGTGCCTAAAGAGATTTGAGATTAGCCTATTTATTCTAGTCGAAATTTACAAGATCCGTGAATACAGAAAATTAGTTTAATTTTTAAATCCGGGAATAGTGACAACGCGAACCATGAATATAAAGCTTTTTTTTTTTATTAAATTGGTCAATAAAGCACTTTACTGTGTTTTTTGTTCGTAATTTTTTCGTCAGTACCAAAAGAGAGTGTTAGTTAAATCTCTTAAGTAATAATTAAAACCTAAACGATTTTTTGTTAACGCCTCATTTCGAATTTTTCCTCTTCAACTTTTAAAACTCACTCAATATTCATATTAAATAAAAGCATCGGCAAGAGGAAAATGGATGCCGTTATATATAATGTAAGCAAAGATTTGTTCAATTAAGTCTTTAAAATTTTTATCGAGCAAGATGGTTCCATTTTCTTGCTTGCTTTTAGGATTTACTTAAGTTTTCTTGTTTAATTTTAATTTCACATTACCGTTTTATGCTTGTTTTCTTATTAAGAATTGACTTTTTTTCAGTTTTTGCGTCGTAATTTTAAAAGGGTTCAGATTTTAACGTATGAGATATTAAATAGTAACTAGACTTTTTAAATGAAGCATAATATTTTTGTTAATGTAGCATGAGAAGTGGGATTTTAGGTAAATAAATATTGGATAACATCACATACATTGCACTGATTCTGTAGTAAGTAATTTAAGCACTTGTGTGACAGAAATCAGATACAACGACGGTAACACAAGACACAGACCTGAGACAGAATAGAAAAGTTCGTTTCCCATATTGACCCGACCAGGGATCGAACCCGGGACCTCAGAGATGGCGTGACGTCAAAGTCACGCCCGCCCGCCTCTAGGATGATGATGAAGACGGAGGATGTTGACACCAATCAGAAATTATTGTAGGGAATCATTGCCATAAAGGGGAATTAAGAGATTGCTTTCTAGCAATAAGACTGCCTAACTTGTACATGAATATATCTGTAAATTTCTGTGTAAAAAAGTGTATCTATCGATCATGTTATATGGGTCATATTTTTGGAAATGATTTTTGATTACAACATTAAAATGCTCCGAAGCTATTAAAGCTATTAAATTTGTGGCCTGGTGCTAATAGGGCCTTATATATCAATAATCAGTATTAACGTACTTTGACCCTTTTAGCACCAGGCCAAAGAAATATAGTCAGTGTCTTGATAAATAAAATTGTGACGTCACAGTGTATGATTTCATAGAAAATCTAAGAAGAATATTAGAAACAGAAAATTTTTATCTCCCCCTGCGGTGCGAGAATTGAACCCACGACCTTCACGTATCGCGCGTGCTGCTCTTACCAACTGAGCTAACCGCAAGTTATTGTAGGCGATGAAATTTTTCTGCTGTATCAACCGTTAGCCTTTCGGTAAGTGCCCTCTGCCGAATATGTTTAGAACTACATACTTATCGGCCCGTGGTACATTAGTTGCAGAAATGTTTGAAAACCACGGAAACGAAGACACCTTGGCATCTTAATCGATTTTATTATTCTTATAGTACTATACGCCGTACTAGCGAACTTTAAATATTACAAACAGAAAAAAATTATCTCCCCCTGCGGTGCGGGAATTGAAACCACGACCTTCACGTATCGCGCGTGCTGCTCTATTTAAATTTTTCTGTTTCTAATATTTAAAGTTCGCTAGTACGGCGTATAGTACTATAAAAATAATAAAATTAATCTAAGAAGTCGTGTTTTGATATATATTTATTAGTATCTTAGTTGTATGCACATTTGTGGTTTCAATCCCTAAAGATAATAATTTGTATGTTAAACATTATACATATAATATTTGTTCCTGGTCTGGGTAATTAAACCTAAGTACGTGTGTGACTGCACGTCAAGATAAAGACTTGCATTTCGATATTAGTACTTATGTGCATGAAATAAAGGTGCTTTTAGTCCAAAGTGCCTAGTCTGACGAACTTTTGTCTGTACATATTGTGGTTCCACCGTTGGTTTTGATAGGACAAATACTTAGCTAAGCTTCTTACTTAGATTAAATCAATGTTTGTGCTTTTATGTTATATACTTGTAAAAAAAAAATTAGAGATATGTTTTTATTTAGCATTTCCATTAAAGCAATTCAAACCAATGTCCAAAATCCGGTATGAATTATCTCCAGTAAGCGCGTAGAGATAGTTGCATAATGCCGTCCACTCCGCCGAGTCTCTGGCCAAATTGAACCTTATTACCATTATTTTAAAATGCAATGTTCTTTAATGTCGGCTTGAATTAATTGGCAGTCCAACCAACAAGTCCGATTATTACCTCTATTTAATTCCATCGGGTTTTGGAGTCCGGGTGTTCAAATAAGTGACAAAGCAAAGAGTATGGAAATGTTTTTAAAACTAACAACAAATTACATATTTTGAATAAGTGGTATTTAATCGAGCAACTTAAAAATACTAACCTAACCCAACCTAAATTATATTTTGGCGACAAAATTCATAAGCAAACGAATTCTGTCGCCCAAATGAATTAAAAGTCGCCTGATAAATTATTTATCTCCTGTTCAGGATATTTTTTGCCCCAACTATAAAATATGTAGGAACAAAAAATGACACATTACAAATCTTTTTACTATTTAATTAGGAAGTACGAAGTGGAATGTTGGGACCCGGGAGTGATTAAATGACGTGTTGTCAACCCGAGTATAGTTTATTGTCTCTTTAATTACTTAGGGCTACTACTTATATACAAGACAAGCGGTCCCGGCGAACTTCGTTCGTTTTTCCCGCTTTTCTGTTGAAATTTTAAATTTTACCAAGAATCCCTAATTTTGTAGCCTATGTCAAATTGGAAGAATGTAGCCTTCTATTTGTGAAAGATTTTTTTAAATCGGCCCAGTACTTTTTGAGCCTATTCATTACAAACATATAAATATACAAAAATAGGTACAAATCTTTCCTCTTTATAATTAGTATAGATTACTATACGTGTGGAGATGTGATTCACACACTACACCTCCCCTGATATTGAAAAAAAAAATCAGCCGAGTCAGCTAATTATTTATAAGTGTTACTGATGTAATCTATATGAATAAAAAAATATTTAAGTATTGATTATTAATAAGCTATATTTGATTATGACTATCAATCATATTAAAAAATATGATTGATAGTTTGTTATTTTGATAGTTTGGAATTTAATCTAGGAACAAACGCAGAAAACCTGTTGTCTAAACTTCGAAAATCCATGTTTTTCCCGAGGCCAATCATATCTGGCATATTCACGAGTCGGTAGATCATCAGTGTTATTTGTTCTTGCACCTAAGAGAAAGAGAGAGGGAGAAAGAGAGTTTTACACTAAATCAAAATCAGTTCATCCGTATGGAAGCTGCGATACCTTAGGTAGATAAAAACAAACACAGACAAGTTAATTTATAACACTCTTCTTATATACGTCGGGTGTAAAAAATCAAACTGCACTCCACGGAATGCTTTCGCCATTAACTAAGCAGAAAGCGCCCTGTCTGACGAGTGCAGTAAGTGCACCGAAATGCACGGAGGTGCATTCGCGCACTCAGACGTCGTGAGTGCTGCCATTCAGTATGTATCGATTTTATTATTTTTATAGTACTAAACGCCGTACTAGCGAACTTTAAATACTAGAAACAGAAAATTTTTATCTCCCCTTGCGCGTGCTGCTCTTACGCGCGATACGTGAAGGTCGTGGGTTCAATTCCCGCACCGCAAGGGGAGATAAAAATTTTCTGTTTCTAATATTCAGTATGTAATTTGTAATAACAATTTGTCTTATTACAAATTCCGGTTCCAATATTATACGATTGGTAAAGTGTCAACAATGACTATCCGACTATTTCTACGAGTCGTTAATTTTAATTTCAAATTTACTTTCCATATCAGCTGTCATCAGTCGTCTGTCGGTTGTTATTAGCTTACGCCTCGTATAATTTATTACTATCCGTAACTATGTAGAACGGATCGTTTTTCCAATATTAAAACCAGGCATGAATAGATTTTGATGATTTTTCGAAGATTGTCAGATGTACTTATTTTTGTATGTTTGTATGTTTGTAATGAATAGGCTCAAAAAGTACTGGGCCGATTTAAAAAATTCTTTCACCAATGCTACATTCTTTCAATTAGGGATCCATTTTTTTTTTATATATTGCACTTCAAGATTGACCTCATCCCACCTGATGTTAAGTGGTAATGAGTTCCTAGCTTAAGGGCGAAAAGTATAGCATAGTAAAACTGTTACTAGACTTGTCGCCTTACCTTGAAGGCTTGACCCCTGCTACTAATGTAGCACCCCTCAAGAGCTCTGGAAACCTTACCCACACGCAGGAACACAACAACACCGGAGTGATTGTTATTTGGCTGCGGTTTTCTGTAAGGTGGAGGTATTACACCAGTCGGGCTGCTCCAGTTCGAGCGATAAATCGCTTTGCCCTGCCTCTCTTAATATGTTATAGTATGTTTGTATGTTTGTAATGAATAGGCTCAAAAAGTACTGGGCCGATTTAAAAATTATTTCACCAATGCTACATTCTTCCAATTTGACATAGGCTACAAAATTAGGGATCCATGCTAAAATTTAAAAAAATTCAACAGAAAAGCGAAAAAACTCTTTACCTAGCATTTAATAAACGTATAAAATACTTTTTATCCCGAATGCGCGCTAACAAAGTCGCAGGCAGCTAGCTAAGCTAGTATTGTAATAAATCTACAAAAAAATCACCCTCAAATAATTAACACCTTTGTCTTATTAAGAGGGTTTTGACACGCGTTTTTAAATGCGCATTTCATTCAAAAGACAATTAACACCAAAATTATTTCAGACTAGTCCCGATGTCTGAGCTAAAGCCTTTAATAACACCAAGAACAATACATGTCTTCGCCCCATTGTTCGTCTCACCTCAATAATGTTGAACAAAACTAATTTCAGATCATCCCTCCCATCCCCCTTTTGTTGGGCGATCAAAGTATTCAGCTATTTGCATGCTGAGCGGATAAGTAATTTATTAACGAGATTCTTTGGACAATTACGTTTTAATGATGATCGGGAAAAGCAAAGGCTGTGGAAGCGTGGAATTGATTAAAGGATTTGGAATTTGATCGAAATATTTTTAGTTTGACGTATCTGTCTGTTTGTCTATTAGTCTGTCTGTCTGTATGCTTTTAATAAATATAAATAAATATTGGACAACATCACATACATTGCTCTGATTGTGTGGTAAGTAGCTAAAGCACTTGTGTTACAGAAATCAGAAACAACGACGGTACCACAACACCCAGACAATGTTGAGACCATGTAGAAAAGTTCGTTTCCCATATTGACCCGACCGGGGATCGAATCCGGAACCTCAGAGATGGCGCGACGCCAAAGTCCAGCACGCTTGCCTCTCGGCTACGGAGGTCGTCAAATTAAATTTTAATGGCATCGTAGTTCTCAAACGATATTTTGCAATTGTCAACTTAATTAATTGTAATTGATTTTTTTTTAATCTTAATTAGGCGGGAGTTCGTATCCTGATAGTATATATTATAAATGCGAAAATAATTCTATCTGTCTGTTACACTTTCCTGATTAAACCTCTCAACCGATTTTAATGATTGATTTTGGTAAGTATTTTTAAAGGTAAAAAGCGGTCCTCCGGCGCGACAAAATTTAATCAAAAATTCACACGTGCGGTCAACAGCAGGTCAAGATAACCATTTGCAGTTCAAAATTAGCGTTTACGCCTCCGACATAAAGGTGGCACAAAGTTCCGAGTAGATAGTCTGACACGCTTTATTTGGTACTTACGTAGTGTCAAAAGTTATTTTTTGCTTTTTATAGAGTTTAGCATTTTTGACCTTTTGTCATAATAATTGCGTACTTTTTTTGGGTCTGGGGTTATATTAAATTTTTATTAAATTCGAACTAGTAAGTAGTTTCTGAAGTAAGCGCATTCAATTTAACAAATTAATTCTACAGCTTTATAATATTAGTATGGATATACGTCGAGACGCCAATGGAAAAAATTACATCTAAAAGTGTGTAGTGTAAGATTTTCTTTTTAATACTTAATTACTTACTTTCTAACACTAGTTTTGATAAGTTCTATCCTTAATACTAACACACTACGTATTAGCCAAGTTGCCCGAAAAAAACTATTTTTTTTTATTTAAAAGACTTTCGCGTTCCATTTCAAACATTTAAAATAAGTCAACAGTCAGTCAGATAGCTCGTGAGCACGATTGGTTCAACCTAACCGAAACGTCGGGCAGTAAGTAGTTCGTGTTAACTACTAAATAAAAATGGTGCCGCGTTTTGACCCGTTAACTTTTTAAATGTTGACATCCAAAATAATTGTTTGCTGCTTACAGAAATAAAAACGGTTTTTATTCAAACGCTTAAGATTGGGATGCGAATTTTACTTTTCAATAGCTGTAATGTTTTCTTATTAAAAACGCTTTAAAAACTTTTTTAAAAACCGTTTTCAAACGGAACCTCGCAATTCTAAGGCGTAATTAGCATTCCTAAAACGGTTTTCCTTCCAATTATTGATGGAATTGTATTATAATGTCCGAAATTTAGTCGTAATTACGAAACAAAGCTGAGTTATTGCAAATTCTTCGACAGAATGAAAGTTTTGATAAATGTCCAATTGTTTGAGAGGTCGTTTCATGTAGCGAGAATGAATTATGTTTGTGACAAGAAAAGTGGATCGTCTAAAGGCTGTTTTTACATTAATTTCTATGCTGTGATTGTATTTAAATTACCCACTTAATTTTATAAACTAAAAAGGTATCAAAATTTAAATACATTTGCAAAAAAAGTTGAGACAGTTAAGAAATGAATGGTCAATAATTCAAGAAATTAACTTTATTTATGTTGCACGGCCGTACCCATTTCTCGCCATCTACTATTTCCTCTACCTTAAGGTTGTCTGGAAGAGATCGCTTTCTAGCGATAAGACCGCCTAAATTGTAATATAATCAATCTGTAAAACCTATTTCTGTAAAGTTTTGTGCAATAGAGTATATCTATCTATCTATCTAATGGTCATAATCAATTATTCAATTTCAGAAATATGCGTCCTTTCAATCTATATTAAAAGAAAGTCGTGTTAGTTACACTATTTATAACTCAAGAACAGCTGAACAGATTTGGCTGAAAATTGGTAGGGAGGTAGTTTAGAACCAGGAGGAGGACAAAAAATATTTTTTATATATATTTTTTACTTTTTTTTTTAAACTTCATCATTTATTGCCTCTAAGGCGGAACAAAGTTCGCCGGGTCACCTAGTTACAACCTAAATATTTCACTTCGCGTAGAAAGAAAATAAAAAATATTAATATTATTTTTGAAGTTTTTAATAACCTTGTCTTAATACTAAAATAATTTTTTAAGTTTTTTTTTAACGCTTAAGGCGATCATAGCCGTTACGCCCCTGCCGTATCGATAAATCTTAGTAATGTTCGACTATAAGTTATCGATAAGCAATCAAAAATCAACTTCTCGTTTGCTACCACACTTGCTATCGTAAGCTCCTAACAAAGGCGAACAAAGAATTGAAATGTCTATCCCACTTAAAATCCAGTCGCAAATTCGCGACTGTAACGTTTGGTAAACGAATTCTCAAACATTGCTAAGTAATTAAAAACAGTTTCAAATGATCGACGAGCTGATTGCTCCACATCTCAAAACTGCGATGAAAAATGGCGCCGAATGAGTAATGAACACACACGTGGCAGCGCGCGCGGCAATTAAGTTTTTTGTGCAAACGACCGAATTTACAAATGAAGCATTTTTAGCTCAAAAATTGAAGGGAGCTAAATTACAGCAGCTGAAATTTACACAATTCTGTTTTTTATTGCGCAGTGATTAAAAACTTGGGGTTGTGATTGTAATGTTTTAGTTGGTTAAATTATGAAAAAATTAAGAATATAGTTTGAAAAGTTGTGTTTTTTATTTTTCAAACTTCTTTATGTCTTTCATGTGTAATATTGATATCTGGGCTATGGTTTGATTTGAATTTTACTCTATTGGCATTGTATCTTATTATCTTTCTATGGCTAATTAACCCTGTTTTACCTCATATCACGCCATAATCATTTCTAAGCTAAGTTGCCCAAAAGGGGAAAGTCACTTGGCACTCTTTTTAATTAAGTTTACGTTATATTTTTTTTTATTTATTTATCAATCCCTATTATCACTCACTTTGATAAACAAATTAAGACGAAATTTTTATTTTTACACAGTGATGCCAAACTATCGATATTTTTCAATTACAAAAGGAAATTATTTCCAAAGTGTTGTCAACTATATCGACACTAATGGCTTCTGCTATCAATCGACAACTCTACCTCTAAATTCACTAAATAAGAAATAAAACCATTGTACCTTCTACTACCCCCACCAAATCTCCCCGTTTTAAAACCAGCCATAATGTAAAATTCCCGAACCTCCCCTCGACCCGCGACGCACAGGCAGTGTAAAGCCCACGTAACCGGGTGTAGGGATGATAAATGGCCGCAACCCTTGCCGCCCTTAGCCGGAGCTCATTTAGCTCACAAAGAGCGGGAGGCAGCTGATAGGCCCTCAGCATTCATGCTCGTTCACAATATCCACGCTCAACGTGAGGAACTACTCTTAGTAATCAGTGTTGTATCTTATTGTGTGAGCCTGATTCTGAACTGAAAGACTGAATCTATATAATATAAAGCTAATTATCTATATTATATAAAGCTAATCTATATATATAAATAGAATAGAATAGAAAACATCTTCATTCATGTAATTTTTACAAAAGCACTTATAAATCGTCAGTCCAAATTAAATAAACGTGTTCGGAATAAATGAGAAAAGACGATACTTGGCACATATACCAACTGTTTTTACAGTTTTTGTCTGTCTGTCTGCATGTTAGTTCCGGACTATCTCGGAAAGGGCTGGATTGATTTTGAGGGGACTAAGGCTGGCAGTTTATCGACGTTATTGGAACTTCGTTCGCGTGGACTACATCCTTTCATGGTCCGTTTTACCCCTTTCTCCCCTAATATTCGAAACAAATGGTAGTCTATATTTTAATCCAAGTTTCGTGCTATATTTGTGCCAAATTTCATATCTCTAACTTGAAAAATAAACATTTTTCCAAATAAACTTTCAATGGTGGTATAACCCCCATCCCCCCCTTATTTTCTAATAAAAAGTAGCCTATGTCCGTTCTTGAGGTTCAACGTATACTTATACCAAATTTCATCAAAATCCGTTCAGCCGTTTAGGCGTGAAAGAGTAACAGACAGACAGACAGACAGACAGACAGAGTTACTTTCGCATTTATAATATTAGTATTGATTTTCAATTACATACATATTAAAGTCTGATTTTCAATGGAAAAACTCATGCCCGTTTCCAATATTTGAAATACGACCTGTCCTTGTTACGAATAGTAATAAATCATACGAGGCGTAAGTTAAAAACGACTGACAGATGACTGATGACAGCTGATATGGAAAGTAAATTTGAAATTAGAATTAACGACTCGTAGAAAACCGGATAGTCATTTTTGACACATTACGAATCGTAAAATATTGGAACCGGGTATGAATCTATGCATATAAATAATTGAAATTGAAGTACTTTATTATAAGACATCGTGGGTGGTAATTAAGTATATAAATAGTTAAGAGAGGTAGGGCATAGCGATTTATCGCTCGAACTGGAGCAGCCCGACTGGTGAAATACCTCCACCTTACAGAAGACCGCAGCCAAATAACAATCACTTCTGTGTTGTGTTCCTGCGTGTGAGTAAGGTTTCCAGAGCTCCTGGGGGGTGCTACATTAGTAGCAGGGGTCAAGCCTTCAAGGTAAGGGCGACAATTCCAGTAAAGATTTATTATGCTGTACTTGTCACCCTTTCCCAGGTGGGCCTTAACCCGTCTGGATAGGGAGGTAGCCGGGGAGGCCGCTTTCGTCCAGGAGTGGTTCGCACCTCCTTCTAGTCATCTGAGCGTCGACGAAAGAGCTTCCCAGATTAGGAACGCTCTGACCGAGGTGTGTAATGCGTCCATGCCTCGGTCTCGCCGCCCGCCTCCCCGCCGCGCCGTTTATTGGTGGACGGCGGAAATAGCTGAGCTACGGGCGACCTGCACCGCAGCCCGAAGAGCGTACCAACGGAGCCGTCGACGCAGAAGGAGGGACGCGGTGGCGGAAGCCCGCCTGTACGCCGCATATGGTGACGCCAAGAAGGCTTTAAAGGCGGAGATAGGCGCTGCCAAAGATAGAGCGCTGGCAGAAATGCTCGACGGACTCAACGCCGATCCATGGGGGAGGCCGTATCGGGCTGCGCGAAACCAGCTGCGCCCCATCGGTCTCCCCCTGGCTGAGTCAATGGAGCCCGCCTTGCTGGATGGGGTGGTCCGGGCTCTCTTCCCGGCTGAGCCCCACTTCACCCCTCCAGCTATGAATCCGCCCCCTGCGGCGAACCCTGACGCGGAAGAAGAAGTCCCACGGCTAACGGAGCAGGAATTTGGCACGGCTGCGCTCCACCTCCGTACAAAAAAGACGGCGCCGGGCCCCGACGGAGTTCCCGCCAAAGTTGTTGCCCTGGCTTTAGCCGAGATGGAGATTAGGTTCCGGGACCTCTTTCAATCGTGCCTGGAAGCTGGAAAGTTCCCGGACACATGGAAAGTGGGGCAACTGGTCCTTTTAAAGAAAGAGGGGCGCCCGGAAGACAGCCCTCTTGCCTACCGACCCATCGTCCTTCTGGACGAGGTCGGTAAACTATTCGAGAGGGTCATAGCGGCGAGGTTAAACCACCACCTTAAGGAGCAGGGGCCGAACTTGTCGGACAATCAGTTCGGCTTCCGGGTAGGGCGCTCCACAATTGACGCGCTGGCGCGCCTCCAGGGAACAGTTGACGAAGCCTGGGACGCGGGGGAGGGAGTATTGGCTGTGTCGTTGGACATAGCCAACGCGTTCAACTCGATCCCCCACTCCACAATTCTGGCGGCCCTAAACTACCATCGGGTGCCCCAATATCTCCGGCGACTCCTCAGCAACTACTTGTCCGGCAGAAAGCTCGTCTACGTGAGGAAGGGCGGCTTGCTTCGGCGTGCGGATGTCGAGTCCGGTGTTCCGCAGGGGTCTGTCTTGGGGCCCCTCCTGTGGAACATCGGCTTTGATTGGGTCCTGCGGGGTGTCCTCCTTTCAGGCATGAGCGTCATCTGCTATGCAGATGACACCCTAGTCACCGCCCGGGGGAGGACCTATGGTGAGGCCGCGCGCCGTGCAACCACCGGTGGCACACGGGTGGCGGAGCGCATCAGTCGTCTGGGGCTGCGTGTGGCGCTCGAAAAGACCGAGGCCGTTTACCTCTTCGGGCCTCGGCAGCGCCGTCCTCCTCCGAACGCTAACATCGTCGTCGGAGGAGTGACCGTCAGGGTAGGGGTCCAGATGAAATATCTGGGCCTAGTAATAGACTCGCGCTGGTCTTTCGAGCCCCACCTCAAGGGGTTGTCCCAGCGCCTCATCGGAGCAGCGGGGGCGTTCGGACGCCTTCTTCCCAACTTGGGAGGACCAAGGGCCAAATGCCGGCGACTCTACGCCGGCATTCTTAGGAGCATGGCCCTCTACGGCGCACCCATCTGGGCGGATGCCCTTTTCCGGCGAGCGAATACAGCCCACCTGCGGAGACCACAAAGGGCTATTGCCCAACGCGTGGCCCAATCCTACCGCACGGTGGGCTTCGACGCGGCCTGCGTTTTAGCCGGCACACCACCTTGGGCCCTTGACGCAGGGGTGCAGGCCCAGGTGTACTGGAAGTCAGCGGAGAGAAGGGCGCGGGGAGAGCGTCCCTCTCCAACTGAGGTGGCAGCGATCCGGCGCGAGGAGCAAGAAAAGATGGTCCGGCGGTGGAAGACGGGTCTTGAAACACTACAACCCAGGGGGCGAGTAATAGACGCCGTTGGCCCGGTATTGCAGGAGTGGCTGAACCGGGGCCACGGGTTCCTGACTTTCAGATTGGTGCAGGTCCTGACCGGACATGGATGCTTCGGTCAGTACCTGCACCAAATCGGGCGAGAAGAGTCGCCGTCGTGCCACGCCTGCGGCGCGGCGGCAGACACAGCGGACCACACACTGGGTGCATGTCCAGCCTGGGCCAATGAGCGGGCCGAGTTGGCCGCCGTTGTTGGGGGGGATTTCTCGCTCCCAAGCATTGTTGCGGCCATGCTTGGGAGCGAGGAGGCCTGGGAGGCAGTTGCCGCCTACAGCGAGCGAATAGTCTTGCACAAGGAGACATCGGAGAGGGAGCGAGAGGACGACCCCCCCGCCCCACCACACCGAAGACGCCGGAGACTGCGCACGAGGCGTCACTTCGACGCCCTTGCGCTTGCTAGCGGGGACCAGCCGACCGCGGGTGTGGGGACACCCCGGCCGGCCTTGCACGGTCTTCCGCAGATGCGCGGGAACGGCTTAGCACCTTCGGCCGTTCCCGCCAGTCCCCCAACCACCCAGGGGGGACCTGGTGACGCCGCCCCGTAGGGACAGCAATTCGCCGACGGCGCTGTGGCAGTTATGGGTCGCCCGGTATCCCATAGCGCCGTCAATAGGCGATGAGAAGGTGGGGGGAGTTGTTAGTTAGGGTAGTCCCCGCCCCTTCTGGGCGGGGGAGTCCCACACACGTTGCTGCCGTCCCCACGACAGCGATATGGTGCGGAAATGCATTTTCTCCCCCTTAAAAAAAAAAAAAAAAAAAAAAAGGACCTCATTGCCACTTAACATCAGGTGGGATGAGGTCAATCTTGAAGTGCAATATAAAAAAAAAGAAAAAAAGTTATCTATACTAATATTATAAATGCGAAAGCAACTCTGCTGTCTGTCTTATTGTTTGTCTGTCCGGCTTTTACGCCTAAACTACTGAACCGATTTGAATGAAATTTGGTATAGGTATACGTTGAACATATAAAACGGACATAGGCTACTTTTTGTTTTGAAAATAAAGGGGGTTGGTAGTTCTACCGCCCTTAAAAGTTTATGTTGGCAATCGTTTATGTTTCAAGTTAGAGATATAAAATTTGGCACAAATACAGCTCGAAACTTGGATTAAAATATGGACTACTTTTTGTTTCGAAATTTAACGAGAGATAGGGATAAAACCAACTATCTTTATTTATTGCTAGAAAATACTAACACCACGTGCACGAAGTCGCGGGCGGCTGCTAGTATCCTATACCTACCTACATATAGGTAATAATATTAAAACACAACGTATTTAAGGAAGAGCGGAGTTTTCTAATACAAAGGAAGCTCCAACCACAATTTGTTGTATGTAATTTGTGTTACTAAATAAATAATTTTGATTTTTTTTGAATTAATAAAAATAATTTTCCTGCGGCTACATTATACAATTCTATTTCAGAATAAAATATGCCATCTTCCAGGTTACACCTTTGTCAAATTAAATTGAAAGACAATACCTACGTGTTTTTGTTGTATCATAATAAAACAAAATGGCTTATTGTAAATGTAAATATTGGACAATATCACATACATTTGCTCCGATTCTAAGGTAAGTAGCTTGAGCACTAGTGTTACAGAAATCAAAAAGAACTCCTGTACCACAACACCCAGAACCGAGAATATATAGAAAAGTTCATTTCCCATATTGACCCGAACGGGGATAGAGTCCGGGACCCCTCAACATCGAGAAAAACAGACAAGGAAACGCGACACTTACTTTTTTCAAAATATCAATGACTAGTGACGCGCCGCGGCTTCACACGCGTACTATTTCCGCTTTTTCCGCAGTTTCCACTCATTATTCGCTCTTATTGGACGCAGCGGGATTTTATTTAGGCCGTTGTCGATCTCCGTAGCCGCGAGGCGAGCGTATCTATGTAAAATGTTGTTAAAACTCACGTGAACTAATAATGCCTTACATTTTATTTCTAGAGCGCATAAGAACTAAATGTAGTTTTAAGACAATAATTCTTCAAGATACGAAACCGTTCTGAGAAATTAATAATTAAATGCGCTTTCGTTAATCAAGGCAGACTCAACTCTGCACTCAAATCAAAATAACTTTCAAACAAACTTCACAACTATCACAACTGTTCGACAAACAGCCAACTGCAGTTCACTACCATTCGAAAAGGACTCAGATGAAAAGCTTTCATAATTAAAATTTACGGGAAACATTAAGAATGTTAATTACATTTTCGCCATTTTGTGTTTGGCGCCGCCATCTTGTTTAATGCAGACGTGCCAAACAAAAGTTTATTAGTATATTTAGGGGTATTTATCTTATATATAAAAATGAATCGCTGTTCGTTAGTCTCGCTAAAACTCGAGAACAGCTTGACCGATTTGGCTAATCTTGGTTCTGAAATAATTGTGGAGGTCCAGGGAAGGTTTAAAAGGTTAGAAACTAAAAAATAGGCGTTACGAAGTTTGCCGGGACAGCTATCTGTAATATAGGTTGTGGTTTAGGTTTTAAATCCATAATTTTAAGGTTTTATACGGCGGGTTCTTATATCATAAGTACTTATATTATAAACGTGCATATACATACTCAATACTTTATTGCACAATAATGTTTCATTTACAAAGTAAAAGATACATCAGACACTGTTAGGGCACAGCAACTGGACGAGAAGAGAGGACGCTTACATATGAATGTATACAGGCTTGGTTGGAACTCTTTCATGAAAAATCTACCCAGGGGTATTCGATGAAATTTGGTAGATTTGTCAAGTTTAAATACTAGAATAACGTATATGACAAAGTCACAAGCAACAGCTAGGCTTTTGCTAGCTGATGCCTGTTATTATTGCCTGCTATACTTCGTTAGGCTTGTAAACAGATGCGACTTTAAGGACTGGACTACTTTTACCTTACCTTTATAAACATCTAGTATGTATTTAAAAACCTAATCTTTGGAAAGTAACATAGATACATTTTGGATGATCAAATAGTAACGAGAAGTGCTGAGGCCCCCCATTCAGAATCAAAATCTGAAACTTTTTAATATCAGGTATCCAAATTACAAACACAGAATATAAAACAAATTAAACTCATGTTCGAAATCTAAAACAAGAAAGAAAATATCGAACATTAAATTGGTATTTGGTAACTTTATCTTTTCAAGGCTAAGGACGTAAAACTTGGTTTTCTTTTTTTTTAAATCTTATTTTACTAAAGGGATTTTTGTCTTGGGACATGCCAATCCCATCGTATCTGACCTTTTATATACATATTACTTTAACATACAATTTAATAAAGTTATGGTAGACAATGTTTAACAAAACAACACAAAGCCATAGCAACCTCTGTGTTTGGCGTTTATTAAACGTGTAAATCTATCATTGTTTTTCAAAAATATTCATAGATATTATATCTTTTTTTAGTACTTCACCTCGCACTAGCGAACTTTAAATATTTTTAAATAAATAGATAAAATTCATCTCCCTTTAAGTATGTAGTTTTAAACTCGTGCGGCAGAAGGCACTTATCAAATACGTAGACTTACCTAAGATTTAAAAATAACAGAAAAAAATCTCACCGACGATAATTTGTCAGTTCAGTTGGAAGAGCAGCACGCGCGATACGTAAAGGTCTCGGGTTCGAATGCCAAACCGTGAGGAGACATGATATTTTTCTGTCTCTTTAAATATATATATATTGATGTGTCGATATTCGAATCAAGTTGGATATTGTAAATATTGTCTGCATAGCAGTAGCAATACATTTGAGTGAACTGTTAGAATTATGATAAGCGCTCTTGGCTGACCCGAGTGTTGTGACATCCAAGACAAACACTCACGTGATGAACAGACGTGATTGTTTTGTGTCTACATGGATATATATTTATATATGTAAACGAAGTGCCTATCTATCACTTCATTTAGTTTGAATGTGCCGCATAGAAACTTAAACGTTTAATTGGTTTATGGACCGGTCTGTCAATTGTGTCTCGAGTATCGTTGGGAATAAATAAAACCGTTTAAAAATGGCAAAGCCTATCGATATTTTTGAAATCCTATCGATACTATCGATATGACATCAATATTTGATATTGATTCTATCGACTTTTTATCTTGAACACCAATGGAATCATTGTTTGAGCACGTTTCTCGTAATGCGATTAGGTAAATTAGAAATTATTTCCGTTGATTTTAATATGCCTTTGAAGAATCTCCCATAAGACAAGTAAATGATCAAAATTTAAAATGATTTCTCGTTTCTGATTTAATTAAAAGTGAAAATTTTAATATCTACAATCAAAAACGTTCCAAGGGCCCAATTCCTTGAATCTTTAATTCGAAAGGATATTTCCGTGCTATTTCACTGTTTCTGCCGACTAATTGAAATCATTTAATTAAAAAATATTGTTTTAAAGATTCTATTTTTGTTATTCAAAATGTCCTCCAAGCTTAGGGGGCTTAATAAATGAGAAGAAAGTTATCCTTAGGGAAATCTTGCGTTGTCCGTTGGTCGCAAATTTAATCAAAAGTAAAAACAAGAAGAGCTAATGAAAAAAGCCTGTAACGCGTATTGCTGAGGAGCTCGGGTTCAATTATTTATTCTTTATTGCTCAATTCTTTAAAGAGCCACCCGTCCATCTTGGATTTACGTTTGGATGGTGGTTACCGTTAAAATGGCTCGGAGTTTTTGTTAAATTTTGTGGGAGATTTTGAGAGGGAAAGACAAAGCATTAGATTTAAATTTCTACGCTTTTGAAAGATTTGGCTTATCTTGTAAAATCTAAAAATTCAAAATAGCAAACGTTATATTTTGAGTTAAAATATTAAGGATAGCGGTCCCGGCGAACTTGGTTTCGCCTTAGAGAATTTTTCCCGCTTTTCTGTTGAAATTTTTCAAATTTTACCAAGGATCCCTAATTTTGTAGCCTATGTGAAATTGGAAGAATATAGCATTCTATTGGTGAATGAATTTCTAAATCGGCCCAGTACTTTTTGAGTCTATTCATTACAAACATACAAACATACAAAAATAGGTACAAATATTTCCTCTTTATAATATTAGTAAGATTACAAAATGGTCCACATTATAATTTACTACTTACCTACTGATTAGGAGAATTTAATTGGGTAGTCGAATTGAAAACGTGGTTTTAAAATACTATTAGGAATAATTAAGGATTTTTCTAGAAATCCCCCTTTTTAAAATATGAAACTTAATATAAAAACGAAATTCAAAAAGCAAAATATAATTGCATTTATTTCATGAGACTAGCGTCCATATGCTGGTTAAAATTATTACATCTACTGTTACGAGAATTTTAATCTTTAATTAACATAATAATTCTTCGTTTTATTTGTTTTTTTTTTTCAAACTATTATCAATTCAAAAAAATATTTTTGTCATCAAAAAGTCTAAAGAATATAATTCACACTTATATTGTTAAGCTGAACAGTTTGTTTGTTTATTTTTGTGAACGCGCTAGTCTCAAGAACTACTTGTTCAAACTGAAAAAAGAAATGTGCTGGATAATCCATTTACCAAGGAAGGCTTCAGGCTATATAGCATCACGCTACGACCAACAAGAGAGTGGCTTACTGCTAGTAAATACCCATAGAATCCCATAGAATTTACAAATCCTGGTAATTTTTTTCTTAACGCAAATAGCAATTTGTTCCGAAAAAGCATCTAAACGTCAGCATGGCTCTCGTTTGCGAATATTAACGTCACGTTCCGAATCGTTCTATTCCGCTTAAATGGCTTTCGGCAACGGGTTAGAGATATAATCGCGTTTCGACGAGACGTACGCAGTTGAATTATGAGTTTCGGATGATGTAACGAAAAATCTTCATGTGAAATACATTGATTCGGTATCAATACTAGATTGAGGGCGACGCTGCGTGGTTACAAGGTCAGGTTTTAAGTTAATTTTGAAACTGACGTGCAAACCACAAATACTAAACGAACTTCAATGCGTTTTACAGTGACTTGATCCTGTTAGTTCAAAAAAGTTTTGAATTATTCGATTTTATTATTTTTATAGTACTAAACGCCGTACTAGCGAACTTTAAATATTAGAAACAGATTTTTTTTATCTCCCCTTGCGATTTGTGATAATTTTTTTCTGTTTCTAATATTTTGAATTATTGTTGTGTTGATTTTCCTAACTATAGCTATCAGAACAGCTTTTGTCTCGTAGACTTACCTAGTCTATCTTACCTACCTTACCTACCTGACCTACCTGACCTAACTTACCTCTGTTACCTATGTTACCTACCTTACCTACCTTACCTAAATACCTACCTTACCTACCTTATAGTGATCCGTCACACAAGGAGTCCCTATTATGGACACCAGTCTCTCACAAATTGAATATTGTAACCATATTAGTGTTAAGAATCTTTTTACCCTTGTGAAGAGATAATAAACGATAACTATGTAACGACTAGCTGTGCCCGCGACTTCGTTCGCGTGGACTACATCCTTTCATGGTCGGTTTTACCCCTTTCTCCCCTAATATTCGAAACAAAAAGTAGTCTATATTTTCAAGTTTCGAGCTATATTTGTGCCAAGTTTCATCTCTCTAACTTCAAAAATAAACATTTTTTCATATAAACTTTCAAAGGTGGTATTACCCCCATCCCCCGCCCCCCTTCTTTTCTAATAAAAAGTAGCCTTTGTCCGTTCTTGAGATTCAACGTATACCTATACCAAATTTAATCAAAATCGGTTGAGAGGTTTAACAGACAGACCGACAGACAGAGAGACAGAGTTACTTTCGCATTTATAATATTAGTAGGGAAGTAGGGATTATTTTTGTCGAAAATGTTGAGCTTACGTTTTCAATTTTCACAGCAAAATCCCTTTCAGCCTATTCCCCTGGCACCCCATCAATCAATTTCATTAATTACTTTATACCCCGATTTGATAAAAGCTAATCCATTAAGGTTAAACTAGATTTCGCTTACCTACGAGTACCTATTAAAATGGAAGTTTGTTTACTTAATCAAGTCTATTCAACCCTTATAGCCCTTTAGTTACGGACTTTGGTAAAAATAGATCTTTAGTGAAAGACAAAGTGGGGTAATTGATGGCATTTAGAACAATTTTCATACTTGAAACTACTTTCAAGATTAAATTATACAGTACTAGCTTTCCGCCCACGGCTTCGCCCACGTGGAATTCGGTTATATCACGGTATAAAACACAGCTTTAAGAAAACTTCTCATTTCCACGGAAAAATTGTAAGAAGCGCGATGTAATGCTGGATACGATTAGTTGTTAAAGAAAAATTGAATGGTACACTATATTATTTAAGTAGATGTAAAAAAAACAGTTTAGATGATAAAACATAGTCTACAGCCTCGGGAATTCCTCATTTTCGGGGATTCATTGTCGTACCATTTGACTTCTAAATTTACATTAGTTTGCAATATTTTACCTTGTTTTAAACGACACACAGCGCCATCTCTAATCTATCCATCAAGCAAACTTTATTTTTTCCCTCGAGAATATCAATTTTTTTCGGGATAAAAAGTACCTGTTTATTTAATCCGGACTTCTAACTTAACGTCTGCCAAATTTCAATCAAGCAAACTATATTTTTTCCCTCGAGAATATCATTTTATTTCGGGATAAAAAGTATCCTGTTATTTAATCCGGACATCTAACTTTACGTTTGCATTTCAAAGCAATCGGTTCAGTAAGTACGGCGTGAAAGCGGAACAAACAAACAAACAAACTCACTTTCCAATTTATATTATTAGTAAGGACTAGCGGCTGCCCGCGGCTTAGTGCGCGTGGTTTAAGCTAAAAGTTTTCTAGCAATAAATATAGCCTATGTTATTATAGGAGAATGTTGCTTTCCAATGGTGAAAGAGTTTTTGAAACTTGCACAGTAGTTTTATTCTTTACTAGCTGTCCCGGCGAACTTCGTAACGCCTATTTTTTTAGTTTCTAACCTTTTAAACCTTCCCTGGACCTCCACAATTATTTCAGAACCAAGATTAGCCAAATCAGTCTAGCTGTTCTCGAGTTTTAGCGAGACTAACGAACAGCGATTCATTTTTATGTATAAGAGATAAATATACACACAAAAAATCTTTCCTTTTTATAAATTGGTGTAGAGATTGCGTGACAGTGAAAGCAAGTAAATCGATCGATTTTAAACGTTTTCCAATTTAAAATCTTTATACTGCACGACTTTTCAAACACTATACAAATTTTGATTGTTCAATCTACTGCAAAAATAATTTTATTTACATTCTTGCTTTATTCGGTACTTAAATATTAAGATATGGCATTACAAATTCGTATCACGAAATCCATACTAATATTATAAATGCGAAAGTAACTCTGTCTGTCTGTCTGTCTGTCCGTCTGTTACTCTTTCACGCCTAAACGGCTAAACGGATTTTGATGAAATTTGGTATAGGTATACGTTGAATCTCAAGAACGGACATAGGCTACTTTTTATTAGAAAATAAGGGGGGATGGGGGTAATACCACCTTTGAAAGTTTATATGGAAAATGTTTTATTTTTCAAGTTAGAGATATGAAATTTGGCACAAATATAGCTCGAAACTTGGATTAAAATATAGACTCCTTTTTGTTTCGAATATTAGGGGGAGAAAGGGGTAAAACCGACCATGAAAGGATGTTGTCCACGCGAACACGCGAAGTCGCGGGCACAGCTAGTCTGTCATAAAACCGCATGCGTTGCTCCGCCGCTGCGCAAGCGCCGCTCCTCGCATCCCATTGGCGTTTATCACGTTTTTTATTATTATTACACGTATTTTTATGCTATTTAAAATGTAGCGAGGTTACCTCGCTACATTTAAAAGTTGTTCAGGGATACTTTATAGAAAAATCCTATTTATGTTACCTAATACTAGATTATTATGCTAGAATACTCTTAATCGAAAATTGTTTCAACAAATTATTTTTATAGAAAAATATATCCTATTTATATCCGTGAATGGGTTCTAATAAAGATACTTAACGCCTAGAAACCAAATGTGATATTCACAAAATAATACCAGTTTTATCAAATTTATATTTTACTTAAAGTCTTTACAAAAGTGTCGCGATTAGCCCGTTTTTGGATGAACCACACAAAATATTCAAGTTTTGAAAGTCTCAATTCAAAAGTTTAGCGGATTATCTCGTAGAATAATTGGCCAAGCAATGTAACTTAAAAGCGAGACTTGTAGAAGTCGTTCTGGAGTAGTCCAGAGCGTCCCACAGTAAATTTAATCCAATGAGCCGGAGTCCATAACACTCAAATTGCGACCAACAATGTATTCAAATTGGCGCTCGCCACAATTAGTTAGTAAAGAGTTTGTCTGCATTGTTATGTAAATTTATGAATGAAAGTTTTTGTCTTACGATGTTGCCGGGAGACCAATAATTAATTTCGTTTCAGACAAGACTCGAAATTCGTCAGTTTACATCGCGGTTGTGAGCACACGGCTTGATGTAAATAGCCGGAATTATTTATAGTCCAATTAGATAAAGCTCTTGTCTGTATTTTAAAATATTGGACGGCTCTAAAGCGTGGGGGTTTTGAGGGGGAAACTGAGAAGGCCTTCCTTTCTCATCTGCTTTAATCAAACAGCTGAGTACGATTTTATTTGTAGTACTCAAATATGGATAGCCGTCGCGGTAACGAACAAATTAGTTCGCTAAAAGAATTTCAAAAAACGGAAATATATTTACCTTCAATAAAATAAATTGATGATTATACACTTATCAAAGGGAAATAGAGGGCTTGCAGGTAGGTGTGTTTACGTCACAATTTAGTAAACAGTTGAATTAAACATTTGTATGTCATGTTCCAATTTTCGAAAAACGATCCGTTTTATTACGGGTAGTAATTAATTATACGAGGCGTAAGCTAAAACCGTACTCGGTCGAAGAAAAACGGATAGTAATTTTTGACCCATTACGAATCGTAAAATATTGTAACCGGGCATAAGTCATCTATTCTTTAGTTACTTTTCACCTTTTTTGTTTTATACGACCTCCGTAGCCGAGAGGCGAGCGGGCCTGACTTTGGCGAGCGCCATCTCTGAGGTTCCGGGTTCGATCCCCGGTCGGGTCAATATGGGAAACGAACTTTTCCATATTGTCTCGGGTCTGGGTGTTGTGGTACCGTCGTTGTTTCTGATTTCTGTAACACAAGTGCTTTAGCTACTTACCACAGAATCAGAGCAATGTATGCGATGTTGTCCAATATTTATTATATTTATTTTATATTTCCCTCTTCATCTACCAAAATTAATGATTCAACTTATTGAAGTTACAATAACAATAACATTTATTTATTTGCATAAAATACAGTGTGATACATGAAGATGTTACAAGTGGTATTTTGAGTTGTATTTGACCTACAAGCAGGCGTGCAAACAATAGTGTCATTTTAGAATTATTTTTAGTACCTACATTTATATTTAACAATTGATAAATTCGTTGACACTGTAAAAGTATTTTTGAAATAGCCACGACGTTAACGCTTTTGTGAAAACCTTACCATCTAATAAATTTAATCGAGCCAGGTATATTAAAGAGGGGGACATGTTAAACAATATACATTTTGTTTATATATGTAAGCATGGCAAGTTGAATTCTCACCTGCAAAAAATAACTTAAATCAATTTTTAATTACATACTGAAACAAAGTACAATAACTCGTACTTGGGGCTTTCGTTTTAGGAATGCAGCAGTATTTAAGTATATATGTATGACTTTTGCCCGCGACTTCGCCCGAGTTATTATCTATTATATCATTCCTCTTCCTACCAAATACCCAAACCAACAACAAATATCCAGACTTTTTTTTATATTGCACTTCAAGATTGACCTCATCCCACCTGATGTTAAGTAGTAATGAGGTCCGAGCATAAGGGTGACAAGTACAGGATAATAAATCTATTACTGGACTTGTCGCCCTTACCTTGAAGGCTTGACCCCTGCTACTAACGTAGCACCCTCCAGGAGCTCTGGAAAACTTACTCACACGCAGGAACACAACAACACAGAAGTGATTGTTATTTGGCTGCGGTCTTCTGTAAGGTGGAGGTATTTCACCAGTCGGGCTGCTCCAGTTCGAGCGATAAATCGCTATGCCCTCCCTCTCTTAAAAATACTTATAGGAAGTGCTCATTATTGGTGCTATAGTCGATAAATTACTCCATTTCCTCAATATAATTAAAACACCTACGCTAGCACTTTGTATTGCACTATAAAAATTAAAATCTCTCCCTTTAATTTGTTTTTAAGATGAAGTAAAATAATTATGGACACAATTGAATCTGGATTACGAAATTTTTCAAATAATACAAATACCAACACAACACCATGGTTTATTCTCCGCCCGAATATAAATTATTTACTCAGAAACGGTAAAAAGTCATTTATTCAGGACACATTTCTGAACGTTTCCCATAATCCGGACCTAAGCCCGACCCGCGGTCATTCCGGATATAAAATATGTACACAATCCTGCTACGTATTTATTTGTACCTTCAAATCCGTTACACGCAACTAGAATAAGGTTGGATTCTTTAAATGAATATTTGAAGAGACAGCGCTGTTTAATAATTAAATTCGTGCTAATTAAGTCAAAATATTTAGTTTTGATGATGCCTGGTGTGAAATTGGAATTAACTTGATTAGTTTAAAGTGTAGACACCTAAATTATGATGTGTTTTAAAGGCTCATTTTATTTTTATCGGAAAATAAACAAGGTAAGCAGAAATATCTATATTTCATGTTTCTCTAAATTTCACTACAGAATGAATGTTTTCGATATCTTTTCGCGTTCCAAGGAGTATGCAGAAACCAATAATCAAGTCTATGCTCATTTCATTTTATTTCAGGCAACTCTGAAGGCAGGTCTGAAGAAAGTAGTTCATGTGGCATGGTATACGCGCGTAATCTATTGGAATGCGGTCTGCTTCATAGCTTGTACTTGCCTTGCATTGCATCGAATTTATATACAAACTAGCTGTGTCCGCGACTTCGTTCGCGTGGACTACATCCTTTTATGGTCGGTTTTACCCCTTTCTCCCCTAATATTCGAAACAAAAAGTAGTCTATATTTTAATCCAAGTTTCGAGCTATATTTGTACCAAATTTTATATCTCTAACTTCAAAAATAAACATTTTTCCATATAAACTTTCAAAGGTGGTATTACCCCCATCCCCCCTTATTTTCTAATAAAAAGTAGCCTATGTCCGTTCTTGAGATTCAACGTATACCTATACCAAATTTCATCAAAATCGGTTGAGAGGTTTAAGCAGGAAAGCTTAACAGACAGACAGACAGAGTTACTTTCGCATTTATAATATTAGTAGGGAAGTAGCGAATCTGAATAAACGAACTTTTAGAAGTGTCCGGATAAATTGTCTCATTTTCCATCATAATACCACTGTAAATTATTTTTTTTAAAGTCATATGTAAAAAATTTACTAACATTGTTTGCTTTAATATGCTGCTACATTGTCTGTTTGCTAAGGTTATTTTTTTTATAATTCGTTATTTTTTGATGGAGCTAGCGTGATTACAGTAATATGTACGGCCAGAATATTTATTTTGTAAACAAGCGGAAGCCGCGGCGTTCACATGTATTATCCCTGTTTTAACACATTTTCTACAAATTCTTCGCTTCGATTGGTCGCAGGCTATTGTATATAGCCTAAAGCCTTCCACGATTACTGTCTAAAATAAAACTTTTTATGAAATATTAGAATATATAATTCGGTACCTTATCACTAAAGGTACCGAGTTATATATTCTAATATTTCACTAAAACGTCACTGGGGTGGTGGCGCTATGTGGCGGGTCGTTACATTCCGTTCAATATGGTTGAGTGAAGCGATGGCTGGCACATACGTCATGTTTGTGAACAGGTGCCACCTTTGGGGACTGGTCTGCTCCAGTTTACCTCTTAAAATAACATAATACTTAATGCTTTTTTTCACTCATTAAAATAAAACTATATGGCTTGGTCCAAAGTGTTCTACACATAGCTATAAGTTAGATACTGCCACTGTAACTAATCTGCTGAGTTTCTTACCGGTGTCTTCTCGGTAGATATAGGTTCCGAACCGGAAGTAGAATCACTTTGTATTATATACAATGACGATTCGAAAGTGTTATTATATGTAACCTACTTGAATAAGCAAATATTGAATTTGGATTTGAATTATCACTTTAACTTAACTTACTGTATTGATGGTATACATAACTTAACAGGTGTAATGTGACACGGTACTGAGGTGTATACAAAGAAGGATGCAGACTATAGAAATACTAACTTCTGTATCAGCATCAAGCTTTATTACTATTTTTTTATGATCCCAAACAGAATATGTTAAAAATAATAACAAATGATTGCTACCCAAAACAGCTGAAACCTTTATACTTTTCAAACGTATCTTTCTTTAAAAATTACCTCAAAATGGTAATAAAGACATTCATCCATGTCTGTGAAGGCTTTTTGTTTTGGAGTCAGATTGAAACGGCATCTGGCGTTTATGAATGACGATTTTAATCCGCCCACAGATGCATGCCGTGATTTAAAGCACGATTATGGACTGAAAAGCGATAGCATTTAATAAAGCGAGGCGAGTGAGAGGAAGGAAGAGGAATTTTGGTATTTGTAAAATTTTCTTGCCTAGTGTTTACAATAGTTGTCCATGGGACATTGTTAGCGATTTTTTTTTATATTACACTTCAAAATTGACCTCATCTGATGTGAAATACCTTACAGAAGACCGCAGCCAAATAACAATCACTTCTGTGTTGTTGTGTTCCTGCGTGTGAGTAAGGTTTCCAGAGCTCCTGGGGGGTGTTACATTAGTAGCAGGGGTCAAGCCTTCAAGGTAAGGGCGACAAGTCCAGTAACATATTTATTATGCTGTACTTGTCACCCTTAAGCTAGGACCTCATTACCACTTAACATCAGGTGGGATGAGGTCAATCTTGAAGTACAATATAAAAAAAAAAAAAGTCAGGCTTCTCTAGTTCAACCAATAAATCGCTATGCCCTACCTGTTTTTTTTTTTGGGATAAAAAGTATTTGATATTTCCATTTGTAAATCTAATCTATTCAGCTACCACATTTTATGCTAATCATCATACATGACGACATCCAAACCTTGTTTATTTTTATATATTTTGTTTACGAAGTCAACTATCCATATTGAAACTATCGATAATTGGGCAACTCTATTTCGTGCCAACACAGCCCTGCACCGATCACATCACGGCTCGATAAAGAACTGAAGAACAGCTAGTAGGTCGGAAAGAAAACAACGAGTATCAAATACCGCGCTGTTCAACATTTCTGCTTCCGAGTGCTTTCAAATGGAAACTATTATTTGTTTTATTTCGACGTGACCTCTTTCTTCGGAGTAAATGTAGATTTATTGTTTGTATTGTAGACGGACAAATACGGAAGCGGGCTGGTTAAAAGCTACCATATTGCTTTGAGTTTTTTTTTAAATACTTAATTTAATGAACAATATTTTATGGTTACAATTTAAAAAAAATCAAATATCAAATATATATTGACGAGCTGCGTAGCCGAGAGGCGAGAGGGCTGGACTTTAGCGACGCGGTATCACTAAGGTCCTGGGTTCGATCCCCCGTGGACTTTGTCCAAAGTGGTCTATACCTAGCTAGCTAGATAATGCTACTGTAACTGATCTGCTGAGTTTCTTACCAGTCTTTTTGGTAGATATAGGTTCCGAACCGGCAGTAGAATCACTTTGCATTGTATTCAATGACGATTTAAAAGTGTTACATGTAACCTACTTAAAAAAATATTTTATTGATTAATTATTGTGGCATGTTTAGCTCAAAAATGTCAAAAAACGTTGTTTACCACCGGCTCAGCACTGCGGTTGCTTTAACAAAATATTTTGTTGACCATATCCCGTCAACGGAATTTTACTGGCGACGTATGAAAATTTGGGGACGCTGTTTTTTCTTGATACAAAATTATTTTAAATTTCAGGACACAAGCGTGCTTCGGTTTAAAGCACCTATTTTGGGTAAATTATCTCTCAATTTTACGATTAATGAGTGTGGATGCAAACTGTGTATAAAGGCTTACGACTTTATTTACCGGGGGGTGCGGTATGGGTTATCATTAACATGTAGGTATGTAATGTCAAAAAGTACAATGGAAATATCAATAATTTTAATGTGGTTTGTTTAAGAGTACCTACTACGTATCATCTATCACAAATTGTACACTATATAGTTTAAAAAGTTGCTTCTATTTATTAATTTATTTCTCTTGCAATTGGTTATGATTACCCAATGTAACGTTTTGTTGATAAAGCTACTTGCATGATTGGAACTCGAAACATTTGTCTACACAAATTTTTTTTAATAAAGCCTTCAGTTCTATATAATTTAGAATACGTCAAAAGTTGAATTTCCCATTCGAGTCACAATTTCGAATCCTTAAAATAATATGTCCAGTGAGCTAAAGTTGGAATATAATCATTTTAAATCCTAAAAACAACCGGATGATAAAAAAAACTTTAAAAACAATAGAATATCACTTTAACAATATATTTTACTTAATAATTATTTTGTTGTTCACCAAAGTAGAATATTAGTTCCTCTTTTACAACTAGTTACCAAACAGCGAAATATATATAAGATATGTACCTAACCTTTAGATTTTTTTATTTTACATCACAACCAAAATTTGTTACTTCAACATTTTAAGTTCCATTCAGGACTTAAGGTGTAAATAACTATCCTATATTAGCAAAATAGGAGCGTATCAAGCCTAGAATGAAACCCTCCCATCTTTTATCATCTGTTCCATAAGTCGTTAACACGTAAAATCCATCTGCTATAATGCAATATGCATTAAATATACTACCAGGGAGTTCCCAGAGGATAGATACTGCGTTACAGACAGAATTTGTTGCTATTTTAAAAATCCCCACATTCGTGGCCGGGAGAAATGCCTTCGCCTGAAGCATTCAGACTATTTGAAATTCCTCGGATGCAAAATTTCAAGGACTTTTTATGCTGCTACGTTAATACGGGAATAGGTATATGGGAAATGGTAAAGTAGTTTGACATTCTTGCAACCAACCATTGTTTCTAAACCCCCAACCAGCCCCTTTTTTTAGGGTTCCGTGCGCAATGGGTAAAAATGTGACCCTATTACTAAGACTTCGATGTATGTCCGTCCGTCCATCTGTCTGTATCTCAAGAACCGTGATAGCTAGAGAGTTGGCGACAAGCGCTTAAGCTAGGACCTCAGTAACACTTAACACCAAATGGAATGAGGTCAATCTCGAAGTGCATTATAAAAAAAAACTTTGAGACATAATTATCAGAATAATATTCTGTTTTTCATTTCAGAAAATCATGTCTTTTGAAAGACACTTGCCAAATTTTAAACATATCTATAATCATATGGTCACGTTACTAAAGTATCCTAAGGGTACCCCAAGGCTACCGCAGTGTAGGGGACACTGCGGTAGCCTTGAACAAAATATCGCTTTAAATATCCACCTCTCCCCGATGGAATGTTACTTTCACCTTTAACCCGTAAGGAGATGCTGGAATGCCTTTTACCGAATATATATTTACACATTTAGTGGTTTTCACTGTATGGTGAACTTCAAAAGAAAATTCTTGAATTTATGTAATGGTTGACAGAACTTAGCCTTAGAACAAAATCGGTCATCGAGTTTGCAGAGACAGTTTTGTATAGCAATACAAGCAGTAATGTTATGAAAAACTAAAAAGAGATGTTGCATGCTACCATAACTTCAGTAAAATTTTCTTACTGCTTAATAATATTCGATTAAAGTATTAAGCACCTAAGATATGTCAAGAGGTAAAATCGATGGTAAAAACTAATAACGAACTGGAAGTGTTTCACTTGATATTATGTGACCAAACAAAAGAGAAATTGCATTATTATTTTGGATAGCATATTCATCGAGAAAAGCTTTAGGTCATATAACATCGCCAATAGGAATGAAGAATGAAAATGTGGAAAAACTGACATAGTACGTGTGGAAAACGAATCATAGTATATGGGAAAACCTTAGTTGGAAAAGACCCTAAATTTAGTCGTCAATTTATTGAACTCATTTGTTGTAGCATGGGATTACTGCAACCCAACTAACTCCTTAGCTCTTAAATAAGTTAAAGGGTCAAAACGTGACAAAAAATGTTTAGTAGTTAATGACATAAAACGAACTACTAACTGCCCGACGTGTTGGTTAGAGTTGCCTGATCAACCTAATCGAAACGAGGCAGTAAGTAGTTCGTATTAACTTCTAAAAAAATTGTTGCGTTTCGACCCGTTACTTACTTTAAATGTTTGACCTCCGTAGCCGAGAGGCGAGCGTGCCGGACTTTGGCGTGGCGCTATCTCTGAGGTTCCGAGTTCGATCCCCGGTCGGGTCTATATGGAAAACGAAACTTTTCTGTATTGCCTCGGATCTGGGTGTTGTGGTGCAGTCGGTGTTTCTGATTTCTGAAACACAAATACTTTAGCTACTTACCACAGAATCAGGGCAATGTATGTAATGTTGTCCAATATTATTTTTTATTTTTAGAAGCGAAAGTCTTATTCTATATTCATCAGCTCTTAATCTATTCTAGCATCTTAACCTAAATCCAGGCTTCTTAAGCGCAGTAGAAACACCAGGTCCAAGGAACAATATCTTTTTATCCCAACATCAGTGTAACAGAACTGATCTAATTTTGATAAGAACCTATTCTTATGCGGGAACAAATTTTCTCTGAAACTACTTAAGTTAAAAGGTTTCCAAATTTGCGTCTTCCTTTACAAACATCACTTAGCTTGTTTTACAATGTGCTTTTGGTTAATAGAAATTTCGGCGGAAGAGTATTGGGAAAATTGTTTGTTGAAAAGTTTGCGGGAAATTTATTTTAATACTAGCGTAAATTTTCAATTTTTTTAACATACCTAGGGGTGGTGACTCGGTAATATAACAATGATCGAATCATATGTTTTTGTTTAGTTTTACGAATGTTATCAAGTTAGGACGAGGTTTATGGTTTTATGGTTTATGTTTATCATTAAATAAATAACAAATATTAATAAATAATATAATAAATAAAATAAATGCGCCAGACAATCACACCAATCACCTGGTCTCAAACTAAGGTTTTCCCTTGTACTATGAGCACCAGACGACGGATACTTACTGGGGGCGTCATCCCAGCACACCCAGACCCAAGTCAAATCTGTCAAAAAGTGGGTCTGGGTGTTGTGGTACCGTCGTTGTTTCTGATTTATGTAACACAAGTGCTTTAGCTACTTACCACAGAATCAGAGCAATGTATGTGATGTTGTCCAATATTTAAAAAAAAAAAAAAAAAAAAAAAAATAACACTATTAATATGCAGTGATTACCACAATGATTATTATGTAAGGTTTCCAGAGCTCCTGGGGGGTGCTACATTAGTAGCAGGGGTCAAGCCTTCAAGGTAAGGGCGACAAGTCCAGTAACAGATTTATTATACTGTACTTGTTGCTCTTAAGCTAGGACCTCATTTCCACTTAACGTCAGGTGGGATGAGGTCAATCTTGAAGTGTAATATAAAAAAAATACCCAAAGCTAATTCTAGATGTATAGAAACGGTTTTATACAGAAAACTTCATTTAATTACGTAACATTTAAAAACAATTCGAACACCGTCCCATACAAAACACAAATATGATCATCGCAAATGTGTTTCACGAACATAGTGTTACACGTTCGTTGGTGAGACGCACGTGCGAACAAAATTTATTGTATGTGAGTGAACTATGAACTAGTGAACTGGGTACGAACTGTGTTCGCTTTAGTATTCAAACACGAAAGCGAACATATATGCCGTCCATACTTATAAGCTTCATGTTCAAGTTCGATGTCTTTGCTCGCTTTATTCTTTAACTATTAAATATTCAGTGTGTTGATAAATAAAATTGTGATGTCATAGAAATCTATGTAATAGTGTTTGGACCAATAAGTATATTTAAGTCGTTATCGTATAAATGTTTGTTCGTTGTTGTTTCAGATTTCTGTAACACAAGTGCTTACCATAGATTCAGATCAATAAAAATGATGCTGTCCAATATTTTCATTTATATCTATTAATTTATTTCAGTTAACTACCTACCATTTAATATCCCTATCAGTTAGGATTAGGTACTCTGAGACTATATTTAGAATATCCACCACCCACGTAGAGCGATCGATGATTATGTTCGCTTTGTTCGTGTTCGTACGTGGTCGTACCTATGTCATTATAAGACCAAGTGTATTTCACTGTACAATTTAATCAATATTCATGACCGCATGAGTTTTAACCCTCATTTATTAAATTTACAACGCCGAACTCATATCACGGTGATTATGCCGCTAATGTTCATTTTACGGTTCAAACTAATGGCAAATTTGTGCAATTTCACGGTGAAATTGGGTCTAGAAATTCTAAAATTTACTAGCGAGACCTGTTTAAAGCGAGAACGGCGGCCGGCTTAATGAACATTTGGAACAATTATTTTTTATTCAAAGTGATTGTTGAAAATGTTAGTAATAATTTTAGTTCAACGTGCTTTTTTATATTGCACTTCAAGATTGACCTAATCCCACCTTATGTAAAGTAGTAATGAGGCCCTAACCCAAGGGCAAAGAGTACAGCATATTAAAACAGTAACTGGACATGTCTGCTACTAGTGCAGCAGCCCCCAGAAGCTTTACAAAACCTTACTCACACGCAGGAACATATCAACACCGAAGTGATAATTATTTGGCTGCGGTTTCTGTAAGGTGGAGATATTTCACCAGTCGGGCTGCTCCAGTTCGAGCGCTAAATCGCTATACACTCTTCAAATGGCATTCATGCCTTAAAACTGTTTGTGAATGATGTCATTATCCCAATTCCTATACTTGTGCTATTCTGTCTCCAAACTAATTCGATTAAAATAGATGGCAATCGTTTAAAGATTAATTAGTATCATTTCACACAACTGTAGGCAAGGTATTTAACAGGTTTGCGGTCCCAAAATAGACATTATTGTTCAGCTTCAAAGGCCCTTTATTAGTCTATGTGCGTTGTTACTCAAACATGAATAGAAGCTATTGGTATGTGGTTAAGCAATTGACACGTCTTCCAAGTTAGATTACTTCGGGGAAGCCTTAGCAGGTGATTTAGCGTGATTTGATTTCGGTATTGAGCTATAAATATAAATATTGGACAACATCACATACATTGATCTTACTTAGTATTAAGCTTAAGTTCTTGCGTAACAGATATTATTTGACGACGGTACCACGACACCCAGACCTGGGATAATTTAGAAAAGTTCGTTTGGTAACCCGACCGGGAACCGAACCAAGTACCTCTGAGATTGCGAAAAGCTTCTCGGCTACAAAGATCATCCAAAAATATTTCTTATCATTACCAAAAAAATTATAAGATAAGAGTGGTTGTTTGTTAATATGATGTTACTGCTTTTTACCAAATTCCTATTGATTTATACACGGTGTATACTAACATAACAGTCTTAAATATTTTCCAAACTAGTTTATCCGATTTTGACAGGACTGTCATTTGATAACTGATGTTGAATTAAGTAGTTATTTCTATCATTTTGGGTACTTTCTAAAACCACTGGATCGATTTTGACAGGAGTGTCATGCAGGCCTAGCATATGCAATATGTCAAATTTGTCGCATGAGAAAACAAAAGTTTCGATACGACTAAAAATACGAGTGCGGTGTGCTATTAGCCAATCGACAGCTGACGCACTGACTTCAAACGATTTTGACGTTTGTTAAAAGCGCGATAAAATTTAGTCGCGTTGTGTATGCTAGGCCTGATGGGCAGATAACTGACGTAATAACGAGTAACCTAGTTTTCATCTTAAAAAATGTTATAAACTTGCAAAACTTGATGCTACATCCAATGAAATGGGATAAAAAGTATCCTATCTAGTGTTTAAATGGATATCCGGTCTGAAAAATTTAAAACACTAACTTATCAATATAAACTAATTTATATTATATTAACAAATATAAATATATTACAAAAAATAAAAATCTTCTAAAATGTTATTTGTTATTTATATAAATTCTACGCGGCGAAGTAGAAGCCATACTGAGTTCCTTTCTAATAAAGCATACGATAAATTAAGCATTTAAGGTAAACAGATCACAGCCATAAGTTTGCCACAATATTCAGCGTAACAAACCGGCTCCCAGCGGTCCACTTTTGGCTTCCGCGGTTTTCACTTTACAATTATTTATTAGAAGTGATGTTAATACAACACCGAAATCATGTACTCTACATAAAAGCCTCCGCTTGTAAAATCTTCACCCATTTTCAAAATAAATGGGGTCGATGGGTCAAAGAGAACCCGAATTCGCTCACCCGAACTGTAATTTAAAAAGCTTTTTCCGCTAACGGTAATTAATTCAAAAAGAACGGTTGGGATTGCAAGTGAGATGCCCGAACTCCTAACCGTAAAAATTTACTTTGGGAAACAGCTGGGAATGCAAATTTGGGGCAAACGTATATGATGCGTCACTGGCTTTATAGCTACTGTGCGTGGATAATGAGTAGGTACTCAAGTAATCCATCTCTTTTAATTAACATCATTTATACTGTTCCGACCTACGACATGGTCTACAAGTCGACACGAATACGGCGTCAGCAGAACTGGGATAATAGACAACGCTCCATACGTAATGCACGATTAGCCAATGAATACATCGATCCTACATCGCGATATCAGAGTTTTCGTCGCCACTAACTATATAGTACAACAAACCAAGATTGGTTGTTGGACCCTGGTCCCCGAGCAGATAACACCTAGCTCGGCGGAAGTACTTCCACTTTTAGTAAAGAACATACGTTCCTTACAATACCAATGTGGCCAAATTCTCGGATTCGCTTCCCGGTCAGGTCGGAGTGGAAAATGAACCCGGAACCTGTCGTGCCATCGAGATTTTGGTACCCCAAAGCCTCTGTGGTGGAACTACAGCTTAGCTTAAAAGTAGACAATTAGAAACCTGCATACAGAATGGAAACTATCGCCTTGATAATGCGTTATTTAGCATATCGAGGTCTGAGGTGGATCAGAATTTGTCATTTAATACAATGCAAAGTGATTCTACTGACGGGTCAGAACCTATATCTACCGAGAACATACAAGTAAGAAACTCAGCAGATTAGTCACAGTATCCGTATCTAACTTATTGTTATGTGTAGACCACTTTGTACCAAGTCATATAATTTTGTTTTGACTATAAACATTAAGTATTTACTTTTGAGAGTTAAGCTGGATCAGACCTTCATTTATAAGTCAATTTATAAGTCAGAAGCGTTTTCCATGTTACCCCCGGGACCAATAAAAAAAGGCTTTTTCCACGAATCCTTTAATTAATTCAAAAAGGCAATCAATAATCGGGTCATTTGTTTGTTCCGCTTTTAACTTCCCCTGGGGCTGTTTGTGAAAATGTAAAGGGTTCATTTTGCAATGTAAACTGAACGGATGGCTGAACAATGAAAGCCTGCGGTGGTGGGAGCAAATGTACTGATCACTTCCGCCCTTTTAATTTATACAGGTTTATAGTCAGGAAAAATACATGCACCACCTTGTGGCTGGTAGATATATGAGAGTTTCTGACGGAGATACTTAGTAAAACACTGAGATCAGTTCCCTGTCCATTTTTAAACGGTATACGAAGTATGCGACTCCGGCACCTTGAGCTACTACCGACTCAACCTATGTCTTCGGAGCAGGTAGTGAATGCTTATAATTATTATTCCCTTTTTTCTTCTTCGTTGATCTATTTTCATATTTCTGTCTCCGAATCCAAGGTGTTTCATGTTGGGAAAATAATAGAAACTCGAGTAAGGGAAAATAGCAATAAATGTATAAAAGAAGCAACATTATACAAAATATACGCAAAATAACTTTAGAAATATTAAAAAAACCAATGACAAACAATAAAGAAAAAATAATAAGTCCATAGACTTATGAAATAAGGTGATATAAGGGGCGTTGTGCACACAGGTGGTTGTGTGTCTAACAAGTAAAATCATAGCCAAAGAGGTTCTAGAGGTAGGATTAAAGCAGTCGCTAACACCGTTACTTTCGAATATCCTGTATTTCCTTCTTCCAAATTTATTTGCCTACAGTGACATCGAACAAACAAACATGACTAATGCCCAATGTTCTAATAAGCAAGCCCTACGACGGGAGCGATAAAAATGAGTTATGACGTCAGCACGCCATTACTTGGCAGCGCCATCTATTATTCGGTGCGATTAGCATAACTATCTCTGGAAGACAAATAGTGGCACACGCACTTCCGAGTGTCAATTAAATAATGTACATCAGTTAGTTTGGAATGTACATCGCCCTTATATCGTGCACATAAGAACTGTTATTGAACTGTAAGTGCTCGCCTTGACTGTTCAAGGCTGAAAACTGACGATGCGATCGTAGCTTCTATGACTAAGAAAATATAAGACACGCATTTTTTATTGTATCATCGATACTTATTTTATAAAACTGAAGAGTTTGTATGTATTTCAAAAATCTAAATAGTGAACTAAATAGAGTCATTTTTTTTTACGAAATCATAATCTCTGTAGCATATATTTATGTGATAACAAGTATAGCGATATGTTTTGCGCCCCTTACCTGTAGAAGGAACAAAAATGGTATTTAATTGAATAATTAATATGATTCGATAACTATTTTAAATGCTTTGTAATGGTGAAATAGTTTTTGCGTTTATTTATTGCAAACACTCACACTCAATAACACAAATATTTTCTCTTTATAATATTAGTGCAGATAATTTTAACTACGGTTTCGTGGTTATTATACAGAATAGTAATATTGTAAGTTTTAAAATAAAACCGCTGTTCCTCCATCGTCGCGAGAGGGTGGATGATAATCAAGTCGTTACTTTATAGCCTTATTCGCCAAAATGAACTTGAGGAGGAACGTAGAACAAAATACGAAATTTGGGATGCACCTATAGTATCCTGGTTGTATAGAGAATGTTAAACTAGAAACACTGTGGTCCGGTGTTGGATGGGTGAACACGACCAGTGGTATTCCATGGAAGCCAAATTGGAGGCAAAGACAAAGAACTGCGACAGACGACAGAATTTAGGAAAGTTCGTTTCCTAAATTGACCAAACCTAAAATCAAACCCGGACCCTTTTGCGCTAAGGATGCTTGATTTCGATTTCCCACAGCACCACGACTCAGACGATGAGGTCCAACCGGGGTGTTTTAGTAGATAGTCCTGCGCTTATGCGTTTTAGATTATATTTGAAGTGTTACAAAAGACCACAGCCAAATAACAATCACTTCTGTGTTGTTATGTTCCTGCGTGTGAGTAAGGTTTCCAGAGCTCCTGGGGGTGCTCCATTAGTAGGGGTTAGGCCTTCAAGGTAAGGGCGACAAGTCCAGTAATAGATTTATTATGCTGTATAATTGCTCATCCCACCTGATGTTAAGTGGTAATGAGGTCCTAACTTAAGGGCGACAAGTACAGTAAATTACTGTACCCTTAAGTTAGGACCTCATTACCACTTAACATCAGGTGGGATGAGGTCAACCTGGAAGTGTAATATAAAAAACAAAGTATTTACTTACGCCACTCGCTTGCGTGGGGCACTAGCAAGCGCAACTAGAGCTCTTGCTATTTATCCAAGCTGTGTGTTCCACTAGAATACCAGCGTTGCTGCGGTGTTAAAAATACCGTAGCGGCATTTGCTGAGGTGGAACCCATATTGGCCTCACAAGGTTCTTAAATCGTAATTATTGTCTTGCGTTGATTGTTCGTTTTTTTTGTTATGGTCAATAAATGTATTATTTCTTTCTTTCTTTTATTAGGGCAGGGAATCCCGCACACGCCCTCACCTCCCTCGGTATGGTGCGTCAAAGCATTTGCCCTCATGAGAACAAAAAGGCGCGATTTAGCTTCTGCACCAACAAGGTCGTTCTTATTTAAAAAATTCACTCAACAATGCGAACGTTTCAGGTTTTATCACTATTTCATTGAAATTCTAAATCACTATGATCGATTATTAGGTACAAAGATAAATACACACGTCAAAACTAAAGGGATGCTTTATTTACAACAGACCTTAAATTTATTATCCCTTGAGCTGAAATTAAATTGAGTTTCGGACCGGATAATCCTTTCATATCGAATCTGCTGAACGCACAAACAAACTTATGGAAACAAACAATGAAATGGTTTCGTAACAACTTCGCTATTTACAAACTTTTACTTACTATGTATGAATGTGTATTTTTTAAAATGTACATACACAAAACGAACCTACTAAAAGTTTATTTTTTAATAAAACGGAAGATCTGGAATTAAAATGCGGTTTTGATTTCGCAAAAAGTTTTCATACTTTTTGCGATTATGAGAATCAAAAAATGGTATTCGTCATCAGGCAGGCAGGACAAAGATTGCAAAAAAAATGTTAACTAACTGGGATCGTATTTCAAGTTAAAACCAACAATTGCGATCAATTAAACCACATAAAGTGATGAAAAAATAATTCCATGCCGCTTAAGTTGCGCCGCGCGAATAAATTTTATCGCGCTCCTAATAAATGTCAAAATCGATGCAACAGCAGCTGATTAGCTAAAAATATCAGTAGGTACAGAGTTGCTATCGAAACTTATGTCATCTTTTATACGGAACTAGCTGTACCCGCTGTAACTTCATGGTCAGTTTTACCCCTAACTCCCCTAATATTCGAAACAAAAAGTAGTCAGTTTTTTCAATCCAAGTTTCGAGCTATATTTGAGCCAATTTTATGAAATTTGGCATTTTTTTTTTTAGTTAACTTAAAACATTTTCCAAGGTGGTATTACCCTCATCCCCCCCTTATTTTCTAACAAAAAGTCCTAGCCTATGTCCGTTCTAGAGGTTCAACGTATAACTATACCAAATTTCATCAAAATCGGTTGAGAGGTTTAAGCGGGAAAGCGTAACAAACAGAAAGAGTTACTTTCGCATTTATAATATTAGTAGAAAATTGTCATATTGCGCTGGCTACTAGGGCAAATTAAATTCGTCCAAGTATAGCAGTGCTCGTACCATGTGTATTCATTAGTACGCAGCCAGCGCCATCTATTATTCGCGGTCGCAATTAACGGCCGCCATTAACATCACTATCTCAGGAAGACGGTCAGTCGGGAACTGGCTTCCGTGTCCGGTAGAACCGCGTACTCTAAATAATTACAAGTACTTGGCAATTTCTTGCTAAGTTCATAGCATCTGTTGCACTGAAAACACTTGCAATTCAATATTAGTTCTTATGCGGACGGTATAAGGGCGATATTGTACCTACTGATGGAATAGAGGATTCATCTATTTTTTATCTTAATTGTTATTTCTAGGCACTCTTATTGATTTCTAAATTAATAAGAGACAGATTTTATATAAACACATATTTTTTATGAAAACAATGAATAAAAATGATTGTTTACTCGCTAGCACACTAATCCCGTCATATAAATATAATTTAATTAAATTTGATTTTATTTATTTATTTAAAAACTTTATTGCACAATAAAGTACAATAGATGGACTTAATGCTAGGGGCATTCTCTACCAGTCAACCCTTGGGTCATGCGGAGAGATAGTTTATGGGTGCGGTAATAGTGATAAAGTGCACAAGTAATCTAAAAAAAACATAATAAACAACAAAAGTAACTACCCAGCGTTACAAACGTCATAACGGTAACTATTAAATATACATAAACATACATGAATAAATAGAATATATATATAACATATGTAGCTTTACTTATATTTAAATAAAATTATTAAAACAATTAAACTAAGTAAATAACGACAAGAAATGGATTCAGCAATTGACAAATTCATGTCTACTGATTTTATGTATTTCAAAAATGTCTTGCCGCTCTCTTATCGGTAGGATTAGGTTCCGAACCTGTAGTTACAATACCAAACGTTAACGATGTAATTGTTCCTTTTAATTCGCATTTCGCACTCCAATATTTATGGTAGGGCCCCAAATTACTCCTACACTGACATTCGCTTCATTACCCAATTCCAAGGTTACATCATCCCCCGCTGTTTTCGTGGCCCCAGAAATGATAATGTAATGAGGGCTAATTCGCTTGATTTATGGCTTTGCTCACGCAACAGTTTGCAAAACATCGTTTGACTGAGGCGTACTTCCGTTCCCAAAGGTAGGGTTTTAAAAAGTTTATGTCACAACCTTGTGGGGGTTGAAATCGCCAACTGACATGTTACACTGAGATATAATATACCGGACGAGCACACGTAGAGAATAGTTCACTATCTATCCCTACTAATATTATAAAAGCGAAAGTAACTCTGTCTGTCTGTCTGTCTGTCTGTCTGTTATGCTTTCCTGCTTAAACCTCTCAACCGATTTTGATGAAATTTGGTATAGGTATACGTTGAATCTCAAGAACGCACAAAGGCTACTTTTTATTAGAAAATAAGGGGGGAGGGGGGTAATACCACCTTTGAAAGTTAATATGGAAAAATGTTTATATATGAAATTTGGCACAAATGTAGCTCGAAACTTGGATTAAAATATAGACTACTTTTTGTTTCGAATATTAGGGGAGAAAGGGGTAAAACCGACCATGAAAGGATGTAGTCCACGCGAACGAAGTCGCGGGCACAGCTAGTTTGGATATAAAAATGTCCATATAATATTTTGGCATATTATGGTAATATAAATTGTAAGACTTTCGCGTTCCATTTGAAACACTCAAAATAATTTAACGGGTCAATACGCGACACCATTTTTATTTAGTAGTTAATTCGAACTACTTACTGTCCGACGTTTCGGTTAGGTTGCAGCAACCAGCTCGTGACCACGGTAATTTAGACTAATGAAATTGGTGCATAATTTTTATATCCATTAAAAATCTGCATAATTGATTAACTATGATGATTATTATGTTTCGAGCTATATTGTGCCAAATTTTACAAAAAATTAACATTTTCCCATACAAACTTAATGGCGGTATTACCCTAATCTTTTTTTTTTTTATTGCACTTCAAGATTGACCTCATCCCACCTGATGTTAAGTGGTAATGAGGTCCTAGCTTAAGGGTGACAAGTACAGCATAATAAATCTGTTACTGGACTTGTCGCCCATACCTTGAAGGCTTGACCCCTGCTACTAACGTAGCACCCCCCAGGACTCCTACTTACTTTCAAAACCAAAATAGCTTTGCTCTAGAAGTTCAGCTTACACCCATTTAAATTTTCTTTAATATCGGGTTACTGTTTTAGGCGTGAAAGCTGGATTGATAAATAGACAGACAGTTACTTTCGCATTTATAATATAGTATGGACACGTAAATCAAACAAAAGGGCTTGATAGTTGGGAGATTATTCATAATTTAAAATGCAAAATGCGTGAAGTACAATACGCGGGTTTTTTTATTTCAAAATATTTTTAATAAAATCCGCTAGCGGATAGAAACAGAAATAAATTAAGACTTTCACGTTTCAATTTTAACATTTAAAATAACTTAACGGGGCAAAACGGGTCAGTTATTTCGTATTAACAACTAAAACCATTTTGATTTTTTAAGATTTTTATTGTGTTTTACGCCACACTCGCGAACTTTAAATATTTTTTAAAACAGAAAAATATATAATAACCGTTATGACCCGTTAATTTATTTATACATTTTCGAATAAAATGTAATATTAATATGTGTTTTTTCTTTTCTAAGTGATTTATGTTTGTTAGTTTTTTGCGATATAAATTAATGTCAACTGCATGAATAGTTAAACAAACGCAACACTGAACACTTGATTCTTTACACAAATTGTTTCACACCGTCTGCCCTAAAGTATGAGCATTTGTTAGTACAAAATAACTTTCCCGATGTATCATGCTGCCTCGTAACAACGATTAATACTTTGAAGTTGCGCGCTCGACGCTTTGCGACGGAAAACCGTTTACTCATTAACAACAGTTAATCTTTTCCACTTAGGAGTTAACAGTAATAAAATATAAACATAAATATTGGACGACATCACATACATTGCTCTGATTCTCTGGTAGCACTTATTTATTTATTTAAAAACTTTATTGCACAAAAAAATATATAAAAGGCGAACTTAATGCTAAAAGCATTGTCCACCAGTCCACCGTTGGGCCATGCAGATTCCATGTTTATGGGTGCGGTAACAGTAAAAATGTGAGCCTATGGATTACAACAAAATGAATAATAATAAATAGCAATAAATTAAACACCAGAATAGAATATTCATACATAGACCAGGTACTTGTATTACAGAAATCAGAAACAACAACGGTACGACCCAAGACAATGTAGAAAAATTCGTTTCCCATATTGACCGTCCGGGGATCGAACCCGGGACCACAGAGATTGCGCGACTAAGTCCGGCCCGCTCGCCTCTCGTGCAGGCCTGACTTTGGTGAGCTCCATCTTTGAGGTCCCGGGTTCGATCCCCGGTCGGTCAATATGGGAAACTAATTTTTCTATATTCATAATCATAAATCATTTATTTCCCTTCACAGTTAGGTCCATGAATAAGGTAACTTAGATTATTGTTACAAATCACAGGGGTACATGAGCTGTAGCCTAATTAGTACATGAGCTGTCTCGTGTCTGGGTGTTGTGGTACCGTCGTTGTTTCTGATTTCTGTAACACAAGTGCTTTAGCTTCTTACCCTAGGATCAGAGCAATGTATGTGATGTTGTCCAATATTTATTTATATTTATTATTCGGTTCACTCCTAATACTTCATCACTCAGTTGAGAACCGGATCCCAAGACCATGAAGGTCATCTATTGTTCAAACGTAAACATTCCCTCGTTACGGTGATTCCGCTCCTAAAACTCTCAAAGCTGCGCTTAACAGGCTCGGTGTTTAATATTAAAGTCTATAATCGGCGTTAATCCCAATCGTGGCCGGGATGACTTTTGTTTATTTACCCTATTGTATGCGTCTCGAGATGTTTAACCGACTTCAAGTGTTGCGCCGTTAAGAATAGAGCGATATCGATAAATAAATCAATATAATTATATTGGACAACATCACATTATATTGGACAACATCACATTATATTGGACAACATCACATAATATTGGACAACATCACATTATATTTAAAATAATTTAACGGGTCAAAACGCGACACCATTTTTATTTAGTAGTTAATACGAACTACTTACTGCCCGACGTTTCGGTTAGGTTGCACCAACCGTGCTCACGAGCTGACTGGTCTTGCTCGCCTTCGATTATTATTTATGTTTAAAATGAAATGTATATCACATTATATTGATATGGTTCTGTGGTAAGTAGCTTAAGCTCTTGTGTTACAGAAATCAAAAACAACGACGGTACCTCAACGCCCAGACCCGAGACAATAAAGAAAAGTTCGTTTCCTATATTGACTCAATTTAATTCAATTCACATAGAGTAAGTTGACAGATTCTCTTAAGATTAAGTACATGTGAAGCCCTGTAGATGGCGTTGCAATAATTATTTATAATGTATTAGGGGTTAACACTTATTAAACTAGTGAGGTATTCTAAGACAACACTCAATAAATCTAAAATTATCTTTATATTGCACGGTTAAGAAGGAAAATCTCGCTGGCTGTTGGTAAATTATTGTATACTAGCTGTGCCCACGACTTCGTTCGCGTGGACTACATGCTTTCATGATCGGTTTTACCCCTTTCTCCCCTAATATTTGAAACAAAAAGTAGTATATATTTAAATCTAAGTTTCGAGCTATATTTGTGCCAAATTTCATATCTCTAACTTCAAAATTAAACATTTTCCATATTATAAACTTTCAAAGGTTGTATTAACCCCATCACCCCTTATTTTCTAATAAAAAGTAGCCTATGTCCGTTCTCAAGATTCGACCTATACCAAATTTCATCAAAATCGGTTGAGAGTTTTAAGCAGGAAAGCGTAACAGACAGACAGACAGAGTTACTTTCGCATTTATAATATTAGTAGGGATAATACTCGACCAGGGACCGAACCCAGGATCTCAGAGATGGTGCGACGCTAAAGCCCGGCCCGCTCGCCTCTCGGCTACGGAGATCGATCGATGAATTCAACTGCCCCGCCGGTGACCCAATCAATTCTTCATATAGGCTTTGAGTTTGCCATCTTCATAATCTTGGATGGTCCTGTTGGGGTAACGCATGGCCACGTCGACCACATGGACACGCTCCAGAGTCCGCTCGTAGGTTTCTGAGCACTAATCGAAGTTTAAGAGTTTCAAGTTGGTGCATGATTTATCATGGACCTTAAATCTATGCATAAGTATACTAGTAACTTTACGAAGTCTATGAGTGAATGGTTTTAACTGGAGAAGTCCTTGCTGGAATGATGGTTTTACTATTATTTTAAAATCTACTATTACAGCTGTGGGGTGGGGGTGTCTTTTCTCAAATTATGATTTAAAATGTACCTACCATCATTGTAAAATTTATGATTTCAGCTGTGGCTAGTGTTGCCAGGTGTCCCGATTTGCGCGGGACGTCCCGATTTTCAGGGGTCTGGGGACGCGTCCCGATTTGTACCTGATCGGGACACTAAATGTCACGATTAAAATAGTAGTTTAAAATGCAACAAATTAAACTCACTTAAAAACTCCCTGTTTTTTTACTGTCCCGATCTGCAACCCTTAATCCCGATTTTTCGGACCTCATGTACCGATTTAAAATTAAATGGACCTGGTAACACTAGCTGTGGCCGTTCTTATTTAAATGATGTTTAAAACTTGATCATCATTATAAAACCTATATTTTGAGTTGTAGGCCTATATGATAAAATGTTGATTTAAGCTCTTCGTTAAAAAAAATAATAATTTAGAAAATAATTGATTCAAATCATAGAACATAAATAATTGGAAATCATCCATCTAAATCATCAGCTTAGTTATTATCCCTACTAATATTATAAATGCGAAAGTAACTCTGTCTGTCTGTTACGCTTTCCTGCTTAAACCTCTCAACCGATTTTGATGAAATTGAGTATAGGTATACGTTGAATCTCAAAAACGGACATAGGCTACTTTTTATTAGAAAGTAAGGGGGGGGGGATGGGGGTTATACCACTTTTGAAAGTTTATATGGAAAAATGTTTATTTTTGAAGTTAGAGATATGAAATTTAGCACAAATATAGCTCGAAACTTAAATTAAAATATATACTACTTTTTGTTTCGATTATTAGGGGAGAAAGGGGTAAAACCGACAATGAAAGGATGTAGTTCACGCGAACGAAGTCGCGGGCCCAGCTAGTTTAAATCATAATTTTATTTGCCATCATCGTAAAATTTATCGATATCGATACTAGACAGTTGCCAGCTCTACCCATCTTAATCGTGACGGATCCCGCTGTTAAAACTCCGCATTCTGCGCGTCCAACATCGGCTCCAACGGATTACAGGATATATTTTAAGTCGGCTTTGCGTCGCTTAGCTTGATGGAATACTGAAATTCCCCGCCATTCCTCCCAATGATATTTGGATGTGGAAAAATGCTTGATTTCGTACGTTACTCGAGGCTTAGCGAATCAGAAATGAATTGCCTAAGCTTAGTGTCTGGCGTTAACGGCTCAATAACTTTGCTCTCGTGAGATGGCGCGGCTGCAAACATCGTTTCATCATTGCTATTAAGTTTTATGGATCCCCTGTTAGATTATTATAATTTGCTTGATAATAAAGTAATTTATTAAAAGTTAAGTTTTCATTAAATTTTTGAAAGAATAAGAATTACAAGTTTTATTATTTTTTGCTATTCTCAGTTCTGATTCTGCGGTAAGTTGCTGAAGCACTTGTGTTACAGAAATCAGAAACAACGACGCTACCAACACCCAAAACAATATAACAACTTGGGTGTACTGTTGTTTCTGATTTCTGTAACACAACTGGTTTAGCTATTATTTACCACAGATCAGAGCAATGTATGTGATATTGACTATTTTTAATAGATTTGACTAAAAATACTTCCTTACAATTAATTTTCGTACACAGGCACTTCCAGTAAACACATGTCTAGGCTTTTAATGTTAAAGCAGTTTAACCCTTAACGAGGCATATAGTATTGAACATTTTCATTTATTTTTGACGGCAAATCAAGGTCACAAGGTTCTATGGGAGGTGGTAAAAATTTACCCATTGCCCCATTAAAGGTTTATTAGCCAATCAGCAGCGTGTCAGCCGAGTCCATTACGGCAGCAAACAAGTTTCCGGAACTGGAAGACTACTCCGCTATGACCCACTTAGAATTTGGGATGAGGACCGATAACCCGTTCTTGTAGAAATCGTAATTACGTCACTTTGTAAGTACCTAAGCCAAAGCGCTGAACCGCTATCCAGAATTTTGCGCTCAACTTTTGAAGTTTGTTTGTGTTTGGGTAATTATGATTTTTATTTATTTAATTTATTTATTTAAGGACAGCTAACAAGACACACACTAATAAATACGCATAACACGTTCAGTTACAACTAAAATGTATAGTGTTGCCTTCATTAAAAGCTGCCACGACATGCATAATTATTTGTGGAAGCAATGTAGAAAATATAACATTATGCACAGACAGGAACAAGCAGAACTAATTCTTGAGACTCTTAGTAATGAGCGATAATGCCACAAAGATGATAGCTTGTATCCGTCCACAGTACATTATGTTCACCGTAATAATAAAAAACAGAAAATCAAAAATGAGCTCGAAAAAAAGTTACAATGTTAATGATACTGGGGCATTCGGCTGAATATTTGTTTGTATTTCAGAATGTAAATGTGATGATATTTAAATTAAATGTGATGATATTTAAATTAAATTAAAATTGTTTCTTGAAAGCGGTGGTGACATTAAGTATGTTACAAAAATTGTGGGAATTAAACATATTTATTTGTTCAATAATGTTATTAGACCGTCCCGTGGAGTATATCTAAAATAAATGGGTTTGAGCAGTATTTTCAAAACTGCGTACGTCTTACAATTTTAAAGGTCAAAAAGGAGAACATTAAAAACAAATTGTTTACCTCTCTAACTGTTAAAGTTTTGGTTTGTTAATTGTTCAACAAAGTTTCTTCAATATATTTCATCGCCTTCCCTTTTCCAGGCTTTTAGACAATAGCACTCAAAGACTTTTCCATTGTTCCAGATTAAAATGTACGCTCGCTCCACAACATGGACCAAGCATTTGGTGACGATGGCATGAGACATCCTGCAGCATGCCCCGCTCCCTCTGGTTGGCTGCCACGATGCTACTCCTCGCCCACCACTCAGAAATGAGGCCGGGCGACCACAGCCACCTGGGACTATACCACAACCCCGCCATTAGACACCACCACCGCCACAAACACAAACACGACATCCCTTTAGACTCTCTAGATGCATCCGCCATTTTCTACGACTACTCCAGCTTGAAGGACCTCAGTTTTGTCCAGAAGGAAATGATTGATAGTGACATGGTCCCGTTCCAGAACGAGAGGCGAAATGATTGGATGAACATGTCGAGCGATCAGGTTGGGGAGCTGAAGGACAAAAAGCATCATCCGCATTGGCCTATTAAGAGGGAGGCTGTAGTTGAAGGCGATTTGGTTCTGGGAGGCCTGATGATGGTGCACGAGAGATCGGATAGCATGACATGTGGGCCGGTTATGCCTCAAGGCGGGGTGCAGGCTTTGGAGATGATGCTGTATACTCTGGACATTGTCAATAATGAACTGCAGCTGATACCAGGTGTGACTCTAGGAGCTCATATTCTAGATGACTGTGATAAGGATACGTACGGACTGGAGATGGCAGTGGATTTTATTAAAGGTAAGCTTAAGGGTTTCTTATTCGTGAAGCGGAATCCTATTACTTAGTGGTCTCCTCTCGTCTTCTGATTCGAACCCACGACCTTCAAGTACCGTGCCTGCTGCTCTTCTAACTGATCTTACCTCAAGTTGTTTTAGGCAATGAATTTTTCATTTATGATTCCTTCGGTAATTGCCCTCTGTCTAAAGCCCTAGAGGTATCTAATTATAAAAGAAAATACGTCGCCTATAGTAGCTAAAAACAGAATGAAATAGATATTTAAGGGGACTCCAATTCAACAGACGTATTATTTTCTGTTTTTTTTTTAAATTAACTATAGTATAGGTATTATAATTAACTATAGGTAGGTATCTTCGAATCGTATTGCAAAAAAAGCAACATAATAATGTTGCTTTTTTTGCAATACGTACATACATATTAATGTTAAATCACAGTAGAAAACAAATTCAGTACCTAATTTTAACTCCAGTATTGATTTGTAATTTTAATTTTAGAATGTCTCCGGCTCCTAAAATTTGTCCTGTGTAATTATTACTGTACTGAAAATTTAGATGAAACCTTCTCACGCCGTTGTAACAATTGGCTACTTGACAGTTTTTGAAAAAGTATTGTAAAATGTGCGCCCGTTCATTTTATATCCCAAGCTATTCGATTTATCTGGAAATAATGTAAATAACCAAAGAAAAATAAGATTTTGTGTAACACATTTAAAAACGCCAAGTCTCGTCACTGTTGCAATTATGACGTCAACGTTCTAGACAACGAACCGATACGCATAGGAACGACTTCATTTAGATAAACGGAAAATGTTTCAATAAATTCTTAATACGATTAGAGACACAATAATTCAATTTTATCAGTAAAATAATAATTGTTTCGCCACATTAAAGTAAATAATTTTCACCGACAGCTGTTATTTCCGAATTGCAATGGTGATTTCCGTTTCGGTTCTTTTGTTCCACAGATAAAAATAATAAAATTTATTTTGCAAAAATAAAATACTAACTATGCTTTTAATTAAAAAATAAAAATGTGAAATTATTACATAACTAATAAGCTAACATATCTAACACTTTTCATATTTTATTGTTAACACTGTCAAGTAGCCAATTGCTATTGCTTAGAATAGTATTTGAAATTTTGTTATCATGAAGTTTCAGTGAGTTTAAATTCTCGCTGTAATGGAAACTTCTATAATTAACAGTATCTTAATTAATCTTCTAGACAGTGTCTCAAATCAATCATAGTTAAACCCATTAATGTACGTTTAATTATAACATTACAGAACGTTATGTTATGATATAGCCATAATTTCATCTCTACGCTTAATGTGGGATTTTAATTCACGACCTTTACTTTTTATTTAAAACATAAGTACGTAATATAAGGTATAAAATAAACTTGAAAGAAACAGAAAATATTTCATCTCCAATAGTTCTAAACATATTCTGCAGAGGGCACTTGCCGGAGGCTAAAATGTTAGTACAACTTGAAAATTCATCGCCTACAATAACTTGCGGTTAGCTCAGTTGAAAGAGCAGCGCGAACGATACATGAAAGTCCTGGGTTCGAATCTCCCACCGCAACGGGAGATTTAAATTGTATGTTCCTTTAAAACATTTATAGCTCGCTAATAGACATAATAAACACTATACCTACCAGGTGGCCTAGAGGTCCGAATAGAAATGAGTAACATACCGCTACTATGATTTTAATTTAAGTATTATTAAATTAATAATAATAAATAAATAATAATAATAATAAAAGCTTGGTGTAAGTGTATATTATTAAAATTCGTATGAGAACCGTTAAATACTATAACTAATCTGCTGTGTATCTAACCGGTAGTTATAGTTTCCGTACAGGCTGTAGAATCATTTACTTTTTTTCACTACACATGTATTCGATGACGATTCAAAAGTGTTAAATGTAACCTACTTGAATTTAGAAATATTTGAATATTGTTCACCTTCGTAAATTTCTAGTTTAAATTCCATTCTGAATTGTTTTTACCGATATTTTAATAATCTTATACATAGATTTGTAAGGTATTAAAATATGTAAATAACTAACTAACTAACTAGCTTACCAAATGTATGCCTGGTTCCAATATTTTACGATTCGTAATGTGTCAACTATGACAATCGATTTTTCTCCAACTGGTTTTAGCAAAAGCCTTGTAAAACGTATTACTATCCGTAAGTAAAACGTATTACTATCCGTAAGTAAAACGTATTACTATCCGTAAGTAAAACGTATTACTATCCGTAAGTAAAACGTTTTACTATCCGTAAGTAAAATGTATTACTATCCGTAAGTAAAATGGATCGTTTTTCAAATTATGGCACCGAGCATTAATGGACAAAGTGATTGGCGCCTAGAAATAACCGAACTAATTTGTGTAAGTTTAATTGGAGGCAAAAGTTTGTCAACCATATCTGGGCGAAGAGAAGCCCGCAAACTGCTTCGTCAGCGACGTTTAAAATTAAAGGGTAAAGAACTAATGGCGTAATTAGAGATGGAGCGAATGAAAAGGCTACAATTAGTAACTTCGAGTTGAAGAGCCCAATCGTTTGGCGGTGGGCTGTTTTTAGGACGAGTTTAGATTTAAATACCCAAATTAGCTAAAGTAAATGCCAAAAACAAAATTATTGTCCTTTTTAGGGTTTCGTAACCGAAGGATAAAAACTGGACCATTTTACTGAGACTTCGCTGTTTGTTTGTCCGTCTGCCATAAAGATTAATTTTGTCTGTTATTTCATATGATTTCAAACCAAATTAGAACTTACGGAAATATCTACTAACGCAGTATTGCGCGTCGACGATATCACAATCTCAGCTAACGTGTTTTTTTTAATTTTTGAAACAATATGACAGTTCGCCACTATTTCCTATATAAAACGAAACGGTCGCATATGTGCATTAACTTGCAAATTTACTTTTGTTGGAGCCAACAACACTTTAGCACCAATACCTAGAGGATATTCAGTGATACAATTGGCTACTTGACAGTGTTAACAATAAAATATGAAAAGTGTTAGATATGTTAGCTTATTAGTTAAGTAATCATTTTACATTTTTACTTTTTAATTAAAAGCATAGGTAGTATTTTATTTTTGCAAAATAAATTTTAGTTTTTTTATCTGTGGAACAAAAGAACCGAAACGGAAACCACCATTGCAATACGGAAATGACAGCTGTCGGCGAAAATTATTTATTTTAATGTGGCGAAACAATGATTATTTTACCGATTAAATTGAATTATTGTGTCTCTAATCGTATAAAGAATTTATTGAAACATTTTCCGTTTATCTTAATTAAGTCGTTCCTATGCGTATCGGTTCGTTGTCAACGACGTTGACGTCATAATTGGAACAGCGACGCGCCTAGGCGTTTTCGCGCGCTTTTTAAATGTGTTATGTAAAATCTTATTTTTCTCTGGTTATTTAGATTATTTCCAGATAAATCGAATTGCTTGGGATATAAAATGAACGGGCGCACATTTTACAATACTTTTTCAAAAACTGTCAAGTAGCCAATTCTCCCAACACCAGCATCAAGGTGGGCCCAGTTGCCTACTATCTTATGAGAAAAGGTGGAATTGGTCTCTGATTCCAGTTTTGGATTGGGACGAGATGTCACCTAACCCGAAATGGAATTGGAATTGGTTCACAAATGTCATATTTTTAAATTGTTATGATGACACTGTTAACAAATAATTATAAGTTAGAAGCCTTAAAAGATGGTTTTACAAAACATAGGCCATGTTTATTACTTCAAAAACTTATTTTAAACCAATATTCAATATCTATGCAAATCACCAAAGGTATGTGCAAGAATGATTTAATGGAATTCTAAAATCATTAAACTTTTTCAAGACTAGCACAGGCAATATATGATCAAGCTATATTACAAAAATCAATTACCCAAATTATATCAATAACTTTGATCGAAGTTTACTAGAGTTTGGTCCGTATAAAAATATTGGAACCGATTTACGACTCGTTTTTATTTAGTTATTTGAAACCTCCCTTCTAATCAAAAATCTAATTACGAAACAATCTTCGCAAAAAAATGATACCATTTGCCAACAATATTATATTTTTTCAACATCGCGTGGCAATAACAATCTCCGTTAATAAGAATTCACAAAAAGATTTAACTTTAATGAAGTCAGATTCTTTCCGAAAGATACAAAAGTTGGCTTTTTTTCGTCGGCACTAAAATGAAATAATTATTACCTTTGCGTGCTAATCTTCAGGTAATAAAGTCCCAAATAATGGCAATGGATCTATTTCATTTATTAACGTTATTTCTTGCCAATGAAGTACTGAAAGAGACTGAAACTCATTAGGATTAGTTCTTAGAATCCCTTGAACGGAAGAAAGGGATGGTCGTGTTTATGTCTTTGCGAAAGGCAATCTTTTATTAGGTCTCTTAGATTCCATTATTAGATAGAGCGTTCAAGTATTGTAACTTGTGACACGTGACACGTTACGAAAAATTAAGGCTTGAAACTCCCAAGTTGGCAACCCTTTTGGTTTCCCAACGGTTACCGGGAAATCCCTCTATTTTAATAGTGTGGTCGTCTTTTTGAAAGACAGGGGGAGGAGGAGTTAAGAAAAACGTTACGGTGCTCTAAATAGGGGAGGGGGGGGGGTAGTTACGTAATACTTGAACGCTCCCATATCAGAAAAAGCAAGGCTACTACTAAAACGAAATGACCAAACGAAAGTATTCGTTTTCGATGTTTAATCAAAAATTCGGAAGTTAAAACGTAATTTTTATCTGTTACAATATGATTTTTTAAACTCTTTATCCACAATCAAAGTAAAAAATAGCTACCTGTCATCGGATCAGATATATTAAATTTTTGGTAGTATGCCCTTTTATCCTATGCTGTGAAAAAAACTGGATAAATTTGACTTTAGTTAAGATGCTCGCGAAGAGTGACATACAATTTAAGTATTTCGCATACCATTTTAAATTTATTAACGGGTCAAAACGCGATAAACTATTTGTAGTAGTTAATACGAACTACTTACTGCCCGACGTTTCAGTTAGGTTGCACCAACCGTGCTCACGAGCTGACTTAAAGGAATCTTCTCCCGCAAACGAAACGGTTTTGAAATTATCTGCTATAGTTCTCCTAAGATATTGTGTTATCAGATGTTTAACACACTGTTTTCGAGTGGTGAGCACCACTCGAAAGACCCTTAGTCTTTGACGCCAAAACATCAACAACACCTTTTGTTCATCTCCAGTAAAAACAGTTATAAATAATAGTTACAGAACGTTTCTCGAGCTGTGACTTGCATTTACAAATCAGTTGTGATTGAGGGATTAACATTTTAAGCAGTGTTCGCTAAAAAGAACGCAGTGTCTACTAATAAATACGAATTTCTTTATCGCGTAATTGTGATTGTGCCGCCATTGTGAACATAGCCGGTTGTGTGTCGCCGTAGTGGGTGCAAGTGACTTCCGCATCTGTGACTTAGGTAGACGGGTCATTATCGCGAGCGTTAGATACGTATTGTGACTCAGCGCGGCCCGGCCACTGTTTTGTCATAGATTAGAGATCGCAGACAGTACAGTACAATGATTTGTGCCGGGTGTAATGGAGTTTTGGACGAGAATAATTCCTTGAAATGTAACACATGCGTTTCCCACTATTGTCTGGAATGCTTGAATCTGGGTAAAGGAAAAAAAGCGATCAATATTGGTCCTGATCAACTTTCTTCAATTCGTTGCCTCTCCTGTACCAATGTCAACCGAAGACGAGGTGGTGATTCGCCAGCTGTTCTCTCACCAACTGTTACTAAACACTCATCGGTATCTCAAAAGGCGTTAACCATCGCGAGTATTAGTGAGCTTCTCGACCAAAAACTTGCGCCGACTTCGAGTGTCATGATCCACTCTCGTAATATTTTGATTAAGGAGGTTCAAGGGCTTATCACCAAAGAAATGGCCAAAATTGCCAGTGAGCTCAAGGACGAGTTTAATAAGACCACGGACTTTATTATGGAGGAACTAAAGGACCTAAAAAGTAATGTCGCACAAAAAGATACAATTATCAAAATCCTTCAAAATGATAATGCTCAGTTACAAAATGAGGCGAAAACAATACGCGCTCGCCTTTGTGTATTGGAAAAATTGTCTCGCGACCGTAACTTCGAGATACAGGCTGTGCCAGAAAAGCGGGGTGAAAACATAGTCTCCCTTGTGAAAACCCTGTGTGAGACTGTGAAGCTTCCGATTTCGAACTCAGACATACATGCCTGCCGACGAGTGGCAAAAATGGACGCATCATCAAAAAGGCCACGTAACATCGTAGTTACATTACAATCCCCGCGTCTTCGTGACAGCGTGCTTTCTGCGGCGCAGCAATACAATAAGGAGCACAAAGACGGGAAACTGAGCACTCAGCATCTTGGAATGACGGACATTAGTAATCAAATTTATGTATCCGAGCATTTATCTCCAGAATGCAAACAACTATATGCTGCGGCAAGGCGATCTGCGAAGGAAAAGAACTATACCTATTGTTGGATCAAGTACGGTGAAATCTATCTCCGAAAAAATGACAAAACAGACCATATACTTGTGAAATCGCTGGATTTTTTAAACTCACTAAAATGATTTATCCTGAGATTGTTACTAATCGTGTACTTACTAATTTGCTAAAGTTTTGTAAATATATATCAAATTCTTTAAACCTATTTCTCGCGACTACGATGAGTTCAAATTCCTAAGGAAACGTTTTAAATTATTGCAGGAAGAATGTTTCAGAGACTTCACCACTAGGGCAGAAAAGATAATTAAACACACTCCTAAGTATTTTTGGAACTATGTAAAATCCAAAAGGGGACGCTCAAATTACCCTAAACAATTTACGTTAAGCAATAATATATTCTTAGAAGGGCAAAATATTTGTAATGCTTTCAATACATTCTTCAAAAATGCTTTTATTTCTAACCCATCACCCGTTACGTCACCTATTGCCACCCCTGAACCTCCACCTAATAATCAAATTATATCTCAAGTGCATATTTCTCCAGATATAATAGAAAAACTCCTGTCGCGTCTGGACAAATCAAAGGGTGCAGGATGTGACGGCATCCCTCCTGTGTTTCTATCAAGATGTGCTAAAGGCCTCGCTTTGCCGATATTTGTCTTATTCTCTATTTCTCTTAAACAATGTATATTCCCTACAATTTGGAAAAAGGCACTTATCATTCCTATCCATAAAAAAGGATCAAAATCTGAAATATCAAATTATCGTCCCATCTCGATTCTATGTTCTATTGCTAAACTATTTGAAAAAATAGTCTATGACAATATATACCAAATTATTGCTCGCGGGGTTCCAACATCGCAGCACGGCTTTCTGAAGGGACGCTCTACTGTGTCTAACTTAGCACTATTCAGCAATTACGTACTTAATCACATGGACGGGGGCGGTCAGGTTGACGTGATCTATACAGATTTCGAAAAAGCATTCGACCGCGTCGATCATCGCATCTTGCTTTTAAAACTGGAATATCTGGGTATACACGGTGATTTACTAAGATGGATCACCTCCTACTTATCAAACCGCTCACAAGCGGTTGTATTGGGGGGTTATAGGTCAGACTTCACAACGATACCCTCTGGTGTCCCTCAGGGATCCCATCTTGGTCCTCTCTTCTACAACGCGTACATTTCCGACATTTCTTCTTGCTTTGAAAGTGCTAATCACCTTTTATATGCAGATGATAAGAAAATTTTTATGAGAATTGATTCAATTTCTGATTGTCTACTGCTTCAACATGACCTTAATAACTTAATGTGTTACTATAACAAAAACAAAATTTCTATTAGTATTCATAAATGCCAGTGTATCAGTTTCACTCGTAAAAAAAAGCCAATTATATTTCCTTACAACTTTGATACCGCTCCCATTGAGAGAGTTGAGTTAATTCGTGACTTGGGTATTTGGTTAGACTCCGGGATGACATTCTCAATCCATATAGACAATACAGTAAAGCGTTCCTTCCGTAACTTAGGCTTTGTAATGCGAACCTGTAAACCTTTCTCTGACATTATGAGCCTCAAAATAGTCTACTACGCGTATGTGCGCAGTATATTAGAATATGCATCCCAGATATGGTCTCCATTCTTTGCGAATCATAAGAATAGAATCGAAAGTATTCAACGCAGGTTTTTGCGCCATCTTAATTATAAATCAAATAAAAGTAGAAACACGCATTACTTGGAGAGTTGTCGCGAATACCAAATGTTTACTCTTGATAAGCGACGTAAAGTATTAGACATGGGACTGCTTCATGATGTGGTGAGCGGGCGCATGGACTGTCCTGAACTTGTGTCGCAACTGATGTCCCTATGCGCACCTACTCGACGCACGCGCCATACTTCACTTTTTGCTATTGCCTCACATCGCACCAACTATGCTCAAAATGCAGTCCTGAGTAGAATCGCTAAGTGTTATAACACCGAGTTCGGTGATATTGACCCATTTATACACAACAAAAAGACATTTTTGGGGGGGATTAGGGATGCGTTGCAATAGCTTTACTGCCACGCTCATCTGATATGTCTCCCACCTCATAATATATACGTACTAATATTTATCTAATCTATTATAAACTATACTTATAAATATTATTGAATCGTATTTATTTATTAATGAATGAATATATTTATGAATATATTTATTATATCAGTCGTTTGCGGGGACTGCAGGATTTTGAATTTATTTTATATTTTTTTTTTAGTTTGGTTTGGTTTATAAAATAAAGTAGCCTAAGTTTACACATATACGGACATAGTAATATCACACTGAAAACAAACAAATCAAACAATATTTTAAGGACACTGTTAAGCTTTTATTTTTAATGATTATTTCTACATTGTCAGCGATCACAACCCATTTAAAATACATATTTAGTATTCATCTAACCACGTCAATTATCTATCTATCATACTTATATATTTTGCGCTCATGTTGGTGTGGTCCAACATAAGAACTAGCTTTAGTTGTAAGTAAACATAATTATTATGCTGTCAAGGCTATTATTGTTAAATTAAATTATGGTAACTGTGGTTAACGCTTTTGGCCCAATTGACACTTATGTTATAATATGGTGTAAACATTGTAATTAAGTTGGCTGTTGTTAATCCTAAATAAAAAATAAAAAAAATAAAAAAAAGGCATATACGGAAGACCAGAGTCGGGTTGTCACTCCGATACCTCGACAAATGATGAGTAAGTGCTCGAGAAATTTGCCTTATAGTGATATTATTATATTAATAAGTTGCTGATCTATATATGCTTTTTTATGCCACTAAATAAACATTTATTATTATTTTTTACATAGACAAACACAAATCGATTTGTTTTCTTACTATTAAATAATTTGAACGCGTATGTACGTACGTACGATATTGCCGACTGTATGTTGGAATAACTATTAAAAAAACCCTCGTCAAGAAGTCAAATTCCTAAAAAAAAATATTTTTTATCAACTATGCTCCAAATCAAAAACATTTGCACGAATGATTTTCTTCAAATTTCGCAGTAATTTCATTGCTATGTTTTAAAATAGCCCTGTATAAAATTATCGTTCCGGAAATTCTGGTTTTCAATTATTTGAGTACATGGCGCTAGGAGTTTTGGATTGAGTAGCTAATTAAATTTAATTCCAAAACATTTAATGAACGTGTTCGCCTATCTTTGAGAAGGAGAGAACATCATAATTAAATTAACCACAAATCATCGTATAGATGTTTTCCGTCGCCTAAATCATTTACGTGTAATGTAATATTACAACGGGAACCGTTACAGTAGTGACGGAAAAGAACCGAGCATTACAGTATGTAATATTATATACCCAGCATTACAGTATGTAATCATACTTAAATATCTACGAAAACGTTTTGAAGAATGTATCGATGTTGTGGCATGTGGTTTTTATTATTTCACGCACAAACTACTTAACTGATTTGGTTAAAATTTAGCAGTAAGAGAGTGGAAATAATAGATTAACATACCTATGTGACACACTTTATGACAAAATAACGCGAACGTACTCGGGGGCCACAAATAGTTTGTAGTTTTTGCAATATATTGTAACATGAACGCACACTATTGTAAATCTGTAATTGATTGGTTGACCCGTTATAAATAAATATTGGACAAATCACATACACTGCTCTGATTCTGTGGTAAGTAGCTTAAGCACTTGTGTTACAGTAATCAGAAACAACGACGGTACCACAACACCGAGACCCGAGACAATATTGAAAAGATCGTTGCCCATATCGACCGGGGATCGAACCCGGGCCTTGGGTTCCGAACCGAAACGTCAGGCAGTACGTAGTTAGTATTAACTACTAAATAAAAATGGTGTCGCGTTTTGACCCGTTAAATTATTTTAATTACTGTGCTTTTCACCTGTTAAACATTCCTATTAAGATAATACTGAATTTCGTATAATGATATTACAGTTCTTGCATATTCAAAAATATCTCTTGAACAACGGCGCTATTGTTCTGATTCAGCTCTTTGTATTTCGATGTTTCTTTTGTAATTTTGCATTTACGAGTAAATTGGATTTTAATGGAACTCAGACACATACAGTTCAACTGAATGAGTCTGCCCTTTTTAGATTAACGATTGAAATGTTTTACTGTTACTTTGACTAAAAACTGAAATTAAATTCTATAGTTTGACTCTGTTTTTTTCTCAAGGGTTGCGCTAAGGAATTCAAGGAGAAATTAAAAAATATATTTTGACTAGTCATGTACCTTTATTAATATAATTTGTTTTGTTGTGTTACCCGGTTATATGGATTGCAATGAAATAATAAATCATGTTTGTATGTGTTGGATTTCAATTATACATATATGGACAATAAATAGGCTAATATGTACTAGAGATGGCGATATTAATTTTATTTAATGTATCAATTCACAAAAAAACGAGATTTCAAAAGTCTAAAATTATTTCATAAAATACGACTTTTTCAAACTTTTGTTATTAAAATGAAAAAATAAATGTTTATCAAAAAAAAGAAATATACGATCTCATAACAGAAAAATCGAATGTCAATTTTTGGCGACCTCCGTAGCCTAGAGGCGAGCGTGCCGGACTTTGGCGTCGCGCCAACGCCGCGAAACGAACTTTTCTGTATTGTCTCGGGTCTGGGTGTTGTGTACCATCGTTGTTTCTGATTTCTGTAACACAAGTGCTTTAGCTACTTACCACAGAATCAGAGCAATGTATGTGATGTTGTCCAATATTTATTTATTTATTATTTATTTATTCAAGGATGAAATATCGATTCAATTATTCGTTCGGCTCTTCATATCGATTAAAAAAAAACCGGCCAAGTGCGAGTCGGACTCGCGCACCGAGGGTTCCGTACAAACCTGCAAGGTTTACAAAGTTCGTTCATTACGACAATCGAGTCATAACTATGGTATTTTTATTGCAAAATGAAATTCATAACATTACAATGGGGAAAGATGGAGGAGCATAAATATTTTGTAATGTAACTAAAAATGTAAGGTTTTCGGAATTTTTCCTTTATGTGTGCTATAAAACGTTGCTTCATGCCAAATTTCAAGATTCTAGGTCGACTGGAAGTACCCTTTAGGTTTTGATTCCCTTGCGAGTACTTGCGAGTTTCAAAATATGCAGATTAAATTGCTGTTTCTTTTGATTGCGTTGACATAGAAGTTTGATTTTGTTACAGCTTAAAGGTATTATAGACTCAGGTCTATATATAATACTCAGGTATTTGGTATGAATTTCAATTTAATACCTCTACGCGTTTATGAGGAAATGGGTAGTAAGTTTAAAATTATAAAAAAAAATATATTATGTGATGTAACTAAAAATTTATGGTTTTCGTAATTTTTCCTTTATTTATGCTATAAGACGTTGCTTCGTACCAAATTTCAAGATTCTGAGTTCACGGGAAGCACCCTGTAGGTTTTGATTCCCTTGCAAGTGTCGAAAATTTGCGGCATAAACGGCTGTATCTTTTGATTGCGTTGGCTTAGAAGTTTGATTTTTTCACAGCTTCAAGGGACAGTAGAGCTGAGTAATTGATATAAATTTCAGCTTCATACCTCCACGCGTTCCTGAGAAAAAGGGTCTTGACAGACGGACAGACGGACGAACAGACGGACAACAAAGTGATCCTATAAGGGTTCCGTTTTTTCTTTTTGAGGTACGGAACCCTAAAAACTGTTTAATCGATTCCACATCGCCATCCTAATCTGATACGTTACTTAGTCATCTTGTGGGAGTTTTAATTCCGTAATGTGTGGTTCGATAATGCCATCCCTAGCTGACCTCTTTGCTTTGTAATCTTGTATGTAGGTAGCTATAATACGTCCGTGGCTTAAAACTGTGTATTGTCCACAGGTTCAATCAGCAACATAGACGACGCTGAGTACGCATGCAACGCGACTGCAGTCCGCAAAGTCATCTCCGGTGTCGTGGGCGCCGCCTCCAGCGTCACATCGGTGCAAGTCGCCAATCTACTGCGACTCTTCAAAATACCACAGGTAACCGACATAACTGTTCAATGTACTTCCGTAGCCGAGAGGCGAGCGGGCCGGACTTTGGCGTCGCGCCATCTCTGAGGTTCCGGGTTCGATCCCCAGTCGGGTCAATATGGGAAACGAACTTTTCTATATTGTCTCGGGTCTGGGTGTTGTGTTACCGTCGTTGTTTCTGATTTCTGGAACACATGTGCTTTAGCTACTTACCATAGAATCAGAGCAACGTATGTGATGTTGTCCAATATATTTATATTTATTTATATTAATGTATACAACCTTCGATCAAACATTTTGATTTTCTTAATAAATTATTAACCCTCGCGTTACCTATATATATAGGCCTGTATATCATCACAATTAATTTTTTGACGGGAGAAAATACGTGACGCACCGCGCCCTCACCTGAAGGAGGTGACTGCGTGTGTGGGACAGGCCTACCTACTTAAACATCACGGGGTCCGCATCTTAATTGTTATGCTGTAAGAAAATCTTAAACCAACACCACCACATCTAATAGAAACCCTGTGTAACTGAGATGAGTATGAAAATATAACATTTTGGACGTAATGTCTCCCGCACAGCTATGTAGGAAATGGGAGTGAAAGAACGTTTTTCCATCTGAGGATCTTCATCAGATTTCGACAAGAAAATCTACAAAATCTTTGTTCTAACATTTCATTATAAATAATCAGTGAACGAAAAAAACATAGAAGCATTTTTAACGTTTAAAAATGGCACCACGACAAGTAAGGCACGGTGGGCCCCAAAAGTGAGCTAGCGTCTGTACGAATACCGTTTTCAAGGACGCAGCGAGTCACAGGCGCGGACCAATTACAGCGCTTGTTCCATGCCATGCCATGCCATTCCATGTTTTCCCGTTCACTGTAAATAATAAACAAAACGACATAAGTGCTTAAACCCAACCGGGACTCAAACCCGGATCCTCAGAGATGGCGCGACGCCAAAAGCGCCGTCTCTCGGCTATGAAAGTCGCCAAGTAACATTGTGATTGTAAATAAACATTTTTTCATTTTCATTTTTTTCAAGGGTCCGTAATGGTGCTAACACGCCTATAAGGCAGATGTTTTGATGTAGCTATGTAATCTCATCACCATCATCATCATCATCATCATCAGCCTTTGTTAGTAGATGTAATCTAAGTTTCTAAGTTTCTTGAAATCTATTGCAAACCTATATTTAGAACCTAGTACCTACTATCATATCATAAACTTTAGTAAGATACTCATTTGTGTGAGCATATTCATTAAGAGCAATATTTCAAACTAACATAAACAGCGGTGTTATTGCCTGCATAAACTCCATATTAATCACCGGATTTCCATACAAATTTGGTTTCGACCGTTGGTTTAGTAGATCTACTCGAATCTATGCATGTAGTTATCACGGTTCATTTAACTTTAATACTCTACAATCATCATCACTCATGAAAATTTAGTCAGGTGGTATAGTTAGATTGTGATCATAATGATAAGTCCTTCAAAACTTCAACGAAAAGCTTAGTGTCCAGGTCTCAAAATGGCCGGCTTCTTAAAATGTCCACTTGTCATGAATATACATGTCCACATGTCAAGGTATACATTTTTATTTGGTCATTTGGTCATCTTCTTAAATGATGTATGTATGGTTCCCCGCGATTTCACGTTATTTTGGGATATAAATCATGTATTAATATAGCCTCTTTCTTTCTATCAAATATCATCTAAACTCTTTCAGTATTTGCGTGACAAACATACTTCCAGACATCTAGATATCCAGATATCAATTTTGACACTAAAACTTTCGAGTTGAAAATAGTACCGAGTGTATGTGTATGATATGGTAATGCTAGATTTTTAATAGAATGGAGTGTTTATAATAAAATAATGATGAGTTGAAAAATTTTTCTCTCATTCTTGGTCTCGCGACATTGAAGGAGTGTACATCTTCCCATGCAGCACCACTAAGAAAGACTGAAACAAAAACTCACTCAAAGCTTGTATTGGATTCTGCATCTGCAGATAGAAAATCTATGGATTGGCCTCCATCTTGAGGCCAACGTAACCAAATTAAAAAGACATTCAATTTAAAGAGGACAATTTTTTAATCTAGACTTTCCTTATTCTAAGGGCATTTTATTTACAAGTTTCGATTGTGTATTTCTTTATCTATCATTAGATTCGTAGCTTTACAGTTGAACTGATTAAGCCTTTTTTCCAGGTGTCATTTTTCTCAACATCGCCGGAGCTGTCAAACAAGGCACGCTTCGAGTACTTCACGCGGACCATACCCTCGGACCTGCACCAGGTGCGCGCCATGGTGGAGATCGTCAAGAAGCTGGGCTGGAGCTACGTCTCCATCATCTACGAGGAGTCCAGCTATGGCATCAAGGTACTATTATCTTTACCTGAGAGAAGATAAGTCCATAAAAAAAACCGGTCGTTGCCGGCTCATGTATTCCTCCTTCCTTTGACATGGATTCCTTCAAAAGGAGCGTGAAGAAACATCTTGCGGACCAGTATGGCGATGCTAACGGATAGGATATTTCGGTATCAAATCCGTTGTCATCGCGATGTGGGTTCCTCTCTTGCTTACCATCAGGCTGGGAGAAGCCAATAAACTACTATAAAAAAAACGGCCAAGTGCGTATCAGACTTGCCAATGAAGGGTTCCGTAGCAGCAAGTTACATAATATAAAAGTGTATTTCAATATACACTTTATTAAATAAAAGTTAAATTGCGGTTAAAGATTTCTGACGTTACAAACTAGAAATAGTAGTAGTAAGTTTTACAAAAGCACTTATGAATCGTCAATACAAATTAAGTATTCTACCACCGTGTTCGGAATGTTGACTAAAAAACTACTTACTATATCTTCTTCAAATCAATTTTCAGTGGGACATATCACACATTCAACTTATGTAAAAAGAAATTATTTTTTTGGTGCTTATTCGTATTAGTGTTTGATCTTATGCATTGATGTGAGAGTTGATAAAATTTCTTGCTGGTAAGGTAATATGATTTTACATTAAAAGCGCAAATCAATTTAATTTAAGTCCAACGAGAAATACTTGTACAAACATTATCTCTATTGCCGCTAATATCAGAGTGTTAAACAAATGTTTTGGATCCAAACACAGTGAAACACATCGCGTAGAATTTCATTGAAAATTCATTTTTGCAATTTGCATACCAAATTGCATATGATTTCCGATCTCACTGTAGATTACCTCATACTTTAATGAAACAGGCGAATAACATCACTGATTTGGAGTCCTTAATTGAAATTAGCAATTTGCGTTCATCTAATAACGTTGCCATAATCAGTAACCAGGTTTTCATCACAATTGCACGCCATTTTAAATTTTATTGGATACTAAATATTGTACAAGGTTTCGCTCAAGATTTTCGAGAGTAAATTAAAAAAATTATCGTTTTAGAGGTTGACAACCTCCGTAGCCGAGAGATGAGTGGACCAGACTTTGTCGCGCCATCTCTAGGTTCCCGGGTTAGATTCCCGGTCGGACAATTTGGGATGCGAACTTTTCTATATTGTCTCGGGTCTGGGTGTTGGGTACCGTCGTTGCTTCTGATTTCTGTAACACAAGTGCTTAAGGTACTTACAACAGAATCAGAGCAATGCATGTGATGTTGTCCAGTAGTTATTTAGAAGTATGAAGAGGTATTAAAACACATATCGAGATCATCGTCTTGAAACAGTTAATATGACTTAATGATTCATTGGTATCGTAAAGATATTTAATAGTATCTTGATGCTATTAGATAATTCAGTAACCGCTCTTGGCTATAAAGAATATCTTTATCGCTATTGTTTGGTATTCAGTAACCGTTGGAGTGATGCTCTCTTTAGCGCCACTGGGGTGGTGGCACTATGTGGCGGGTCGTTACATTCCCTTCAATATGGTTGAGTGAAGCGATGGCTGACACATACGTCATGCTTGTGAACAGATACCACCTTTGGGGACTGGTCTGCTCCAGTTTACTTCTCAAAAGTAAATACCTAATTTTTATAAGTTGGATTCTGCTACTGTAACTAATCTGCTGAGTTTCTTACGGGTGTCTTCTCAGTAGATTAGCAGATTGATAGTGTCAAACCAGCGAAAGAAGTACTTTGCATTGTATTCAACGCGGATTCAAAATTGTTACATGTAACCTACTGATTGATTTATTGTAGTACTAGCTGTGCCCGCAACTTCGTTCGCGTGGACTACATTCTTTTATGGTCGGTTTTATCCCTTTCTCCCCTAATATTCGAAACAAAAAGTAGTCTATATTTTAATCCAAGTTTCGAGCTATATTTGTGCCAAATTTCATATCTCTAACTTCAAAAATAAACATTTTTCCATATAAACTTCCAAAGGTCGTACTACCCCCCTCCCCCCGCTTATTTTCTAATAAAAAGTAGCCTTTGTCCGTTCTTGAGATTCAACGTATACCTATACCAAATTTCATCAAAATCTGTTGAGAGGTTTAAGCAGGTAAGCGTCACAGAGACACAGACAGACAGACAGAGTAACTTTCGCATTTATAATATTAGTAGGGAAGGAGGGATGGAGCCACAGCCTCGCGGCCTATAGAATTGGAGCTTAAATGGATTCAGATATCAACGTTTACAATGATATCTTGCTGAAATTAGCAGTGGCCTATAATAGGTCGGTTAAAGTAGGTAATATCGAGCTAGTTTTCTAATCAGATTTTGGCTGCAAGCCAATTTGGACTTTGCGCCCCCTCTCCAAAAGTCATATTAGCTGCAACTGAAATAATTCAGAGAGGGCAACCAAGTTATGTACCTTAAATAGGAATTCCCTGTAGAAGAAATTAACTACATTCGCTTTGCAAATCTGTTTTGTGTTTTCCTGTTTTGTGACCTGAGTATATGGCAAGATTTTCTTGATTTACAATGAAAAGCAACAATATTATTAGCTAAATAGAAAAAATATATTTTGACACAAAAAACTTCAAATTATTATTTACCAATTATTTGAAATGTTAATCTGTTTTACTTATTTATTTTTATAAAATTTACTGTTCCAGCATAGTAAATAGATTTTTAGACAAAAAAATCATAGAATTTTTTCAAAACTGATGGTTTTTAAGGTTTTCAACATAAGTCTTATGATAAATTTCCACTATTTTGACTTTGTTGTGTAGCTTATAACAACCAGTGAAACAAAGATATGACTGATTGATTGCTTTAAAAACATTTGTTTGAAAAACTAAAAAAAAAATTTGTTTGTTTCAAATAATACAATATATTAGATATATTATTTTACATGCTAACATAATTAGCTCAGTATTAACTAAGAGGAAAAAATTATAGACAATTTAAGTGATGTCTTGTCTGATTTAGCATTAGTTTAATTCAAACACATATCCTGGCCCAGCCAAACGCCTGGACGCGCTAGTCAAATCGCAGCCATTTGACATCACCGCACACTCGTAAATATTCATGGAACCAGTTGCATAATCTGTTTTATCATCTAATTCGCTCCGTTCAGGCTCAGGTCTCGGGCAGTTTGCTGAATGGATGCTTTAATGGGTTTAGTATTATGGCACGATTGATGACGCTGATAAATGTACTGTGGCACTGATAGGCTTAGATCTGCCGACAAGAATCGCGTGACGACCGCATTCAGGTAATCCTCAAACGTCAGAAACGATTTCGAAGTCGCGTATGCCTTTTCTCAGGCGAGATTGAAGTCTTTTTTCTATATTGCACTTCAAATTGACCTCATTCCACCTGATGTTATGTGGTAATTAGGTCCTAGTTTAAGGGCGACAAGAACAACATAACATAGCTTTTACTGGACTTGTCGCCTTTACCTTGAGGGCTTGACCCCTGCTACTAATGTACCCTCCCATGAGCTCTGGAAACCTTACTCAAACGCAGGAACACAACAACACCAAAGTGATTGAGTTCAAGCAATAAATCGCTATGCCCTACCTCTCTTAAGTCAAACGGGAACCTGATTCATACAAATATAATGAACCTGAATTATATTTAGTGCATATATTTTGAAAGATCTAAAAGGGCAATCAGCGGGAAGCAACATTGTTCTATACTAGTCATTGAGACGTTTTTCATTATCCATTAATTCCTTATTGAATATTCCACAGGCGTTTGAAGAGCTGGAAGCCCTGCTGGCTCGGAACGGGATCTGTATTGCTGTTAAAGAGAAACTGGTGAAGGATTCTGGAGTGGCAGATGAGGGAGCCTATGATGATATCGTGCACAAGCTGCTCACTAAGCCTAGGGCCAGAGGTAAGCTAATTTGGAGACGTAAAGTTAGCTTTCAGAGATACCGTGAGGCCAAAGGCTACATGTCAACCAACACTCGTAAGATTTTCCATGTCATTAAAAACCGCGTCTGTGGAGGTAAAGGCATTGGGCTCCGCACAAACTGTCAGTGACGGTAGGGAAAACTGACAGTTTGTGAGGTTTTCCCATATCTGTTAGAGGATTTGTAGGCTTGGCAACCTGATTGTCTGAACTTATGATTTCGTGCTTAGGTAGTCCCTAGGTGGCGTGTCTAATTAGGATACATTTTAGGCGTAGGTTTTGTAAGTACGTACTAAGCGCGTGCTGCAAAAGTTAGTAACTGCAAAATAATTCGTGACTACACCCAGTGGGGTTCCTTATCTGAGGGTCTTTTAACTGATACAGAGTATTAGTTTGGATATGACTTTCTACTGGATTATATTGAGAACAGGATTTGTTCCGGATAAAAAACGAAATTGTAAACTCAGCGGCATATTCATCAAAGTTACGTCTGATGAAATATTAATTGGTGTTAACTTTTAGATCACATTTTTTTATAAACTTTAAGACTTTAACGTTCCTTTTTAAACATTTAAAATAATTTAACGGGTCAAAATGCGACACCATTTTTATTTAGTAGCTAATACGAACTACTTACTGCCCGACGTTTTGGTTTTGCTCGCCTTCGACAATTTTTTTTTGTTCACCAGAACAAAAAACATTCTTTATTATTACATAGAATACACAGCGGAATCCTATCTGGATACAGATGGGATGTATACACACGCCAAAAAGAAATTAGGTAGCTTTTCTTATGATCAGTTGATTGGCTATTGATAGGTAAGTAGATACCTGTGTACCTATATCACTAATTCATCGGTCCGTTTATTGGGCCTACAATAAGTCAGATGTGTGCCCATCATAGCGTTTTCAGGCCTGGAAACCATAAGCACACCCGCAACTTTTTCCAATAAGCAACACTTTAAATCCTTTTCAAACAGAACTTGGCACTTATATCACGGAGCGAGCCTTGCCCGTCCGAAAACTTCTGCTCTTGATATATTCTGTAATATCACTTTCTTTATTATTTTATAAACATCTTTTTGTGATGAATAGTGGTAAAAAGCATTAAGTCCACCCGCTGTGTTTTTTGTGCAAAAGAGTTTTTAAGTAGAAGAACACATTTTCTCTGGATTTCATATGAATTGAGTATCTAAAAGATTATTTATTAAAAATATAGCTATAGGGCGATAGGTAAGTCCAAATTCTATTTTTATTGACTTTGTCCTGCGTTTTACCAATTTCTACGTCACTGTGACATGTCAGGTATCGCCATCTAGAGGATTTTTGAGGTACAATAGACCTCATTGCTACACGTCAATGGTTTTCGCCTCAGTTTACTCACTGATTACGAGCCGAGCTAATTGCAATTAACGCTCCACGCTGTAAAGTGCGATTTTAATTGGCACGAGGATCAGGGGCGACTTGCTCGCTTAAATTTTTGGTAAATAATGAAAACGGAATCGTTTGTGGTTCGTTTGCTGGCATTCCGGCCCAATAAATAAATAAATATTGGACTACATCACAATCATTGCTTTGATTCTGTCGTAAGTAGAGAAAACACCTGTGTTACAAAATAACGAGGGTACTACAACAGCCAGATCCCAAAAAATTTAGAAAATGGTTTAAATCCCACCACGCAAGAGAAAATATTTGACTGTTTCTATAAAATTTACTATAAATAATTATGAGAATCAATAAAGTTCGTTTCCCATATTGACCCAGGTATCGAACCCGGGAGCCCATATATAAAATGACGCGACGTCCGTTCGCCTCTGGGCTACGGAGGTCCTCAATAATGTGTTGCGAGGAAACAGCGCATTTTCTTCGCTCCTCTATGATCACTAATTACTGCCTGACATTTGAAACCATCGCGCAGTAGAGCACTATTTTTATTGGCACGTGAGTCAAGGGCATTTCAAACACTTGAGACTAATATGGCAAATCAGAAACGTCTAAATAAACAGTCTCTCGCTATCTCCAACCATCTATTCAAACCAGTAAAATTTATTGGAATACCTCCAAAAGACTTTGTAGATGCACAAATGTAACCTAAAAACACCACCAGTAAAACAAGGCTTTAAACCTTCTTTAATTTGCGATATTACAACGTAACTTGGGAAAGTCATAAGGTTCAAATTGAATTAGACTATCAATGAAACTTTAGGCCGTTTTTGCAATGATAGATAGATAGATAGATATACTTTATTGCACAAAATCTTTACAGAAATAGGTTTTACAGAAAAATTATAGTACAATTTAGGCGGTCTTATCGCTAGAAAGCAATGCTTGTCTTAAAATACAGATATCTATGTACGTTATGACTAGGGATACAATAATTAGTTGATCGATATGGAATGTAAGTGAGACCTCTGATTAGGTTTTACGAATAATCGAGATATCAACCGAGACCAACACCTTAAGGTACCTTCTGAAGCAAGGAGAATCGTAATAAATGTCAATCAATGCGGTTGCCAAGGTCACCCATTCCATAACCTACCGCAGCATGCATAGCTTATCTTCCGGTATCGTTTTGGAACCGTTGTTGCTATTGCGCCACAAGCCAATCAAATTCATTAAGAATGACATGAATATTTTTGAGCCTTCACGTATGCCCGGGACACGTGTATCAGACAAATTGATTTCCAATTGTGAGTGCGAAAACTGGTTAAATATGAATCCAATTTCACGTCGCTGACAAAAGCATTGCAAACAAACCCTTAAAGTCTGCGCAAATAAACACAATATCAAACGGCGATGTTAGCCATATTAACAACAACAGCTCAGAACCAAATCAAACTTGTGTAACAGTTGTCGGTCACGTGCGTTTGGAGTTTAATACCAGCCTCCCTGGAGTTGCGATTAGTTTTGATATTCCTACGTTTGGAATTAATTAATTCAAATTATTAACAATCCTCCATCAAGGCTAAGCTTCTGCCGACTCATTATGTATTTCCTTTTTCCTTCGTTCATACATTTCTCTTCATCCTTTCTCCTTCTAGGTATGTACGTGGCTAGCGTGGATGTGTGACGAGGGGAAAGCCTAGCCATAACAGTGTCACACTTGAGACCGGGTGACCTCAGAAAAGGCTAATATTATTTAATATTCGGGAATCTATCAGAAATAACAAATATTTCATTCGAACTCAAATTTAACTTAAACTTTTGAATCGTCATTGAATACATTGCAAAGTAATTTTACTGCCGGTTCGGAACCTATACCTGCTGAGAACACACCAGTAAAAAACTCAAAAGATTAGATACAGCAGCAGTATCTTATGGTGTAAATCACTTTGCACCAAGTTATATAGTTAAGCTTTGATGAGTGATGTAACCATAAAGTACTCAAGTATTTCTCTCGCTTGTTGTGATAACGCAATACATATGCTAAAACAAGCAACGAATCAGAATGGTGGTGGTGGTCCAAAACTGGATCGCTAAGGGGCGGTTTGCCACGCTGAATATCGTGGCAAACAAAAGGATATTATAAAGGATGAAACAAAACAAGATGTGTGAATAATTAATGAATGTTGCAGTTAAATCATTTATATTCAGAATTAAATATAGGGTATCTTTTGGTAAATATTGTCTTTGAATTCCAAAAAATGTTACCCAATACAAATCAGAAGCAATATTATTGAGAAATTCATCAACTGAAACAAGTGTGATCGGTTTATGTAGCATTCAAACTTCGAAAAACTGTTGGCTAATCGACGTAACCCAAAAATCGTAAAAAGCCCAAAGTCGACATCTAATCCGGCGTTAAAATATTGGCGTATAAACCAACTGTATCGAGCCTGCACCATATTGTCCCGCCGCTGATAAATGGGAGTCGACTGCCGTAGGGTAGATAGCCAGCTGGTGCAAAAGACAATTTTTCGCTAAAGTGGTTACAGAAATTGATTCTACGCGCCCTGGCACAGTTGAGGTGAGACAGTGAGGCTGCGCTGCAGTTTTCGAGTGACGGCTCAGTTTATCGTTTAAGAAAATGAAACACGTTTAAGTATTACATGACGTACATCGATGACCATCTTTTATATTAAAAATGCTGGCATTCACGTTATGTTTGTGAACACCGTGCCACCTTTGTGAAATGGTTTGCTTCAGCTTACTTATTCAAAATGAAGATTAAATGTTACTTTACTTATCAACCATAGCAATACTTTCGAGTCCATATGTTTATTTCTAATATTAACACTAAAACCTGGTTTTTAAAACACAAAATTGAATTGACAATAATACCTAACATATTACTTAATTGAATATAAATTTTAACAAAGTAAAATTTAATAATTGCTGAAAAAGCTACCAAACCAAGACCAAGGTCTTTATGTGGCGGCTTTTTCAAAAATTTCACAATCTATGTTATCATAATAGTCCTTAACAAAATTACTCAATGTAATTTTTAAGAGAGGTAGGGCAAAGCGATTTTTTTATCGCTCGAACTGGAGCAGCCCGACTAGTGAAATACCTCCACCTTACAGAAGACCGCAGCCAAATAACAATCACTTCGGTGTTGTTGTGTTTCTGCGTGTGAGTTAGGATTCCAGAGCTCCTGGGGGGTGTTACATTAGTAGCAGGGGTCAAGCCTTCAAGGTAAGGGCGACAAGTCCAGTAAAAAATTCATTATGCTGTAATTGTCACCCTTAAGCTAGGACCTCATTACCATTTAACATCAGGTGGGATGAGGTCAATCTTGAAGTGTAAAAAAAAATCCGAGAGTTTATATAATATCGCCTTGTACATTGTATATTATTTTATTCGCTGCAAATCAGACGCACACAGAGAAAATCTGCAAGTGGAACGTCGTAAATTGTAAATATTACATCGCTGTACATTCGAAATAAATATACACTCCTTTTAAAATATGGACAGAGGCAAACTGGAAACAAGCTGCCAGAGGCTTACTCTTTGCCTTATGGGGAAGCAGCCTTAATGTACCATTGAAAAATCTGCTTTTCATATAAAAATATTAATCTTTTGTTACTTTTATAAAACATTTATTTTTACGATTTGTGCTCTTTAATATTGTCACAGTTTAAGCGGAGTTTACTCACTGCAGTTCGTTCCGCTGTATCCTGGTTTAGGTGATTACTGTTTAACACGCAACAAATGGTTATAAGCCTCGTCCCAGATTTGGGACGGGTAATTAACCGGTGTCTCTTAAACGTGTTTGAGAAATCAAATCAGCCTTGTTTTGTGGGAAGGGGTTTATGATTTGTGGGATTTTTCCCCATTGAAAGATTTATGTCTTGAAAGAAAATGAGAAAAACTGTGATTGATGCAGGGTAGCACAGCCATTTGTTTTGTAGCTGTTATTGGGACTAATACGACATCAAAAATAATTACACAGGCAACTTTTTGTCCATTTGGGCGACAGAAATAGTGTCTGAGTTATATGTCGCCCATGCCCGAGTGGATCAATCAAACTCCAAGATTGACCTCATCCCACCTGGTATTAAGTGGTAATGAGATCCTAGCTTATGGGCGACAAGTACAGCATAATAATAGTAGGTACAGCATAAAACACGGTACTCACAACCTATTATTTCGGTTAGGTTAGGATTTTTAGATGCTTAATTGAATAAAACCCATACAAATTTTGTAAATTTCTATACTAGGAACACTTTTACATTTTTAAAGTTTATTTACAAAATAATACGAATAAATAAAAAAGACTCTAATAAAGCACTAAGCATGATGATAACATGATCTAGATACTTTTGAACTTTATAAAATTTAAGACTTTCGCGTTCTATTTCAAACATTTAAAATGATTTAATGGGTTATATGTAACCTAACGCTACAGCTCGTGAGCATGGTTGCTGCAACCTAACCGAAACGTCGGGCAGTAAGTAGTTCGTATTAACTACTAAATAAAAATGGTGTCACGTTAAATTATTTTAAACTTTTGAACTTTGTTTTTAATTACAATAATAACACCGTTCCCACCAGATAGAAAATTTCGTTTCCTATATTGACTTGACCGGTAATCAAACCCAGAACCAAACCCAAAGTCTGCTCGCCTCACCTCAGCTACAGAGCTCGTAAAATCAAAGTCACTTCTCCCACGTTAATCCGAACATCATTCAATAATCCTTTCTCTCCACAGGTGCCATAATCTTCGGCTCCGATCAAGAAGTGGCCGGCGTGATGCGGGCGGTGGAACGAGGGAACGCCACCAGCCTCTTCAGCTGGGTCGGCTCCGACGGCTGGAGCGCCCGCTCCCTGGTCTCCGACGGGAACGAGCGGGCGGTGGAGGGGACCATCAGCGTCCAGCCTCAAGCCCATGACGTCAGAGGGTTCACTGACTACTTCCTTCAGCTGAACGTGAAGAATAATAGGAGGAACCCTTGGTTTGTTGGTGAGTTTCTTGTACCATTATTGTTCTTAATCTCGCGTCTTAAGGTCGCGCCCCCAGCATACTAATATTCTATATGTGAAAGTAGAGAGAGGTAGGGCATAGTTTTATCGCTTGAACTGGAGCAGCCGGACTTGTAAAATACCTCCACGTTACGGAAGACCGCAGCCAAATCGGTTCGGTATTGCTGTGTTCTTGCGTGTAAGTAAGGTTTCCAGAGCTCCTAGGGGGTGCTACGTTAGTAACAGGGGTCAAGCTTTCAAGGTAAGGACGACAAAGGGGTAAAACCATAAAAGTATACATAAATGGAAAGTTTTTTCCATGCGTAGTCGTGGGCACAACTAGTTATAAATAGATATAAATATATGACAATATCACATGTATTTCAAATAGCTACTTATTGCCCGAACGTTTTAGATACCTACTTTGCACCAACCGTGGTAACAAGCTGGCTCAGAACATTAAACATCACATACTTAATAGATTTAAAAAAAAAATAGTACTTCACGCCGCACTAGCAATCTTTAACAATTATAAAGAAACATAAAGAATTCATCTCGTAGGGCTCGAACCCGGGACCTTCACGTATCGCGCGTGCTGCTCTTCCAACTGAGCTAACCGCAAGTTATGGTAGGCGACGAATTTTTTCTGTTATATCAACCAAGCCTTCGGTAAGTGCCCCCTAGTACATCAGCACCATCTGCTTGAACAAACTCAAACTCAAATATTTCTTTATTCAAGTAGGTTACATATAACACTTTTGAATCGTCATTCAATACAATGCAAAGTGATCTACTTCCGGTTTAGAACCTATATCTACCGAGAAGACACCGGTTAGAAACTCAGCAGATCAGTTTACAGAAGTTCAGTTTACAGAAGATCAGTAACAGTATCAGTATCTAACTTATTGCTATGTGTAGCTCACTTTAGACCAAGTCATATAGTTTTGTTTTGATGAGTGATGAAACAATTGAGTACTCAAAGAAACATTTGATTGATTGAGATAGTTTTATTTTTTTAGCGTAGGTACTCCATTTCAATTGGTACTCCTTTGGACAAGTACAGTAATACGTGAAACCATAAAAATATACGAACAGGAATACCCTGCCGCACAATATGAGGCGTAGATACCCAATACCCCGATACTTGGAGAGATACCCAATAAAGGCTTGATAATGCGTTTTGTTATGCAAAAAAGCTTCGTAGCTGCGATACACGCAGCGGCCGTGCTAAGGTGGGAATGGGGTCGTTTGAGGCACTGGCTTTCAAAGTGTATAACAAAAAAATATTTTCTTTAATTTAATACTAGCTTTTGCCTGCATTATTTCGGGATAAAAATCATCTTTTATGTTAATGTAGTACATAAAAATAAATGCAAATCTCAAACCAGGAGCGATGATGAAATTCTAAATATATAGTTTTCAATATGTTACTTAATTAGGTGGCAAGGTAAATTGTATTTATTTTTATATTTTAAACGTTATTTAAGTCTGCACGTAAAAAGTACAATGGCGGACTTAATGCCTAATGGTATTCTCTACCGGTCAATGCAGCAGATATAAGAGGAAAATGTAATAGCGATTCATGAAATTCTTATTAGAAAGTTAACAAGCAATCGGTGAACTAGTGATAGTCATCCAATATCATTTTTAATATTATCTTTGTAACTAAAATAAAATCCTCACGCCCTGACTTTATCAGCGTATGCTTTGCAATGCATTTATAGCTTTCCAATATAGTTGAGTGAAGCGATGTCTGTTACATACGTCACGCTAGGGAATAGGTTGGTACCTATTCCCTAGAGCTAAGAGCTAAGACCAGTCCCCAAAGGTGGTCCTTTGGGGACTGGTCTTAGCTCTCAAAAGTAAATACTTATTTAAGTACTTAACTGTTTCATCACTCATCAAAACAAAACTATATGACTTGGTACAAAGAGGGCTACACATAGCCAAACGTCAGATACTGTAACTAATTAACTATTAAGTCTCTTACCGGTGTCTTCTCGTGAGATATAGGTTCCGAACCGGCAGTAGAATCACTTTGTATTGTATTCAAGGATGATTCAAAACTGTTAAATGTAACCTACTTGTAAAAATAAGTATTTGAGTTGAATAAACGCTTAAACTTTGGGAACCATTAGCACAACGATCGACTTCGGAGATATTTTGCATTCGGTTTTATTGCGTTCGTTTTCAGGAAATCGGTGTGTGAATGTGTCTGACGGTGGCGGTGGTAAAAATTTAGCACATTAACGACTCACTTTACGTGTAGTATGCAGATTTGGTTTTTGTGGTCTTAGGAAAACATATTTGGATTCTGACTACATTCTTCTGGCGACTTCGTGGGCCCTTAAAGTTATTTTTTATTTAGTTTTGTTTCAAAACTTTTGCTACAGCTGGTGGATGGGGTTATAAAGGACTTATAATTATTATTGACGAATGAAAACTTTAAGTTTTCGCGTATTTAAGAAGATATTAAATATTTTTCGTATGCAAATATCGACGACAAAAAGACGTTTTCTACGAAGTTACGTAATTAAATTTAGCTTTGCCCCAATACCTTCTACCTACTGAAATTCATTACAATCGTTGAAACTGTCTACAAGATATCTCCCTCCTATCTACCCTCTCAATATCCCTAAGGAGATAATTTCCAAAAAAATATCTTAAATATCTTTCGTGACTTTCGATGACGCTCTTTCATACTGACTGTCATTCAAATAACTTCAAAAACGGCAAAGTTATTTAATTTTAATCCCCTGTTTTAACCCTTTAGAGGGTTTACAAAAATCCCTTCTTAGTGCTCTCTCTTGCGCTTTAAAAGAAGCCCATATGCAAAAATACAAGTTTTTATACCTTATAGTTTAGATCCTAGATTCATAGATCAGTCAATTACTTATTTATCGCTTATTTAGATTAAGATTGCTCATTTCAAGGCATGAGTTAACATTTGCCGCTTATTCGGTGCCGTGGGAATCATTCAGGCTCAAATATCATATTTTATGACTATCACACAGCTACTCATAAATAAAATAAGTAAACATGATTGTAATAACCCCAGAGCCAGGCTCGCAGACGGGTATATAATTTAAGGTCATAATGTATGTTGATTGCAGAACATATTTTTCTAAATACGTCTCATTCATAATATTCCTCGCATTACGTAGCGTCTGGAAACTGATTTCAAATGAAAGTTTAGGCCATTTGCACACGAATCAACTATATGCCAAAAGGCAATTGGCAACTGTTTCGTTCTAATGTTGCAAACTCAAAAAAATGTATGGATAGATGGGCGTTTGTTATAGCGTAAAATGTTTAAATATAACAGATACAATTATTACTCCTCGGTGAAGATAAGGCTGGACTTCCATTACGTTGGACCGTCAAAATTGCCGGACTAGTAGAAATGCCGAAAGATTTAACCAGTTAAGAAGTTGCATGAAACTGTTTTACAATATACCAGATCCGGCAAAAGATCTAGTTTTTGTAAAATAAGTCTTGAATTAAAAAAAATGTTTATCCTTAAATAACCCGATAAAGTTGCTGGAATTTGCTAGTGCATAACGTTTATCAGTTTACCTGCGCACATATAGTTGCTGCAATAGATATCTACTTAGTTTCTAACTACCGCAAATAATAACTGTCAATTGACTGTGGTAAGTTTCTAGTTATTTTTTTTTATATTGCACTTCAAGATTGACCTCATCCCACCTGATGTTAAGTGGTAATGAGGTCCTAGCTTGAGGGTGATAAGTACAGCATAATTATTCTGTTACTGGACTTATCGCCCTTACCTTGAAGGCTTGACCCCTGCTACTATTGCAGCACCCCCCAGGAGCTCTGGAAACCTTACTCACACGCAGAAACACAGAAGTGATTGTTATTTGGCTGCGGTCTTCTGTAAGGTGGAGGCATTTCACCAGTCGGGCTGCTCCAGTTCGAGCGATAAATCGCTATGCCCTACCTCTCTTAAATATAGATAGTTTAAACTATAGATTGTTGATTTGAAACAAAAAATGAAGTTTTAATTGAGACTAAAGAAGGCCAATGTTAATACAATATAAAAATTCAGTGCCTACGATAACTTGCGTTGAGCTCAGTTGGAAGAACAGTACGCGCAATACGCGAAGGTCGTATTTCCAAATCCCACACGTTTTTTTCAGTTTCTTTCAAAAAATATTAGAGTAATTGTTTGCGGCAAAGATTATTTTTTTATGTTCTTCTTCTTATGGAGCCGTCTCCTTTCGAAAGTTGGCGATCATTAAGGCTATTTGCATTCTGGACACCGCCGCACGGAAGAGCGGTCTAGTACTCTTGCCGTACCAATCACGAAGATTTCTTAACCAAGAGATTCTTCTTCTACCAGGCCTTCTCCTGCCCTGGATTTTCCCTTGCATGATTAGTTGAAGAAGTTCATACTTGTTGTTTCTCATAAGGTGGCCTAGATATTGGAGTTTCCGAGTCTTTATTGTGGTAAGAACCTCTGTATCTTTGCCCATTTTCTTCAACAACGTTTCGTTACGGATCCACTGTGTCCACGAGATTTTCAGCATTCTCCGATACACCCACATTTCAAATGTTTCCACTTTGTCACTCATGGCCTTAGTGAGCGTCCAAGCCTCAGCTCCATACAGAAGCACAGAGAACACATAGCATCGAGCGGTCCTAATGCGCAGTTTTAGGTTTAACCTACGATCGCAAAGAATCTATTCCATTTTTCGGAACGCATTTCGGGCCTGTTCAATTCTGCATTTTATTTCTAGGCTGTTATCTCCTTTATCATTCATTTTTTTATGTTACTTTAAATAAATATTACTATGCAACTAAAGTTGCTTCGTATGCATAGCGCCTTTGCAGATAATCTGATAATCCCTCGTGAAGTATCTCGAGAATATATTTGTTCAAAAGGATGGGGATTCCTAACTGAGGTAATTTATATATTCCCTCCACGAATACATATATATGTTTTCTCCTTTCCACATTTTCATTTCCGAGGCATACGGTTTTTATACCAGTTAATTTGATTCTTATTTTGGTCGTAAACTTCTCATATTTACTCTTTATATCGCAATATTAATTTTGGTTTGGTTAAGAGTTATTTTGATGCTCTTTTTAGTTTGTGTTTTTTTTTGGCTCAGATAAGTGTCATAAGCAATTGTTTAAGAATGCAAGAAAAACCATATTTATGATCAATGTTTTCAACAATCCAATGTGGCGCATAGACAGGGACGGGCAGCTAAACTGATAACACCCCTCTTTTTACCACCACCCCTCGAGGGTTAAAAATAAGGGGGTTAAAATAACTTCGCTACCATCGTATCTTTTCTAAGGTCCCGGGTTCGCTTTCTCATTAGATCATTTGGAGAGTCCGGAACCTTTCGACCCACTTGTTTCGACCCTATCTAAGAAAAAGTATTCTTTCGACCCGGTTGTTTTTTGCATGTTCCGTTCGACCCGTTTTTCTAATAAGTGCAGTGAAGCCAACAAGTGTTATTTGATTAGATTTAAATATTTTGCTAGAGAAACTATTTTAAATAGAGATGAACCGAATAACCAAATAGAATTCGGTTCAATCTGTACCGGACCGGATATTTGGCCGAAATATTCGGTAAACCAGTTAACTATTTTTAAGTTTAAAAATAAATAATAATATGAATATTGAGTTAGGGTTTAAAAATAAATCTAAAATTAAGTCTTAAAATGAATGTTAACTAAACTATAGGTTATGAAATAAATATGTAGACTTAAGATGTTAAAATACAAGTATAATGAGGGTACCGCCTGCTGACGTCATGGTTTATTATTTTTAGAACACAAACGTAATCAACTTTTCCATACAATGGCCTAAAGTTATTTCCTTAAAAGTATATTGCTGCAATATAAAATTTATGCGTTTGTCTTTTTCAATCGCCTTTTCTCTCCGATTGTTTAAGTGTACATCGTTTTGAATGTTATGCATTTTAATCGATGACACTTGTGATTCCCTATAAATTATTTCTAAAAATTGTAATAAATTGGGTTTGGTTTTTCCATTCATGCATTTATTTATTTTAGCATGCCATCCTTCCAAATTATTTATGGTTCGATGTGTTTCTCCGTAAAAATTCCATCTTTTTCTTAAATGCTCCTGCTCCAACCATTGGTTCATAAAATAATCATTGAACACGTTTATTACCTTTTTTTCCAAAGGACAATCTTCCATGGCATATAATCATCCATTATCAACTTCTTCAATTGGAATTAATGCAAGAGCATGTCTTTTATGACTAGATTCTTTAAATATATTAAGCTTTTTTGCGTGTTAACTTAATGCTTGAAAATGAAAATAGCAGCCTCCAATAATAATATTAGGAAAAACCACTTGTATTGCATTCATTGTCGTGCATCAATCTCGTAGTCTGTTGTCATTTTTTCAGGACACCAATTGGGAAGTTGCGATTTAATTATATAAAAGCCCTTAAAACAACTGGGCGATTGTAACAAAAAAACCCGTGGGAACATAAAAAAACCGGTCAAGTGCGAGTAGGACTTGCGTGGAGAGGGTTCCGTACGTTGGGCTCATAGGTCACAATAACTGCCTTCACTTGATTGTGAGAAACAAAGAAATATCTTAATTGTCTCTCTCTATCTTCCATCTCTCTCTTTTAAAAAAATACCAAATTCCTGGCCCTAATTCTTCTCCCCACAAACCCCCCTTCGTGGGGCAATCCGTAGTTGATGAAATAATGTGTAATCTGCTCATAGACTGATGTGTCAGACCTTTTGAAATTAAGCATCACATGGCACAGGCAGGTAACAATAAAAAAACGTAAATTTAACAAAACAACCCTTTTTTAATCCATGTACTTCTTATAGGTTTTCCTGTAATCTATAGGTAAAGAGCTATATTCTGCATTAATTTAAACATTTTTAGCCTAGTAGTTTCGGAGATAAGGGGGGGGGGGGGGGGGAATGGTCAATTTTCGCCTATTTTCTTAAATAACTTAAAAACTATTTATTTCAAGATTATAAATAATACATATTTGCAATCCGATAACAGCAAGATCTTTCATTTGATATGTCACACGATATGGTTAGCGAATCTTTTTTTTTTTAATGTTGTGATTTACCCTCCAAAAGTGACCCCCAAATTCATAATTTATTTATTTACGTTACACATGCAAACCATTACTGTTACACCAAATTTCATCTCAATTGGTCCAGTGGTTTCAGAGTAATCGGCTGTGACAGACGGACGGACAGACAGACACGCGAGTGATCCTATAAGGGTTCCGTTTTTTTCCTTTTGAGGTACGGAACCCTAAAAAGTGCCTTAATGCCTTTATTTTCTTGGTATTGTTTGAAAACACATCTAAGTGTCGCTTACCCGCTCACGTAAAGGGTTGCTGTCATTTTATTTTGTTTTTAACTTATTGAAAAGCCATTTAGGGACTTGTCATAAATAGGAAAAACCTCGGCTATTGTATGAATATGTATATCTAAATCCTGCTAACATAAAAGGCTGTCATTATTGTCAAACAGGTTTTTTTTTTGACGGTGAGAAATGCGTGACGCACCCTACCGCCACCCGAGCGAGTGTGTGCGGCGTGTGTGGGACTCTCCTGCCAACACTCTACCTAGGGCTACCCACTAAAACTCCCCGGTTGGACCTCATCGCCTTAGTGGCAGTGTTATGGGAAATCGGCTAAGCCTTACCTACCACAACACCGCCGGCGGAATGGCCGCTTACGAAGTGGTTATGAGGTTAGCTTAAAGGTGACAAGTTCAGCACAATAAAGCTGTTACTGGACTTGTCGCCCTTACCTTGAAGGCTTGACCTGTGCTACTAATGTAGCACCCCCCAGGAGCTCTGGAAACCTTACTCACACGCAGGGACATAACAACACAGAAGTAATCGTTATTTGGCTGCGGTCTTCTGTAAGGTGGTTCTGAAGGTATTTCACCAGTCGGGCTGCTTCAGTTCGAGCGATAAATCGCCCTACCACTCTTAGGCTCGGGCAATTGTATGAATACATCTAAGTGGCGCTGACGTGACCCTTCATGTCACCATTATTTTCACACAGGTAAAAAAATAATACGATATTTTGTTTTGAAATTGTTGTTATTGTTGTATAAGGACGAATTCTGTGTAATATAATATATTTAAAATATTTTAAAGAAAAAACATATAAGATATTGCTACGAATATTACATTACTGTTATTTGAGTTAGTTTAAATTATAATAAAATATATAACATTTACACTTTTGTTGCCAAAATTACTTTTCATTGTTTATTAGAATCGGGTCGGAAGGGTCCTAAAATATAATAAAATTTAATATAAAATAATCTTTCGACCCACATCGGGTCGTACGGGCACTCAAAAACGGGTCGTACGGAGAATTTTATTATGTGGGTCGAAACAAGTGGGTCGTAAGGGTCCGAAGCCCATTTGGAAAAGAAGATCTATATTGCCTCGAATCTGGTCGTTCTGATAACTTCTTTTAAATTTTGAAACAGTCTTTTAGCCACTTTATTTATTTATTAATCAACCCATTGTTAGTATTATAATGTTTTTATGTTTTGTATTTTTGTTATCATTTTTTTATAAACCTGCTTGCAAAACCATTTTATGATTTTGTTTCATATTATTTTTCGTGAGTATAGAACTTTTTCATTTTCTTGAATATTTTTTTAAGTACGAGTATTTTAATGAAACCGATTTTTATATATTGCTTACGAAGTGGGATTCGAACCCAGGACCTTCACGCATCACGCGTGCTGCTCCTCCTGTGTTTATTAAAGTTCCTGTGTTGATACTGTTAGCGTACCATATTTGTACATATATAACCTATTTATTAATTGGTTTGTTTGTTTGAACGCGCTAATCTCAGGAAGTACTGATCCTAATTGAATAAAAAAATTGTGTTGGATAGTCAATTTTATTTAAACACTACGCTGCTACCAGTAGGGGCGAAAAATCAGTGGAAATGTGGTGAAAACAGGGACATTTCGCATGCGAAACCGTAGTGGATCGCTAGTCTATCTAAATATATAAAAGGAGAAACTGACTGACTGACTGACATATCAACGCACAGCCTAAACGGCTAAACGTAGGCACTTGAAATTTGGAAGGGACGTAGCTTACGTACCGTAGAGGTGCACTAAGTATGGCATTCCTAAAATTCTCACGGCAACAGAAATTAGCGAGAAAAACCATTTGTATGAAAAATCTAAACCGCTTAAGTTAGACGCTTGAAATTTGGCATGCAGGTACCTTAGTAAACTTAAAGTTTAGCTGCAACAGGATATTGCAAAATTCCCACGGGAACAGGAGTTAGCGGGAAAAAGCTGGAAAAAGCCTGACGCGCGAACGAAGTCGCGGGCACAGCTAGTCTTATATATAAAAATGAATCGCTGTTCGTTAGTCTCGCTAAAACTCGAGAACATCTAGACCGATTTGGCTAATCTTGGTTCTGAAATAATTGTGGAGGTCCAGGGAAGGTTTAAAAGGTTAGAAACTAAAAAAATAGGCGTTACGAAGTTCGCCGGGACCGCTAGTAATATATAAATAAGAATTTATTCAGCCAGAAACTTCAAAAGCACTCGTTCTAACTTCGAAATCATTCTAAAATTACAAAAGGAATTAAAGCAAGTTTCGGCGTTTTAATTTGTTCATTCAGTCCGTTTTCCGAGCGAGAAAATTATAGCAATTACCCAACAAAACATTGAACGAAAGTGGTCAATTATGAAGGAAAACCATTTCTTAAGTACAATATCAAAGCTTAACGCTGAACTTCCAAAAACCATCAAAATTATGCGTTTTCCTTATTTAGAAATTAGAGGCGATATTCAGCGATGAATAAGCAAATAAGCAGACGTTAAGTTTATCTTATTGCTATAAAATAATCTGCGAATTGTGTCTGGGAAATTTGGGAAAATTATATCGAACTCGAATAAAATTTAGTCTGCTTTTTGTAATATTAAATGGATTTAGTGGTAATGAAATTAAATTAGAAATGTTATTGTTATGTTATTTTTAAACTTTTATAAATTCAAGTTTTTAAAATACTCACCGTAGCTTCGCACGCGAAATTTTTTTTTACCTTTTTTTTCAAACTTTGTCATAACAATGACAAATATAACGAAAAAATAATTATCCAATTTGGTCCAGTATTACTGAAGTTACATGCACCGACAAACATTTTGGCGATTCATTTATATTTATTTTATAGTTTTGAAACATTTAAACTTGTGTCAGAGGGTATTGTCTTTAAATCCACAGCTGTATACATACATATTGGACAATCAATCAATCATTGAAGTAGAATCACATACATTGCTCTGATTCTCTGACACAAATACTTTAGCTACTTACGTATTTGTGTTACAGAAACCAGATACAAACGGTACCACAACAGACCCGAAACAATATAGAAAAGTTATTTTCCCATATTGACCCGACCGGAGATCGACCCGTGACCTCAGGAGTTGACGCGACGCCAAAGTCCGGCCCGCTCGCCTCTCGGCTACGGGGAGGTCGTCAACACACACGGAACTACATACGTCCGATAATTTAATTATGGCTAACGATGTTATTTAGTAAATATTTGTATACCTTACTGGTGTATTTCTAGAATAACTTATATTACCTACACGCGTAAAATAAAGTAAATATGCAATTATCTATTCAATACGGAACGCAATTGTACAGTTACGAATAATGAAATGTAAACACGAACCTCTTATGTCCTTGACATAAGGTTTTACAACAATACAAAAAATAAATCGACACATCACATACAACATAATTAACTATACTCCGATTGACGACCTCCGTAGCCGAGAGGCGAGCGGGCCTGACTTTGGCGAGCACCATCTCTGAGGTTCCGGGTTCGATCCCCGGTTGGGTCAATATGGGAAATGAACTTTTCCATATTGTCTTGGGTCTGGGTGTTGTGGTACCGTCGTTGTTTCTGATTTCCGTAACACAAGTGCTTAAGCTACTTACCACAGAATCAGAGCAATGTATGTGATGTTGTCCAATATATTTATTATACTAAACTATTCGAGCGGCAGCTCCAGTTTGTCTCTGACGACCTCGGTGGCGCAGTGGCTAAGGTAGGCGCCTAAAGCGCGTAAGGTCCCGGGTTCGATTCCCGGTCAGGTCAATTTGGAAAACGAACTTTTCTCTATTGACTTGGGTCTGGGAGTGCTGGGATGACGCCCCCAGTTAGTATCCGTCGTCTGGTGCTCATAGTACAAGGGAAAACCTTAGTTTGAGACCAGGTGTGATTGTCTGGCGCATTTATTTATTTATTATAATTATTATGTGGCTGGAGTACATGACGCACATGTAATTATAACCTATATATTTTTGCACTTTTACTTTTATCATTTTAGTTGTCATTGTCTTAGTTCAAATATAAACGTTTATGTTAGTTCATTTGAGTAAAAAATATCAATAAAAAAATATGTCACAGTATTTTCCACCGGCTTTTTATTCCTTCTCAATTAATAATTACAATCATTGCAACAATCTCTTCCAGTCACTAACAGGTGGCAATTGCTTTTTCATGCAGAATTCTGGGAGGACCACTTCCAATGCCGCTACGGAGTGAGTCCCCGGACCCCCTACAACGGGCACTACGAGCGGGCCTGCTCGGGCCTGGAGAGGCTCACTGCTGAGAATACGGAGTTCGAGCGGCAGCTCCAGTTCGTCTCTGACGCTGTCCTGGCCTTCGCGTATGCTATAAGGTAAGAGAGATAAAGACGACGGCCCTTTTTGTAAAGGCCCTGGTTACATCCCCTAAATCCGCCCTCGCGTATGCGGTAAAACATATTGTACAGGCCCCGTACAATGGGCGATACGAGCGGGCCTGCTCGGGCCTTGAGCGGCTCACTGCTGAATACACGGAGTTCGGACGGCAGCTGCAGTTCATCTCTGATGCTGTCCTGGCCTTTGCGTATGCTATAAGGTAAGAGAGATAAAGACGACGGCCCCTCTTGCGTAGGCCTTGGTTACCTCCCCTAAATCCGCCCTCGGATATGCGGTAAAACATATACAGGACCCGATATAACAGCCCTTTTAGTACAGGCCCTGGTTACCTTCCATAAATCCGCCCTCGCCTATGCGATAAAATATATACATACAGCATTCCGTATAATGGGCACTACGATCGGGCCTGCTCGGGCCTTGAGCGGCTGACTGCTGAGAACACGAAGTTTTAGCGGCAGCTTTAGTTCGTATCTGACGCTGTCCTGGCCTTCGCGTATACTATAAGGTAAGAGAGATAAAAACGACGACCTCTCTTGTGGAGGCCTTGGTTGTGCAGACCTATAATATATACATATATAGGCAATATATACAGGACCCCGTATAACGAGCACGTGTTTAACCAAGTAAACTTCAGCTTTAAAATTTTAGTCAACTATAGTTTTCTCAAATTTCAATCTTGCATCTATCTTCATCGCTTCATTTGGATGCAGTTGTGCAGTTAACTAAATTATAGCATAAGTACCCTCCATGAGCTTGAGCACCCTTGTTAAAACTAACTTAGCTAAGTTCCTTGTAAGTATAAGTTACTAGCGAAAGCAGCTTAAGTTCCAAAGTTTGCCTAAGCAAACTAGTCGGTACCATCAGCCGTGGTCACTCATGAAATACTCATCTTGTCCGTAGCTTTGAGCAGCCGGTTGATAGGTACGTTGCGTTTATTAAACTCATGTCTTTTCAATATTTCCTTTTGATTCTTCGCTTCTTGTCGCCGCAGCGTAAAGTTATATAGTCAAAAGTCTTCCTCGATAAATGGAGTATCCAAAACATTAAGATTTTTTTAATTTGAACTATCAGTGCCTGAGATTAGAGCATTCAAATAAACAATATTAATAAGGGCACCTATACTAATATTGTTTATTTATTGTAGCGTTTTTTGCATCATCATATAACATCACGCTGCAAACAAAACGAACGAAGAATCACAGGATAAATAGAATAAACGAAGGTAAGACGCGTGCTACGGCGGGCCGCTAGTCAGTAAATAAAGAAAGTATAAGATACTGCGGTTTTATAGTATCTCTTCAGAAACCAAGTACTATCTAAGATCATAGATATATGATGATGATATGACGACCTCCGTAGCCGAGAAGCGAGCGGGCCTGACTTTAGCGAGCGCCATCTCTGAGGTTCCGGGTTCGATCCCCGGTCGGGTCAATATGGGAAACGAACTTTTCCATATTGTCTCGGGTCTGGGTGTTGTGGTACCGTCGATGTTTCTGATTTTGATTTCTGTAACACAAGTGCTTAAGCTACTTACCACAGAATCAGAGCAATGTATGTGATGTTGTCCAATATCTATATCTATCTATCTATCTATAGATTCGATATAGGATCAAGCATCTCACCTTGAAGATCCACAAAGGCCAATTTGTGTAACGGGTAAAATAATTTTCTCTCGCGCCCTTAACGCAACGCCCTTCGGGCTATTATTTTTCCATCATATCGTAAGGGCGGTAAGGATTTATTTAATGTGGCATTAGTACCGCGGATCAATAAATAAGGCCAGCCTAATCGAGGGAACTTCGCTGGGATGGTTCCGTGGGTTTTAATGGAGTTTTGCTTTTCCTACTGCCTTATTTTGATTTCGTCTCTTTCTATGGATTTCGTTACAGTCAGAAGTAGCGAAGCAGTAACAAGAAGTAGATTGTTATGATAATTTCACTTACATTATAAAGAGGAAACATTTTTATATTTGTTTGTGTGTTTTGTAAAAAAAAAATCACTATTGGAAAGCTACATTCGCGCGAGTAGAATAGGCTGTATTTACTAGAAAAACCCTATTCCAGCCGTGCGAAGTCCCAAGCAGCCGCTAGTCTAAAATAGTGTTTTATTTACGAGAAACATTTAAACACCCGCAAAATCGCATTGAATATTGAATTAGTCGTGATTTTTTGACTCGTGTTCTGTTCGTATTAACAGATTAGAGTTCTTAACTCATTTTTGTATACTCAAGTCAACGTTAAAATACTAAACAGGGATAGATTGGTAGACAATGCCCTTAGTATTAAATATTAGAAACAGAAATTTTTATCTCCCCTTGCGGAGCGGGAACCGAACTCACGACCTTCACGTATCGCGTGCTACTCTTCCAACTGAACTAACCGCAAGTTATCGCCTTCGTTAAGTGCCCTCTGCCGAATATGTTTAGAACTACACACTTATCGTTTTATACTGTTTCTAATATTTAAAGTTCGCTAGTACGGCGTAAATTACAATAAAAATAAAAAAATCCTTGGCATTAAGTCTACCTCTTGTACTTTTTTGTGCAATAAAGTTTTAAATATAATAAAACATAGAACTTGAGCACTGTGCTCTTACAAAAGTCAGAATAGATATCTGTACGGAAAGCCTACGTTATGAAACTGTATATTTCTTTAAAATCATAAGAGTGAATTCCGTTTGTATGTTAGAGACTATTAATTTTCTATTGTATCTGTTTTTTTTTTATTTAATGGCCTTAACAGTCGAAGCGTAGTCTCCGAATGCGGATCCCTTTGCAACGTTAGTGGCAGGGATTTGGACTCGAATATCGGCATCGAGTCATGACTCGAATGCCGCATAAACCGAGTCGAGTGGACTCGACCCACCAAACTTACTCTTGGCTCAGCACTTAACTATCATAACTATTCATTGCGGGCTTCACAGAAGGCTAGCGGAACCATACTGTTAGAAATCGTTCCATCTCTCTCTAATCACGTTGCCTTCATATTGAGTGACAAGGATGGATGTGGGATCATTTGAACTTCCGGCAAGGATTTCATATTCGACGTACGAGTTGTACACTACTTATCATCCAACTTTTGTCTATGGCAGGTGATTAATAATGACCAACCACGTTACTTATTCATTATCTTTGGTGTGATTGATGGAATTGGGCAGCAGGATTGTCAGATTAAAGGAAGCATAGAGAAAATATTTTTTTTTGGAAGTTAAGGAGGTGTATCTGATTGAATTATACCTAGAATAATATTGGACAACATCACATCACATACATTGCTCTGATTCTGTGGTAAGTAGCTTAAGCACTTGTGTTACAGAAATCAGAAACAACGAAGGTACCACAACACCCAGACCCAAGACAATATGGAAAAGTTCGTTTCCCATATGGACCCGACCGGGGATCGAACCCGGAACCTCAGAGATGGCGCTCGCCAAAGTCAGGCCCGCTCGCCTCTCGGCTACGGAGGTCGTCTCTCTCTATATTTTCACAAAACCACATACTACAGATCGGTGGCAGATTTACCCTAAGGTCCGGTAGGCCCTGGCCTAGGGTGGCCAGTTTTAGGGGCGGCCCCAATCGTGACAAAAAACTTATTATGGCGTTTAAACCTTTCGCCACAATAGAGGTTCGTATTCAAAAATTAAAAAAAAAGTAATTTCATTATGTAGTCTATATGATGGATGCTGAGAAGCGACTGATGGCTTGGGGCCTAGGGCGGCCGAGACTGCAAATCCGCCACTGTTACAGATGGTAATCAGACAGATCCATGGCTTATTGACTCTAGACAGATCGCCACATTGCAGAATAAAATTTAGACGAAATTGAGTACATACATACAAATATACATACCGGTTGGGTCGGGTAAAAAATATGCAATTTTGCTTAATATATATGCCTCAACAATATTATACACACACGGACAAAGTTACCTTCATATATTAGAAATCTATAAATAGGACCGACATTGTTTTAATAAACGCATTCATCTCCGAGTAGACTCTTAAATGAAAATACCTCGAATGTTACTTTGAAGGTATAATATAAAGATATAAACGGCAGAAATATTTTAGTTAATTATTTCATTCAAATGTTCCATTGTTTCTCTAAATTGTCTATTTCTGGGAAATCTATTTCATCTCGTGCTTTCGCCATTTGAAACGTTTGAAGAATTCAGTTATATTGACATCAGATTTTGCTAAATTTGAAATTGAAATGTGAATTTGGTATTTCGTCTAATTTAAACGACAAATCCAATATTCAATTAGACAGGCCCGTGTTTAGGGGAGGGGCACCTGGACACTTACGAAATACAATTTCAAAGATCGCTAAATTCGATAAAAAAAAATAAGTTAGAGGTTATCACTCATTTGCGGTTTTTGCCTGACTACGGCCAAGCAAACAGGAGGGTTATGATTTTGACCTGTATATAGAATTGTACGTTATTCTTAGAACTGGTCTTCAAAAATGATATTGAAGTTTTTATATATTATTTTCTAAATTGAATAATTAGCGCGTGAAACAAAGTGGTAAAATGTTTTTCCTTCCCTCCCCCTGTGTCTTTTAAAATGAGAGAATAATGGAACTAAAAAAATATATAATGTACATTATCATGCAAATTTCCACCGAAAATTGGTTTGAACGAGATCTAGTAAGTATTTTTTTTAATACTTCATATATCGTAAACCGCAATTTACCTTCATTCAATCAACTCCAATATGTATAATAAAAATAAAATAAATAAATAAATGCGCCAGACAATCACACCAAATACCTGCTCTCAAACTAAGGTTTTCCCTTGTACTATAAGCACCAGATGATCGATACTAACTGGGGGCATCATCCCTGCACACCCAGACCCAAGTCAATTTAGAAAAGTTTGTTTTCTAAATTGAACTGAAAGACTACTACTTGCTGCTGTGGCACCCTCTATGGGCGAGTCCGATTCGCACTTGGCCGATATTTTTTTCTAACAAAATGGGGCCGTGCCACAGTACGCCGGCCTCTCGGCTGAATGCGGAGTCGGTGCATCATTTTGCACGCTTTATAAGACGAGAGTTCTGCTCTTTTCAGCCTTTTCAATCTCGACTAACATCGCCCAGTCTTCGAGTCTGCAAGGCTAAAAGCTTGAATAGCTTCTAAAATCTAATTCGGGTGAAAAATAAGGTTTAAAATTCACTGAAACTTTAAATAAAAGATGCTCAGATACAAAACTTTTTTCTAAACACGATATAGAGTCCATAAAAAATGTTTATTTTTAAGTTAGGTATATAAACATTTGACACAAATACAGCTCAAAACTTAGATTAAAATACGGCCTTCTTTTTATTTCAAATATAAAGGGTGTTAGGGGTAAAACCGACCATAAAAGTATACATATATGTATATCGAAAACCCTGTAATCCACGCGAACAAAGTCGCGGGCACAGCTAGAAGGGTATAAAAACCAAGAAGATACCGCAATTAACGTATCCAGAACCTACTCTGCTAGCTATTTATATCTAATGCTAGATTGTTACTCGCGTGAGTGCCTTTCAGGAGTTTCGTAAGCCAAGTATCCAAGAACCTTGTAATGGTTGGATGCGAAAAAGACTTCTCCTTGATTTTATGACGACCTTAATGGTTCAGAAGGTACCTATGGTACATGCCTAAAGTCTGAAAGGTCCTAGATTCACGGTTGAACTTTTCTAAATTTGCTTGTGGATATGTTGGATGGATTGAAAAGCTATGAATACTGTCTGTTCTGGAGACTACCCTGCTTTGAGAATCACTTTAAACTGAGGCGAGACACAATAGATCTTATGTCGCTTTAACTACAGTTCACACAGAAGTTGTTATAAGGAAATTTGTAATGCAACGCGGTGTTCGTCTATTGTATCTACAATATGTCAGTAGTCAACCTCGTACCCGCACACATAAACTATCCGCATAACCATGATGATGAGGTTACTGATATAGAATGCATCAAGAGTCAACCTTATGTACTTATGTATGTACATTTTTTTAACCATCAAAGTTTATAAATATAAGAGAGGTAGGGCATAGCGATTTACTGCTCGCACTGGAGCAGCCCGACTGGTGAAATACCTTACAGAAGACCGCAGCAAAATAACAATCACTTCTGTGTTGTTGTGTTTCTGCATGTGGTTAAGCTGTACTAGTCCCCTTGTTAAGTTAGGACCACATTACCACTTAACATCAGGCGGGATGAGGTTAATCGTGAAATGAAATATAAAAAAAAGTAAATAGTTATTCTAAATCAGCCTTTAACGTTTATAACATCCCTGGTTACGCGCCGTTATTCAGCGCTCTCAATGAATAGAAATGCTTTCTATGACGGGTCTCGCAGGACCATGGACGGCTTACTTTCGTAGAAGCTACTCTGCTATTCTTAGGCCGATGGGTTAAAAAGCGTGAATATTGAACGCCTGTTCAAAAGGGTTGGGAAGAAACTTGACTTCATAAACATGACTTGACGGACTTTAATATTTTAATGAAACATAAAAATTTCATCTCCCCTTGCGTTGTGGGGCTCGCCCAGAACCTTCACATATCGCGCGTGCTGCTCTTCCAACTGAGCTAACCGCAATTTATTGTAGTCGATGAATTTTTCTGATGTTTTGATCTCTTAGCCTCCAGTAAGTGCCCTCTGCTCAATATGTTTAGAACAACATACCTAATAATTTTTATTGCTCTAATAAACATGGTAGTACAATATTAGCACTACTTTAAGTCTGTAACTAATGTTTTATTATAAATTATGGCATCTGCTGCCGAACTGGGATGTGAGTCCCGTATTTCAGCATTCAGCGCCTCTAGCCGCGGACTTAATATTACACATTATTTATAAGCCACAACATTGCAATTAGTTTAGTTACAGGGATATTGCTAAATAAACAATAAAATTTTAATTGATTTTATGTGAGTCCTCTCGGTGTTTATCGTACTTACTTGGTACTTATCGTAGACTGAGACGGACCTCACTTATTGATCAAAATGGAAAAGGATACCTACGCCATTTAATTAAAATCACCGTATGCCAACTTATGTAGATTTTGTTTTTCAAATCAGATAAGAATTTACTCAAGTAGGCTACATATAACACGTGTAAATAATCATAGAATACAATGCAAAGTGATTCTACTTTCGGTTTGGAACCTGGGGGTCTACTCTGATAAACGAAATACGTCGGATCCGACAACGGATGGCAATTGTTAATCCTCATAACCATAAAGAAATCACTTCGAATGCAATTTTTTTTTTTATAGTAGCGCAGTATATTGGTTCCTCCCAGCCTGATGGTAAGCAAGAGAGGAACCCACATCGCGATGACAACGGATTTGATATCAAAATATCCTATCCGCAAGATGTTTCTTCATGCTCCTTTTGAAGGAATCCATGTCAAAGGAAGGAGGAAACACATGAGCCGGCAACGAGTTCCACTTCTTTATGGTCCGGCAAAGATAAGAGTTACCGAACTTTTTGGTGATGGAATATTTTCCACGTTAAGCGTTTAAATTTAAATTAAGCGTTTAAATTATGCGTTTTCAAAAATCAAAATATTATTTATGCAATACAAAAACCACGTCTTCATTCCCAAACTCTTGAATAATCTTCAAAACCGAAACCTTTCGTTTGTTCGTTTCGTTTTCGAGAGTACCCTCGAGTATGTACAAAAAAGACACCAGTAAGAAACTAAGCAGATTAGTTACAGTAGCAGTTGTAGTTATCTAACTCATTGTTATGTAGACCACTTTAGATCTAGTCACATACCTGAAGAAACATTAAGTAGGTAGTATTTATTTTTGAGTGGTAAGCTAGAGCAGACCAGTCCCTTAAGGTACTTTATTGAGCGTAATAATAAAATGTATCAATACCAAAATCGTAGCTATACACTTTGAGGGCCGGTACGGGATGGGTAACAATGCTGACTTAATTTAATGACATTCATTACGTGTTTTAGTAGGCATGCTAAGCGTATCATGAATAGAATTAGTGCCTTCTTTAAAAATGTTAACTAGGCGAACTCTTCCCTTAACATTACTTCAAGCGATTAGAAATCTTTTTAAGAGTCTATTACAAACAATAGCACAATTTGTTCAAATACTAACAATTTTTTTAAAACAACCGAGCAAAATTCAAATGCTAAGACACCAGACGTGAATAGCGAATTTCCGCGCAATAGTCAATTAAAACAAATTCGAAATTTGACCTAAAGAGGTGTTCATTAAGAATTTTAACACAACGCTTTGTCAACTCGGGGTGAACTTTGAATCGCTGCAATCAGTGTTAGTTAGTACCTACTAATCCTGTTACTTTCAAATCTGTTTTAATTTTTCTTCAAAGCGATAATTTGATTCTCGAAAAAGTAATCAAGAACTTCATTAGTGCAAGGCTTTTAGAAATGGTAATGAGAAATTTGTAGCTTGTTCGGTATCGACGAATCAAATTAACTAAGCCGTTACTCGTTACTCATACAGTTTTGAGACAATATTGCAACCTAATATGCGTACACTATTAAGTTCAAGTCTCATAATTATTATAAATAAAATAAATAAATATTGGAAATCATCACATACATTGCTCTGATTCTCCGGTAAGTAGCTTAAGCACTTGTGTTACAGAAATCAGAAACAACGACGGTACCACAACACCCAGACCCGAGACAATATAGAAAAGTTTGTTTCCCATATTGACCTGACCAGGTCGAACCCGGAATCTCAGATATGGCGCGACGCCAAAATCTGGCCCGCTCGCCTCTCGGCTACGGAGGTCATCAAATATTAGCTACGAGGAGAAAGATGTAGTATTATTTTATTATAATATTTTTTTATATGTATATATTATTGCACCCGTACCCGTTCCTTGTTTTCTGCTACTAAGCGGTTTCTCCACATTTCCCTCTGATTTTTCGCTCCTAGTAGTTGCAGCGTGATAACATATAGCCTTCCTCGATAGATATGCTATCCAATACAAAAATAATTTTGCAATTCAAAAGTTCCTGAAATTAGGGAGTTTAAAAATAAACAACGGACGAACAATCTCAGGTTTATTAGTATAGAAGTAAATATTTAAGCGATAAAACTGCCTAAATTGTCTTTAAATGTTATATGCAATAAAAATAAATCTTTATTTGTTAGTTTTGCTAAAACTTGTGAATGGCCAATTTAGCTGATTTTGGTTTTGATATAAGTATTCGTTTAAGATTTGTGAAGGTACAAGGAAGGTTAAAAATGTAAGGAAATGTGGAAATAAGTATATGGTGTGGTATATAGTGGAAATAATAAAAAAATAGGCGGCAATAATATTTACTTTAGTAGATGGGAAATAAAAGAATGCAATTGTATAAAACCCAAATAAAATAATTTAAATACCTTCTTCATCGGTCGTCGTTCAAATTAACTTCCCAGTCCATTCGGATATTCATGCGTACAGTCATCGCACATGCACTACGTTTGGATACATCCGTTATCCCCCATATATATACCTACTAATATTATAAATGCGAAAGTAACTCCGTCTGTCTGTTACGCCGCTTAAACCTCTCAACTGATTTTGATGAAATTTGGCACAGACAATCTTTAGACCCTGAGAAAGGACATAGGCTACATTTTATTGCGGAAAAAACCCTGTAGACTACGTGAACGAAGTCGCGGCCACAGCTTGTATCTAAATAAAGCTACGTCCACGCAAAGAGTGTTTGTGAGTAAACAGTGTCCGAATCCCCGCCGTTCCAAAGTCACGTACTTTAGCTATTTTGGGAGGAATTTAGTAGGCCAACCAAGTTCGCTGTTGATCCAATTCCAGTAAAGTGCTGTTAAGATAAGATAAGCCATTCGAAGTCCCGGGACCACTTGAACTGCGGGGAGGCGTGATCCTGCGTCACTGACAAACATTGCGTTGGATATCTGAAAAATACATACTAAGATTGTAAATGCGAAAGTAACTCCCGTCATCATCGTCATTTATACCTTCGGGTGTACCCCAGGGTTCGATCCTAGGACCATTATTGTTTACTATCTTCATAATGGATATAGCTCAGTGCTTTTATCATTCAAAAATTTTATTGTTTGCTGATGATATGAAGATTTTTAAGGTTATTTCTAGGTTTCAATCATACTGTAGTCTTAATAAACTAGACTTAAACGTATCTAAATGCTTTTGCATAACGTTCTTACGCAAGCAATCTATCATAGACATAGGTTATGAACTACTTAATGTAAAACTTGGGAAAGTGAACGAAGTAAAAGACTTGGGAGTTGTCCATGATAGCAAACTTGTTTTTGATAAACACATCGACTATATTGTACAGAAGGCATCAAAGGCATTGGGCTTTATTATGAGGATGTCAGCAGACTTCCGAACTTTGAAGACCGTAAAAGTTTTGTACTGTGCGTTTGTCCGTAGCCATTTGGAATATGCATCGCAAGTATGGAATCCCCAGTATGCTGTATACGCTAATCGTATTGAAAACATTCAAAAAAGATTCCTACGCTATTTAGATTTCAAAGCGCGTATAAAAAGTGCCAACTATAGACATCGTTGTATGCGATATCACTTTCTGCCGTTGGAAACGAGACGCAGCGTTAGTGACATTTGTTTCTTGGCGCAAATCGTTACTGGTAAAATAGACAGCCCCGAATTACTCTCAGAAATATTTTTTAATACCAATTTACTCAGATTTCGGTCTCGCTCTGTTTTGTACACACCTTCTGCAAGAAGAAAATATAAGATGAACACGTTTTTGATTAGGAGTTGTCGAAATTATTCAAAACTTTCCATTGATATCGACCTGTTTTTTGACAGCATTGCGTCTATTAGGCGAAATTTGACTAAATCATACTTTGAGACTCGCAAACTTTGACGACAATTTTGGTTTTCTATTATAAATAATACTAATGTTACTTTAATATTTTAATTTTTATAATATTTCGTATTGTAACCTCATCAACACTTTTGCTTTTTTTTATTTTAAAATCCATATGCGGAGATTTGTAATTGGTATAGATATCTATTTAATGTAGTAACGTAGTTATAATATCTATTTACACTGTAAATCTTCCAAATAAATAAATAAATAAATAAATCTGTCAACTGCCGGTTTCTTCTCTTTAGTTAAAGGTTCAGAACCGGAGGTAGCTTCATTTGCTTTTTATAGAGACTATTCATAAGTATTACTAATGTAATCTATGTGAATAAAAAAGATTGACTTTGACTTTAACTTTGTAGCCCACAGAACCTATTTTGATGAAATTTGGCATAGGTCTAGTTGAACCTCGCCCGTCCTAAGGAATACTTGGTTGACGAGATTATTAATCAAGCAGGAAGTAACTAGATGGATAAGATAAAGATGAGAAAAACCTGAAAGCTGTTGGAGGAGGCCTGGGTATAGGCAAGGGGCCTTAACTAATTCAATTTGATAATTATCTCTTACTATATTATTTTTTTGTAAGCTAAGGAAATAATAAAGGCTATTTATTATACGTTTGTGCCGACCTACGACATGACCTACAAGTCGACACAAATACAGCGTCAGCAGTATTGGCGTAGTAAACAACGCTATATACGTAATGCATGACATCGATCCTACATCGCGATGTCAGAGTTTTCGTCGCCACTTTAAGTACCTATGTATACAACAAACCAAGATTGGCAGTTGGGCCTTGGTCCCCGAGCAGGTAACACCTAGTTCGGCGGAAGTACTTCCACTTTTAGTAAAGAACATACGTTCCATGAACCGCTAGACAGGACATAGGCTACATTTTTGAAAATACGAGAAGGTCGTGGGTTCGATCCCCACACCGCAAGGGGAGATGAAATTTCTCTGTTTCTTCAAAATGATTAAGTAAATACATTAGCTCAAAACGTTTCTAATAATATCTTCACTTAATTAAAACCACTGCACATGTAACGTTGCCAAACTTTCATAAACCATTCTAGGTGTCCGAATTGCGAAATTCTAATGCTCACATTCTCGATATTGCTACAGTTCTAGTTCCCCCACAGCTTGTAAGAACAAAAGAATAAAACGACATGTAGTAGATTGGACACACGGATTGTCCATTGAAAATTCCCGGCAGATCCATATTAATATCAACGTTTCGATGCAAGCACATACAGCACGCCAGGGTTTAAAAGGTAGGTACTGCTTCCTTTTGTATATCCACGTTCTTAACTATCCACTAGTAACGGTTATACTGAAAGACCATAGACAATTTTAAAGGTACTCCAACATTTTGCCAGAACAGTTGGATTTTCATTCTTAGACGTCGGTTTTATAAATTTCCACTCGAATATCCACGTTCTGAACTGAGCTCGGATCCCGCGACCGATATAGTGAGGCTTTCAGGCTTATTGCCGGCTCTTCAATAACTTGGAACATATTCCAGCCCATCTTAATGTAAGCGCAGTCCGCAAGCTACACTGCTTATATAGTAAAAACCGAGTTAAGACAAAAAAAAAACACAATGCTGTTTTCATCCACTCCTTTCGCGGTGTAAGAACTACGGTATTTAAAACTCACGACGCAGCAGTTTTTTACAGCTAAACAAACGCTGCAGCTACAATTTATCAGCCAAACTAGCGATTAATTTTATAAATAGTCAGACGGAATCATTTTTACCACATAACATCACATTTCCAAAGATAAGTGTGTTAAGGAGACTTCCGAGGCCGAGAGTCAAGCTGGACGTTGGCGTCGCCATCTCTTAGGTCTCAGGTTCGATTTCCGGTCATTATGGAAAACAAACTCTTCGTTATTGTCTGGAGTCCAGATGTTGTATTGTCGTCGTTTTTTCTGATTTCTGTAATATAATGCTTCACATACATACCATAGATAGTAAGCAAATATATTATAAAGATTTACAATAATATATTATATGTTTACATGTAAGCAGACAAATAATGCCGAGATGATCTTAAATTAACACATAGTATTTTATATTTATATGCATAAGCATTAGTGTTATGGAAGTAAGTCATTTTTGAAGGTAACTAAAGTCACGTTTCCACGCGAACCAAAGCGTGTGTAAAGTCACATGCAATAACATTGTATACAACTTCATTATATACTGAACCGTAACGTAACGGTATAACAGGATTCATTGCTCGTGACTGTACAATAATAGACGAACAAAAAGTTGTGTTGATACGCGCGCCTGTCTCAAATATATTTCGAGCAGTCTTATTAGAGTTCCTGGACTGGACTTACATTTATATAGTGTCACGGTTTCCGTCGGTTCTAAAGTGCAAAACTGGCAGCAGATTCTTTATTGGAATTCTTTTCGTTCTTTTGTTATGAAGTTAGGTTCCGTGCCGTCTTGTGGTTGAGTGATTTAACATACTTCCAGTTGATATTTTAATGCAGCTAAGCGGAAAACATGGGAATGAAAGAAGCAGTGAAAATGTTGTGCTGTTTAAACATGTTTAAGTCATTGTTGAATCATTGATATATATTTTTTTTTATATTACTCTTCAAAATTGACCTCATCTCACCTGATGATAAGTGGTAATGAGGTCCTAGCTTAAGGGTGACAAGTACAGCATAGTGAATCTGTTACTGGACTTGTCACCCTTACCTTGAAAGCTTGGCCCCTGCTACTAATGTAGCACCCCCCCAAGAGCTCTGGAAACCTTACTCACATGCAGGATCACAACAACAAAGAAGTGATTGTTATTTGGCTGCGGTCTTCTGTAAGCTATGCCCTACCTCTCTTAAATTGATGAATAAATATTTATGTTCATAAATATATGAACATTTTTTTAAATTAAAGTTCATGAACATCAATAACATAACATCAATTATATAAATCTAAGTCATGAAAATTTCAATTGCAGAAACCTTTGTTTTTATTTATTTATTTGAGATTTCGGGAAATAAATATACACTTTTCCACTCTTACTGCATCCAGTAACAAACTCCCTGCATGACTGAAGGGTCGATTGGCAGTAATGCTCCTAGCATTAAGTTCACGTGTTGTAGTTTTTTGTGCAATAAAGTTATCAAATTAATAAATTGCAAATTTTCTCTGTTCAAACGAAATTGAATGGTTTATTTACAGATGCGTATTACAAAAGCACTTTTTAGTTATGTAACTTATGCCGGTACGAAACTTAATAGGTTAAAACAACGCCAACCAATATATCAAGGCATTGCATACAGTCTTCAAGTTTTCTGTCAATGTACAAAGATTGCATTCTGTTTTTTTAAATAAAACAACAGAATGCAATCATACATATCCTAGAAAAAGAAATAGAAATATACTTATTTGCATAAAATATGGTACAAAAGATGTTCTAAATAAAATAAAAGCACAAACATATTTTACCAACATTGGCATGCAAATCCCTTGGTGATATTTAGATCACCTACCTACTAACTGTATATAAAATAAAATTAAAGATCTAACCAATTTTTTCAATGGTTAAAAAATTCACTTATTGTATAGAAATTATTTTCTCTAAGCCACATTGATAGTTTATGTTTAAATAATCTATTAGGCAGTACTTTTAGTTCACTAGGTATCTTATTAAATATTTTTACACACATAAATCCTGTGTTGGTTAGGCATAATGTAGCTTTCTAATGGTAAAAAAAAAAAATCCAGTGAATCTACTCCCGAAATCGAAAGATCGTTTTTAAAGATAGATCCAATGTTTGGGAATTAAAACTTGGTATTTGTTATGCATAAATCATATTTTGATTATTAAAAAAGCTGTAATCGCATTTGAAGTGAATAAGATGCAATTTTGAAAATTAAATATTGCTATACGTTTTCGTAACCGACATGTTTCGTTTTTGGAAGTAGACCCCAGTAGTTTATACGTTATGCCTCTTCCATACTACTCGCGAAGTTGAACGAAGTTAGCCGAATACGATATTGTAGAGAGGCACTTCGGCTCGCCTCGTGCTCGCCGCGTCAAACTTTGCCTCGCCTTGGGCGAACTTCGCCGAGTAACTTCGCGAGTTGTGTGGAGCAGGCATTACAAACAAAAATACAATTCCAATCTGTAGTATTAGTAACTTAGATATAATATAGCCAAAGAATAATAATTATCGAAATTAAGTTTCTAAAAGAATTGTATTGTGCAACCCCGCAAATAAAGCGGGAAAGGTACTGCGTTACAAGCCTACACTCTATTCGTAGAAACGTTACTAGACTTACTCGACTAATTGAAAAGCGAGGCTGCCACTAGAATGACTAAGCTTTCCGATAACAGATGTAAATGGCGTATAGTCTAGACCGTAGTAAAAGAACAGAGAAGTAAAACGCATTACGTAGTGTAAAAAAAACATACGTTACTCAGTTTTTTTGTATACGATCTCCCCTTAATTTTTGTTTTATTTTTGTAAAAAAAATTAACTTCATTTTCTGTATATATAGGTATATTTTATGAGTAAGTATATTTATGAGTAAGTCTAATTAATGAGTAATGTTTTACTCATAATACAATATTTTAAGCAATAACGGCAATCCATTTACAATATCGGGCACAAAAATATAATTTAGTGGGTGTGAACCTCCTTAATAATTCCTTTTTCTTTTTTCGCATTTATGTATTTAGCATGTGTTGCGTGGTCAGCATCGTTAGTTCCACAACAACTTAGTACCTTCTCATATTAAAATAACTGAGAAACTTACTTCATATTAAAGGTGATAAGGTACTAAAGTAGACTTATGATGCTGACTTCACATGTCACAGAGGCAAAATGTGTAAATAGGAAATCAAATACATTGCTCTGATTCTGTGGTAAGTAGCTAAAGCACTTGTGTCACAGAAATCAGAAACAACGACGGTACCACAACACCCAAACCCGATAAAAAGAAATCCATAATTTGCAAAAAAAACACTATATTACTATCACAGCCCATGAGATATACCTTAGATGAGTATATGTATGAGTATACAGTTGCTAAATGACACACTGGTACCAGAGTCTTAATAATAGTCTGGATTTGGTAGGGTCTAGGTGTTTTGGTAGCTTCGTTGTTTCTAATTTCTTTAACAAAAGTGCTTAAGCTACTTAACACAGAATTAGAGCAATGTATGATCTGTCCGATTTTTTTATTTTTTAATAGGGTCCCGTTTCATCGTTTTCACGTTTGTATACGAAACCTTTAAAATAAAAAACATGCGACCGTATTATTAAGTTATAGTGCAAATCTTGTACACGCTAAGCACGATAAGGCTACTTCTGTTAAAATACTACTACTGACGTCATCGAACGCCGCTGTGAATTAGCAGCTTTAATTAAGATATATTTAGTATCTTTTTCAATTAGCTAAAAAGCGATACTTTGTAAACAAACGGGTTTTTGTACAGAAAAAGAGCCGGATACCTCTCTCGTTTAATCCGCGGGAACGTTATTGGCAGCCTCATCCGACTAATTGAAGAAGGCCGACCGGCATTAGGACCGACTAAGCTTTCCGATTAGGGGGTAATGGTGTCTAGTCTGGAACTGCGCAGTAAAAATGTTGGAAAGTAGGATTTTTGCTTCTAATTGAAACAGGAATATATTTTTATTTATTTTATTTAAAAAAATTATTGCACTAAAAAGTAATAAAAGTAAACTTAATGCAAAGAGCAATCTCTACCAGCAAACCCGTGGGTCATGTAGACAGCTAGTTTATTATTATTTAGGCGAGTGGCCGCTAGTTTACTTAAATCATCCTATCCATGCACACATTTTTAGTGCAGTAGCATTAAAAATGTGTGCATGGATAGGATGATTTAAGTAAACTAGCGGCCACTCGCCACTTTGTAAGCGAGGAGTTAATTCTTTACACATAAAAAAAACCTTTTTAGTGCTCTAATAGCAAGAGGAAACCTTGTGCAAAATTTCAAATTTCTAACCCTTATCGCAAAGGCTCTGCGTTGATAGATCAATGAAGCAGTCAACTTGCCCTAACCTTTTGATTTATATTATTTACCTATATATTAACCTTTTGAGTTTAGCAGTAGACTGCAGAATAGTGTTTCTATTGGTAGGTCCTTATTTTTTGTTGTAATGAATAATGAGAAATACTTTTTTTGTTTTAGTCTGCCGGAGATACTACATCGGCTTATAATTGCTTTGCAATAATCTTCACTGTACTTGGTTTATATGTCACAGCAAAAATTCTGAACACTAGTTAAACAATTAAATGTATGGCATAAAATCAATACCTAAACCAATAACGTCAACTTAGCGTACTTACATTTTCTATCGAACTACGAACGTGGACTACTTTTTATATTAATACTATGACACCCATCAGGGTGAAGGGTGTTCAATGTAGAACATATTGGAAGAGAATCAGTAAGTACTTGATGTTTAATGGAAATAACGTGAACAAATGGAATGAGCTTAGGTCTTTCGCACACTGACTTTGATATCTAGTAGGTAATTACGTTGGCGAGGAATTTGTTGTAGGATTCGTTTTTATTATGAAGAATGTAGGTATTGGTACGAAGCTATCTCGGTTTGGTTTTATCCGACTGAATGTAACTAGAAGGGTAGTTGGTTATGTTTTCGCCATATGCATGCATATAGGTGTAATCCTTAGCAGAAAGGCGAGCGGGACGTCTTTGAGGTCTCGGGTTTGATTCTCGGTCGGATCATTATGCAAATAGAACTCTTCTTGTCTCGGGTCTGGATGTTGTGGTAGCATCGTTGTTTCTGATTTATGTGGCACTACTGTTTTAGGTGCGTACAACCGAATAAATACATTAAAATTGGACAACATGGCATAAATTGCTCTGATTCTGTAGTAATTAGCTACTTTAATCAGGATAAAAGTATTCTACCTGTTGATCTATGAGATGAGTTTATCTTTTTAACTACCAATTTTCATCCTTTATTCAGTAATTTATGCGTGAAAGAGTAAGAAACAAACACCTAGACATCCATACATACAACAAACTGTCGCTTTTATAATTTTAGTATTGTATAATTATTTATTCTCTTACTTACTAAGAATCAATGTTCACGAATTAGAACATTATAGGACACCATTCACCATTTGTCCGGGTACGTTAATCAGCGGGCAAATCTCACCCCGATTTGGGTCTAAATTGGCTCTTTCGAAGGAAGGGCCCAAAAACCCTGCATTTGATTTATGTATTTGTCGCGTTAGGATGGGTGGCCGACATAGACATCGATGCAAATACGTTTAAAGTCGAAGTCAATTCATTTATTCATGTAGGTTACAAGAAACACTTATGCATCGTCAGAATGAACACAAACAAAAATTGAAGCTAGACGATTACCATCCGTTCCGTTAAGATTTCCTTCGTTTTTTTTCTTACTTAGCCTTTTCATCTTCAATGGACTTTCGGGGGATCGGACCTAAAAAAAAATTAAAAAAACGACATTTTGTTTCATAGTGGCGCTTTTTGGAACTTAATCAAATTTTCTTAGAAAAAAAGAACTAGATGGCGGTAGTAGCCTTTTAATTAGATGCAGCGCAGTGGCGCCCTCATACTTACGACTTAATACAACATTTAAAGTATTTTATTTAACGGATTATAATTATATTGCTAAAACATTTGAATAAGGAAACACACAAAAATAACACATAATAAATTAAATCTATCTTACTAACAAATGTTTTATAAAAATTCACAATAACTAATTAACATAAAAACTTAAACCAACAGAAACACAAATGATAAAAGTTGTTACTCGCTCCCTTCAGTCCCCGACGCAAAGGTGCCATCACACTCGCCTCATTACCACGCTAAATAGCAATGTCCATCCTTTGTACCAGCAACGAACCAGATTTAAAGTCCCCTTTACAATGATATTTACGCACCTTTCTGTGCCAGTTAGGTAGTATTTTCAGACATGGGCCAAAATTATGGGCTACCAAATGTTAACATCTCCGAACTCTTATTAAACCTTTAAAGAAACGTAACACTCAGTTAAATTTGCGAGCATTCTGATCTAATTGTTTCTATAATGTCAGAACGCTCATTGTGCTAATTGCGGCAATATTAATTTGTCATTGTGTCATTAAAAAGTTGCGCATTGTAACACTCGGTTCAGCTCCTTCACCGTTTAATGCTAGTCAAATTCAATCTTTTTTATTCACATAGATTTATGAATAGTCTCTATATATATAAAGCAAATGAAGCTACCTCAAGTTCGGAACCTATAACTAAAGAGAAGATACCGGTAAGAAACTCAGTAGTTTTTATACAAATTAAAGCTAAACTTAATACTAATTTTGCACTAAGAGACACAGTTAGTTTGTCAATTGTAAAATAAAAATAAAAATCAATTATTAAAAAAAAATTTAATTAAATTAACTGTAGGACTTACATGCGTCATCGTGGCCCAATCTGACATTGATTGAGAAAATGCCGTAAGTGCAGGCGAGCAGACTAGTTAGTGATCCACACATTCTTGTCATTCATTTAATCTTCTACTTTGTAGTAGCAATTTTCAAAATACAACGTTTGACAAATGTCTTTAATTGGTCTAGAGTCTGCAACGTTACATTACACCCGAATGATAAGGGTGCACCTTAATATAACCAAACCGGGCTCCTAAAGCGGCCATCTGATAACAGCAATCACCATCCATCTTACCTACTCAACACATGCGGAAGTATTTCGCTCCATCATCCATTAAAATGCTGAAAAAGTTTCCACCGACTTGTGAAAGTCCATTTCATGATCAAATAAGTTGATGCCTGATAAAGACAATTGATTCATGGCTTGTGAACATGGCGCGCTAACTGCGTACTGGCTGGAAGAACTACTGAAGATGGATCAATCTTTTTTTTCTTTGTATCCATGTTCTTGCGAATCTATTATGGATGTAGATAGTCTACCTCCTTAATGGACTCCTATTTGACGGGGTTAGGAACCAATCTAACATTAGAACGAGTTTTGTTCCACATCTAAGACTTCATAAAATTAGTGAGTCTTTCATGGGGTAAAGTGTTAAAATGTTTAATAAGCTGCCAGAAAATATAACTGCATTACCTACGCATAGGTTTAAGTATCTGATCAAAATTTCCTTATGAAAATTATTATAAAATGGAAGGCTATTTCAATGACAAAAAATTTAAAGTTTGTTAGCATTACGAGTAATTATGTACACTAGACAAAAGCTACATAGCTTATATACAAAACTTTCGTTTCTTGCTCATTTTTAAGCACGTTTGTCAGTTTACGGTACTTATGATTCGGTACTCAATATTCTAATAGAACAGAAAATGATCGTCTCCCCTTACGGTGTAGGATTCGAACTCACAACTTTCATGTACTTATCTCGCGTGCTGCTCTTCAAATAGGATGGATATCTATGCAAATGGTTCATCTAAACTCTCACAGCAGAGGACACTTACCGATGGCTAAGAGGTTCGCTGGCCTATGATAACTTGCGCTGAGCTGTTGGAAAAGCAGCACGCGCGATACGTGAAGGTCGTTTCGCAATGGGAGATGTATTTTTTATTAGTTTATTACTTGGTGCTAGTGCGGAGCGAAGCTCTATAAACAATTGTTAAAATCTGTCCCACTCACACTCCCGCTGCATATATCCTGTATTAATCCAAATTAGCAATTAGGTAGTAAGTTCATAAATAAATATCTTCACATTATTTGCAGAGACATGCACGCTACAGTTTGCAGTGGACGGCCGGGTCTCTGCGACGCCATGCGGCCTGCCAGCGGCTCCGAGCTACTCAAGTACTTGAGGAAGGTCAACTTCACTGGTGAGTCATATTAACCCTAGAAAGATAAACTTAATTTTTTGGACAGAAAAGATAAACAGGCGCCTTAGAGGCGCAAAATTTTAACTACCGATTTATGTAAGTACATATTAAAATAAAAATATATTTTTTATATATTATTAAATGTTACATTATTATGAAATAATTAAAACACAAATATGCCTTATTATTTGTTTATTTTAAGGAATAATGTTAAATTTTCAAATAAGTAACAGAAATTTGAAATGTTTTATAGTACTAACTACTTAAAAGCATTTTTTAAGAAACGCTAACTTTTAATAACATTTTGTCTTACTAACTATTAAATTACTATATAATCAGTCTCAAATCACAAAAAATACTGTAAAAAACACACGTTACAAACATTTGTTGCAAACATATTTTTTATGTTCGCCACATACAGTTTTATTACATTTTGTACAAGTCATCTTAGACAATTATCTTTTTTTTTGTTGTACAAATGCTACAATAACGCCGCACTTTAGTTGGAGGTTCTTGAACAGTTTCTTGAGGAAGTTCTTGATAAGCCTGTGGTAGGATTTTCTCTCAGTCTTCTTTGCAAAGTAGGAATGCGCAATCTAGATCTCATCCACGATGCAGACAATTCAAACGACAATTGTTTCATGTACTCTTTACGGTTTATTGGTTTTTCTTGTTTACGACGACTAGGACCTCTGTTTGAGCGAAATTGATCGCAGCTGTTCTGCCACTACTTTGCCCTTTAGAAGTAGCCCAAACATGCCGGTTCTTACCTCTGATCACTCTTTGAGGCGGGATTATTATGCGGCGGTCTTGTCCTAGATTTTCAGATGTTGTTGAGGTATCACTCAGGCTTTCTTCGATAACTTCGTCTATGTATTCGTCTTCGGAATCACTCTGAACGCTATCTTCACTTATATTATGGTCCTCCGTCTCGCTGTTACTGCCATCCTCGGTCTCTTCATCTTCCACATTCAAATAAGAAGCAATTTCGCTCTCTTCCAACCGTTTTCTGGACGCTATGATGTTAAAACGTTCCTGAAAACCATTTAAATTAATTTAGTAATAATAAAATATCTTTATATTCACTATAAATATGTTAAAAGTAATTAAACAAAATCACTATTAAAAGTGCAAAAGTTACACAGAAGATAAACATGCGCCTCTCGAGCGCAACGCAATGTCATAGCGGCGAAACTAAAGTACTTACCGTACAGCAGCGGTCGTCCCTCGGTCATGTTGACCGACGACTGAGTTGGCTCGAAAACACAAGCGTATACTCGCGCAGGTTAGAAAAATACAGCGATATATCTATTTCGCGGGCGCCTCTGAGGCGCAGTTTATCTTTCTAGGGTTAATATCGCCCCGACCTAATACTTTCAATTACTATTGATTGATGCCCGGTTACAATATTTCAAAAACGAACCTAGTTTTTATTACTATTCGTAACTAGACCAATAGTAATAAATAAAACGAGGCGTAAGCTAAAAACGACCGACGGACGGCTGATGACAGCTGATATGGAAAGTCATATATTTAAAGGTATTAACGACTCGTAGGCGGTTGAAAAAAAACGGATAGTCATTTTTGACACGTTACGGATTGCAAAATATGGGAACTGGGCATAACATACGTTGCGATAACATTTAGCGTGACGTCATTACTTCGTACAACGAAAAAGTGATGTCAAAGTCAAAGTCAATATTTTTTTATTCATACAGATTACATTAGTAATACTTATGAAAAGTCAGTCTCTATATAAAACAAATGAAGCTACCTCCGGTTCGGAACCTGTAACTACCGAGAAGATACCGGGAAGAAAGTCAGTAGTTTGTTTTACAAAAAAAAGCTAATCTTATTACTAATTTTGCTCCAAGACATAAAGTTAGTTTGTTAATAGTAGAATAAATATATAATAAATTAATTGAATATATAAAATAAGAATACTGTAGGACCTAATGTTTAATATTTTGTATGTATTATTTTAAACATTTTGGCTTACGTTACACTGATTGAGGACAAAATTTAAACTGTACTGATGTAAACACATCTTTCCACTCAGTGCGTTGTATCATCATCAATTTGTATTAATTGTCCTATTTTTTTCTATTGTAATGAGAAATTTAATCGACGGACTGTTAAGAATCGTTGTTTATTTACCGAGCCATCTTCGCTATTGATGATTGATGATTGTGCCTTATTTTTAACCGACTTAAAAAATATGAGAAGGATTCTCATATTCCCAATTCGGCCGTATATATTTTTTGTATCAGGTCTAAGTGTACACTAGTTTCTTAAATTAAACTTTACACAAGCAGAAAACATTAACCCTGCTCTCTAAAATATCACACATTGACTTGACTCGACTACATATTGACTTGACTATACATTTTTTGTATCAGGTTTGAGCGGAGACGAGTTTCATTTCGACAGCAACGGCGATGGCCCTGCTCGCTACAACATCCTGCACTTCAAGCAGGTGTCGCAAGGCGTCTACCGATGGGTCAACGTCGGCGAATACCTTGACGGGGAACTTCAGCTGAACTTGGATGGTATGAAGCACTTTTAATGGAAATAAGAAAAATTTTTAGGGCTCCATACAAGATAAAGTCGGGACCCTATATCTGAGACTTCGCTGTCCGCCTGTCTGTCCGTTTGTTCAACTTACATACATTTTCTACCTTATTATATTATTACATTTTCTACGAATGGGCTCATATCATTTTACCGAATCTTTTACGACCAACGCTACATACATTTCACCGAACATCGTTTCACCGAATCATAGAACTTTGTATGGTTCGACGAAACAATGTTCGGTGAAGCGTAGCGTCGCCGCGTCGATCGAAAAAGATTCGGTAAAATGATATGAGCCCCAAACTAATAAATCTGGCTGTACCACGTAATGTAATGAAGAAATACATATGACGTATGTTTGTTCGCAGAAATCCAATTCAAGTGGGGGGAACGTAGACCGCCGGAGTCAGTGTGCAGCGCGGAGTGTGAACTGGGGCAGGCCAAGCAGTACGTGGAGGGGGAGAGTTGCTGTTGGCACTGCTTCAACTGTACCCAGTATGAGGTGAGCAAGCTGATCACACAAAACATCCTTCAATCTTCAATCCTTTAAATCAATCAATCACGTCAATTACATCAATAAATTAAATCTATACATTTATATGTAAATGGAAATACGTTTGTAATATTTAAATAACCGCATTTTTTCTACATTTTTTTTATATTGCACTCCGAAATTGTTCTAGCTTAAGGGCGACAAGTACAGCATAATAAAGCTGTTACTGGACTTGAAGCCCTTACCATGAAGGCTTGACCCCTACTACTAATGTAGCACTCCCCCAGGACCTCTAGAGCGATAAATCGCTATGACCTTCCTTTCTCAAATTCATAGTTTTTAATACATGCATTTAAACGATACGGTACGGTACAAGCTGTCTGATCGATTTTATTATTTTTATAGGATAAGTATGTAGTTCTAAACATATTCGGCAGAGGGCACTTACCGAAAGGCTAACGGTTGATACAGCAGAAAAATTTCATCGCCTACGATAACTTACGGTTAGCTCAGTTGGTAAGAGCAGCACGCGCGATACGTGAAGGTCGTGGGTTCGATTCCCGCACCGCAAGGGGAGATAAAATTTTTCTGTTTCTAATATTTAAAGCTGTCTGATAACATTATTTTGACACAACTTCCTCTAATTAGCTATCAAATGAAAGGACATGGGCAGTACCTACAATAGGTACATCATGATACATATCAAATCCAAAGTACGCTAATATTAAACTATCAGAGTGTTTTTAAATTTTAGTATTCTTTATTTTTTGTATAAAAGAACAAAAACCACTAGTAAAATATTTAAGGTCGTTTCCATAAATCAAATTCAACAAATGCTTAAAATATATCAACGCGAGGTGTACAATTTCCTTCCACTACACAAAACCGCGTTTCCTATGTTTTCAGTGAGACGCATTTACGAATGCACAAATGCGGTTGCATTTCTATGCAGCTATTACTCTCAACTTGTCCTTAGTTCGTAACAAAGGCATCATCTGATATGCAACGTAGTGCACCGCTGCATAACGGCTGTACATCTGGCGTACAAGTGCAATTGTCATGGTACTGTCGACTTCATGCAGATTTGTTAACATCGCCCGTTGCAGCGAATACGAATGCACATATTTGTGTTTGGGGGATAAAATGATGGGTAACCCTTTTAAAATATTATAGAGTTTTTCATCAGTATAATTTGTAATTAATAGTTACTTAATAGATATAAAACTCCCTATGCGTAACGAAGGTAAAATATAACAATGTTAAAACGATTCAAAATACCTGCGTCAAATGCTAAATCTGAACTTAACCGTCAATACTGATAAAAATATCAGAAAACCAAAGACAAATAACAACTAAAGAACCATGAAAATAATTATTGTTTAAGGAATTAATATTAGAGTAAGAATAAGGCTATATGAGGTCGATGTCTGTCTGTCTGTCTGTATGTATATGTATCCATTCAGATACACAGACATCGACTTCAGACTTATAACACCCTTCTTTTTACGTCATGGGTTAAACAATCTAAATATTCAAAAAAACAGAACAAACTAACCAAATACAGACGAAAAAGTAAAATTATATACAATCTGACCACATACTGACAAATAAAATGTGTTGATTACAACATTTTCTCTGTTAGTCTGTGGTCAGATTGTCAGAATAAGCGCAACACGCTTACCGTTTCAATTTGACCCAAAACAAAGATGGATACCCGAATTATATACAGGAAATAGGGGATAGATCGGTCTCATTCGGTCAGTTTAATGGAGGCTAAGCCCCATGCGTCATATCCGGTGACGTGGAAACGACCGCCGCGGAAATATTAATATCCATTGAGTTGGTTGCGTTCACCATGTATTTCCCATAACACATCTGTCATACTTGCCGGATATACTGTTGCCATGCTACTCTGTCTATATATTATCTTTTAAAACGAAATGAACAAACGAAAGTTTTCGTTTTTAAAGATTAATCGAAAGTTCGTTCGAAAACGTGGTTTTTGATGTTCATAAATAATATTTGTTTTTTTTTTACCTGTTTTCGTGTTCTATCTATATAGCCTATATTATATAGTGTTTCGTATTAGCTCATGACGTGATTGTCTGTACTTGTCGCCCTTAATCTAGGACCTCATTAGCACTTAACATCTGTTGGGATGAGGTCAATCTTAAAGTGTATTATAAAAAAAAACAGAATAAATATACAATTTTACCCCACAGATTCGTTCGCCTTACGTGGAGACAGCTTGCATGGTATGCCCTCGGGGTACCCTTCCAGACCCTACACGCACCCACTGCAGGCCCATCCCTGAGGCCTACCTCAGGCCTGACTCGGCGTGGGCCATCGGAGCTATGTCCTTCTCATCTGTTGGCATACTGCTCACAGCGTAAGTCGAGAGTTGTTTTTTTTTTGTTTGGAAGAGTAATACGTGAAGGTCGTGAGTTCGAATCTAATACTGCACGTGGTGACTTTTTTCTGTTTCTATAAAAATATTCTAAATTCGCGAATGTGGACTATAACAATTGTAAAACTCTATTCAGATGCCAAAGTATCTTCGATTCCATGGTTTTCAAAGATTTCTGCAATTAATGTACCACGGGTCGGTTAGTATGTAGTTCTTCATTCTTACGGCGGAGGGTATTTATCGCAGACAAGGATGTAATTATAACGGAAAAAATCCTCACCTATGATAATTATTCTTAAGTGCCTGACAGTCCCTGCAATCAACTATCCTCATAGTTAGGCTTTCCTCTTAGAAAAAGAAGATGGATACTAACTACAACCATCAACCTGAGTCAATTAAATAGTTTATTACCCGTATCGACTTCACTCGAAATGGACTTTTTGAACTTTTTGAATTTTTTGACGACTGGAACCCAGCATGAGTTCCAGTTATCAAAAAATTCTAGACCTGAGCCAATAAATAAAAATTGATTACCCATATTGACCTAACCCAATGTAAGGAACGTATGTTCTTTACTAAAAGTGGAAGTACTTCCGCCGAGCTAGGTGTTATCTGCTCGGGGACCAAGGCCCAACTACCAATCTTGGTTCGTTGTATATATACTTAGTGGCGACGAAAACTCTGATATCGCGATGTAGGATATCGATGTCACGCATTACGTATGGAGCGTTGTTTACTACGCCATTTCTGCTGACGCTGTATTTGTGTCGACTTGTAGGTCATGCCGTAGGTCGGCACACCAAAATCGAACCCGGGACCTTTCGAACTTTTGGCGGCTGCTTTAACAGTTGCAATTCCGGGCTCGTGAAAGACTTTATGGTTTCCATCACCTCAGGTTTGTGTGCGGAGTCTGGGTGCGGCACAGCTCCACGCCGGTGGTGCGTGCGAGCGGGAGGGAGCTATCTTACGTCTTGCTCGCTGGTATCCTGATGTGCTACCTGGTCACCTTCGCGCTGGTGTTCAGGCCGACTGACATCCTGTGTTCAATACAGAGGCAAGTTGGATCAGTTGCTGCCATTGTTTTTAGGTTGAAAGAATTGAAGTGACCAAACTTTTTGGTTTGTATACTCTTTAATAAATTATGGTTTAGGTTGATCCCAGGGTTAGGAGTCCTCTGTGAACAAGCAAGTTTTTCAGTACCATTTTAGGTACAGCTTACCTTATTTAATTTACATACCTTTTTAAAATTTGACAACAATTAAAAAAAATATTAAAAATCAGGATTATCTCGTCAATCTCTTTGTGGGCAATGAATTTTTTCGAGCGATATCGAAAACGATCGGACCAAATAAAAGTTATGAAAAATAGCGGACACATTAGAGTACCTTATTGAAATACTCGTATGTACTTTTAGATACGAGAAACCTATTTATTATTTGGCGTCAATCTTCCGGCCACCATGCATAATTCAATAAAAAGAAAATCAGTTAAACAAGATATCGTGAGTCTCTCAACTATATACATATATGTAGAAGGAGAAGAATTCATAAATTTGTATAAAATACTTTTTTTAAATAATTTGTACCTGCTCATATTAAATCTGAAGAAACCACATAAAGTACCATAGGCAAACTAACTAAACTCTGATTTTACTAACTACCGTAGTTTTACCCCGAAAAAAATCTCCCTATTCCCAACATTGGCGATAAAAAACAAATAAATCTGCCCGGCAAATGGGGTAAGATGAGTGGAGTAATAAAATCCCAGCGCGAGTAACAGCGCTTGGAGAAAAATACTATATGAGTAAAGCACGGGAAAAGGGTTATAGTTGCGATAAATGAGATTGCTCCAAAATGTTTAGCTGAAGCATTTGCTTTGTTTATCCTTATAACTAAAGGCTTATGGAACGTTTATGGGATATTGCGGTTCTTTCATCACGATTATATTGGTTAGAAGCTGCAATTCTTCCATGATTTTCAAGTACAAGAACACATTTCGGCACGGTAATAAAGTGACAGTAATGCTTCATGGAAATATGCAGAAATTACGGAAGTGGAAATTTGATGCAGAGCATTAAAAGGAAAGTCTCAGTACGATCCGCTGGTATTTATTTATTGAATTTTTGTGAGTAAATAAGTGAATTTGAACAGAAAATTTGAATAGAATGTGATTGAAGAAAGAATCCATAAATATGATCATATTTATGGATGGATTCTTTCTTCAATCACATTTCCCTCTCGTTCAAATGCGCGCGAGTGTCAAATGAGCTGTCCTCTCGAACAAGACCCGAAAACATAGACTCAATTTGCCTTGGAACAAGCTTAAACTTAAAATAAAAAATAGCCTTTATTTTCTCTGACCTTAAATACACTATTTAGAGTATTAGCTTCACTATTTTGTAACATATAATTAAATTCTAAACTATCACTTTTATTTTTCAACTATAAAACTATATCTATACTTATTTCTTCTAGATATGTATTGTATATGTATTTTTTTTTCTCTTTTTATATTAGCTACCAGGTCAGGTTATTTTGCGCAAGCTTAAACTTATATTGGTTTAATTATCGGAAAGTCATAGCAACTAAATATGAGTATAGTTATTCGCGTAAGTCTTGTTGCTATTTGTTGTAAAAAATAAATCACTGAGGTCCTTTACTTCATGGTAACCCCGTCAATAATTTAAATTGCCGTTACGCGCAATGTGTATCAATTTTGTACTTACCTAAATACCATAACGGATGGTTGGGTAAAGCCAACTGAATAATGCATTGCTTTATAAGCATAGGTTCCTTGCAGGGGATGTAATGCCCCCTAATTCTTAAAATTAACTGTTTTGCAAAAGGAATTAAATGTATTGTTTTATGTTAAACTAAGACGGTAGTCATTAAAGGATTGGAAGCGCAATTGCCATACAGCATCGCCACAAGCTCTCTAAATTAAAATTAATAAAATAAATGAATATGAGACGACATCACATAAAGTGACTAGATACCAAAGTAAACAGTTTAAGCAATTGTGTTATGAAAACCGGAATCCACAATATATCCTTACTAATATTATAAATCGGAAAGTGAGTTTGTTCGTTCCGCTTTCACGCCGTAACTACTGCTTTGAAATTTTGCAGACGTAAAGTTAGAAGTCCAGATTAAATAATAGGGTACTTTTTATCCCGGAAAAAAATTATATTCCCGAGGGAAAACAAAAGTACCATTCAGTTTTGGTTTAACAACTAATCGTATCCAGCGTTACATCGCGCTTCTTAGATTTTTCCGTGGAAATGAGAAGTTTTCTTATAGTTGTGCTTTATACCGCAATATAACCGAATTCCACGCGGGCAAAGCCGCGGGCGGAAAGCTAGTATTTAAATACATTTAAAAACAATCATACACACAACAAATACAAATATTCACTCACCAATATTTATCCTGAGTCAAACTCCACTATAGTATATGTGGTAGACTGAAATGATGGACCAATGGTAAGCGCTCATGGCAGTTGAACCAAAGATCGTGGATTCGATCCCCAAGCAGGACATACCTTCGAGTGAATAGTGTTTGCGTGTGTTACCACGTAACGTATTGTGGTATCATCGTTGGTTCCGGTTTCAATAACTAAAGTACTTCAGATATTTACTTTGGTAACAGTTGTTGTTTGATATTTATTTATATTTATATAAACTCAAAGTCAAAGTGAAATGCTTCTTTATTCAAGTAGGTTGCATATAACACTTTTGAATCGTTATTGAATTCGATTCAAATTGATTCTACTGCCGATTCGGAACATATCTCTCGAGAACACACCGGTAAGAAACACAGTAGGTTAGTTACAGTAGCAGTATCTAACTTATTGCTATGTGTAGACCACTTTGGACCATGTCATATAGTTTAGTTTTGATGAGTGATGATACAATTAAGTACTTAATTAAGTAAGTGTTTACTTTCGAGAGGTTTAAGAGAGGCAGGGCAAGCGATATATCGCTCGAACCGGAGCAGCCCCACTGGTGAAATACCTTCACCTTACAGAAGACCGCAGCTAAATAAGAATATCTTCGGTGTAATTGTGTTTCTGCGTGTGAGTAAGGTTTCCTTAGCTCCTGGGGCGTGCTACATTAGAAGCAGGGGTTAGGCCTTCAAGGTAAGGGTGACAAGTCCAGTAACAGACTTATTATGCTATAACTTGCCGCCCTTGCGCTTGGACCTTACGACCACTTAAAATCAGGTGGAATGAGTCAAGTGTAATTTAAAAAAAAAAGGTCAGCTGGAGCAGACCAGCCCCCAAAGGTGGCACCTGTTCACAAGCATGACGTATGTGCCAGCCATCGCTTCACTCAATATGTTTATTATAATATCCATAATTGGCATTTATCCACAGATTCGGTACCGGGTTTTGCTTCACAGTAGTATACGCTGCTCTGCTGACGAAGACTAACAGGATATCACGGATTTTCAACGCAAGCAAACATTCCGCCAAAAGACCAATCCTCATCTCTCCCAGTTCTCAGCTGGCGATATGTGCTGCTCTTATCTCCATACAGGTAAGATTTTTACAATTTTATATAGTGAATCACGCCTTACTAGCGATCTTTAAATATAAATAGATAGATATACTTTATGACACAAAACCAATAAAAAATAAATATTGGACAACATCACATACATTGCTCTGATTCTGTGGTAAATAGCTTAAACACTTGTTACTTGAAATATTAATGGACTGGAAACAAATACCGATATCTTGTCTTTCCAAAGGATTAGATATATCTAAATAAGACTCAATGAACTTAAGTGGTCATTATTTTAAATACTGAGTTCGCTTCTTGGGTCAAACAAAGTAGTGTTAGGAATTTTAGAATATAGCTCGGATATGGTAATGTGGTGGTTAATCAACACTCATTTTTGTAGCAATGATTTGATACCAACTATAGATTTGACGACCTCCGTAGCCGTGAGGCGAGCGGTGCCGGACTTTGACGTCGCACCATCTCTGAGGGTTCCGGGTTCGATCCCCGGTTGGGTCAATATGGGAAACAAACTTTTCTGTATTGTCTTGGGTCTTGATGTTGTGGTACCGTCGTTGTTTCTGATTTCTGTAATACAAGTGCTTTAACTACTTACCACAGAATCAGAGCAATGTATGTGATGTTGTCAAATATTTATTTATTTGTAGATACCTTAGCCCCATAGTCTGATATTAAACGAAACTAAGACACAATGTAATCATAATTTGTTTGTCATCAAAATGAAAACACGTATGTAACTAGTTCAAACAATAAAACATTTGATCGGGATTGTTTTATTGTTTGAACTAATTACATACATGTTTTCATTTTTAAAAAGTGCACCTACACTTTGCCGTCGACAGACATTTACATTAATGAACAATAATTTTAATTATATATTCTAAGACTTTATATATTTATATTTTAAAGGTGCTAATAGTGGTGGTATGGATGATCGTAGCGCCGGCTAGAGCGATGTTTCACTACCCCACCCGAGAAGACAATATGCTGGTCTGCGACTCATACGTGGACGCCTCCTACATGATAGCTTTCTTCTACCCCATTGTGCTCATCCTTGTGTGCACCGTCTACGCCGTGCTGACCAGGAAGATCCCGGAAGCCTTCAATGAGAGCAAACATATTGGTAAGTTTCGAGCAATCAGTTATGTTTTTATTAAATACTAGCTGTCCCAGCTAATATCATGCCGGCGATTTTTTTTTCAAATAATCTTCTTTTTCAAACCTTGACCTCCACGATTATATCAAATTAGCTGAATCGATCCATCCGTAATCGACTTTTAACGAAACTAAGTTTTAAGTAATTTTCACTCTGAGAATTTTTTTTTTTCAATTCGTAATGTGTCAAAAATGAATATTCGTTTTTCTACGAGTCGTTAATTTGACGACGTCGGTAGCGCAGCGGCTAAGGTAGGCGCTCAAAGCGCGAAAAGTCCCGGGTTCGATTCCCGGTCAGGTCAATTTGGAAAACGAACATTTCTAAATTGACTTGGGTCTCGGTGTGCTGGGATGACGCCCCTAGTTAGTATCCGTCGTCTGGTACTCATAGTACAAGGGTAAACCTTAGTTTGTGACCAGGTGATTGGTGAGATTGTCTGGCGCATTCATTTATTTATTTATTTAATTACAAATATTACTTTCTATGTCAGCTGTCATCATTCGTACTGTTATATATTATATTTTTAAGTAGGGATGCTGACATCCCTGGGTAATGCTGCTGCGTCAGCATCCTAGTTATAAGCCAGTGAGCTCATTGTAAGTGTAGAGTTCAGTCAGATCGCGACCATCATTCGGAATGCTTGTCCCTCTAAAATTAAAAGGTGTTACTAAATTAGTGTCTGTCTATTAAACAGTGTTAAAATAAAAACTTTCTTTTTTAAAACCTAAAATCCAACCCCTCGTATAACATTGGTGGCAGCGAAAAGGGATCAAAACTGATCCTCAGTTCGTCTAAATTCTAAAGTGTAACGAAGTGAAAGTGTTCCGTGAACTTGTCGCTTAGCAGTTTGGTCAGACATTTTTAGCTTATGCCTCGTATACTATACGTAACTAGAACGATCTGGGGACTGGTCTGCTCCAGCTTACCTCTTAAAATAAAATAATACTTAATACTTTTTTCACTTATCAAAATAAAACTATATGACTTGGGCCAAGCATAGCTATACGTTAGACACTGCTACTGTAACTAATCTGCTGAGTTTCTTACCGGTGTCTTCTCGGTAGATATAGGTTCCGAAGCGGAAGTAGAATCACTTTGCATTGTATTCAATGACGATTCAAAAGTGTTATATGTAACCTACTTGAATAAAGAAATATATGAGTTTGAGTTTGAGGATCGTTGTTCAAATATTGGAACCGAGGATTAATAAATTAATATATAAAATTTTAAAAAAAATGTTTCATTCGCGGTCAAAATGCTGCGATGCTGCATTTGCTTGTATCAGGCAATACATTCTTTGAGCCATGTAATGCAAGCTGCCTCGAAATATGTGCCTTTCAAAAACACGAACGTGCACTGCCAAGTAGGTTATATTGCTCCAGAGTCTTCCCAGAGTATCATTTCGGGTGAGCTGCGTCCGGAATATCAATTCGTGAAAACGTAAGCTTGGAATTTGCCAAGTAAAAGTATGATGTCGACGAAAACGTATAAGTATTCAACCTTTAATAGGAGCATTGGATTACGGATTTTCAATGGTCTACATTAATTCTTAAATTTCAACTCTCTAGTTAAACGGTTTTTGAGATATAGCCTGGTGACAGACAGATAGACAAGACGGATGGACGGGTGGGCGGACGGTCAGACAGACAGATAGCGAGCTCTTAGTAACAGGGTAGTCTACGCTCTTCTCAGAACGGGGCAGTCTGACACACGCCGGTGCCTTCTCCAACGCACCGAAACTCGACGTCCCTCACTAAGGGAATTTTTAAATTAAAAGTTCGTGAATTTTTCTATTCCTCCCCCTCTACATAGAATTTCGTTTGCTCAATTGATTTGCTTTATTTATTCACTTGTTTGCTTAAATTTATATATATTATTTGGTTTTATTTTTATATTATACATACATATATGTTTATGTTTATATTATTTTGTTTAATTATTATATTTATTTATCATGTACCTATGTATGAATATTCTATGCTAGTGTTTTCTGCTATTTATCTATAGGTACTAATAATTTCGTCAAGGGGTACGGTAGACTCGATCGAAACCTTAGATGAATACCACAGCATAAAAAAATATTGATTTCGAGTCGACAACATAACATAAAATTCGGATTATGGAGTATTTCGTTAAATTCTAATAGGACAAACAAACCGTAGTCACAATCTTAGGTACTTTCCCTAATATCTATGGGTATTTCTTTCCGAAATTGATGTTTCGCGAAAATATTGTTTTTGACACTTTTTTATGATAAACTCTTTGATAAGTGTTTTTTTCTTTTGAGATTGACCGATTGCGATAACAACCATAGAAAAAAATTTACCATAAACGTAGAAGTTTTAGTTCAAATATTATTGAGTTTTGCAAAGTAATTTACTTTAATTATACCAATGTATATCTTTGTATTAACCGTCGAACCTTTACTAAATTGTAGTACAATTAAATATTGCATGTATGTTTTCAGGGTAGAGTATCCAAAGGGTAAAAACGGGACCCTCCGTCCGTCCGTACGTCCGTCTGTCTGTCACTAGGCTCCATATCAAGAATCGTAATAGCTAGATAGTTTCAATTTTCACAGATAATGTATTTCTATTGCCTTTAGAACAACAAATACTAAAATAAAAATACAAATATTATTTAAAGAGGGGTTCTATACAACAAATAAAAACTGTTGTTAGACGCTTAAAATATTCATAGAATATTTAAGCAGTTATATTTTAACTTCAATAATAAATAATTGAGTCTAATGTTGAATAGATAATGGTACGGAACACTTCGTGAGTGAATCCAACTCCCACTATACCGGGTTTTTACCGAATTTCACCCGAGCGAAGGCGGGTTTTCATCTAGTTATTATTAATTTTGTTGTAATCCATACTCACATTTGTACTTTTTTTGTGCAATAAAGTTTTTAAATAAATAAATAAAATGCAGCGGTACGGTGCGCTAATGCATTTCCCTTCAAAAAAAAGGTTGCGATTTTATTTATTCATGTCATCTTTTGTCGCAGGGTTCACGATGTACACGACGTGCGTGATCTGGCTCGCGTTCGTGCCGCTGTACTTCGGCACCGCGAGCCACGTGCCGCTGCGCGTCACCAGCATGGCCGTCACCATCTCGCTCAGCGCCAGCGTCACTCTCGTCTGCCTCTTCTCCCCCAAGGTATGGTATAGGAGAGCCACTTTAAAGCCGATTCCTAGATGTTAGGATTCCGGTTCGGATTTGTTTTGTCTCTGTTCAATTGAATAACATCACATACATCGCCTGGATTATGTGGTAAGTAGCTTACGCACTTGTATTACAGGAATCAGAAACAACGACGGTATCACAACACCGAGACCCGAGATAATATAGAAAAGTTCGTTTCCCATATTGACTCGACCGGGGATCGAACCCGGGACTTCAGAGATGGCGCGACGCCAAAGTCCGGCCCGCTCGCCTCTCGGCCACGGAGTTCGTCAAGGTAGAGTTGGAAGAACAGCACGCGCGATACGTGAAGATCGTGGGTTTGAATCCCACACCGCAAGAGAAATAACATTTTCCTGTTTATTTAAACACTAGTGGTTAGTTATTAGAACTCAAAATAAACTGATGGTTTCAAACTAATACATTTACATCCTCTATCATCCCTTATTTTACCCCCATGAGGGTTGAATATATCAAAATCTTCCCAAGCGAACGTCTTTATAATAGCTCCAATCATTAATTTCAGTTCAGTCAGTCTGAAATCTAAGAAGATTAACACAAACTTTCATTCCCTATTTTATCCCCTTAGGGGTAGAATTGATCAAAATCAAAACCTTTCTTAGAGGATGCCTACGTCATAGTAGCTTTATATGCATGCAAAGTTTCAGCCCGATTGGTTTAAAATTGACAAAGTTTCATGCAAACTTTCATCCCCTATTTTATCCCTTTGGGGGTAGAATTAATCAAAATTTCCCTTAACCTTTCTTAGCGGATGCCCACATCATAAGATCTACCTTCATGCCAAATTTCAGCCTATCCGCCCAGTGGTTTGGGCTGTGCGTCGATAGACCGCTATGTCAATCAGTCACCTTTTGAGTTATTTTATTTAGATCTACACATCTAAAAATTCTCATTTATGAAGCTGGTTTGGTTAACTTACTTAAAAATGTTAAGATTTGATTTGACCGTAGGTATCAATTGTCCGCAGCTTTACATTATCCTGATCCGACCGGAGCGAAACGTCCGTCAAAGCATCATGCCGGTGCGGTACAGCCGCAAGCCGGCGCCCGCGCACACCCATCCACCTGCGCAAGCGCAGACTAAGAGTAAGTTCATGACAGTTGCCTCATATTTCAAATGTCTTCAAGGCACTTACGACTACACTTAGAGCATAGTGATTTATCGCTCAAACAGGAGCAACTCGACTGGTGAAAATACCTCCATATACACGGACATAGGCTAGTTTTTATTAGAAAATAAGGGGGGGATGGGGGTAATACCACCTTTGAAAGTTTATATGGAAAAATTTTTATTTTTGAAGTAAGAGATTTGAAATTTGGCACAAATATAGCTCGAACCTTGGATTAAAATATAGACTACTTTTTGTTTCAAATATTAGGGGAGAAAGGGTTGAAACCGACCATGAAAGGATGTAGTCCACGCGAACGAAGTTGCGGGCACAGCTAGTAACATATAATTTGCTGACTTCTACGGGCACGTGCAAAATATGCACTATATAACTCAAATGAATCTAAATAAACTTTCAGATAAGCAAATGGTTTTTCCAAACAATTGATTTATTTAGAACAATTGATGTGCAAAAGTTAAAGATAAAATATGCATATGTTAGTATTCCCGACATTAAATTACTCCAATTTAATGTCGTCGGGAATTCCAATACACTTTGGACTGGTGTTATTATAGGTCAGACGAAACTAGTTAAACTAAAGTGCTTGCAAATAGATAAGAGATTTTAAGATCTTTGTAAAAAGTGTAATCAACTTACTTCATGTAATCATTACAGTAAAAATAATAATAAGTCACAAACTATTAAAAATCAATACATACTCAGCTACGTAAAGAAGTGGAATTCGTTGCCGGCTCATGTGTTTCCTCCTTCCTTTGACATAGATTCCTTCAGAAGGAAACATCTTGCGGGCCAGTATGGCGATGCTAACGGATAGGATATTACGATATCGAGTCCATTGTCGTTATAAAAAAAATGTTCACAGTATTTACCTACTGACTTTTATACAATTGTATTATACTGGATGCTTGAAAGAGTTTTTTTTTTCGAATTTCTAAGCAAACTAGTATAATATTGAAAGGTAAAAATAAATTTGCAATCTAAGCCTAGAAGATTTGCCTAGCTTGAGGGGAACAAACATATTTTTGTGAAGTGCATGTCATGTCTTTTGCCTTTTCACAATCACTGCACAAGTGTTGTACTAGCTGACCCGCAATTTCAAACACGTTCGCAATGTTCAGATATCATTGATTAGTTGTATGTTTAGAAACTATTGACAAGCATCTGCTCAGATATTAATGGAGTAATTAATGGTCAGATGTTACTGGTAACTTGTTGTGTATGGAACTTATTGACATTTGAAACTGTTCAGAAGTATCTGGTCACCTTGTCTGCTCAAATATATTTGTCAGTGACGACACCAATGTAAATTTTATACCAATTCGATACCAATGTAAATTTTAAGACTTTCGCGTTCCATTTTAAACATTTAAAATAATCATGGAGTCAGTTCGTGACCACGGTTGGTCAAACGTCGGGCAGTAAGAAGTTCGTAATAACTACTAAATAAAAATGGTGTCGCGTTGTGACTCGTTAAATTATTTAAGACGATACCAATGATTTGAAAAGTCAATTATGTTCCCGTAATACGAGTACCTAGTTAAATGCTGAGTGGTAAATACTAGGTAATAAGATAAACCAACAATAATACTACCATATTATTTCAGAACCCACATGTGCCGACAAAGAAACTCAAACAGAACAAGCAGATTTCAACAAACTACCCAATGGACAAACCATCCAGCTACTAAACGACAAGAAAGAGAAGGCAGACATCAAGCAAGGAGACGAAAGAGACGACAAACTCCAGTGCAACAACATCAAACCTGTCAACAACAACAAACAAATGAACACCAACGACAAACAAGTGAACACGTATGACAAACAAAACAACACCAATGATGTCGTCAGCATAACAAATGAGAAAGCAGACACCTTATAGCAACGACATTCCTCTAAGTCGCTTAATGAAGTTTACAAAAACGCTAAAAACAATAACAGTTTGAGGAAAAAAAGTTGCTCTTGTAAGATGAAAGAAAGAAAACCAGTCGTCGTTTGAGAGCAACCATAGGAATACAAAGTGATATGGACTAATTAGAATAAAAATATATTTATTGTTAACTATAAGCGCTAGAGTGGTTTCCAATCGAATTATATTTATATCAAAGTCTTTCCCTATATATCTAACTATATAAAGCTTTGTAAACAATATGCTTTGGTCATCCACCATTTATAACCACATATATTAATGTAAATATATATATTAATCATACGCACCTACAGATCTCTAATAAATCTAGTCACCGTTGTAAATAATGTGAAGAAAACTGTAAATATACAGCAAAAGACAGATAGTGATGTGTATTGTATATAAAAAATGTATTGTAATGATAAGGTTAAGTTTGGTATATCAAATATTTAATGCTAAGTTAAAGTGATCTCTGAACACATACAAGAGCAAGCCTGAGCCAAGATGGAAGCGAAAAAGTTAAATACACCAAGTTGTATGAATAAGTAATGTTACTTGTACGCTTGTGTCAAATACACTTAAAGCAATTTGTAAGATAAACTAAAATACTGTAGACGACGGCTTCTTAGTATTTGACTGAAATATTTCTAACGTTAATTTAGAACTAGAGTTAAACTATTATGGGTGATTTGTGAAGGCTGTTCCGATTAGACAGTTATATTATAAAAAAGACAATATAAATATTAAACATGATCACATACATTGCTCTCATTCTATAGTGAGTTAAAGCACTTATGTTAAAGAAATCAGAAAAAACGACTTTATAGCGATAAGACCTAAATCTTACTTTAATTTGTCTAAATTGTTTTTCCTAGTTTCGTGGCTAATTTTGGTTCGACGGAGACTCTACTTTATAGAGCAGCTGTCTCAGCCCTTCAATTGAACTTGACTTTTTACTATATTAACTTTTTTTCTCCAAAAGATCCGAAACTCCACCAGCGGCTGTTGTATCTCCTGTTGCATTTAAATGTTTGTTATATAAAACAAATGGCTAGCGCTAGCAGACGTTTTGATTTCAATAGTTAAAAACGTAAAAGAATTAAGATACAACGATGAATATATTAAGGGTGTCATTAGAATTAATATTTTACTAAACTCAATAAAAGAAGTTCCTAACTACAAACTCGGAGATTAGGTAAGGTACTCGTACTTGAAATTGAATACCATCTACAAAAATCGATCTATAGCAATTCCAACCATAATTTAATTATATTATATAAATAAATATGAATCGCAAAATGTGTTGGTAACCGCATAACTCGACAACGCTTGGACCAATTTTGTAATTTTTTTTTAAATGGTCGTTAAAGTCCAAGCATTGTTTTTACGGCGAGAAAAATTCGAAAAATTACCGGGAAAACTCTAAAGACGGCTCTTTTTTTTCCTTTTCTTTTTTAACTATAATTTAGCGTCAAGCCACATTCCAAATCTTTTTGACAGGACGAAGTCTGTCGGGTCCGCTAGTTTTTAATAAAGATACAAGTAGGACATTGATTCGATGCGTACAAAAGCTGTTTGTCTGTAGGTTACTCCAAACGCGTAGGTACTACTTTATTTCGAAAAATGTGGAAAAATAGATTTTTTCTACATTTTTCACAGATTCTTCGCTGTTATTGGTCGCAGCTTGATGTAAAATAGCGTACAGTGTTCCTTGATAAATAGACTATCCAAAATAGTAATAACTATTCAATTCAGACTCCACTCCCAAAAACGAAACGAACAAACGAAAGGTTTATGAAGATTAATCAAAAGCTTGCGAATTAAAACGTGGTTTTTGATTTGTATAAATAATATTTTGTTTTTTGAGAACGCTTTATTCGCATTCGAAGTAAGTTGGTTTCGATTTTGAGAATTAAAAATTGGTATCCGTCGTCGGATCCGACGTATTTCGTTTTTGGGAGTAGACCTACAGTTGTTCCGGAGATTGGCGGGTCCGAACAAAAAAACTCTTCAGCTTTATTATTTTAGTATAGATTTTATCTCAGGCACAGATATAATAATCTCAGGTATTAGGTTCCAGTAGTAATAGAGTAATAGAGAGCTATCTTAACAATGATGACTTATTCGCGGTTCCAATATTTGAAGAACGACCCGTTTTAGTTACGGATAGTTATAAATTATACAAGGCGTAAGCTAAAACCGTTCCAGACTCGTAGTCAACAACAAACAACAACAACAAGTAACAACAAGATATACTAATTAACGAATTCAAAATAGGTTTTATTTTCCTTAGACTGTTTTACGGGTCATATTTTGATTGGACCTTACTTTGAACGTCTCTGATGGATGTCCCATCGTTCCGATTTTTTCCCCCTAAAGGTGGCAACCCGGAAAGGCAGTAACTAAAAACAAGGTGCCATTTCAGTGGCACTTATCATAAGATGAATAAAATGCTTATTCCAACAATTAGGTAGGATTTTTTTCGGTCATGTTTAATTGGATCAGCCTTCAACCGAATGAATTGTGATCTGAACGCAAGTTGCTGGCCAGGGACATTGGCAATGGAGCTTTTTGTTTGTTTTTTTATATTAAGCAGACACTGATGATGTCGTGGACTAGGAGCTAGTGTTGCCGTCGATTCGATTGTATATCGATTATTGATCGATTATGCACTTTTGCATAATCGATCAATAATCAATATTTTTTTTGGGCTGAAATAATCTAACAATCGATATAATCGATTATATCGATACATAAAGATTATGTAATATAATCGATTATAATGCGTAGTCAAATACATAATAATCGATATAATCGATAGTATCGATATCAAGTTTTGAAGTCGACCTAAAAGAATATCGATATTAATTTTGGGTCGATATAATCGATTATTCACAATTATTATGATGTTGTCCAATATTTATTTATTTATTCGGCAACACTACTAGGAGCCCAGAACTCCCAAGAGGTACGGTCGACGGCTTGTCAAGGTAAACACTTAGAGCTCGATATTCGATCTTATGCGCACTACATAAGGTCGATGCAAAGTGGGTAGTTTGACGTTCTTTTAACTGTGCCTCATTATCGGGAAGTTGCATCACCCACCGCTGAGTTCGTGGCCACCAATTAAATTCGGCGTCTTATGGATATGTCACCGTAAAATTATAAACATTTAACAGTTTCACTTCGATATATAGATTATAATATAGCGAAAAATAAGGCTTTAAATTGCAATCATAATGTTACGGTTCACAATCTTTCGACAGTTTACAATCTCACGAGATAGATTGTAATCCAACGATGTTTACAATCTTACGGTGACAGATATAAAAGTAAGATTTTTTTGGTAAAATTGTAGTCTTCCTACCGTAGAAATTTTCATTAAATAACAAATTGTAATAAATTATTTGATTACGAATTATAATAAGGTTGTATGTATTTTACGATTGATCAACAAAAGCTTGGCGTTGCTAACTTGTTGCTACCGTCTTTGCTTGCCTTGTATGTGTTTAAGTACTTAGTTAGTTATAACATACCTACCTATTTACGGAAATAAACTGTTTTGATGTTTCAAGTGTTTTTACAACCCTTATGATTTATTTCTTCCAAAACTATCCAGAGGCGCCGAGTTTTTAAAATTCCCGTGGGTGCTCCACCTTTTTTAATGACATACCTTTCTAGGTAAGTATCTATTTATATGTATTTTTGTTATTTAATAGACACAAGAAAATACAAGATATTAAGAAAAGATACTTTATTATATTACACAGCAGTTTAACATGTGCACTTGTCAATAAATATCTTATTTATCTTAAACATTATTTTTTATTCAATGTGAATGTATTTTGATGAACTACTGCTCTTAGAGAGAATTATTTTAGATATTCATAATCGTGGGTGCTCAGCACCCACTATTTACCTCTCGTGGGTGCTGGAGCACCCGAGCACTCACGGAGTCGGCGCCCTTGAAACTATCTACTTATACTGGAATATTATGAGTAGTTTTATAGTAATTGTGGTGATCTTATCTTCAGTGCAAGTAGACTGGATGTTTGAATCCTACTAGGCACTTGTGTACCATAAAACATACTTTAATAAAATAAATAAATATTGAACAACGTCTCATTATAAAGGTTTGGCTCAGAGAGCAATAATACGACCATTACATTTGTATATCGTTTATGTACTGCTGTTATAATAGGGAATACAATCTTTATATAAGTAACTTATTATACACAAGCATAATTCTTACTCTACACGCCCTAACAAAATAGAAAAAAAAAAAACATTTACTTACTAATGTCTTTTTTTTTTTTTTACAAGACATACAATTTAGTTCGATTTTTATGTATTATTTCTTCTTTATTATTACGCAAAATTTTAACGTTTGGTTCAAGATCTTCAATAACTTTATATGGACCAGAAAAAACATCACATAACTTATTACTATTTTCATTTTTAATTAATAACAGATCATCTTTCGTGTATGTTACAGGTTTTAATTTTTCATCAAATTTACATTTTCTTATAATCTTAGATTTAATCAAATTTTTCCGTGCTTCACATTGAGCTTTTTGAAGTCTAAATTTTAATTCTAATGGATAGTTGTCTGCATTGTACAAAGGTTCAACAACACAATTTTGCAAATTAGAAGGTATATTACAAGGTTTTCCGAACACTAATTCATACGGTGTATATTTGGTAGATGAATGCACGGAAGTATTATACGAGAAACACCAATACGGAAGCCAATTACTCCAATCCCTACTATTGTTGTCAGTTTGAATTCTCAAAAATGCGTTAAGATTCTTGTGTGAATTTTCCAATGAACCAATTGATTCGTGGTGGTAAGCACATGATACTATTTGTTTTATATTTAATAATTTACAAACCTCGGCCATTGTGCTGGATATGAATTCAGTCCCTCTGTCCGTCGCGATGTCTCTAGGAATACCATATCTGAGTATAAAGTTGTCAACGAAAGCTCGTGCGACACTTACCGTATCCTTAGTAACTAATGGGTACGCTTCAACGTACTTACTTAATTCACACTGAATGGTGAGTATATAAGTGTAACTATTATAATCCTTATCTAAGGGCCCAACTAAATCTAAGAAAACTTTATCGAAAGCCGACTGCGCTGTCGAAGTTATTACCATAGGTTGTTTTGTATGAAACGAATGTTTTTGTTTCTGGCATTTGTCACATTTTTTGACAAATACAGTAATATCCTCTACCATCTTCGGCCAGAAATATAGTCTTTTGATGTTATTTAACATACGCCTTATTCCTGCGTGTCCACTAGTAGGTAGTAAATGATAATCATTTAGTATAACTTTTTTGTCATCATCATTGTCTACTCTAGTCTTATTTTTTAAAATACAAATTCGGGGACGCGTCCTACTATAATTATATTTTGTTAACCATTCTAAATATTTTTTGTTTTGTTCATTCCTAACTATATAAAGTTCATCAATCTTTAATTTATTACACACATTTTCCAAACCTCCCACGAAAGCGTCTCGCGCTGAACATGATCGAGATAATGGATCTATGTAAATAATTCCTCTAGAGGGCACATAAATAAAATCATTGTAAGTCACATAGTTAGTAAATTTATCTCCTATACATTGAGAAATATGTAACTCTATACAATCTCTTGGTTTTTCAAGTACGTCAACGACTTTCGGTTGATCAGGCCGATTGTCTGTGACCTCCTTGTTGACTAAGATATTGTCAGAAGAAGTAATACGTGATTTTTTCACCATTTCCCGTGTCATTATATTTAATACTACTTCGCTCATATTTTTTAATTCATCCGATGTTATGATGATGCGTGATAATGCGTCTGCAGCTACATTATTCACACCTCTAACGTAGTCCACTGTATAATCGTACTCATCCAAAGCCAAACGAAATTTAACAAGTCTACTAGACGGATTATTCATGCTAAATAAATAAATTAACGGTTTGTGGTCTGTTTTTATAGTAAATTTTTTACCAAATAAATATGGCCGAAAGTATTTCACTGACCATACTATAGCTAAAAGTTCTTTTTCTATCGTTGGATAGTTTTATTCAGATTTATTAAGTGGTCGGCTAGCGTAAGCTATTGGCATATCATTTTTATTGCACAGTACTGAACCTATAGCCAAACCAGACGCATCAGTATGTAATATGAATTCGTTTTCCTCATCAAAATTTGGAAATTGTAAAATAGGTGGATTGACAAGACTTTGCTTAAGTATGTTAAACGATTTATCGCATTCACTAGTCCACTCAAATTTTGAATATTTTCTGCAAAGCCTATTTAATGGTATCGTAATTTCGGCGAATTGAGGAACAAATTTACGATAATAATTTGAAAATGCAACAAAACGCTTCACTTCGTCTGCATTTTTCGGAGTTGGATAACATTGAAGCACTCTGGTTTTTTCTGGGTCGGGCAAAACACCCTTATCTGATACAACATGTCCCAAATAAACTAATTTTTTAGTAAGAAATTTACATTTTTCAGGATTAATTTTTAAATTTACTTTCCTCAATCTTTCGAAAATATCTATCAAATTTTGGTTATGGGATTCTAAATTTCTACCAAAGCAAATTAAATCGTCCAAATAAACAAGACACTTTTCGTAGTGAAGGCCAGACATAGCTACTGTCATTAATCGACTAAAAGCGCTAGGACTATTTTTCAGACCCATTGGGAGTCTTTTCATCTGATACTGTTTATTAGTAGTAAATGCAGTATACTTTCTGCTTTCTGGACATAACTCTAATTGAAAATAGCCTTGACTAAGGTCTAAATGTGTAAAATATATTGCTCCTGACAAGGAATCTAGAATTTCAGTAATGTTGGGGAGCGGAAACTTATCATTTTTAAGTGTATCATTTAATTTGCGATAATCGATAACGACTCTCCATTTTTTATTTCCGTTACTGTCACTCTTTTTCGGTACCAGTAGAACTGGGCTAGACCACTCACTTTGACTCTCCTCTATAATATCGTTTTCCAACATCTCGTTAATCTGTCTGTCAATTTCTAATTTTTGGCTCTTAGGGAGCCTGTAAGGTTTCGTATATACTGGTGAAAACTTATCTTTTAACTGTATAGACTGCTTATATAAGTTACTAACGCCTAACTTATCACCTGGTAATAGAAATATGTCGGAGTATTTAGCACATATGTTTTCTATTGAAATTTGTTCTTCTTTACTTAGATGTTGAAAATCCAAAATTGAAAACAATTTCTTTACACGCTTCGCATTAGTATTATCTTTGGTGAAAGAACACCAATAATAATCATCTAAGTTGACCACCTCTGGGATAAAATAGCTCAACTTTACTTCGCGTTCTTGAGTATTTAGAACCTTGAGTGGTATTTTACCACAACTAGGGTTGACTACAACGGAAGCCAAAAATACACCCTCGCTCAGTTGTTTGGGCATAACTACACATTCGCTTTGCAAACTTGTTTCTATAAAATACGTGACCTCACATCTTGGTGGAATTGTCATAAAGTTATTGGAACCAAGCTGGCCCATTTGTAGTGGTATGTTAACGGGAACCCCTTGATTGACTGTCATAGTATTACTTTCAAAGTCTAATAAACACTTGTATTTACTCAAAAAATCCTGGCCTAATATTCCGTCCGTTCTGCATGAAAAGTTTTTTAATACATAAAATTTGTGTTCGAAGTTAAAATTATCATAGTTCAATTTAAGATAAACAAAGCCGTCGCAGTACACATGTCCTCCAATTCCATTTATTTTAACCTGCTCTATATGGAAAGGAATGTTCCAGACATCTAATACGCTCTTCTTAATTACGGACAATGAGGCGCCGGTGTCAACTAACCAACTATGTGATTTGCCAAAAAGTTTTAAATACACAGCATTTATGTTTTGACAAAAAAAATGTTCATGCTCGAAAAAACCAATTACTGTCCTTACTATTGGTACCTACTTCATTTTCGCAAGTATCCACATCCACTGTATTTATTTGGTTCGGTCGCGTACTACCCTGAAACGCTGTGCGGCCACGAAATGCCGTACGGCCACGAAAACTGTGATTCCGACCGCGATCATCATTTTGTCTCTGTGAGTAAAAATATCGTGTATTTGGGTTATTTGCACCGCGGAACCCACTATTAAAACTATTCCCAAAATTACCTCGAAAATTCCTTGAGTATGAAAAACCTCTGGGGAACCCACTAACTCCCGGTCGTACTACACGATTTCCCAAACCATTGTTAAAATAAGACCTACCTCGGTTATGGTGGATCTGCATTACTCTCTCTTCACCGCCGCTGGATAATTTCTCATCTAAGGCTCCTTGAATCGCCTCCTTTAACGTGCCATAATTTCTTGCAGCTATAATCGTACTAAGACGACTGTTCCGCAAGCCATCGGAAAACCGTTTTATTGCATTACGCTCATTTATTGGTTTTAAGATATCGTAAGTATCATTGTTCCCATCGGCTTGAGAAACAGTTAAATCTACAAACAACTGTTCAATCACCTTACCATACTCTTCAATACTCCTATTATCCTGCCGTAACCTCTGTAGTTGCGACTGGATCGCAGTATCTGACTTCTTGGACAATAATGTAATTCGCATGTCTTTAATTAAATCTGAAACAGATGAATAGTTAGAGCGCATACGCAGTTTAGCGCTCTCCGATAACCTTGACTTTAAAACAAACTGTATTAATTGCTTTTCACCACTGTCATCAATAAGGTCGCTGTAAAATTCAATATTAGAAATCAATTGTTTAGTTAAATTTTCATCTCCATTCATTACAGGTAAAAGGGAAATTGCCGTTTTAAGTTCAAACTTTTCCATGGTGCTTTTCGTACTAGACGTACCCGTCTCCTCAGAACAAATTGAAATTATTTTAGAATAAAGCGAATTAATATTCTCAAAAAACTTAATAATAGTATTATAATCCTTCAACTCCTTGTTTTTACTTTGCTGTTCAAAGAATTTACTTAATTGACATGATTTAATATATAAACATTTTGCCTCAGCAGATTTTTTTTTCTCGTATACTCACTGACCTTCTACTAGGTCCTAACTTCGTAAGGTAATCTTTAATACGTTGCAATTCCTGCACTATTAATTGCACTTCATGTGCCATAACATTATAATTAGTTAAATTCAATGATTATATTAACTTAATACTAATAAGATTATTATAAAATAACCATAACGATTACACACTTTTCCTTTTACCGCCACTTATTTTAACACAAAATTGCCCATTCCGCTTACTAGCACTTTACACTGACATCTCACTGTTGGCTGGTACAGCTTCTTTCAACTGCCGCCGCAACAGACTCCTTGACCTTCGCAGCTCATGCGCATCAATACCTCGCTGAATCCACTTGCTATGGCACTTTCGATAGTACCGGCACAGCCATATTGTACCTCCAGCAATCAGAACGACGCATATGGAAATTAGGATGTACGTGCTTGCACTGGCATGCTCCAACAGCTGGTTGGATGTTGATGCTGAATTTCCAGCTCCGGTTTGAGCAATAATCACCTCCTGCTGTTTACTTTGATTTTTCCCCATAGTTCTCAAGCGCTCTAATTTACTTGAAAGCTACAAACTTGAACTAAAAATTAAATTCAATCTGGTTATTACGATTTAAGAAATAATCATTCAATTTTCAATGCTTATCTCTCTATAAACATAGCTTCGTACAGTCGTCTTCAGATATATTGCGGCAGACAAAGCTTACCAAATAGTTCTGAACAGTTTAAAACTTCAATTACTTATGCACATTATTTTTATTTTTATTTATATATTTAATAAACAAACAGTGATTTACATTAATTACAAGTTACCTACTATTAGAATCTAAACATCAATTACTTCGTTGATATCAGTCAGTAAACGAAAAAAAACATGGAAGAATCCCCATCATACTAAGTTCTATCTAATATTGGCACCAACACACACATAAATGTAAAAGAAATAGATATGCAATAAAGTAATAAAGTATCGACACTTGAAAAAAACACTTTAGGCTAATATGCGTTAAACAGGCCTAGCATACGCAATATGTCAAATTTATCGCATGAGACGACAATCGTATTTTTAACCAATCAACAGTTGACGCACTGACTTCAATCGATTTTGACGTTTGTTAAGAGCGCGATAAAATTTAGTCGCGTTGCGTATGCTAGGCCTGTTTAACGCATATTAGCCGCAATAATAAAATTAATAAATGCTAGGCCTGTATGTCGACAAAATTATTTTCATAAAGGGGTCGTTTGTTACGTCATCTCATAGAATGGGAAGGAACACGCGATATGATAGGCCCGCGCCTATGACTCGTTCAGAAAATTGAAGCTACAGCCGGTTTGGAACCTAATCCTACCGAGAAGAACCAGGCACGAATCACAGTAGTTATCCTAATATTTACAATATTTGGGGCTAGAGAACTTAAAAATATGGTGTGCGAGCGAGCAGACAATCATGTCCATATACGTTTATTATTGAAATATTCATCAAGATTGTAGTTCCCTTTTTTCATTAAACATGATTTAACATAGACTTTAAATCTATGCATGGGTAAGTCAATAATACCTTGCGGTAACTTGTTGAATATTTTTAAACTTAATCCAACGAATGATTTACTGGTTTTGCGGAGCCTATGGTTTAGAATTTAGCAACATTTTTGAGTAGATAAAAATGTTACGTACTTAAAAATGTTGTCGCGTTTACTTGTTAACTTATTTTGAAGGCTTAAAATGGAGCAGTCAACTTGTCTGCTACAATCATCTGACGGCGACTGTACAAAACATGAATGTCTGCATTCCTATAATATTTTATCAGTCAAAACCTGGAATAAAGATAACCTTTCTTCGCTCGTGTCTTGTGATAAATATTTTATTAAGTTCCTTACCCTCTGCAGTTATATTTTATACTAGTTGTGCCCGCCACTTTGATCGCGTCGACTACAGGATTTAATTTTTATTTTAAATATTTTTTTTTAAATAAACGTAGCCTATGTTACTCCTTATTCAATCAGCTACCTACAAGTAAAAGTCTCGTCAAAATCAAGTCAAAAAGACAGACAAAAATAGCAAAAATGTTATTTTAGTGTATATGTCACCGTAAGATTGTAAAAACCGTTAGATTACAATCTATCTCGCGAGATTGTAAACTGTCGACAGATTGTGAACCGTAACATCGCACCCCCCCTGGAACAAAGACGCAAGTCCACTTGCGTGATTTTTTTTTTATTGCACTATAAAATGAAGAAGAAGCTAATACGTCTTGTCAATTTTTTTCATAATTTTTATGTTCAAAACGAAGGAATTAAACACAAATATGTATAATATTACAACATAAAATTTTGGATATTTCCATCATAAAAAGGAAATTAATACATTTGCACTTTTTTATTTACTAAAGTTCCCAAGGACTAATAGCTTATTTATACTCACATAAATCTTCAACGAAGACTTTATTAAATATTTTTACATAACGATAGATACAGACTTGTTTTAGGATACAGTTTGGTGGATATCGTAGTGCAAGTCTAGATGCTTAATTTTTCCACGAATTTTTAATTCAGATGATATTATTATAACAATTGATACGTTATTTGTCTATGCAGATTTAGGAAGGTATCTTTGTGCAGGTGTAGTAGCCTAATTATTCCACGAAACTTTTGTTGATTTTATGTTATGTAACAGTTGATACTTATTTTTACTCAACAGTGTTTGTAAATTATTTGGTCGTTATTACAAAAATAGTTTAGCATTTTGTTTTAAAAAGGTCATAATTAATAGAAGCTATTTGTTCTTATAGGATTTTTTATAAGCTTCATGGCGTAAAAACAATCCCACCAAAAACATTCTGTAAAAAAATAGCCAAGTCTCGATGGAGCAGCTTGTTTATCTCTAAAAAGTAATTAAATCTAGACAAAGTCCTGCCAAGTCTAAGGTTTCTTACTGCGATTTCTTTATAATTATAGTTAATGTTGTGTGACTTGGCCGTTGAACATTCTTGACAGGTTAGTAGGTACAAGTTCATTGGTAATTTGACGCTGGTGTCTCAATTTAAGTTGTTATTGATTGTGCAACACATGCCTTCAACATTAACAATACAACTTCTACTCTCTTCTTTTTTCGGGTTCCGTACCTCAAAAGGAAAAAACGGAACCCTTTTAGGATCATTCGCGTGTCTGCCTGTCCGTCCGTCTGTCACAGCCGATTACTCTGAAAGCACTGGACCAATTGAGATGAAATTTGGTACACATATGTAAGTTAAAGACCCAAAGGTGCATGTGTAACGTAAATAAATAAATTATGAATTTGGGGGTCACTTTTGGAGGGTAAATCAAAACATTAAAAAAAAATTCGCTAACCATATCGTGTGACATATCAAATAAAAGATCTTGCTGTAAGGATTGCAAATATGTATCATTTATAATCTTGAAATAAATAGTTTTTAAGTTATTTAAGAAAATAGGCGAAAATTGACCTCCCCTCCCCCCCTTATCTCCGATATTACTAGGCTAAAAATTTTGAAATTAATGCGGAATATAGCTCTTTACCTATAGATTACAGGAAAACCTATGAGAAGTACATGGAATAAAAAAAAGGGTTGTTTTGTTAAATTTTAGGTTTTTTTATTGTTATCTGCCTGTGCCATGTGATGCTTAATTTTAAAAGGTCTGACACATCAGTCTATGAGCAGATTACACATTATTTCATCAACTACGGATTGCCCCACGAAGGGGGGTTTGTGGGGCGAAGAATTAGGGCCAGGAATTTGGTATTTTTTTAAAAGAGGAAGATGGAAGATAGAGAGAGACAATCAAGATATTTCTTTGTTTCTCACAATCAAGTGAAAGCAGTTATTGTGACCTATGAGCCCAACGTACGGAACCCTCTCCACGCGAGTCCTACTCGCACTTGACCGGTTTTTTAGAACTTCAAATCCACCACCGATCTTATATAAAATAGACGTACAGACGGACTTCTATCAATGATTAGAAGTCCATCTGTACTGGAAATATTTATATACTGTTTGTTTAAAGTTCCACTATACAAAGGTATTATTAATACAATAAGTCAATTATGAATTATTTATTGAATCAATGTTTTCCAAGTAATTTTCCATCGTCAATGGGTAACGATTCTGGCGACAGATTGGCACAATGGTGTCATGGATCACCTGGTTTTGTTTATCCTTCGACGGCCAAGTCACACAACATTAAATATAATAATAAAGCAATCGCAGTAAGAAATCTTAGACTTGGCAGGACTTTGTCTAGATTTCATTACTTTTTAGAGATAAACAAGCTGCTCCATCGAGACTTGGCAATTTTTTACAGAATGTTTTTGGTGGGATTTCACTTCTTTTTGTAGATACGGGGGTACATTGATTTATTTTATTAGATAATCTCATTTGACAATGAAATCAAACACAAATAAACTCAAAGACCATTAGCATATGAATGAATGAATGCGCCAGGCAACCACACCAATCACCTGGTCTCAAACTAAGGTTTCCCTTTTTGCTATGAGTACCAGATGCCGAATACAAACTGGGGGCGTCATCTTTACATAGCCAGACCAAAGTCATTTTAGAAAAGTTGGTTTTCCAAATTGATCTGACTGGAAATCGAACCCGGGACCTTTCGTTTTTGCACCGACAAATGCAATCCCGTTGTTGGGCAATATTTTTACAGGGTACCCTCGATGAGCTACAAACCTGATCAGAGACTATATGATTGCGCTATCTGCAGTCAAACTACGAACCAAATCCAAATTAACTGCTCTTGTATTGAGACAAGTGAAGAGAGCCAAATATCTCTTCTCTGTAGCCGTGTTAAATCCAAACATGGAAACTATGGATAAGCAATTTGATAGTTAGATGGCGACGGTTCATAAAGAACGATTAGAGCGACTTTTAAAAGTACGGAACTCTCACGCAAGAATATAATACATTTGAGACGAAATATGTATGATTATATAATAAAACCTCATACGGTGGTGTAAAAACTTTTTCATTATTCACAAACAAGATTTCTTTTTTATTATTGTCAATAATTACATGAGATGTCGACGGCAAATGAGCGATGGCATGCCAGCAGCATGACATTATTCACAATCAGACAAGATGAAAATTAGGGATTTTCTCCATGATGAAAATTTTTGTGATGCAATGCCTTGCAGTTTTCCAGGCCATACGGTTTTGCCTTTATTAAATGCAAATTATATATATATATTTTGTTTACCTTTGCGTTAACACCGCGTACATATTTTATTTTTGCGAACTTTGGAAAGCGATTGGAAACTTGAAGTGCTAGGAATTAGGCGCACGCTTTAATGTTATGATTTTTAACTGCACCATACAGACATGGCAAAGGCGTGTAGGTAACAGAAGATGAAGGGAAAACATCATTTCAATTCGCAGTACGAGATGCAGCAATGTGATGCGAATGAATGATTCGTGATGAATGCATGTTACTGCGATCAGGAAAGGTAGCCAACTGCGGTAACGGCTTGGGCTTGTCGCTCCGAAGTGGTATGTTAAAAATTTCACACGAGCCGAAGTTAGCTTGCTTTTCAGCCTCCACCTCAAGGAGAAATTAGAAAATGCATGGCAAGTTCAGGATCATGAGAACATAAAAAGGAAAAGACGGCTTCTTAAGCCTTTCCCGTTTTGGAGCCTAGCTAAATTCTCACCAGCTAGGAAATAAGTTATAGTGTCATCAAAGATGCGCTTAAATAATTGCCAATCAGATTTATTTCCGCTAAACTCAGGTAGTTCAACGTTATAATGAGTCTTGAAACTCGGATTTGCTAGTGACTTAATAGCATGAGTAAGTTTCTCGATGTCACTAACCTATAAAGTGGTAATATTACCATGTCTTGGGATTTGAGTATTTCTCTTCTCTTCATGCAGCGGGTGTGGTTAGAAAACCGTCGCCTCGTCAGTGACATCGTTCGGAAAACGCAGTATGGAGTCGCGCGCTGGTTCCACAATAAGGATCTGTTGCGCAGTAGTAGTAGCCTCACTCTGTTCACACGGAACACTCCGTTCTCTCTTCGAGAGCCATACCAGTTGCTTTCGATGTTGCTTCTGCGAAATCACTTTTCTGTGGCTACGACCTCCCGTTTTGCAATTTAGACAAGATACTGTTTACGTACTGCTTCTGCCGCTTTGAATCGGGTGACTGTTGAGGCGCTGGGTGTGGAGTAATTCGAATGCAGATTAGACCGGGCTTGTCGTCTTGTGAACATTTTTAGTGGGAAAAATTAAGATTTTGAAATTGGGAAGAGTGCTGGATTTACCAATAAAAAAAGTATTTTAGTGTACTGTAATCAGGGGTTGTTGGGTCCGTAGATAACACAGGTAGCTTGACTAATTTCCAGTTTCTATTCAGGCAATATTTATCCACGGTATAAGCGTAGGTATGTACTACAACATACAACATACATGTAGGTACATACAACTGAAAAAATGTAAAACGGAATGGGGTGAAACAATATCTTTCACATACACCTCGAGTTAGTGATGACTTTCAGGATCGAAGCCAGAAGTACCTATCTAGGGGTTGCAATTGTCTTCAAACGCAAATAGCAAAGATGCCGATGTAGGCTTTTTGCTATTAAGTAAGTAAAAGTGCCTAGTCAAGAGCTCTTTTTTTCTTTTTTGTTTCCTTTCTGACTATTGCTTTCTCAATGAAATAAAGCGGCCTACCTGGATGAATATTTTTTGTATAGGCAGTATGTCGATCGCTAATAGTTTGGTTGGGCTTTTGTGTTTTCTACTCAGGGTCACCAGGGACACCAGACCTCGATAATCCTAGTTTTTATAGTCTTCCCTTTATGTGGCCATTAAAACCTAACTCTGTACCAAATTTCAGCTCTCTGAGTTTATGGGAAGTACTAGTTCTATTTTGATGATCATGAGTGAGTGAGTGTGTGTCGAAAATGCGAAACTTTGCTGTCCCTTAACTTCGGAACTAAATGACCTACAGACTTGAAATTTTGGATTTCAAGTAAGTGTCTATAGCTTATTAGATAACGAAAATTTCAGCGTTCTGGTTATATCCCAAATAGGGGCCTGAAAATGCGGCGAAATGGTTCCAGGATGGTACGGCAGTGTTTGCTTTGCTTCGCTCTCAACTTGCAAATCAAAGAGAAATCTCCCGTCTTCATGTCCAAGGTAACCAAAAACAAAATTGACATGCAAATTTAAATTTATTTATTTTCAGTAAAGTTATTATTCCAAATAACCACCATTGTATGATAATGTTTCACAAGGTAAATGTACGTAACCCTTTTTACACAAACGGGTAGTTCGACGAAAACGTACGTAAGCCACACTTACACATTGAATGCATGACTAAATTAGAACGCAAATAAAAAGTTATCTGCAGTAATACCAAACAGTGAGACTTTCTTAACATGTCAACAATTCAGTATTCATAATTACTCCATCAAGTGTTTAATATGCACCGAGGAATAATTACGCATCGCTCATTTTCAGGTTTTTTTATAATACGCATTACATTATTTTAAAATATAATGACGTAGGACCCTTACAGGTAGTTTTACTTATCGTTTCTTGTATATTACATATTTCTAATAACGTTAATAAATTCTTAGGACAGTTTTTTTACGCTCCTAAAAAGTTGTCATTTTTCACTTACATTCTTCTTCCACGAAGGGTGCGACATTATGATTGCAATTTAACGCATTATTTTTCGCTGTATTGTAATCTATCGAAGTGAAACCGTTAAATTACAATCTGTCCGGCGTCAAACTGTCAACTGTCTGAAAGCTCTTCCTGATTGGTCGGTTTATTATATGAGCGACCAATCACGACCAGCCTTTCTATGTCCCCGTAAAGTTAGGAATGGAATTCAAATCAAATCATTTCTTTTATTTAAAAAAATAGAGATGTCGTTTAAATAAATTAAATGCACTTCAAAAAATCTTCAAGTATTTATTTACTAGGTAATCAATAATCCTGACATACTTTGAGAAATAATTGTACCGAAATATTTATTCTTCAAACACTGAAAATTTTAATTGAAAATTACAACAAAATGAAACAATTATTTTGTTTTTTAACACAAATAAAAAAATATTTTTTTTAAGAAACTCTTATAAACAAATATTTAGTCCTTTAAACATACCATAAATTAATAGTATAAAAACAACAAACGAAATTACAAACAAATATGGCGAATGACAGGGCGGCGGGGGGCACACAACTCTCAACCAATCAGCGCGCGAGATGCATTTCGTTCTACGTCAGTTCACAATTTGACCGATTCTCATCGATAGATTACAATATAGCGAAAAATAACGCGTTAAATTGCAATCATAATGTTACGGTTCACAATCTGTCGACAGTTTACAATCTCGCGAGATAGATTGTAATCTAACGATTTTTACAATCTTACGGTGACATATATATACCGCACATAAATTCATATGCATGTAGTAAGAAGCGGTTATTCTAATATTACAAACAGACACCGCAATTTTATTTATATGTTCGTTTATGGGTGCGGTAATAGTGCGTAAGTTACTGAAATATCATAATAAAAACAACAATATACTAAAACATTTAACAATACATTACAGTAACTATTAATAACACAAATTATGATTTAATAAAATAGATACATATTTATTATATGAAAGTACACTTTGATTTACATTATATATAGCTAAGCGCTTATATTCATTAAAAAAAACAAACCCGCAGTTGGGTAAAATGATAATTTATTTCAGTAGTTACGTACTAGTACCCACAATGTTATGAAATCTGAACGAGTCGTATTTAATTTCTGTCCAGAATATCTCTCGATTCCGTTTCCAATGGCTACAACTTCCTTTATTCTATATTTATGTTTTAGTGATAACATATATCACTGAAGTTCGTCATGCCGCTAAACTGACTTATCGATAATTCTGTCATTTCATTGTGCAGTGCAGTGTGCGGTTGTGTGTTTGTATCGATCAGTTTGTTTAAAGTGCAAAGTATTTTTTTGTTTTTTAAAGTTTTAACAAAAATACAAAATGGCGGGCTGGTTTCGTAACATCGTGGATACTGTGGCTGACACGGCTAGCAGGTAATAAATAATTTCCTTAATTAATAATGTATTAACATTACCATCCCTAACTCTGTCTGTCTGTCTGTCTGTGTGTCTGTTACGCTTTCCTGCTTAAACCTCTCAACCGATTTTGATGAAATTTGATATAGGTATACGTTGAATCTCAAGAACGGACATAGGCTACTTTTTATTAGAAAATAAGGGGGGGGGGGTAATACCTTTGGAAGTTTATATGAAAAAATGTTTATTTTTGAAGTTAGAGATATGAAATTTGGCACAAATATAGCTCGAAACTTGGATAAAATATAGACTACTTTTTGTTTCGAATATAAGGGGAGAAAGGGGTAAAACCGACCATAAAAGGATGTAGTCCACGCGAACGAAGTCGCGGGCACAGCTAGTCTATACATATATAAATGGAATAGGAGTGTCTGTATCTAATATTGAAATAACTGCTTTTTACTACATGCATATGAATAATATAGATATATAACGGTAAAAAGAAAAGTTTGCAAAATGTTTGTCTGTCTGTTTGTTCCGTCTAAACTGGCTGGACCGATTTTGGAGTTTTATTGGCAGGTAGCTGACGTAATAAGGAGAAACTTAGACTACATTTATGTTAAAAAATATATTATAGATTAATTAATTGTTAGTCCTGTAGTCGCGTGTGTGGGACTTCTCCGCTGAGACTACCCACTTAAACGCCCCGCACCTTTCATTGATGGTGCCATGAGAAGCTGAGAAAGCTAAAAAATCACGCCGGCAAAATTGGCCTTAAAAATGTTGGTACCAAAAAGTAAAGCAAATGACACAAAAACAAAAAATAGGTTTGTATTAAAAAAACGACGATTTTTTTGATATTGCACTTCAAGATTGACCTCATCCCGCTTGATGTTAAGTGGTAATAAAGTCCTAGCTTAAGGGCGATAAGTAGGTACAGCATAATGATAGCTAATACTGAACTTGTCGCCCTTACCTTGAAGCCTTGTACCCTGTTACTAAAGTAGCGCCCCCCAGGAGCTCTGGAAACCTTACTCACACGCAGGAACACAACAACACCGATACAGTTTGAATCGTAAGTAATCCATCTAGGTATCCAATTTTGGAAGTCAGTGCTGTAGTAGAACTGCTCTGTCCTTACTGTCTTATTAATGATGTAATTTCTTTCGGATTCCAGTATAGGCAGTGCAGTAGCTTCGGCCTTAGCACCAGATCCGTATTCCACGATGAGTGGAGTCGTGCCATTCAGAGATAGCCGTCTCCCCAACATCAGACCAGATAATGCTAATTACATTAGCCTCTCAAGAAGTATATCGAATACCGTGGGCCGGTACACCTATCAGCTTGATAAGTAAGTAAAAGTCCAGCCATTAATGATCGGTTACAATATTTTACGGTTCGTTATGTGTCAAAAATTACTATTTGTTTTACTCCAACCGACAACGAGTCGTAAATACCGTTCCAAATTTACTTTCCATAACAGCTGTCATCAGTCGTCTGTCGGTAACCTTAAGTTTGTCTGGAAGAGATCGCTGCCTAGCGATAAGACCGCCTAAATTGTACTATAATCAATCTGTAAAATCTATTTCTGTAAAGTTTTTGTGCAATAAAGTATATCTATCTATCTATGTCGGTCGTTTTTAGCTAACGCCTCGTTAAATTTATTAGTATACCTAACTAAAGCGGAACCTTTTTCTAAAATTGGAACTTAACATGAAAACGTGGTTTGTGTATTCGAATCCGATTCCTACATTTTGTGAATAGATAGACTACTGAGATTAAATTTTACGGATCACCTCCACTTGGAGGAGAAACAACACTGTAGTTTACATTCCAAATAAAAGCTGACATTGAAAGTAATTTTGAACCAAGACGGGGTAGATTGTAAATAATTAATTCAAAGGAATCATAAAAATTTGCCGAGCCAAATTTCCGTAGCCGAGAAGCGAGCAGGCCTTTGGCCTCTGAAGTCCTGGGTTCATTTCCCGGTCGGTGCAATGTGAAAAACAGATAGGTACAACGTTTTGTACAGTGTCTCGGGTATTGTGTTGCGGGACCGTCTTTGTTTCTGTTTTTATGGAACACACGCGCTTATGCTACTTAAGCGTGAAGAAACATCTCGCGGGCCAGTATGGCGATGCTAAAGGATAGGATATTGCGGTATCAAATCCGTTGTTATCGCGATGTGCGTTGCTCTCTAGCTTACCATCAGGCTGGAAGGAGCCAATATACTGCGCTACTATAAAAAACTTTATAAATAAACTTTCTACATTATCAGAGCAAGGTAGATACGAAATGTTGATCAATATTCATATTTACTATTTATTTCTTTAGCTGATATCAAGGTATACCTATGTTATTAAAGAGTCATACGGGTTCGGTTCTTTTAGCTATTTACGCGAAATGTCGTCGCTTTTTACTCGTGTGTGAGTTATTGCATTGATAAAACGATTGTATTGTGTCGATGACACATAAGGATTATTCAGTCAATTCGATATCGATTAATTTGCTCATTGGGCTAAATAATCTTGCTTTTTAACGATACCGAATATTTTATAATCGTTAAATGATGCTTAGTTGTTTTAAAACGCACGATACTAGCTAGGATTGGTTGCTCAGCTCGTCAGACTATATAGTCTAGCATACAAATACAAGTGTATATATATATATATATATTATATTATATTATATATTATATTATATTATATATTATATTATATTATATATTATATATATTATATTACACTTCAAGATTGACCTCATCCCACCTGATGTTAAGTGGTAATGAGGTCCTAGCTTAAGGGCAACAAGTACAGCATTATAAATATGCTACTGAACTTGTCGCCCTTACCTTGAAGGCTTGACCCCTGCTACTAATGTAGCACCCCCCAAGAGCTCAGGAAACCTTACTCACATGCAGGAACACAACGGCACAGAAGTAATTGTTAATTGGCTGCGGTCTTCTGTAAGGTGGAGGTATTTCACCAGTTGGGCTGCTCAAGTTCGAGCGATAAATCGCTATGCCCTACCTCTCTTAAAAATATGAATCTCTCTCTTGAATACTATGAATATTTCCCTTATTGCTTAGTCATAATGATAAAAATCAAACTGCAAGACTTCAGAAGGCGTCATATCAAGAACACAACATGTCGGATTTGGCGACCTCCGTAGCCAAGCGTGCCGGACTTTGGCGTCGCGCCATCTCCGAAGTTCCAGGTTCGATCCCCGGTCGGGTCAATATGGGAAACGAACTTTTCAATATTGCCTCGGGTCTGGGTGTTGTGGTACCGTCGTTGTTTCTGATTTCTGTAACACAAGTGATTTAGCTACTTACCACAGAACCAGAGCGATGTATGTGATGTTCTCTAATATTTATTAGTTATTTATTATTTATTTATTTATTCGATAACTGATAGCAATTTTCAATTCTTACAACCGGAACCAACACACTTCGAATGCGCATATAACATTTTCACAAAACAAAACACTATTTACGCAAATCAAAAATCGAGTTAAATTCTCGAATTATCGATTCATCGTTTTTGAAACGAAACCTTTCGTTTGTCTGTTACGTTCTTTCGTTCGACTCCAGATTCGAGCAAAAAACCGTATCAAAATAAATGTAGAACTTATTTTTAACTTCTATTTTTCAGATACACCAAAAATGCTTTGCTGGTATTCCACTTCAGCTCTTACGAAGGCAGTTACAATACTGCCGATGACGTGAAAGACGCATTCAAGAAGTTCCGTTTTGAAGTAGATATCTACCATGACCTTCCGAGATACCAGCTGATAAAAATATGTGAAGAGTGTAGGTGCTTAGTCATAATACAACTAGCTTTGTTGTTGTATGTTTTATTCATCAGGTTTTTTTAACTACTACGAAAAACGAAACGAACAAATGAACATTTTTTTTTTTAAATAGCACAGTATTAGCTCTTCCCAGCCTCAAGGCAAGTAAGAACCCATTAAAGGAACCCACATCGCGATGACCACGGATTTGATACCGTTATATCCTATTTGTTAGCATCGCCATACTGGTCCGCAAGATGTTATTTATATATTTTCCACGGTAATGCGATGACATCGTTGGCCGGCTCTTCTGGTTCTGTGAAGGAAAGGGTTTCGTTTTTGAACATTAAGAGAAAAATCTGGAGTTTAAACGTGGTTTACGATTTGCATAAATAATATTTGTTCTTTTTAAACGCTTTAGTCTCATCCAAAGTGAGTTGATTACAATTATGGCCATTAAAACATTGCATCATTGAATCTGGCTAATTCCTTTTTTTAGGGTAGACCCCTGATCTCATAGAAAGTGGCTAAACACATGTGTTACAGACACCCGGGGTCTAGCTAGTTTCGATACCGTTTCGACAAGTTCAAGTACTAGATGTAGTTTCGACATGTCACTTTCTACGTTAAACGTTGTGCTGAATTTTAGAGTAGGATTATTAATTTAAATAAGGAATATTAATTCAATAGCATAAACCATTTCAATCTACCATCACAGACTGTAGATAATAGATGGAGAATGACTTACTTTTTCTTTCAGTTTTCTCACGAGATTTCACTGAGTATGGAGCGGTGGCCATCGTAGTTATCGCTCCAGCTGCTTCTGAGGCAGGGCATTACCGCTGTAAGGATTCCACCTTCAAAAACGATGACATCCTCAAGTACTATTGGGACAATACTCCGCCTTCTCTAAAGTCGAAACCAAAGATATTCCTCAGTCAGGTTAGTTGATGAAAATTGTGTTCTTTCGACTAATTGCAACTAAACCAGCCAATAACCTAGATGGTCTAATAGTGAAATTCCGATTCATAATCTCGTGGTCCTGAGCTCGATTCTCGGGTCGAGTAAAATATGTTACGGCTTTTAATAAAGCCTTGCTTTGTTATCATCACATCACGCCAACCTAAACCATCCATCACGCTAGCCAAATGCAACCAACATTTGCTAGCGTGATGGTTCAGTCAGATTCGTTGTAACAATGACTTGATTTCATTGATTACCTTGCAGTCTGATAATAAATAACCTAATACTATTACAGCTAATGTTATTCTGACGTGCTAAGCCCGTGCGGCTCCCTAATTGTTACGCATTACACCACTAATGATAATAGAGACTACAAGTCTTTTGTAATTGTCATTATCGAAGACCCAGCAACGTGGTCCTTCGAGCCGGATTTAGTCACGTAATCCAGGTATAACTTTTAGATCTAGATAGGTTATATGTGGTTTGTTGACACTGTTTATCATCTTTGTTATCCTGCCAGGGAGACAACAAAGTTATTGACGCATCTAATCACAGGCCTACCAACTTGAACTCCGAGGTGCACCATGTGTTCGAACTGTACTTGCCTTCAACCCTTTATAAGAACCCATCTTCTGCTGGATCGTCTAGCAGCAGGTGAGTACATACTATGCTACTTAAGAGACATTAAATATACCTAAATGGTAAAGTTGCTTCTATCACCCTGAGTAGAACAGGTTCATGAAGGTATAATTTCCAAAATGGACGGTGCTGTTAGAATTGTTCTTACTATGACTTGTAACAAAAACTATTTCTTCGTGGGGAACTAGCAGGAGCCAGGGCTCTTGCTATTTTCCCAGACAGTTGGTTTCCACCAGAATACCAGCGCTGCTACGGTGTTATATATGCCGTAATAGCATGTGCTGTGGTGGAACCTAAGTTGGCCTCACACGATACCTTATGTTTTATGTAGACTGTCTAATATTGTGTGAGTTCGGTAATTGTGTGATCGTCAATAAATTATTTGTTTTTCTTTCTTTCTTCTATTTCCACAAATCCATACCAATATTATATAGCTGAAGAGTTTGTTTGTTCGAACGCGTTAATCAGCAACTACTGGTTCGAATCGATGTTTTTTTTTTTGCATTGGATAGTCCATTTACCGAAGAAGGTTTTAGGCTATATCACGCTGTGACACCAATAGGAACGAAGAGTCAGTGGAAAATGTGGCAAAATCTGATATAACACGCGTTTGAGGACGTTATTTTAAAAGAATCTTACTTAAGTACAAATATGCTAATAAAAAATACCTTTTTTGAAGTTATTTTCCGTTGGGAAAGCCTTGGTAGAAATGTCTTCACGTATTTAAATTCATAAATCAGACATCAAATTAATATTTAGAAAAAAATGCTTTGAAGATGAAGAAAAATGACTTCAGTCTCAAGAAGTCAGACACAATTATCAAAAAATGTCTGTCTACCATGTCTACACTATATTTGTGAAAATTTCAGAAAGTGCCACCCACTCAGCCTCATTTGCAACAAGCTGGAAGACTTGGGTGATAAAGATAGCTTCCAAGATATAGCCTCGAAAGTGATTAGCGAAGCTCAGGAGCGGTGGCCTTCTACGAATCCTGAGAACCTGCGCCCGTTCACAACCAAGACCTACGATGTCATGAAAAGTCTGACTTTTTGGGGGACTTCTTAAAGAGAAAGTAAATTTTAGAAGTGAACGTGTAAAATTATCCATTATTTATAGTATCTCACGGTGTTATACATATATGCGACACTAGAGCTATTATTACCCTACCATCGTATTCGCATAGGCGAATGTCAGTTTAAATAAAGAAAAGTTCTTAAGATGATGTCAATTTCAGAACTGAACGTGTAAAATTATCAATTTTTTTGTTGGATCTGTGTTATATACACAGACTAATAATGAACTTCATGGACCTAATGTTTATTATATTAAGTCCATGATGAACTTTAACTAAATCAAATGTCAAACTTCCAGTTATGAATGAACAGTAAACAAGTGAGATGGCACATATATAAAAGGGTCAGTAGTTCTACTCTTACGTATGTTTCGCTAGTGTGGATGCGACAGAAAAATATCACCAGTTGGTAGGTACAGCGCGGTGACATAAGAGAATAACATTTTTATTTATTTGCATAAAATACAGTGTGATACATTAAGATGTTTCAAAGTGGTATCTTAAATTGTATTTGACCTGCAAGCAGGCGTGCAAACAATACTGTAATTTTAGAATCATCTTTAGTACACATTTAAATTTAACAATTGATAAATTCGTTGACACTATAAAAGCATTTTTGAAATAGCCACGACGTTAACGCTTTTGTAAAAACCTGACCATCTAATAATTTAATCGAGTCAGGTAGTTTATTAAAGATGGAGATCGACATGTTATACACAGTTTGTTTATTTAAGTAATCAAGGCAAGGGGGCTGATTCATTAAATTTTATATTTTGAGCTTAGTTGTCTGGAAGAAATATAAAATAGGTATGTCACATGCGACAATGGTGTTGCATTACCTACATTACACCGTCACATTAGCTTAGTTTAAAATTTAATATAGTTTGTGGCTCTGACATCGCGATGTAGGAACGATGTAGGTATTGATTGGCTAATCATGACACTTTAGGTATTTGTGACGACTGGTAGGTAACGTCGTAGATCGGCACGAAGTCAAGTTCAGCCTAAAGTAAATCGACTAGGAATTACAATCGTCACTTTTGTATGGGATCGGGAAAACGCAGAACTGCACGGAATTACCTACGTCTGACCAAGATGACGATAATTTAATCACTGTTTTTTTTTGGCGGAAATCAGTTTTTCTTATATATACCAATTGGAAATTATGAATTGACGATGAAAAATTTACTTTCTACTTATGTACTAATTTTAAGAGAAAACATTTGTATTTTCTATGTAATTAATAATTTTATAAGCTAGGTCTACTCCCAAAAACGAAATATGTCAGATCCGACAACGGATTGCAATTTTTAATTCTCATTATCGTAACCTCAAATGTAACCCAATTTCTGTAAATTTTCTGTGCAATAAAGTGTATCCATCTATCTATCTACCTGCTCACTTTGAATGCGACTAAAGCGTTTTAAAAAAAAAATATTATTTATGCAAAAACCACGTTTTGAATCCCGAACTTTTGATAAATCTTCAAAAACGAAAGCTTTCTTTTGTTCGTTTCGTTTCTGGAAGTATACACCCTGGGCAGATATTACTAAACAACTTAGACTGTATTAATATTAAAAAAAGGGTTTAATATATATAATGTAACCCAAGGTGTAAAACAAAACCAACTATAGTATTTACATCGCGGACCTACGCTGCGAAAACATTAATGTTTAAAGAATAAAATATTTACAAATAATTTCGCCACATCATATTTTATGCCTACCTACTGTTATTGTTTTGACACAATAATAAAAGAAAAAAATGAAATGCCGCCGCAAGAAAAGGTATCTCGTTGTATTTTGTAATTAAGTAGGTAATCCTTATCAAAATAAATTGAATCGGTAATTTTAAAAACCTCATAAGTCACAAAATTAAATTTTTTCAGGACAGTTTTATTTGAAAAACTGTTTCGCACTCAAACAAGTAAATTTTAAATCACTTTTTAATGCTTAATTTATTATTTAGGTCGTATTAAATTGAAATAGCGAATAATATTTGTAATTTATTTCTGAAAACAATGAAAAAAACCTAAAAAATTATTCTTGACTTATGTTGTTCTATCAGGAAATGGGGTTCGTGTAGTATTGTTTAATCAAAATTATAGTTAAAATCATATTTTATTGCTAAATATTGACAATTACACTGAACTTATGACTTATTAGCATTTGAGATGTATTAATTTGTCATATTTAAATATAGATATTTATTAAACTTAAACATATTATCATTTTCATCTTGATTTTCTTAAACATTTGCGGTTGGTTAGCTTTAAATGTTGTTATTAAATGGCATATGCTCTTCAAAAATACTATCCCCAATTTGCATTAAATCGTCTAATTTCAATATATCATTTACACAGTCCCATTTGAAGAGAAAATAATGCATTGACTTGCATGGTAAATACACAGAATACGCATCTCTTTTTAATGAGCTATTTTTTCCAAAAAAGCATGTTAGGGAAAAAAGGTGACTTATGAGGTTCTTAAGATGACCGATTCAATTACATCGCAGCTTCCACCTACGCATAAGTTCGTAGGAAGGGCTTTTTAACATCATAATTTAATATTTAATGCCCAGTTCCATTATTTGAAAAACGATCCGTTTTATTTACGGATAGTAATAAATTATACGACGCGTAAGCTAAACCATTCTAGACTCGTAAGTTAGTTGGAGAACAACGTATTGTCATAATTTGATTAGTTTTGGATCTAACTTGATTATTTTTCTATCTTTCACAATGATTTTAAGTTAAATTACCAAAATATTTTAGACGGATAGTCCCGTGTAAACCGGCTAATAATTCGTTTTAAAAACTTTTTCAAACACCAAATGTACTTTGCTAAGAAAATCTGTCTTCCTTCAATTTTCGTGCTGGATAATAAACGGTGGTCCGGATTGGAATCAGCGACATTTCGTAACAAACTCGGGAAATTGATTAATAGTTACTGGAGCAACCCATTAAGGGTAATGCGACCAATTCCGCAAGAACCCTGGGGTTCTTAAGAGGCGAGTAAGTGGCGGAGAGGTCAGATGTCTCTGTAAATTGGGCAGGGTGAAGACATCGGATTCAGGCGTTATTCATCAATCTTAGTGATTAGCCGGTATTCTTGACAGGGATCACAGACGGGAAGGTGTAATCACTCTAATGTAATAAGTAGCTAGGCCTTATACCAGCAGTGGAATAATTAACGGTAGAACTTGAGTAAGGTACTTCCGAGTTTTAGAAAAATTACAAAAATTAATGAGGCCAAGAAATTAACAGTTAATCAGACTTCCTAGACGGTAAGAACCAGTCGTGCCTTAACAATAAAAAAAAAATACAAATTTAGAAGACAAAAAGTCGGTATCTACTATCGAGAAGATTTCTCATTATAACTGCATTCATTTCCATAGCCCGAGATTAAATAATGATCAACTTCTTTCAATCTCTACACTTAACGTGTGGATTATATAAAACATGGACTAATGGGGCAGATATTATAGGTACCTAAGTACCCACTTATTAAGTAATGTTGTTCGATTGTTTTAGTTTATATTAGATTCGGTGGAGGAGTAGGGAAGATTATGCATGATGGATCTGATTTAGTGACTTTTCACTAATGATTTCGTGAAAGTTAGTATTGATTCATACAGTAACGTTCAACAGTGAGTGAAGGTACTTATGTATAAAGCTAGTACTAGTACATGTGAAGATTTTGCTTCAGAAGGAATATTCTGCACAGAAACAGGCTATAACTGAATAATAGCCTCTGCGGATTTCTTAGAAAGCTATAGAGCGCTGAAAATCTATCGTGAAGTTATATTAATTCTCACATGGTATTGACAGACTTCGTTATCATTAAAATATAATGAAGCGCAAAAGCACAGTTCTTTACAAATATTAATCGTTCTCTATATCTCATATAAGCCATATTTGTCCATTGAAACGAGGGGAAATCAGGCGAAACTCTTGTGTTATTCATGAGAGTTTCACCTGATTTCCCCTCGTTTGTGTCCTTTTTGAATAATGATTTAACGTGATCGTTGAGATTGCTTAACTCTAGCATAAATAAAATTGATGACCCGTTTCACAGTGCTGTTAATTTAAAAAGTTGAGTGACATTGACATTTGAAAAAAAAAAACTAAACATCAACAAAATAAATAAACACAGCATAATTTTAACGCGGAGTTAATTTTCTACAGATAAGTTTACTTTCAATTTGTGCTTGTTCATATTAGTACATATAAAAGGAAATGGAAACACCCGAAGAACCTGTTCGAATTATAAGAGAGTCGACTCGAAATTTGTTGAAACTAAATCGTCAAGCTCACAAAGATGGAATAGCCGATGTGCGAAGATGCGTTGAAACCATAAGGTTTGTGAAGGGTTTCCTAAGTTATTTACAGTTTAAACTTAAAGTTAACCATACACATTACCGTACAGGAAATCCAAAAACTATTTTAAAACTCATCTTTAGGTTTATAACCTCAAATCACGGGCAAGGAAATCTTTGGAATAATGAAGAAAAAACCTTGAATTGATTACTGAACTGTATTTTTCGTTACAAAAAAATATAATTCAGAGCCTATGGTAACATTTCAACGAAACATATTGTGTGGAGTTCTAACAATGTTTTAATTACAGGATTACATCAGACACATTAACAGACATAGCCAACAGATTAAAAACAAAGTCTGCAGTCTCACTCTCTGAACTTCACGTATTGAAGAACAGTCTGATAGATGATGCTAAAAATATTGAACTCATTTTAAATACACATGGTGCTCTGAGGGGTTTAGTTAGAGAATTATCTGGTAAGTAGTCTTTATTTACTAAATTAAGGTAGGAACATACACTGTAGGTAAAGAAAAAGTATCTCTCAATTTCTAAGAAACAAGATAAAATACTGATCCATTTTTGTGAAGGTTTTTAAATATTTAGCAGCAACAGAATTTGGAAGGTTACAAAAGCAACAAAAATTAAGACATAATCCCATTTGCTTGCCTTAATCTGTCATAAGCTGGAATGTGGATTTACAGGATACTCAATGTTTGTCAAGAAATTTGAGCAGACAACCAATAAACAACATAATTATTTTCCTTGTTTCTTTTCTCTAGCGTTGGTAATAGTTACAAGAATATTTTGTAATCATTAATCCTATTTTTACTCCACAATGATAATAAAAAAGCTAACTAGATGTAAACTATATAGTCACAACAATCTACAAAACACAACAGCCATTGCCAAGGTCTTTTCAAACAGATTAAGAGCTAGAATTATAAGTATTCTACTATGTTCTAAAGAAAGGGGAATAAATATTAGAAACAGAAAAAAATTTTATTTCCCCTTGCGGTGCGGGAATTGAACCCACGACCTTCACGTATTGCGCGTGCTGCTCAAGGACAGCATTCCCGCACCGCAAGGGGAGATTTTCTGTTTCTAATATTTAAAGTTCACTAGTACGGCGTATAGTACTATAAAAATAATAAAATCGATAAAGGGAAATAAGTAGGTTATTAAGTAATTACTTTTTCTCTTATTTCCAGGAACAGATGTTAAAAGACAATCAGCCGCAGCAGGGTGCTTTTGTAACCTAGCACTCGGAGACTCTAAAGCTTGTTTTGCTGTGGTAAAAGCTGCCGGTGCATATCTTGTAGCATCTCTTGACAACTTCTGTGAGGATTTAGCTGTGAGTAATTATTTTTAACTAGTGGTTGAGTACAACTTGGCCTGTATTATTTTGGAATAAAAAGCATTCTACGTGTTTGTTTAGAAAATCAACTCTCTTCGAACCAACTTTCATTCAACTTTGTTCAGTCGTTTTTGCATGAAAGAGTAACAAGCATACATCTAGAAATTCATACATTTTAACAAAGTAATGCGTTAATAATATCAAAATTTCTAGATGTAATTTATATAGGACTAGCAACCTGCCCTGGCTTCACACGGATGTAATGTAAATACTTAAAAATATTGACTTTTCTATACTGTATTACATATAAAAAACCTTCCTCTTGAATCACTCTATCTATTAAAAAAAACCGCATCAAAATCCGTTGCGTAGTTTTAAAGATTTAAGCGTACAAAGGGATATAGGGAAAAGCGACTTTGTTTTATACTTTGTAGTGATAAGCCACAAGTAAATTATATTGAGCTGGTTTGAAATGTTAAGAATCAATACAATTTTGTTTTTCATCCGTTGTTCAACTAGAAATACAATTTAACCTATCTAATATCTCCAAACTTTAGAAAATTCTTCGGTCCTGGCTGATATCTTTTAGTGATATATCATTTTCAATAATTGATAAAACACATGACTTCTGAGATGGCAATGTTTCCACTATCCAACAGAATATTCATAGAAAGCATAGATTTTCAGCCGTCTACTTCTCTACCTGTTACGCTCATTGTTGCGTTCTGCAAGCGAGAGCGTGACACGAACGAGAGACAGGCATGATTGGTTGTCATGTCAAACTCGACGGTCCGTAAACCGACTTGACAGATAAAAAAAGTATAATGATCGTTCTAGGTGACCTGCGCGTGGGCGCTCGGCAACCTGTCGGGGGCGGGCGCGCGCGCGGGCGCCGCGCTGTGTGCGGCGGGCGCGGCGGCGCGGCTGGCGGCGCGCGCGCGCGGGCCCGCCGCCCCCGCCGTCGCCGCCGCCCCCGCCGCCGCCCCCGCCGCCGCCCCCGCCGCCGCCGCCGCCGCCCTCTACGCGCTCACGCACCTCGCCTACCAGCTCAAGGACAGCCTTAGGTACGTACAGACACCATGTTACGGCAAAATTCGATATTAGTTCTTATGTCCGAGTATATTTTGTATGTACGAAAAAACTACACGCTTCTTCCCAAAAAATCAGTCGCTTTAACACCAGAAATAAGCAGATCCGTCCCAAAAATCAAACTTCATAAAAAACTTGTGTAAAGTTTTGTCGCGTTTCCTCAATCAAATGTCATGTGGGCCAAAAATGATGGATCTATACCTAAAAATATTGCACCTCAACACATACAGTATGTTTTTTTCATAATTAATTACATATTTTTTACTATATTACATATTTTTTTACTATACTATGCTATATAACTATATGTCTTAGTGCAAAATAAGTAATAAATTTACCTTTTTTTGTTAAAAAACTACTGATTTTTTCTGATTCTGTGGTACCTAAAGCACTTGTGGTACAGAAACCAAAAACAACAACAATACAACAACTTCCAGACCCAAGACAATATATAAATATAAGTTTTTCATATTAATCCGACCGAGAATCGAACCCGGGACCTCAGAGATGGCTCGGCGGCGAAGGTCGTCTAATAAATGCACTTTTCTTTACATTACAGTTTGGATCATCTAGCCCTGATCTTAGAAGTGTACTCAAGTATCGAATTGACCCCAGCGTCTTCACAACTGCTGTTCATACTCTCATGCCACCAACAGCTACCAACGTGCATCACAGAAAAACTGTTGCAGAAAATCTTAGCTGCGTTCAGTGTGAGTATACTGAAACATAGTGTTTGTTCAGAAACAGATGACTTGTATGAATTAGTCTACTTAATAAGAACCTTAGCCAATGTAAGTGTTACTAAAGAATATAGTGAACTCATATTGCTCAGTTTTGTTGCAAATGGACTTTGTATACATATTAAGAAAATGCTTTTAGGGGATAATTGTTTAGTTAGAGATTCATTGCTGTGGTTGTTAGGTAATCTGTATAATTGTTGTGGTGATAATGAGTTTTTTAATGGTTTGGCTTGTAGCTAATAAAAGTTTTTAATTAATTAATTCTGTCTTTCAATAAGTAACAAGGTTTTTTAATTATGTTTATTTGGTGGATGGGTTTTAGTAATTCGGTATCGTTAACGACTTTGGTCTTGTTAAGGTATGACTTAGAGAAAATGGACTTATACGAAAATTATCAAATATAATTTTGTTGAGATCATATACAACAAATACATATACATATTTTGAACAACTAAATAAAACCACGTATATCGCAATAAATATTTAATTGTATCAATCATAATTATTTTAATAGTAAGTATTTAGATTAATATGGATAAGGCTACAATTACAGCGATTAAAAGTTATCACTCTCACATATGTAGCCTAAAGGCGTATCCACTCTAGATTAATGATCATGCTACAAAGGTGACAATACTCGATTTATTGTATTTGGAGATATCAATACAAAAATTATTTAAAAAATGAAATTCTAATATCCACGCTTCGGTTCTTCACGAGTTCAATGGTACCTACCTTGTAGGCACCAATTTGTAAAACGTACTTTTGTTCCACTTACACTAATTACTAAATTTCACATTATTCTGTTGCTGAGAAATATGTGAATATCGTGGTCCTAAATCTAACAAATAAAAAGGACCCTACTTGCATTCAAATAAGAAAAACATTTAAAAAGTTAAATGCTTTCAAAGGAATTCCATTTTATTTTTAACACGTTTTGTCAATCCGATAACGTAAAAACCTTATTCTAATCAGTTCTCTTCATTTTGATAGTCATAAAACATCAATCGTTACATTAATTGTTGCCAAAAAATTCAGTCCATTTAAATCGTGGTAACGCGTGAGCCAAGTTAAGTAAAAAACACAATTAAATGTATCTTGTTTTGAAGAAAAATCAAAACTATTTACCAGTTACTGAATTGATTTAATGTGGCAGTCGCTTAATAGTTGCCCGAAATCATTATAAATGCCTAACGAATCAATTTACATCTAATAAAAGCAATCTTAAAGCAGATGACGTGATTATTTTTTGAGATTATTTTTAATTATTGGTTTCAAACTTTTAAAATTACTTCAGTTTTGCGCTAGATCCGTAAATCCTTCAAATTTCGATAACTCATCTGGTACGGTGAACAGGTAGACTTCGGCAAACATTTCCAATTCGATTTTAGTTCTTACATCTCCGACATAAGCGCGGTTTAAGTCCAAAATGCATAGTCTGACCTGCTTTCGACTGTAGAAATAATTTATCTTCTATTGTGTCCGATATTCCGGTGTATAAAAAGTTGCGTTGAAAATACGCTATAAATAAATGCCCCAATGGTATTGCCTGTTCAACGATATTACTTCTTTGTTATAATAAATACAAAATTGTGGTGTAATTGTGGAAATAAATAAGCGCTTTTTAACTGCCACTGTTGGATCTTGGAAGCTTTAGTCGCGTTCGAACAAATGTTTTCCTGCAGAGTTTTAGAGAGTTAAAATGCTTCAAAATAGAGAGGAGGAGTATATTTATTAATACGTATCTCGGTTTAAAAAAAAAGATACAACAAAGCAAGTTTCAGTAAATAATTTTAATATGAATGTAATAGATAAATACTACATAATATCCCTTGGCTGATTAGTTATTTATTAATTGTTTTTATAGTAATTGTCTAAAATATTGACTTCTTATTTTACAGCACGGCAGCGTAATTTGCCAAGTTCTAATTCTCTAATAAATTCAAAAAAGCAAACTTTTACATGTCACTATCAAAATCAGTTTTTATAAAAATTATGGAATAAGACAAAAAAAATGGAGATACTTTGACGTCAATTTATACATTTACATACAAATCCTTACAAATGTAAAACGATATATCACAGGACAAAAGGTACATACAAACGTTTCGTCAGATTTTTTTAATATTAACGAAAATTAGATTGGAATACAATATTGTGGTATAAGTAATCGCATAACTAAAATTAGATTTTTAGTATGACTTTATAAAAAAAGGAATATGTAAGTACTCTAATTTCTCCTTATTCTTGCTCTTGTACGCTACTATTTAACAATAGCTTCTCCTGGATTAATTGTGGATCACAATTACCCAAATTCGTTTCACGAAATGCTACTGGTAATTACAAACAAGGAGATTAGAGCTAAGACTGCAAAATGATTTAATGTTTAACATATTATATGTTTAAATATCCGATCTTTTCCTAAGATCTGAGTTGCTCCTATCTAAATTAAATCGCTTTTATAAAATATCACCCACCTATCAAGAAGGTTAATTAGCAATCAGGCCTTTTATCATGTTAGAACGCCATTATTAGGTGGTTATCTTCAAAGTTGCCATCTTCTTTTGTTATCAGGACGTTCTAAACATAATAAATTCAGACTTTTCTTTGCACGATAGGTGGATGAATTAGCAGAACAGTTGACGCCAAACTAATAGCATGCACCAACCTTTGTGCTAAGCAGATTGGTAGGATCCAACGTCTTAAAGATTGTTGATTTATTGGTATTAATATTGATACTTTTCAGTAATAATTTTCAGTCTTATTTCCGAAAAAAATCAAGACAAAATCTCTCAAGATATATGTTTTTATCGTCAGTCCTTTATCTAGGTCCCAGTCCAATCCACAATAGTACACAAGTATCCAGTTTGTATGTTATTAGGCGAAACATTAAAGTTTGACGTGTACTATTCGCGTCACATCATAGTAATAGCCATATCTACTGATTTCAAGCTCCAGCGGGCAAAAAATTTGACTGCCATTTTATTGAAAGAAAAAAACCCTTCTCTCTAAGTAGCAGTTATCCGCCCAAACTGATAGTGATTTGACAGTAAGTCTAAAAAATGTTGTTAATAATTTTGTCTGTCCCAATACCATCAAGACAGTCTTTTAAAATTAAATCTGTCATACCCAACTAGTTACGAATTTATCTAAAGTTGGCAACGCTCCTAGGCACTGATTGATCGGCGTTCTAGTTAAATTAGGACCAATAACTTGACATCACATTATTTTGGCGTCCGCCTCGAATCATGAGTTTGCATTTATGAATAATCCGCTACTGCCTAGCTACTACTTATGAGAAATACAGCCTAATATCCACCCAATGATGTATAAAGGCTACCATCTAGTGGATTTTGGATGTCTTATGTCTTTATCGAGTTAAGCCCTCAACGCTTCTTCGTCCTCCCACAATCAGTCGGCCCGCCGGAGCTGAAGTCAGTTAAGTGGCCTGGTCCGTGCGTGGTATAAATGCGATATCGGCGTAGGCCAGTTATGTGTGGTCGGTCGCTTGTTTGCGGTGGTTCTGGCGGCGTGCGCGGCGCGCGTGGTCGGTGCCGGCGTGCGCTTGCGTCGCTGTAGTTGCTGCAACAAACATACTTAATGGAGCTTATTTCAATTAGATATCCACCAGAAGACGACGACGTAAGCGTAACGTCCATTTGCTACTTGATTTGTAATTCCTGTCATGACGACAACTGTTGACATTAAAGTGAAAGTCATGATAAAATTCACCAATCACGTATTAGTAAACCCAGCGTCTAAGTATTGCCATCTGCTTGTTGTAATTTTGTTCTAGGTGATCTTAATTAATGCGGGGATTTTCAACTGCTTCCTAGACATGTATTCAGTGGTGGTTACCGTGTAACAAAATCCATTTGATGGCATGCAAAATTTACATTTTAACGTGCTTGTCATAAATCACAGATCGCATCGTAGTTCAAGAATTCACGCCTGATTTTGAAACACAGTAACCTCATTGTATGTAGTTTTAACCAACGGATTCATGCCCAGCGGGATAAAAGCTAGAAGGAAACTAGAGAGCATGAGAATATTTTTTCGTTGCTCAATAAGGGAGAACACTACCAATACGATTACATATATTTTATGAGAGTGCAATGATATAACGGATACACTTGTCACTATAACTTTTCATCTTATTCAATGCACTTTTTATGTAGATTATTGCTAAAGCAAGATGAAGATACTTATATGTCAAGCTCGAAATACAAATTGTTTATTTTGAAGGGAGGTTATATCTATTCATACAGACCATGTTATACATCACCTCAATCTTAGTAAATACATATTTACTTTCACATAAATGTCTGATTGTAAATGATATTAAACACAAAAAAAACATTATGAGAAACCGGATCTACCAAGCAACACTGAACATTATGTTTTAGAATGTTAACATTAATTTGTCAAATACATTTATGAGATATACATAAACTACTGAAACAATACAAAAGCTTTTTAAACAAACAAACGTTACCATCGAACCGATAAGACGAAAAAAGCACTTCAGCACTTTGTGACTATTATTAGAAGCAGGTTATCCATAGTAAAACATTACATTTTAAACATTCAGTTACATACTGATACACTTTTAGTTTCTCATATTCCCATTTACCAAACATGCACAACAAGATAGGTTAGTATCTATTTATAGGCCATCTTGTGCCTCATATCAAGAACTGATTGCATTTTATGGCCAATAGAAAATTAGATCGAGCAACATAAACAAAATAAATACAACTTGGCCTCGCGCTACCGTGCACCCAAAATACAAACAGTCCTTTGCGTTACAACACATTTCTCCAATCCAAAGTTTCTCACCCTTCTCTTGTGGTATCAGTTTGGTTACCACAACTTTCAACTCTGGGTATGTAGCAAAAGAGTCCTTAATCGGTTTCGCAAATTCGTTCGAACATTTTAAACGGTGCGCTTCTGAAACTGAACCAAACATAAAAGAAATAATATGAATAAAGCTTGTTGTGCAGTGCTTGCAATGAAACAGAACTGGAAATAAATTGGCAATATTGGCTTTCTAATTGTGGCTATCGAATGTAACAAATATCTTCTTAGTATGTAGTTCAGATCTTGACACATTCAAATGTGAGGGTGGATGAAGATTTGCAAGCTCCCCCGAACAGACGAAGGCGAGCCAGACCAGTCAGCTCGTGACCACGGTTGGTGCAACCTAACCGAAACGTCGGGCAGTAAGTAGTTCGTATTAACGACTAAATAAAAATGGTGTCGCGTTTTGACCCGTTAAATTATTTTAAACTAGCTGTGCCCGCGACTTCGTTCGCGTGGACTACTTGCTTTCATGGTCGTTTTTACCCCTTTCTCCCCTAATATTCGAAACAAAAAGTAGTCTATATTTTAATCCAAGTTTTGAGCTATACCTATTTGTGCCTTATTTCATATCTCTAACTTCAAAAATAAACATTTATCCATATAAACTTTCAATGGTGGTATTACCCCCATCCCCCCCTTATTTTCTAATAAAAAGTAGCCTATGTCCGTTCTTGAGATTCAACGTATACCTATACCAAATTTCATCAAAATCCGTTCAGCCGTTTAGGCGTGAAAGAGTAACAGACAGACAGACAGACAGAGTTACTTTCGCATTTGTAATATTAGTATGGATGTTTAAAATGGAACGCGAAAGTCTTAAAATGTATAGTTCAGAACTTATCCGGCAGAGGGCACCTACGGTAAGCTTGAGGTTTATAATAACGGACAAATTTGTCGGTTGCACTGTAGCGGATAGATTAAGGATTTTCTATGGTTAGACACTTTTCTAGCATTACAAATGAAAACAAAGAAGCAGTGGCAATAAACCTTCTCTTTTACACAATTAGGATGACAATAAATTTTGAGTTAAAATCAACCTTAAACTTGTGTTTCATATTTGCAACTTCAGCTTTAGGACAGCTCCTGCTTAAACAGTATAAGTCTTTTATGGTACAAACTTTTTACGATAATTTAATTTATTTCTTACTAGGTACTTTTCTTGTGGAAATAATTTTAATATTGAAAAAGAAATAGAATAAAATTATTTTCACGTCAAGGAAAACCAAAGTATTGAAGAAAAACTGTGGAATTTATTCCCTGCTTATCTATGTTACAAGGTTGAAAAATTTGTTTGTTACTTTGAATGCGCTAATCTCATTAACTACTGTTTCGAATTGAAAAAAAAAAGATATGTTAGATAGTCCATTGATCGAGGTAGGCTTTAGGCTATATAACATCACAATCGTTATGAAGCATCAGTGGAAATGTGGAAAAAACGAGGATAGTACGTGTGCGACGCCGGGTGGGCGGCTGTTGTAGGTAATATATATAAGCTTGCCGTATATTAACGTGTGTATATCAAAAATTGTTGTTTTTTCTAGTGCAACAAAGCAACGAAATTTAAAACAAACACCCTTTTTTTATTAAAACAAACGAAGTACCTATAACCAAATATAGTGATCCAAAAATACAGCTAACTACTTATGAGACACAGTGTCCTGTATGAAGCCTCAAGCAACCGAGCAAATAAGTTAATAAAAAAAAATAGTTTTAGTTTTAAGTATGGGGAGACCCTAAAATTAATTGTTTTTATTCTATAATTGTAAAAAAATCTTAACGCGGCTCACAGAATACAAAGTTTCAACAATATAGATCCTGAAGTTTTGGAAAAAAGTGACTGACATACGGACAGACAGACATGACAAATCCATAAGGGTGCTGTTTTTTGCCATTTTGCTACGGAACCCTAAAAAGAAGAACCAAATAACCTGGCCCAAATATACAGCTAGCTACTATCAAATCCAGTGTCTCGTAGGAAGCCCAAGCGACTGAGCAAATAAGTTTATCCAAAAATATGAATCTTCTTATACCTGTCTGTTCCTCTGGACTCTTGTTTTCGCTTGCCTCTCCGTTGGCAGCCTGCGCCCTCTTCTTGTGCTCGTATCCGTTCGCTCGAGACCGTGTATGATCTGGAAATAGGAAATAGTACGAATATTGTACTAAGAGCTACTTTTGAAGGGGAAATAGTATGGTATTGGTAACTGCAAATAATTCAAAAGTAACAATCAATCAGCCCCGGATGGGGGGTGAGTAGGAGCTCATGCCCCGAGCGCCAAATTTTGATGTTTGCGTGAAAGAGTTACAAACACACATGCATACATTCTTACAATTTGCTTGCTAAGGAGGAGGGAAAGCTAAGAACGCAAAGGAAAAGGTGACCGAAAATTGCTTTCAAAAAGATTTCAATAGGATATTGTTCTCCAAATCTTGAGACTGAGATCACGTACGTGTGACTGACCCATTATTATCATCGGCAAAAGCAGGAAGCTTGATATTGTGAGCTAAAAAGAAAAAACTACAGACCAAACCTGAATGAATTAAGAGTTAGTAGAGGAGGTAATTTTTCAGAAAAAATTACAGATTAATTCGAATACCGAGCTCCTGTGTTACGCCCATGTGTACATTGCTTAGGTGTACAACTAATGAATTAAGGTACCTTATTCACAATAAGACACCCAAACCAGACATAACCAGCTCGTGCAAACCAGGTTTGCAGAAGAAGCCGGTACCTCCAACGTCGAGTCTCAAAACTCTCTTAACGCAGCTCAGTCTCAACAGTTCCGAGAGGCGTGCCTTCCTTGCCAGGTCTATAGGTTCAGTGGAAGATCAGTGTGATGTTTTATACGCATTAGTAGAGTGGTAGCGTACCAGGTTGTAAAGGCGACTAGCATAGCTTTACTAGCATTTCTTAGAGACGGGCTAGGACTAAATCGCGGCCTTTTATTTTGCAGTGTCTCGTATCTTCAGTGGTCTTCCTTCTTTAAAAGTTACTGGTAATTGGTAAGACTAATGGATTGTTCCATCACAGCAGTTCCGATCGCGTGCATAAGAATAAGCGAATGACCATGACTAGATAACACAATTCACGAAAAGACACCGAAACCAGACCATAACCAGCTCGTGCAAACCAGCAGTGTAAAAGAAGCCCAACTCCTTTATCATTGTGCCTCATTAGCTCGTTTCATCAATGGTCTTCTTGCTAAGAGTTACTAATAATTTATAAGACTGATGGATTTTTCATGACTGATGGAAAGACACCAAACCAGACCCTTTTGGGGAAATGCGTTGATGCACCGTACCGTCACCCCGAGGGAGGGTGACGGCGTGTGTGGGACTCCCTACCCTCAAGGGCAGGACTACCCACTAAAACCCCCCGGTTTGACCTTCATCGCCTTAGTGGCGGTGTCGAGGGAGATCGGCTCAGCCTTACCAACCACAACACAGCCGGCGGAATAGCTACTTCCGCAGCTTTATCTACTCCCCCCACGGTTGGGGGAGACTGTGGATGGCCGGCCCCACCAAACCAGACCCTAACCAGCTCGTGCAATCCAGCTCAAGAAGCCCGACTCCTGCATCATCAAGTCTCAACACTCACTCTTAGCGCAGCTCAGTCTCAACAGTTCCGGGAGGGGTGCCCTCCTCGCCAGGTCCCTGTAGGTCCAGTGGTGGATCAGGGTGGGGTAGTGGTGGTGGTGGTGGGTCGGCTTACTGTTTGCATAGACGGTGGAGCGGTGGATCTGCTGCCCTGAAAGCTCGGGCAGGGTGAGCGGCCGCCGGGTGCTGCGGCCCCGGCTCCCGACCATATTGAAGTCTCTGTGGGCATTGGTGTTAATTTTTACGATCAAAAGCACGTAGACTATACACTTTGGACTGTAAGACGTTGGCATAAGAACTATATCGAACTGCAGTTGCGGGCAGACGAGCTCGCGGTTCACCTAATGGTAAGTGGTTTACCTAGACGTAGGTACTGCCGTCGGACGGAGCCCAATTAAAATGAAACCTCAGACAGTTCGTTATCGAATTCAAGATACGTATCGCATCTTCTTCATTATTGTCATGATGTATAGAACTAAGTACTGATGCCCTTTTTTTGAAACCCTTATCATGGGAGTTGTATTAAATATAATAATCCGGCATTTTGTGGCGGCGGCCATTCTGGACCGATTTCTATTATACATAGCTAACAACATTGCCGCGACTATTTCACCTTTCAAATTAATCTAAGTGTAATCTAAAGATGTTATGTACTACTACAACTAATAAAATCCCGTCGTTTTTGCGTCGGAGGTTATAAAGTTAATAGATAATACATATAAATAATTGGTTGACGATCCTATTAATTTTTTATTTATCCCATTTTGTGGCTAGTGAATGGGATGAAGAAAATCGTGTTTTGACAAATATTTAAAAGTATCTCAGTTGACTAGCTATTCAACATCCCAATTGAGATACTTTTAATCAACACACTTATTATTAAATTATTTCGGTGGCTTTTAAAAAAGTTCTTAACGATAATTTACAAACACGGTGTAAATAAGGTCGCACCTTAATTTTAATCGTGAATGGTGACATTAAACTTTCAGTACCTACGTGAAAATACACCAAATCAGGCATGTAATAAGGGTCAGACTCACTCTCTGAGCGGCTCCCGCCAAAAGTCCGGCGTGTGTACGGGCGGGAAGTGGTAGTTGTTTTGATAGCCGTACGGCGCGTCGAGCCCGCTCGCGCGCAAGCTCGCGTGCAGGGAATTCTTCATGCACTGCAACTAGGTGCGTCGTTTCAAATTAATTTTAAGTTACTTACTAATGTTACAGTCAAAGTAAATTTATTTTCTACTTACATTGTATTTAAGTAATTAAAGGACTAATTTCTGAATTACAAATTATGAGTTTGAGGTAAATTACTATTTTCATAATGATATAGGTAAATTGCTTACTATTTATTATGAACACCATAAGGTACCTAATATTTTTTCTACAATATGACATTAATGGGGACTGGGTTTTGGATGCAAACAATTTAATGCAAATTAATACAAATACGATAAAAATGGTGAAGTTCTATGTAATAAAGAATAAAAATTAAACAAATATAAACAAATAATCAATCAACATTTAATAGCTGAGTATTCGTAAAAATTTCGTTGTCCAACGAAAATATTTACGACTTATGTTAAAAGAAAAAGGCATTTGCAGTTTTGATACTGTTTCCCAGCTATAGACACAACTTCACACAGTGCTAAGTGCAAATCAACTACAACTAAATAAGGTTGAGGTTAAAAATTGAGGTGGAAAACCACTAATACTAGAGAGCAAGTCCAAACACAGGGTAAGTATGGTTTAACCTTTTTGTATTGAAAACGTCTGTTATATAATGACGTAATATCGATATATTTATCTTCCTGTGTACGGCAAGCCCATAAACAAATTAATCCAATCAATGCACCATTTCCTTTTCGTTACTCTCGTAAAAGGTCTACCTTCATTTTTATGTCTTGTTTGTATCAAATATTTTTGATAAATTAAGTAAATTGATACTTAGCTTTATTGAAATTTTTACAATACTGTTTCGGCATGAAGAAAATAATGAAGATTTACCTTATTATTTCCAGTTAGGATGGTTGTGTAGTCGTTTTTATATCGAATATACTTTATTCGGTTTTGGGATCATTTTATCTCTCTATTATTATAAAAACCAAAAAAATTTTAAGTATTGCCTTAAGAAAAAAATATATTTGTTCTATCAAGTTGACATTTGGTAAGAAGAGACGAAAAATAAATTGAGAAACGTGGGCTCAGAATAGATACCATCTTCAATAATCATTATAAGCGAGACTGTACAACCACACTTACTTATTTTAAATGAAAAGAGCAATGAAAACAAAATGGTCGACCGATCAGGGCGGAGGCTAAATCAGACCAGACAACTGTGGGTCGCCGCAGCTATAGCTGGCAAACCTCGCGTGACATACATGTGCGTGTCGCGCGGCCGCACCGTCAAACAAGAGGTTAGTGACGGCGCCCCCCGCCGCCGCGGCGAGTACCTCTCTGCGCTGCCGCTCGGCGTCGGCGCGGAGCCGGCGCACGAGACGTTCGGCCTCGGCTAAACGCGCGCGCAGCTCGGCGCGGGTCTCGGCCGCACCCGGACTCAGCGCCGCCTCTCGTGACTCCGCCGCTGCTGCCTCTTGGCACCCACAAGCTGCGCTTTGCTGAGCTTCTAGTTCGCGCAGTTTTCTGGAGTACAGAGATTTTGATTATAGGCTTTACTTGTTTTCTGACAGTAGTAAAACGATATCCATGCACAAGACACCGGACTATTAGGTCGACAGAATAGACTCCCGTACAAATATAAATGATTATATTCTATGTTTCAATTGAGTATTTTCAAAACGAGTTCAAATATTATTCTCACAAAGTGTGCAAGATGTTGGGCCCATTTGTGCAGTAAGGGTTCCTAACTTTAAGCAGCGTAAAACCAAATTGGCAAACACTTCAATTCCGCCCCTTTTTATCCAGTCAATACCTATCTTCCCCAATCTATCTGTCTATCTTGAAAAGTTGGCATTTTGGCAACCCCAGTGACAGCATTTGCTACACTTACTTCGCGCCAGAATTGGCAATGGTTGATAGTTATATTATGTAACATAATGATCGTAAATACATCGAGTATCCCGGACTGTGATAGTGTAATGTCATCTAAGACAACTCACTCAGCCTGCGCGTCTAGTAGGCGCTGGAGCTGCAGCGCCCGCGCTTCGGACGCGCGCGCTTCACTGCGGGCCGCGGCTGCTTCGCGCTCGAGCCGGCTCACTTCTCGTTTCAGGTTCGTTTCCTATGAATGAAGAATGTTTGGTTAAGATTTGATTTTTCTCGACTGAAGAAGGCGATATGAAGTTCAAAGTGACTGACATACTTTTGACTAGTGTTGATAGTAATCGATTTTATTGATGCTATTGGCAGCAACAATATTGACTGTATTTGAACAAGTAGGAAATATAAGTGGAGTGCCGGTCCGGGGTAGCCTGTGATATCTCTAAAACTATTGTTAATTTAGACCTATAAAAGGTCTTAATTAAGTTTATGCTCATACGATTAAACTTCCTTCTTCATTATGTTAGACCAATAAACATATTCATACACACAAAATATATTTCATTGATCTTAATTTAAATAGCATCACGAAAAAACACTTTTCTAAATTGATATTATAATATGCAATGTAATCTAACTAGAACTATTCAAGTAATGAAACCAATTTAGGTCTAGGTAATACAATTTCAAAGTGAAATTACCTTAATGCTATAAAAATCAATAGGATTCAAAGTGAAATTACCTTAATGCTATAAAAATCATATGGCACGCACGACTGTAACATTTATTAACTTATACGGTAACCTTAGCATGCGTTACTAATTTTTGAATGGGAAGTGATCACGTAAGAGCATTAGCATAAAAGTAATCTTTTATTTTGCCAATTTCAAATGTAGAACAGGCAATTTAAAATAATAACATTTCATTAAAATACTTATTACGTATTTGGTATGTTATTAAAGATACGATGAGTGGGTACGTTTGAATTACATTTGCACAATTTTGAATTTACCTCATTGCTTTCACCGCTCTCTTCTTGGGCTGAAGTGGTTGGTTTTGGTGAAGATTCCTTATTGAAGATCAATTGAAACTGCAAGTCTGTGAAATAAAAAAAGGTAATATTTAAGTCGTCAATTTAGTTGTATTCATAATTTGATTTTATTAAATTGTCAAAGGATTCTACGAAAAAATTTAATCTGGAAACCTAGAAGAATCACGACCTCAGTAGCCAAAAGTCAAGCAGACCGAACTTTGGCATCACGCCATGTCGGAGGTCTTTTCTATATGGTCTAGGGTCTGGGTGTTGTCGCACTATCATTGTTTCCGATTTCTGTAACACAAATGCTTTAGCTACTTACCAAAATATCAGAGTATTGTATGTCCAATATTTATTTATTTATTTAAGTTTCCACCCGAACATCCTTTCCATTGCAGTGTATTATTGACCTCTCTTACTGGGTCTGCTCAACATCATATTTCAGACATCTCCACTTAAGATTAGGACCAACGATATCACAAGAATCGACAAAAATGTCAAAATTGATGAAAAGTTGTATCCCCATGTCTTGTTTTGAGCACAGTAGCCTATAGTTTTTTGAATCATCAGCTATCTCCCCTAAAGTTCCAGTTGAAGGCATAATCGTTGTTGATACCTCTATTCCTCTCTCTCAACGCCTCAATCTCCGAGTGCAGACCACTCAGCATCTGCCGGTGCTGCTCTTGCAGGAAGCGGACGCTGTGCTCCAGGTGTGCCACCCTGGCTGCAGCGTCCGCGCCGCCAATTATGAACCCGCTCCCGCTTTGCTCGGGCGGGGACTTCTTCACCTGGAATTTAACAAGTTGTTTCTGGAATGTAACTTCTCAACATGCTTCTTTTCTAGTACGGTAGAGTAACTTTCTTCACATGGGGAATCCTTCCGGATACCCTTTTGGGTGGAGCAAATGCTTGTTGTGTAACTAAACTGAAACTAGCATTCAACACTCGGTCAATGAAATATTACCGTGTCAGTTAGGTGTTGTATTGTGCTCAAAGTATATTGTACCTTTTACTAACGGTAAACCTACTAAACATGCTTGAATTACACCCCCAGTGCGTAAAACGAGCGTGTGAGTAAGACTACGTTATGCTATGACGAAATATTTCATGTAAACATTTGTCTATTTGTTTATCTGGATAATGAGTGGGATTGAGAAACTGGTAGAACTAACTTTCTTTATGAAAATTTAGAAAGCAAAGCATTTATGTGTACAAACATATTTTTTACTGCAGTATAATCGCTTTTAAATATACGATCATCATCATTAGTTTGTATACAGCTCAGTTCCTTGTCACATTAAAGCTCGTAAGCAAATAGTACGTCATCGCGTCAGTTAACGTAATGTGACAAGGTACTGAGTTGTACACGAAGTAATGATGCTGACTGTACCACTGAACATTTATAATGGCTGATCTTTTTCAGAATAAAGATTTGGAAGCTAGTTTTATGTGGTTAATTTAAGCAAGTCATGGGTTAACTTATTACCATCAATTCCAGTTTTTTACTCCGATATTAGTTCCTATCATAAGGACCTGAAATAACAAAGGAATATCTTTCTTTGCTCGTCTCATGCTCTTAATAGATGTAATGAACTCAAAATCAGTGACTCAACGCAGCCTATTATTATCCAGCGCTTGCTAGGCGATCTTATGCTTTTCAAAATAAAATTATGATGAGCATTTTCAAACACAATAAGTAAATGTCGATTTTCAGTTATTTATATGTCACACATACATTATAAATGTTTTAAAATAAAAGTACTGTAGGTATTGGATATTAGCAGTAGAAGTTAGTTTTTTTGGAATACTGTTTGCATAGTACCCTTTATTGTTATGAAGCACAAATCCTTCGAGTACCAAAAAATAGTTTCCATCGTATTTTGTAGCTGGTCGTAATTTCTAAGTTAACCTACATGGTAATATTTCCTAATTCCAGAGTAGTCACTTCATATTAATTTCAATTAAGATTAAAACACCTTCAATCGCGTGCTAACACGTCGCAATGCCTAGCAATTTCCGCAAGTAACTACTAATCTCACCGATCCGGAAACAGTGGGAAAAGCCCATAGAAGGCACACAATGGCTTTTCCGGAATGTCGATGACCGCTAAAGACGTCCTTTGTGTCCGGATAATCTTCTTGTTAGATTTATTATTCATTGCTCAGCTAGGTAGGTACTGCGTTGTATATCGTGTTCCTTTTGTGTCTACCGACTGCCTATATAAATAATTAATTTACTTACATCAATTTGCTGATCAAAGTGAAGTTTAATGTTTTTTTACCAATATTTATGAGTATGCTTATTATAAAAAATATTTTTCGTCATATATAGAGAACAGAAAGCTCGACTTTCAATTAATTGGTGCAGCTAGTTAAAAATTTAATAGTTTTTTTTTTAAATCGCACACTAATTTAACGATTGTTTTGTAGTTTAGCGCATCCAGCGTATAAACATTTTATTGGTTAGCTAATAAAAAATAATAAAAAAGACAAATGAAAATCAGAAGAACATGAGTTCAAAAGTGTTATAGGTATTATTTTATTTTACTTACTTGCAATTTCGCGAAGGGCGCAGTCGGAACAAGGACTTTGGATGCCATCGCTGCTTCTCAGCCCGGCTCCACAGATCAGAACAGAAACACGGTGGCGAGGCAACCGCAGCAGCCTTTGTTGTGAACTAGCCCGTAGTACGCGCACGTTTGCAATGGTGAGTCCAACATTTGTGCACAACAAACAGAACGACCTTGCCCACGACACGTAATAATTAAAAATAAAAATCGCGGCTCAACGCGTACGATAAACACCGGTATCACTGCAACTACGTTGTGAGGTAGACGTTTCTTAACTTAACCGAGGTCGACGACCGGCGCGACCTTGAACTAGTGAACTAGATGTATCCAGAATTGACATTTGATGAGAGTACTATTTACTTGGTTTATCGGTGTTTTTTGGGGATTATCTGATTTTCTTTTGTTTTTTGTCGTTGCGGACGGCGAGCTGGGGCTGCGGATGCCCGGGCAGGTGCAGGCGGGGCGGGGGGCGGGGTGCAGTGTCTATCGATCGCGCCGCCGCACTCAGGTTCCGCGTATCGCTGACTCACGGGCTTCGCTTCTGTCACTCCGCTACACAGCTGTGGCACGGGGCCAACTCCTCTGATGGCTTTATGTCATGCCGTCAGAATCTCTTTAAATTACTTAATTTTAGAGAGCGAATGAACACAGCTGGAACACCAACATTCCATCGATAAATAAACATCGTACCTACCTAAAAGCTGAAGCTTTTTCACTGTGTAGGTACCGCTTTAAAACTCAATGCACCGACTACTACCGATATTCTTTTAAGTTATACATTTCGCATTAGTAACCATACATGACTGCATTTTAATTAACCTATCAAAGCAGGCTTAGCTTGTTTGGAAATTATTTAGTTGAAACCCTAATTTCATTCAAATTTCGTACCTTGCATTATCTCTAGGCATCTAAATTTTAATCATTCATGGCGCAGTTTAGAAAGTCAACCTGGTTTTGAATTACGTTAAATTACGAAAACAACAGAAGTACAGTATTAAACTTGTAATGTAACATTGGAAAGAACTATCATTGTTGCAGAAAATAAATACAATTTATTTAGTAAAACAGTAAAGTTCAGATTTTTTTTGATATTATTATTATTAGACGAGTCTGCGTGTTTAAAAGATTAGACAATTAAAAAAGTTTATAAGAAACCAGTTAAAGTTTTCAAATTTTTTCATAATATTTTCAGGACATTTAATTTGTCGGGACAAGTATGAAACGAGTAAACTTATAGTTAAACAGAACAGAAACAGAACAGAAATATTATATATCAAGAGAAACAGGTAGGTATTGCACCTACCTGTTTCTCTTACGTCTGCAATTTTTATACGGTGCTCAATTATGAGATTATGGGTTGGGTAATTAGAGAACAGAACAATGCTCAATGTTGAAAAGGTAGTATTTACATCCAGGAAATTTCAAGACATCATTACAATAACACCCAGACTCGAGAACATCGGAAATAAAACCCGGAGCCTCAGAGATGGTGGGACTCCAAAGCACGGCCAGCTAGTCCCACTCAGTTACGGAGTTTTCTTAAACCGCATTGTTAAGTAAGTACGCTTACTTAACTCACTTTATTAAACCCGTAAGTTTAATACATACTTAGAAATGAGGTAAAATGTTGTGTAACTGAAAACTGTGTCGAAAACATTAGGGTGCACTAAAATAGTCTTAGTAAGTTGTTGCTTTCACTATAGGTTGCTTGTATGTCGTTAGAAACGGTAATAGTAAACATTGACTAAACTTAGTACGAATGCTTATCATAACTAAAATCAATGGTGAGCATTTAGTACTTACTTCGACCGAGTCATCTTCGGGTGCACCAGTTATTGTCAATATTGCAGTTCTGCTCCACTGCGGGAAATGCCGAGATAATGGCTTCAGCACCGGCTGTGGCGCCCCCATACCCGATAACGGTCGGGCGGTAAATAACATCGTGTATTTCGTGTAGCAATTACCTAGTAAGATAATCTACCTTGCTAAACAAACAAAAAACGCACATGTATTGAGCGAATAGTTTGTAGCATTTCTGTACTTTTGTTTGTACCGTGTTGACTGTCCTTTTATTATGTGTTTTGCTCAGACTATTTTTAGTTGAATTTGATGTACCTAAATGTTCAAAGCAGGTTTTTAATTATGTAGTTATTTATTACCGTTTAGTTTCAAAATTACACGCCGTGTAATGTTTACATTTAATTCATTGGATTATACCTCGTTGCTAGGCAACGCCATAGTAACGCATGGTGGCAAAGCGTGGCGTTGCTATGGTAACAAAACGTAATCACAAATTAACTTTTTATGTTTTAAACTTTCTAAAGCTAATAATATTTCAAAATAATATATACTAAGCAATAAAACAATCTATAGCATTTACACTGAGGTGAAGTTTTGAACTAGTTGCTGTGCTATTCCTATTAAAAATAAATAGGTAACATATTTTAGGACTTCCGTTATAGGTAACTTTCTTAAAACTTATGACGTTTCTAACTGTCAAAAATTTTAACGGAATGTTTTTGTTTCCGAAAATGGTGACTTTGTAAATTACATTATTTCTTTAGCAGTTCCGGAGTTACTCGTCGTGATATTGGATTTTGAGAACCCAAGACCCAATGGAGACTTGCCTCAGAGGATTCTCTTTCATGCCGGAGAAAACAGAAGATGTAAAGTTGCAGGTGAGGCAATTATTTTGTTATTACGAACAAAGGCTCGTCAACACATTGTAAATGCACATTGGATTATGTACCGCTTTTATGGTGTGCGCGTAAGAAGTAATATCGGACTGTTATTGAAAAACCATTTAACCTTGACGTGCTGTTGACCGCTCAATAATATTTGAAGGGTTTGATTGAAAGACTACCCAGGTACCTACTGACCAGTGGAGTAGGCGCGCGGACACTCTCTGTGTTGCCGTCGATTCGATTGTATATCGATTATAATCGATTATTCTAAAAGAGGCCTAAATAATCTAATAATCGATATGACAATCGATAGTATCGATATAATCGATATCTATCTCTTATAACTCATCAATCACCCTTTTAAATAGGGAAAAAAGGTTACAAGAGGTCATTTACCTTGTTTGATCATTCTTTTTTTAGAAATTTATTTATTTTATTGTGGCAAAACAATGATTATTTTACCGATTAAATTGTTTTATTGTGTCTCTAACCGTATTAAACATTTTCCGTTTATCTAAATTAAGGCGTTCCTATGCGTATCGGTTCGAGGTCTTAAACATTGACGTCATAATTGCAACAGTGACGTGACTTGGCGTTTACGCGCGTTTTTTAAATGTGTTACACAAAATCTTATTTTTCTCTGGTTATTTAAATTTTTTCCAGATAAATCGAATTGCTTGGGATATAAAATAAACGGGCGCACATTTTACAATACTTTTTCAAAAACTGTCAATTAGCCAAATAAAACCTATTCCAGTACATTGAGAGTGAGGAACTTGAGCGGACATGGAGGACATCAAGACGGCAGCGGCTAAAGGAACGAGAGCAGCGAATCTGGGAGGACTTTGTCAAGGAGCAAGATGTTTTGAACTCAGTATGCAGAGGTACGGTTAAATATATAATTATTCTTCTAAATATGATTTAAAGAAACTGAAAATTTGTATCTCCCCTTCCGGTGCGGGAATCCACGACTTTCACGTATCGGGCGTGCTTGCTTTCCAACTGAGCTAACCGCAAGTAGATAGATAAATACACTTGAAAATTCACAGAAATTGGTTTTACAGACATATTTAAGTACAATATAGGCGGTCTTATTGCTAGAGAGCAATCTCTTCTAGACAACCTTTAGGTAGAGGAAATAGTAGACATAGAGAAACGGGTACAGCCGTGCAAAATGTTTGAGAAAAATACTAACAGAAAATATCAATATAAATACCATAACAAGATACAAATATAAAAAAAAATACGTAAAGATAAATAAAACTATAATAAATAAATAAATACCTATATAATAAATAAATATATAAATTTCCATAAAGTATTTATGCTATAAACAAATAGAAATAAATATATGAAATTAAATTAATTACCAACAAAGCTTAGCATTATTTAAATACTTTGATAAAGGATACAAGTTCGGATTTAGTTAAGAGAAAGAAAGAAAGTTTTTTTATCGCAAGTTATCTTAGGTGATAATTTTTTTCTGCTGTATCAACCCGTTGGCCTCCGGTATGTGTATTCTTCTAAAAGCGATTAACTTAAGTTTGTTGGGTTTAATTTTTAAAAGCGCGTGGTAGTCACACTAATCAAGTGGTCTGAAACATGGGAAAACCTTTACTCCTTGAGTACCAGCCTACAATTACTAGCAGGGGGCATTCAGGGTTTATATGATTTAAATCACTTGATTTTATTCACTGATTTTAATCAAGTGATTTAAAAAAAATCATTGATTAAAATCAAGAAATTTTTACTGCAACTAAATTAGCCAAAAAGTGTCCAGGGACTTCCCCCGACATAGACTACGGCACGCACACACGTGCACTGCCATACATGCAGAATTTAGTGCACAGCAAAATAAGAAATAGATTAGGCACCGAGAAGACAGCCAAATTAGTCTCCCTTTTAATGGTACTAAATTCTAAAAAATAAGAACTCTCTAAGACTCTAAGAGAAACTAAGTTTACTAATACTTACTAATAAGTATAGTAACTGCGACTGCCTTGGAACCGAAATGTTATTATGTTCCTTTTATTCTTTTAAATTTAGACTTGTTATTTTTTCATTAAATAATATAAACCAAACTACGTTGTATTCCTTAAATTAATAACTGAGTATTAAATTAATAAAAAAAAGACAAGAAAGTAAAAAAATCAAAAAAATCCGATGTAAATCAAATTAATCCGATTATTTTTTTTTAAATCATGATTTTTATCAACCCTGCGGGCATTGTCCCAGCACACTCAGACCTAAGTAAATTTAGAAAAGTTCGTTTTCCTAATAGACCGGACCTAGAATCAAGTTCGGGACTTTTCACACTTTGCGCTTTGATGAAAATAAAACTAAAGTCCTCATAACCGGGAACTCGTACCATATATACTTTCAAATGAGCTGTGAATTCTGGACGTTATAAAATACACAATAATATGCAAAGTAAAATTTGTGATTAAGACTGTTTTTTTTGTAATGTAACATGTTACAAAAAATATATATATTTCAGATGACCCCTATCAGTTCCTGGAACAGTTGCCTGAAGCATGCCTGAAAGAGCTGATGGAGATTGAATTGCAAAAGATGAAAAAAGATGTGGCAATTGAAAAATTAGAACTAGCTGTTCAGGTACGATTTTTATTTATTTTTGTATATAGGTATTTTTAGCGGACGTAAAAAAAGGATAACAGATGAAAAAATCTGACTTTACTATGTCCAAATGTAAAGTCAGATTCAGAGCTCTTGGGGGTTCTACATTAGTACCAGGGGTCAAGCCTTAAAGGTAAGGGCGACAAGTCTAGTAACAGTTTTACTATGCTATACTTTTCGCCCTTAAGCTAGGAACTCATTACCACTTAACATCAGGTGTGATAAGGTCAATCTTGAAGTGCGTTTTAAAAAAAGGAATGTGTGTTTCCGGTGAATGTTCTAGGAGCAGGAGCAGAAAGGTGGGGGCGACAGTCCCCGCAGAGCTGAGGATCAGCCGCAGCCGACGGTCACGTTTGCTGACGAGGCGGACGACAGTGACGTCATACATATCTTCGACGACGAGAGGGATGAGGATCAGTCTGGTAATGACGTTGTACCTACCTCTATGTAGTAGATATTGAACAATGAACATATTAATATTATAAATGCGTAAGTAACTCTGTCTATTCGGCTTATACGGCTAAACCATGGAACCAACTTTCTAGAACCTCTAGAACAGACACAAGCTACTGTCGGTTTTGAAAATAATAAAAGGGGACGCTGTATTATCCCCAGACCCCTTGAAAATGTATATGGGAAAATGTTTATTTTTTATTAGAGATACGAAATTTGGCACACATATAGCAAGTAACCTGGATTAAAATATGAACTGCTTGTTTTGAATATTTGGGGAGATAAGCGTAAAGCCGGCCAAAAAAACTTGTAGTTCATTCGAACGAAGTCGCAAAATTTCAAAGTGATCTTTGCATCGTTCCCTAACTAGTAGGTTTTGCGTATAAGAGTAACAAATATACTTACATCCATATATTTTCACAAACTTTGGCATATATAGTATTAGTAGAATTAGTGATTAGAAAGGCATGTCATATGTACGGTTGAGAGCTACAACAGACTATAGACGACCTTATATTTCGGGCATAAGAATGAAAATCGCCCTGCACCTATCTTTTTTCTTGAGGTAAAATTGTTTGACTACCTTCGCCTGAGGACAGATGACGGCGTATGTGGGAGTCTTCTGCCCTGAAAAGGGTTCCCCGCAAGTGTTTTTTTTCTTTACCGACCTAAATGATGATGGTCTCAGATGGTCTTCACCGAGCTTGCGGGAGAGCGGAAGGCTTTTGCCCTTAAACTTTGAACAACTGATGGCGTCCCGTAATGGAACTCGAACATAGGGTCGGGCTGTTGGTGTTTACCGTAGTTAACGTATTACCTCAGGGCCCGAGGAGGAAGCCTTGAACGAGTCCCCTTGCAGCCGCGGCAGCGGGGGCAGCGCGCGCAGCCCGTGCACGGTGCGCGAGCGCGCGCCCGCCGGCCTGCAGCCGCTGTCGCCGCCGCTCAGCCCGGACAAGGGATCCAGTTAGTTACTGACATTCATTGCACCAACTAACTGTGACCCGCACTAGCGTACTTTGAGTGTGGGCGGCGTCTCAGCGTCACGTGCGCGTTGACGCTCGAAGAACGCTAGTGTGGAGTCACCTTCAATCAAAGATAGTAGATGGCCCGCAAAACATGGCTTTAAGCCTTTAAAGCCACGTTTTGCGGGCTCAAAATAAAAAAAGAAGGCTCTTTTACTCTCAGTCGCTTAGAAGGTAAACGCGCGTTCGACATTGGGCAGATACGTCAAAAATTTTTAAACTTATTTCTACTTTAATTACTTTAAGTGACCACCATAGCCGAGAAGTGAACGGGCCAAACTTCGGTCACGAGCCATCTTTGAAGTCCTGGGTTCGATTTCCGAAAAGATCCATATAGAAAACCAAATCGAACAGATCTGGGTGTTGTAATATCGTATAGGTAATGAAAAAAGAAGGGTAAATTGACTGGCAAAAGTTATTTTTAAGATGAGTTGCACCAACTTAACTTTATCAGTAAACGTATAGCTGTCAAAACCGTCACATTCTACACATTTACAATTTGAAAACCATCAACTTTACAGTTACCTTTAGAGTTAAGTTACTCTACTGAGTTTAAATATTTTACAGGTAAATCCTCAGAGAACGTAACTAGCATGATTGAGAGCAGCATCTACTGTGCGAAGGTCAAGGACCTTAGGATGAAGATCAATGATGAAATCATGGCGATGATGTTAGTATATGTTAGTTAGTTTGACGTTTTGTTTTTTTTGGCTTAGTCAAATACTACCTACTACTTAATTCAAAATAAATATAATCCAACTTCACCTAAAATGCACAAATGGTTAACAACAGTCAATAGCACGTGAAAGGAAACAGCTGCAGTCGAAATTAGATCTTGTGCGCTCGACACAAAGGCGGTTCAAAGTCCAAAGTGTGTAATCTGACGTACTTTTGTGTGTTTCTACCAATAATATGCAGAATAATATTGTCTTGAAAATGTATAGGATATTAAGAAAAAATTGTTGCGTCATCTCTCTGTGTAAAAAAACATAAGTTTATGTGTAATCTGTAATCATGATTACAGATACCTTTAGGTAAAGAAAATTGTACACAAATCATATTTAAATAACCTGAAGTTCCTAAATCACATTCAAAACTACTTACACAATACTTCATTTGTTATCGCATGACATCGTAAAAGGAGAATGTGGTAGAGGTCAATGACACTTATTGTACGTTTCTCTGGCACGAACTAAAGTGTTAGTATTTCCTCGTATTCTAGTTCGTCTCTGGAAGGTCGCGACATCCTGGGCATCGACCCCGACGACCTGGTGAAGATGTGCCGCCGCTCGACCGAGTTCTGCGCGAGATTCAACCGTATCTACATGTACCAGCTGCATAGACAGGTAGTCTTCACACCGATGGTATTGATTGATAGTAAAATACTATCAATGGTTTTGATCGATAGTACCATACTATCGATACTATCGATTGTACTGATTACTTTTTCGCGCAAAATGTAGTCGAAATCAGAATTCAGAAACATATTTTTAATTACTAAGTGGATTAGGATGGTCTTGTCTAGTATCTACTAGATTAACATACGGTTTTTTTCCCACAACTGGCTACCTCTATAGACAATGGCTGCAGATGGCTTTTTCATATTCACCGAACATGCGGGGGGGCGGAAGACTCACACCTGAAAAATTTAAACAACTGCCGGATGTCGCCCCATAGCGGGGCTCGAACCTCGGCTCGGGTCGTTTTTGTGAGAGGGTAAACCAAATTGGTCTACCCGTGGTCGAGTTTTAGCGAGACTAAAGAACCGCAATTCATGTTTGTACATAAGAAAATTTAACCTGTGTTATGAGATTTTTTTTATTAGTGTTTGTCTATGATTGTTTTATTGTTACCGTGATTGTTGCCAGATCCACGACGTCAAGCGCAACAATAGCGTGTCTCTGCCGTTTGCTCGACACACGCAGTTCCAGTCGCAGATGGTCAGGATCGTCTCGCTGCATCAGAACCTGCTGCAATCTCTGCAGGTATGTACCACCCACCTATATATGATATAGGTATAAACCTTAGTAGGGGTTTATTGTAGTGTTGCCGAATTATCGATATTTTTACTTTCGAAGGTATTAGATAGATAGATATCTAAAAATTTTTGCACAGAACGTTTAAGAAAATTGGTTTTACAGACATTTTCAAGTTTCGGTGATCTTTCAGACATCAAAAGTAAATAATATGGTAATAACCTTTTGTTGTGAGTACTACAGGCAAATAATATATTACATTTTGAAACTGCTCATAAATAATATGAAACGGCCCCTTGAAGTTTGTTCGCATTTAGGTTTGACGTCTGCAGTCACGAGTCAGTGAAAGGTAAAAGTTATTCTTCGGTTAATATTGACCATGCGATTTCGCTCGAAATTTCAAATCCCAGAAAGGATTTAAGAGAGGTAGGGCATAGCGATTTATCGCTCCAACTGGAGCAGCCCGACTGGTGAAATACCTCCACCTTACAGAAGACCGCAGCCAAATAACAATCACTTCGGTGTTGTTGTGTTCCTGCGTGTGAGTTAGGTTTCCAGAGCTCCTGGGGGGTGCTACATTAGGGGGTAAATGCAGGGGTCAAGCCTTCAAGGTAAGGGCGACCAGTCCAGTAACAGATTTATTATGCTGTACTTGTCACCCTTAAGATAGGACCTCATTACCACTTAACATCAGGTGGGATGAGGTCAACCTTGAAGTGTAATATAAAAAAAAAAAGGATTATGTTATATACCCCCTGATCGTTTTTGTTGCAGATCTTCCACAAGTCGTTCGAGCAAACGGGCTGCGTGCGCGAGAGCTCGGACATGCTGCGCTGCGTGTGCGGCGTCGCGCGAGCCGCTAGCGACGCATGCGCCGCCGTGCCCGCGCCCAGGCACTTGGCCAGCGCCAAGGACCTCTACTGTGACGTGAGCAGCTACTTGTATACAGCTCGCACATGCTGCGCCGCCGTGCCCGCGCCCAGGCACTTGGCCAGCGCCAAGGACCTCTACTGTGACGTGAGCAGCTACTTGTATACAGCTCGCACATGCTGCGCCGCCGTGCCCGCGCCCAGGCACTTGGCCAGCGCCAAGGACCTCTACTGTGACGTGAGCAGCTACTTGTATACAGCTCGCACATGCTGCGCCGCCGTGCCCGCGCCCAGGCACTTGGCCAGCGCCAAGGACCTCTACTGTGACGTGAGCAGCTACTTGTATACAGCTCGCACATGCTGCGCCGCCGTGCCCGCGCCCAGGCACTTGGCCAGCGCCAAGGACCTCTACTGTGACGTGAGCAGCTACTTGTATACAGCTCGCACATGCTGCGCCGCCGTGCCCGCGCCCAGGCACTTGGCCAGCGCCAAGGACCTCTACTGTGACGTGAGCAGCTACTTGTATACAGCTCGCACATGCTGCGCCGCCGTGCCCGCGCCCAGGCACTTGGCCAGCGCCAAGGACCTCTACTGTGACGTGAGCAGCTACTTGTATACAGCTCGCACATGCTGCGCCGCCGTGCCCGCGCCCAGGCACTTGGCCAGCGCCAAGGACCTCTACTGTGACGTGAGCAGCTACTTGTATACAGCTCGCACATGCTGCGCCGCCGTGCCCGCGCTGAGGTACCATTTTTATCGAAGATTTGCGATTAAAAATGATCACTACTAATTACTTATTTCCATTTTATCTTTTTACAGTCGGTGTTGTTATCGTGCGATCGTCTTGAAGAAACCGTCAACGAGTTTGCTGAAAAGATGTCCAGCTACATGAATAGCACTCCTAATACTGTAAGCAACCATCACCATAAACGATTTAATTTTAAAAACGACAAAGTGTTTGTAGCTAGGAACGTGATCAAAATTTGATGTGGGTAAGAAATGTGCTGAGGTGGTCAACAAGAGCTGAGGGTTTTGTACAAACTTCTTTTTGTGGTGGAAAAACAAATCAATGATTTTCGGAAGTTTCTTCCTTCTTGCTAAATTTCGTGATTTTATGTTTCCCCAGCGAAATGTAATTTGATAAAGAATTATATCTTTGGATTGCGTTGACTTAGGTACCTTGACTTTGTAGCTTTAAGGAACTGCAGACATGAGTTATTGCTGCTAATTTTAACAACTTGCTCCTTATAACAGTAATCAAATATTGAAACACCATTATGTTGTTTAGAGCACTTCTCGCTCGAAGAAGAGCAGAAGCAGTCGTGGGAAGAAATCTTTGGGCACTTGGTCCAAATCTGGTTCCAAAATAAGTAAGTAAACACTGAGTTTTAAATATTATACTATCCACAGCTTGACAGTAAAAATAGTCTCAAATATATTATTTTCATGTCAGAAGATTCTTGTGACACTTAATATATATTTATTCGAATCGCCCATTTAACTAAAACTGTTTTAACCAAACTTAACTGGAATAAACACACAAGAAGTTGCTCCAGTGGGATTCGAACATACGCCTTCTGAATCACGAGCCTTCAAAGTCAAAGTCAATCTTTTTTATTCACATAGATTACATTAGTAATACTTATGAATAGTCTTTATATAAAGCAAATGAAGCTACCTCCGGTTCGGAACCTATACCTAACTAAAGAGAAGATACCGGCAAGAAACTCAGTAGTTTTTTTTTACAAATGAAAGCTACACGTATTACTAATTTTGCCCTAAGACACACAGACTTCTTCGTTACCACTACACCAGAGGTGGCTTAAACCAGTACCTGGCTTGATTTTTAACCTACAATATTATGAAATTATTAAATAAATATCAAGACTGACCTCTGTCCCTCGGGGTGGGGCTGTTAGGTGGCCTGAGACACTCCGGTTGCGAGGTGGGCCGCTTGGGGGAGCCTGTGTAGAGTCCGCAAGGATCCGGACTCCCCCACAACTGCGCAGCGTTGGCCACCGAGGGGCTTTTAGTCGGTGCAAATGCAAACCCGACCCATTCTCTGTTGTCCACAGAGAGTGACGGTAACAAAAGGCGGAATTTTTCCTCGAGTACATACAGTTGTATATACAACATCTACTAGGACGGTAACTTTACGTTATGTTTCTTTCAGAGTCGGTGGCTGAGTCGCGCCTGTCTATGTATTCGCTGGATACGATACGGATTAATTTACACCCCAAGTCGTCTAGCTCAAAGGATAATCAGTCCAGGTTTGATGAATCTATCTAATTACAAGAAGTTTAGTGATTGTCAGCTTGATATACCTAATGTTCTTGGAAATAAAATTCAAATTCTGATGCTATAAAAGTATCGATAGTTTCCAATTAAAAGTGTCGTCCGTATTACCGCAGCACCGGCACGAGCAAGATCCGCGGCGGACTCACCGGCTCCCGCAAAGACACCGCCACCTCCACCAAGCAGCCCACGCCACGGAAGTCGCCCAGGTAACATCTGAGGACCATACTATGAGACTATCTCCATCTATTATTCTCCACCTTCAAAGCGGCCGAGCGGGTCGTATTTTGGCCACTTTTTCCCGCCATTCATTTTTATTTATCAACTTTATTGTACTCAAAGGTACAACTTACAGTGGACATTACATTCTCTACCAGACAACACAGATGTTGACCCAGAGGTCATACAAAATGTTTGTAGGGGAAAAAGGGGCAATGAGAGTCAGATGACAATGGTGGTCAGCGTTCTAGTTCCTAGACGACAGTAGCTAAACAAACGAATATTGTCCATAAAGACTCGTTACGTCACAACTCGCGGCCCCCCGATCGCCCGTCCAGTGCGCGTCCATCGTTTGCACAGGAAGGCCGTTGCGCAGTTTCGCGCTCATTTCATGTAATTTTACGTGTGCAGAAAATAAGTGGTGAGTACATCAATACATAAATTTTAAATACTTAGAGTAGATTATTGTGTGTTTTTAAGGTTATATTATTGATTTAAAAAAGATTTCTGGCATTTCAATAGCAAATTAAAATTTCATTTATTTTTTTTACACTTTTAGTACGATCGGGTAATAAGAGTCACTGCAGTGCGGGCAATGAGAGTCGACTCGAATTTGCCCGCAATCATTGAAAAATACTTATAATTACGTAATTCTCATTCATTTCTATTGCAGAAATGCCAAAAATACGTGTCAGGTCCACAAATAAGGCTCAGTGGTCATCTGAAACACTATCAAAAGCTAAAGCTCTAATGAGGGAAGGGTACAGTGTGTAGGTGGAATTGAAGTTGTTGGAGCAGATGTAGATAAAATGACGATTGAGGTATCTTGAACAATTACTTCAGGTTGGGTTAATAGAAGATACGTTTTTTATCCGGTCTGCAAAAGCCTTTTCTTCTTCTGTTGTGAATACAAGAAGTCGTCCAAGACGTGGTTCTGATGAATCATCCTTCTTTAACCGCTTTTGGAGGCTTGAAAAAGGTATATTCATTAGCAGCATTTCCCACACTGTACCCTTCCCTCATTAGAGCTTTAGCTTTTGATAGTGTTTCAGATGACCACTGAGCCTTATTTGTGGACCTGACACGTATTTTTGGCATTTCTGAAATATAAATTAATGAGAATTACTTTATAAGTATTTTTTAATGATTGCGAGAAAATTAGAGTCGACTCTCATTGCCCGCACTGCAGTGACTCTTATTACCCGATCGTACTAAAACTGTAAAAAAATTTAATGAAATTTTAATTTGCTATTGAAATGCCAGAAATCTTTTTTAAATCAATAATATAAGCTTAAAGACACACAATAATCTACTCTAAGTATTTAAATTGTATGTATTGATGTACTCACCACTTATTTTCTGCACACGTAAAATTACATGAAATGAGTGCGAAACTGCGAAACGGCGTTCCTGTGCAAACGATGAACGCGCACTGGACGGGCGATCGGGGGGCCGCGAGTTGTGACGTAACGAGTCTTTATGGACAATATTCGTTTGTTTAGCTACTGTCGTCTAGGAACTAGAACGCTGACCACCATTGTCATCTGACTCTCATTGCCCCTTTTTCCCCTACATAGTTAAATAGAATTTATATTAAGTCTCTTGAGTTTCTGGGTTCGATATCCGGTCGGGTCAATATGAAACGCTTTTCCATGTATTGTGGTATCGTCGTTGCTTATGACTTCTGTTACTCAAGTGGTTTAGCAACTTACCGCAGTATCAGAGCGGTGTTGATGATGTTATTCAATATGAGCGCCCATTTGATTAGGGCGCCTGCTGGGAAAATGTTGGCAATAGAGATAGAATTTTATATTGCATTACGTTTAACTCAGGGGGCTATTTATTAGTATTGAAGAGAGGTAGGGTATAGCATTACAGAAAACCGGAGCCAAATAACAATTACTTCAGTATTGTTTTGTACCTACGTGTGAGTAAGGTTTCCAGAGCTCTTAGGGTGTTATAGTACTAGTAGCAGGGGCCAATTCTTCAAGGTATGGGCAAAATGTCCAGTAACAGCTTTATTATGCTGTACTGTATGCTGTGCCCAGATTAGTAACATATATTGCAGATCCCGCCGGCCGCTGATGCGCGACCCGCACGAGGGCCGCGCGCGGCGGCACACACAGCGGGACGCGGAGATTCGCACCATGGTCGAGGCAGTCGAGGCGGTAACTGACATATCCATGCTTCACATGCTTGCCTGGTACTTCTGTACCTGGCGCACTCTCGGTGACACATGCTTGCCTGGTACCTCTGTACCTGGTACACGTACTAATAATTTAGATACTGCTACTGTTACTAAGCTACCGGGTATCTTACCGGTATCTTCTCAGTAGGTATAGGATCCGAACCGTAGTGGTATCACTTTACATTGTATTCAATCAATAATGATTCAATAGAGTAATTTGAAACCTAATTGTATAAAAAAATACTATGATTAAGAGGCCTTCCGTAGTCAAAAGGTAAGCGGGCCGGACTTTGGCTTCGCGCCCTCTTTGGGGTCTTAGACTCCACTAGGGTCTGGCTGGGTGCTGTGGAACAGTCTTCGCTTCTGAGTTCTGTAACAAAAGAGCTTATGCTGCTTACCACAGAAACAGGACAATGCGTGTGATGTTGTTTAATATTTATATATTTATTGACGTTCAAATCAATTTGCACTATTTTCACTAATATGTAGGTAGTAAAATGTTCAACAATCGCAAAAATGGATTCGGATCTTAAAATCATTTTTATCAATGGAAGTACCCAATCTACGTGACCGGATAGTTGGAAGAGGAGAGGTTACGAAGCATGTTTCTTATGTACCTTTAATTATTTTGAAGAGGTGTTTACTTTTGTTCCACCCAGTGTACGTCATCTCACATCAGCCGCGAGCCGTCCCCGCGCCCGCCGCGCGCCGCCGCGAACACGCCGCGCCGCCGCGCGCGCGACGCCGACCACAAGCACAAGCTGAGGACCATCAGCCCTGCCAAGGTTGGTGGGGTGTACTACGGTGACTATGGTCATTGCGACGCCCCGCGACCGGGCCGGAGCTGAGGGCCGTCAGCCCCGCCAAGGTGCGCGTGTATGTACTACGGTGACGTCACAAGGACGCAGCACTGCGTACCGCGACCGGACTAGAGCTGTAGACCATCAGCCCTGCCAATGTCGGTGGTGTATACAACTGTGACGTCAGCCCCGGCAAGGTGTGTCTGTGTGTACTACGGTGACGTCATGACGATGCCCCGCAACAGGACCGGACCTGAGGACCTGAAGACCCATCAAGGTCCGTCTGTGTGAACTACGGTGACGTTATAGCGATGCCCCGCGACCAGACCGGAGCTGAGGACCTGAGGACCCGCCATGGTGCGTGTGTATGTACTGCGGTGACGTCACGGGGACGTAGCACCATTAATTAATATGGCGTATTTGGAAGTCGATGTCGGATTAGTTCATGTTTGTAATAACAGATGTCGCTATGCCTATTCAAATCGCAATCTTCCCAATTCTGCCAATTAAATACAACGAGTGGTTTGCTCTCCCCAAAGGCCCGCCGTCACAGCCCGAAGCCGGCGCAGATGCTCAAAGCGGCGCTCAGCAGCATCCGCAGCAGCGACCCGCTCGCCACGGCTGAGAGCTCGCAGGTGCAGGTCAACCCCGTGTCGAAGGTACAATGTGCCAGGAGGGAGACGCCTAGGTGAGACGAGACCTGCTAATAACGGATGACACTAAATCACAGTTGTTTTCTATGATATCTATGATTTGTTATATTACTAGCTATGCCGGCGCTGTCATCAACGTGATCTGCAGGATTATAAATTTATGTTGCTAAAATAAAAGTAGCAAGTGAAATCCGCTCGGCATGGTGGCCGCCGCTGACCAGCTTATTCTTTGCACATCACATGATTGTCAACCCTAAATACCTGCGTGTGAGTAAGGTTTCCAGAGCTCCTTGGGGGTGCTACATCAGTAGCAGGGGTCAAGCCCTCAAGGTAAGGGCGACAAGTCCAGTAACAGATTTATTAGGCTGTACTTGTCACCCTTAAGCTAGGACCTCATTACCACTTAACATCAGGTGGGATGAGGTCAATCTTGAAGTGCAATATAAAAAATAAAAAAAACCTATTCTATTGCGGAGTTATTTTAAAAGTAGCCTAAGTTACTGTTTATTACATCAGCTACTTACTAATAAAAGTCCTGTACTAAGTAGCTAAAGTACTTGTGTTAAAAAAATCAGAATCAACGGCACCATTACAACCCCCAGACCAGAAAGAATATAGAAAAGTTCATTTTCCTTAATGACCTGACCGGGAATCGAACCATTGGTGCGACGCCAAAGTCCGGCCCTCGAGCTTCTCGGCTCCGGAGTTCGTCTATAAGGGATATTATAGTAAGTTTTCCTTTAACCCTCAGGAACGAGCCTGAGAGTCACAGGAGTGCGCACGCCGACTCACCTAGACCGTCACCCCGACCGCAGGTGGAAATAAGGGCGGATAGGGAGAGGTTGGAGAGAGAAAGAGCAGAGATGGAAAGGGCGGAGAGAGAGAGCAAGGTTAGTAGCTGATGTAAGGTTTCGTAGGCAGCGAGAAAGCCTGTGTGGTGTCGCCGTGCTCGTCTGTCTACTCGCTAGTTATACCACAAAAATATTTAAGTTAGCAACGTCTCTCCTACTAATATGTATTCTATGTTTGATGGTATTTTAAACATATTGTTTCAATGAAAAACGGTCAAAACTGAATATAAAATATGTACATAAATCAAAAGGACTGACGAGTATTAATATAAGCAACGAAGAAAATTTCTCCTAAAATAACTTTATTTTCTGTTTTAAGTCTATTAGGGGTTGAAATGTTTACGTCTATGATCAGAAGTTTAGCTGGTTGGCTGTATAGTCGGTATCATTGGTTTGTATGCCATAAGTATCTTGTCACACTTAGTCAGATAGACAACTTTATATGACAAGGTACAGAGTTCTTAACAAACTAAGAAGCTGACTGTACATTCATTTATTTATGACAAATAAATAAATGAATGTTCAGGACCAGACGTTTTATTTGTATAGAAAAATAAATAATATCTTTAAATTGAACAAAAACAATGGTTTATAACGAAAATAATTTATTAAAAACTGGTACAGTTAAGCATATAAAATATAATTCTAGCATTTTATTTCGTACGAATGCAAGTACATATTTTTTATAATTACTGAATAAATAGTTATCCCAAAGCTGGCCATGCCTTTCCATCGCTTAGCGATGTCAAAATATTTACAACAATTTAAATGTCTTTATGATTTATACTTCCAAGTTATTTTAATCTCTTAAAATACTGTCATAGTTTTGCCTTACACAGTTTAGCTTAAAGTATTTGTTGGGCTCTTTACATTGATCTTCAAATAATAGACTGATAGTCTCACACACAATGGCGATATAAAATTGGTGAACGAGAAATATTAATGATATTTTATTATTTGATTTATACAATTTTTTTCAGCTCTAGCGAACGAATGTGACCTTTTTTAAATATCAAAATTATTGCCACAGTTATTACATCTCAAAGTTGTAGGTTTAACAAAGATATCTAACTAAAAGAAAAAATTTTTATATAATATAACGATATTTTAACCAATTTCTGTTGTTTTAAGTATAATCTACGTAGGTATATGTTTAAAATGACGAATATATGAAATGGCCAAAATGCTTTGTATGAATTTACCCTATTGCATTGTTTTGATAATATGTCTCCTAGCATTTGAGAATTAAAGTGTGTGTGTGTGTTTTTAATTTATTTTATTAACATCTTCGGTTTCTATCTGTTAATGATAGATCAATGGCTTAAAGTCTTAATAAAAAATAGGCCTGATTTGTAATTGAAATATTCAATTTCGTCCATTCTCACATGTTTGGAAGTCTACAAGTATGATGTTAAATTTGTTTATCTTGTGTCATATGATTCATATTTCATGAATTTATTACGAATCACAAAGTGTTCCATGTGTCACTGAATCCTTCTCTTGTAAAATTAATTACAATGCCATTACTTTATGTTACAAAGTCATGGTTGTATTTTTATTTAAATCGTTCCTTCTTTTATTTAAATAGTAGTTATATGTAAAATCACGTGATTAGTATATAAGTATAGTATGCTATATAATATGTAGTATTTAAAACATTTTGCCGTAATAGTGTACTGTACTAAAACATTTAAGACTACCAATAAATAATTTAAAATCTTACATTCTTAGCTGACTTCATTGTCAAATGACAATTAAATTTATGTGTACAGGTCAACTAACGAAAGCTGTTCTCCTACGCATTGATACGCTGGTAGTGAAATGAACTTGCAGTTAGATGTGACGATGCATAGGCATCATGAAAGTCTTTCTACAGATATGTGCGTTGTAGTATAGGTAGACGGTCCTGTTATGCAGTAATATGGTTTTGTTGCATTTACCTTAGGTCTAGAGTAGATGATTTTTTTAATAAAATGGCACAGACTAGGTAGTCTGTGCGTTGCCCATATCCAAGGCTTTAAAATTATAGACACAGGAAAATTGGTCGCATACAACTTGCAGGTAGCTCACTTGGAAGGTAGTGGTTCAAGTCTTGCATTGTGAATGGAGAAATCTTTCGTGCTTTATAAATTAGACCCTGTCTCTTTTCTTCTAAAGTGGTTTATTGGCTGACTAAAAAGTAACTGCAGCAGAAGAATAGAAAATAGGACTTCAACACTGGACAAAAGCTTTTGTTAACTGACCTGCATATACTGTGGTCAGCACATCAGGGCAAACACTTGCTGTGCGATTTTAGTTCTTATACCCTAAACATAAAGGCTTTTTTAGTCTGATGTGCATTTAAAATAAAACGAACGGTTTAAATAGCGTCTGGTAATGTAAGTGCACTTGGTACTACGTCTTAGGTTTGTACGGGTGGATGTTTGTGAACTGTGTGGCGCGTCTGTCGGCTCCTAGGCACACTTGCCGCACAGGGGCTTGTTGTCCATCACGGAGAACGTGGAGTCTGTGACGGGGTTGAAGCATTTCTGAAAAAAAAAAGATTTATTTAGGTAGGTACTTTTAAAATTAGTGTGGTTTTGTATAACGTTGATTTGAAAGGACGTTTTGGACGTGAGTTTTAGTATAGTACGTTTGTATCTTATGCGTGTTTTTTGAGAACTGGTGTCGCATAGCATAAGACATATTTTTTTTTATCTTTTAGTTGTACATTGCATAATATAACTTGACGTTGAGCGCTATTCATGACATCAACATGATGCGCAACCGGCGTTAAATGTTATGTGACGTTGTCTTACATTGCAAGTGAAGCAGTCGCGGTGCCACTTGGCGTCGAGCGCTATGATGGCCTTGTCCACAATGGGCTTGGCGCAGCCGTTGCACCGCGCCGCGAACTTGTCGGCGTAGCACGATGAGCAGAACGGCCGCCCGGCCTGGAAATAACATATACACATGTACCAGCTGACCCGGCGAACTTTGTTCCGCCTTAGAGGCAATAAAAGTATCCTATGTCCTTCTCCTGATTCTGAATTGCCTCCCTACCAATTTTCAGCTAAATCTGTTCAGCCGTTTTCGAGTTATAAATAGCGTAACTAACACGAGTTTCATTTAACTGTAAGATTGTGAACATCGTTAGATTACAATCTATCTAGTGAGATTGTAAACTGTCGAAAGATTGCGAACCGTAAGATATGATTGCAATTTGATGCATTTCTTTTCGTTATAAGTATTATAATCTATCGAAGTGAAACTGTTAAATTACGATCTGTCCCACGTCATTAAATGAAAAAGAGATTTAATAAATAAATACTTGACGAATTTTCTAAGTGTTTTTCAAGCATTTCTTTATTATTTAGTTGGTAATCGAAAATCCTGACAAATGTTGAGAAAAATTTAGTCACGAAATATTTATCATCAAACACAAATTAAAATTGGTAAATTAAAAGAAACTCTTTTCAAAAATAACTAGGTATTTTGTCTTCAAACACTAACTAAAATTTATTTATTTATTTTTATTTATTTAAAAACTTTATTGCACAAATAAGTACAACAGGTGGACTTAATGCTAGGGGCATTCTCTACCAGTCAACCCTTGGGTCATGCAGATAGTTTGTATATGGGTGCGGTAACATGGGAGAAAAAAAAAAAGAAATCATTTTGAACAACAATAAATTAAGCATTAAAAATAACATTACGGTATCTTTTAAATATACGATAATAATACACATACTATATAAATTAATTAGAATATAATATATAAAATATGAAGGTATACTTAGATTTACATAATATTAATAATTTATATATAAAAACAAATATCTACATAACTATAAATTCAGCAGATAAATAAATTGGTTCAGCAATTGACAAATTCATGACTATCATTACCTACTTGTTAGCGAGAGAGAAGAAGTATTCACGAACTTTATTTTTAAAAATTCCCTTAGTCAGGGATTAAAATTAAAAATCAATAAAGGCTCTTTTTTTAAAAACGGTATTTTTTTCCTTAAACTATTAAAATTGGAAAATTATAAAAATCTCTAATTAATATTAAGATGAAATAACAAACAAATATGGCGAATGCCGGGCGGCGAGGGGCACATAATGTTTAACCAATCAGCGCGCGAGATGCATTCCGTTCTACGTCGGTTCACAATTTGGCCGATTCCCATCGATAGATTGTAATATACCGAAAAAGAATACGTTAAATTGTTATCATAATGTTACGGTTTACAATCTATCGACAGTTTACAATCTCGCGAGATAGATTATAATCTAACGATTTTTATAATCTTACGGTGACAGATATAGATTTATTAAAATATTGATTTGGTAAACACTTGCAGTTTAATATTTGAGGCGTATGACAAAGGGCGATGCAACGTTTTTTTTATACAAGGACCGTATATTGGATCCTCCCAGCAAGAGAGGAACCCACATCGCGATGACAACGGATTTGATACCGTAATATCCTATCCGTTAGCATGTGCAAAATGTGTACGTGCTTTTGTTTGTACCATAATATTAAGAAACAAATACATGACCGAAAAAGGAACAATTAAAATAATATGTATTTTAAAAAACTCCAGTTATATCAAAACTAAAGGCAGATAGGTAAAATGGTATCCGCTAAGTATTCAGCAAACCGACGTCAGATATTATGTTTTAGTATGTATTGATTATTTTATTTTTAGATAGGTAATATGCGATTACATATATGTAAATTGGATTAAAAAATGTAAATAATAAACACAATTGTACACGTCTTTTATGGTTTATGAATTAAATGACACTGTGCTGCTTAAATCATATTTATACTAGAAACGTTTAAGCTTCGATTTTAGGATCCATAGATGTTTGATACTCTTCATGCAAAAGTGTCGACTTGTAGGTAGGTACACTATTTAATGGATCTGGAGGAAATTTGGCAGCTTAACAAAGTAAAATTGATACTTAATATTCCGAAATTAAGTAAGTCGCGGGCAGATGTTAAGAAATGGGTAAATATGAGAAACTAGCTGTGCCCGCGACTTCGTTCTCGTGGACTATATACTTTCATGTATGCCTAGCATGCGCCACGCGACTAAATTTTATCGCGCTCTTAACCAACGTCAAAATCGATTGAAGTCAGTGCGTCAGCTGCTGATTGGCTGAAACTACGAGTGCGGAGTGCTATTAGCTAATCAACAGTACCAAAACTTTTGAGCATGCTAGGCCTAATGGTCGGTTTTCGCATTTATAATATTAGTATGGGTAGAAGTACCTGCTCCATGAAACCGCCACCGCCGAGCTCCTTCTTGCAGCCGCCGCACACGAAGTGGTTGGCGTGCCAAGACACGCCCAGGGCTTGGATCACGCGCTGGAACCGAAACAACACAATATTATTAGTAAAAGTAGGCTTTAAGAGAGGTAAGGCATAGCGATTGATCGCTCGAACTGGAGTAGCCCGACTGGTGAAATTTCTCCACCTTACAGAAGACCGTAGCCAAATAACAATCCACTTCTGTGTTGTTGTGTTTCTGCGTGTGAGTAAGGTTTCCAGAGCTCCTTCGGGGTGCTTCATTAGGCAGGCAGGTCGGGTCAATATGGTAAACAAACTTTTCTATAATGTCTCGGGTCTGGGTTTTGTGGTACCGTCGTTGTTTCTGATTTCTGCAACACAAGTGCTTGAGCAACTTACCACAAAATCAGAGCAATGCATGTGATGTTGTCTAATATTCCAGCTTCAACAGTGATGATTTTAGGTTCCTATACGGACATAAAAATACTTTCAAATGCGTATTATATACGAATGTACGTATAATAAAATGTAGGATCCTCTTATTATAAAAATTATTCGTTAAAATTAATCTAATTCGTTTGTTTCCATTGCCTAATCAGCCGAAATGTTTCCATTGCCTAATCAGCCGAAATTACTGGTCAGAGTTAGAAAAAACTGTCACTGCTTGGGAAAAGACGGGGGCAGCAACACACTAGGCTGAGGACGTGTGACGTTCCTAACCTCGGAGGGAGGTTCTTATAAAGAGATGAAGAGTAAGGTCACAACGCCGAAAATTCTTCAAAAAAAAAACTATAAAACAAATCGACAAGAAGTCAGACAAACGTATGGCCTATTATCTTAAGACAGATTGCCATGGAGCGGAAAAAAGAACAAAAAAAAATGATTGGGAAAATACAATATTACCGGGTTACATAGGTTATTAAAACTAAATAAAAAGTTGAAACTCAAATTCTTCGCTTCAAGTACTTTGTATGAGATGATGTTAATAGGTTTTTTACTGTTAGTCTAAGATCCCGCCATACAACGACCTTCACCGAGATGCTTATTTGATGAGACGTATTTTTTATGTTATTAAATATGCCAATAAATATATCCTATATCGAGGGTTCCCTGGTCAAACCCGATAAGTGACAAAAATTGAGAATTTAAGTTATAAATGCAGTTAAGATGCACTTTTTTTGCTCTTTCTAATGGTATATTCCAATAAGTCGAGTTTCAATTTATCACAAAGATACGCTTCACTAAGAACCCAATAAGTGCTACTTTTTTCTTTTTGACCAATACATAAACAATATAAGTATATTTAAAGGAAACTTTTTTAAATTTAATTTGATGAAAAACCCAATAATGTATATTTATTGGGTTTTAAGACAAATATATTTTAGGAAATTAAACTAAGTGACTTAAAGTAAGACAAGTTATTTGCACTTATTGGGTTTTCATACCAGGGAAATTCTGAATTAACGAGGTTTTACTTAAAACTAAAATCCATCAACACATTTTGTTGGGTTTTACTATTATAATATTAAGTATGCAAACAAATTTTATCATTAAGCTAAAACCCATTAACTACTACTTATAGTGTTTTACTTCAAGCAAATATTAGAAATGACATATGAAAAGCATACTTATCGGATACTCGCACGAGCAGATATCAACATTTTATTTGGGGAAGAACCCAATAAGTAGATATGACAGTAGATATAACATTAGACAGATGGCAACAGGATCGCGAGCGTCGACCTTCGTTTGATTGCATTGCACGTAATTTTGACAAAATAATTATACTTTTAGTTTATTGAAACGTAATAGCATCATCTAGACTCCGGAATAGGGAACTTATTGGGTTTTACATAGAAATATTTTTAATGGAAGGATAGTTATTAGGTTTCACGTCTTACTTTTTATTTTTCTTTTACGTACTTATAATTACAAGGTTTTGAAATAATTTTACACTTTTTACGTATGGATAAGAGGATGCTATTTCCGGTTTTCCTACCCTACGCTTAGTGTTCCCTTAGAAAATAAAAATAGCAACATTTATGTGCAGATTCATATCAATGGTACTATTGTTTGCATAGTTCAAATTTAAATCTAATATTTTTTTGCAATTTTTTTATTTATTCAGCAAGATCAGAGGGTTATTTTTCTCACGTGCCATGACCCTGTGCTTTTTGGGGGCGTGATCTATTACAAAGCTCTAAATACGTTTTTAATCGGAGTTTGGTAAATTTTACTGTACCTATGTTCGTTGAATATTGTTCTGCTTTCTCCTCGCAAGATTATCTTTGGAGCAAATACAAATTACTCGTGAGAACTTGATAAGTCACAAAAAGATATTGCCACGCAGATGAATAGTATCGTCAAGCATATTTTTTTTGGTGACAAAACACATGTAATTTTTTAAATCATGTTATATGTATACATATAATATGATGTTTATTGGTAACTTAACCTTTGTTTCCAAGATTCAGATGTCAATATTTTTTTATATAAAAACGTGGTATATTGTCTCCTTCCAACCTAATGGTAAGCAAGAGAGGAACCCACATCACGATGACAACGGATTTGATTTCATAATATCCTATCCGTTAGCATCGCCATACTGGCCTGCATGATGCTTCTTCACGCACTTTTTGAAAGAATTCATAAGACGGAGGAAACACATGAGCCGGCAACGAGGCCCATTTTTTAATGGTACGTCGTCATTAGAGTTATCAAACTTTTTGGTTCGTGATGGAATATTTTCCATGGTGAAGCGATAACATCGTTGGCCGGCTCTTGTTTTGTAAAGGAAAAGAGAAAACAGTTCCTCGGAACACTCACCGAGATAAAAACGATAAAAGACAGTCAATAAACCAATGTCTCTACGAAGTTGAAGAGGATCAAGGTTCTCAGTAACCTCTTGAAGTAGAATCACTTTGCATTATATACAATGACGATTCGAAAGTGTTATTATATGTAACCTACTTGAATAAACAAATATTGAATTTGAATTTGAATTGAATTGATAATGCGCACAACCCTTTGCTGTAACCAATTAAGACCATCCATAAGGTATTTGGCGGAACCATCCCAGAGATACAAGCAGTAGTCCAGACAGGACTTGACTTGAGTCTTGTATAGAAGACAAAGCCGGTCCGGCGGGAGAAAACAACGCACTCTATTCTGTTTTTTGGATGCTAATGAGATGAAACTCTCGATGTACTGATCTTGATTAAGGTTGCAGCGGATATTTATGCCAAGCATGCTTACTTACTTATTAGGCTGTTACGCAGGCAAAGGGCAGTACCCTGATGAATGGGGAGCAGAAGGAAATGGGATGTTTTTGTCAAAAATGCGCACTCTTGGGTTTTCTCGGCATTGAACTGGACCTGGTTATTTGAACCCCATTGGCTCATGAGGCTCAACACCCAATCCAGTTCAACGACAAAATTCTCCCGTACCTCCTCCATTACTGCGTTGCCAGGGCCAACCAAGGTTTCTTCCATTGACCGTACTGTAATCAGCATAGCAATTTATGTTTCCAAGCAGTAGCATATCATTTATATGAAGAAGGAAGAGGGCGGGCGATAAATACGCATAAACTGCAATACGCATCCGTCAGACACGATGTGAATTCTACGTCACGCAGAAAGCCGAAAATCCAGTCACAAAGCCGTAAGTTTGGAAAAAAGAGCTTTGTGCCAGACCCTTGCCTTTGGTAGTCCATATGCCGTAAGCTTGGAAAAAAGAGCTTTGTGCCAGACCCGATCAAATGCCTCGGCAATTGTCTCCCCCCTGAGATGCGTCATATACGCTAGAAGATCAATAAGGCGGTAGTTTGATGGGTCTAATTGGTCGAAAACTATGTACACGAAACAAATCATTCCCGAAGAAAATCATTAAATAAAAATTATCCTCAAAATTTAAAAAATAGTATAACAGTAAGTAATAACCTAATGCAAACATAATTAGAATTGTTTTTTGCTTGGAATTAATAAAAACTTAAGTGATTAAATTGTTTTTTTTCTCTCAGGTAAAACCCAATAAGTCGGCACCCTTTACCAAAAAAAAATTTTTTACAGCAAAACTGAAAGCATTAGAAGTAAAACAAATATGAAAACTAAATCTTTATGAAATATCATTACTAATAAAACCCAAAATTGTGGATATTTACTTATTAAAATGCACTTTTACTGTTTACAAACCTTTAACATCGATTATCTCAGAAGTATGTTTTTGGCACTTATCGGGTTTGACCAGGGAACCCTCGATATGGGTTGCCTAACAAATTTCAGTCCAGAGTATTTTTAATTAATAATTAAAAATATTTTTTTTTAAACATTGCACCGGTGTGATTATTAAATAAATTTGATACCAATCGAAAGTTTGAAGCCCATAGAATATGCAAACGTTAGGTTGCCTATTTTTATCCGGTCACAACCACGGGTTGCCAGGTGTAAACAGGTAAATCCATACTAGCATTTTGCAACGTTCTGATTATTGAATCAATTTTAGATAAAATGAAAGATTATTTCATAAGGAACACGGTGGTATAGGGTTGCCTGCGAAAAATCAGTCCCGAATTACGGTTGTCGAATTTTAAATAATAAAATATCGCTGCGAGTGAATGTGTGTGAGAGAGAGGTCCCAGACCAACCATCCCATGCGGTAGAAAAGGACGCAGCGTAGCAGCTGCTTAAAGTCCGCCCATTTAAAGAAGGAGAGTGCGCATGCTATTTGTGCTTGGAAATGAAAAGGATAGCGATAGACTCGTATATGCTATACATTATTTTGGAGTAGATTGTCGCTATAGATACAAGTGAAAAAACGTGCTGCTATTGGAAAAAATGGCCAAAAAGTGTTTTTTGTGTGATTCGGATGACGGAATAATTGATTTTGATGATGAAACTTTTGAAAACTGTGCATTAAAGTTAGCTTTTCGTAAGAAAAAAAATTTTAAATACAGTTTTATTGAGCTACCCAGTGCGTCACTCCAATTTGTAGGTAATCATACCACGTGCTACAAAAAAGTGACTGTTTTGAATAAAAAATATAACGAAGAATTTCTTAAATTTATCGCTGAATATACAGTAAGTATATAATAATTGAATCTTTAAAATTATCTAAGCTAATACATTTTCTATATTTTTGTCATGTTGAAGTAATTGGTAGTAAAACTCACTTATGGTTTTGTTAATTTTCGACACACATATTTTTTTTGTAATTTACTTAAAAAACGGTAGTTGAAAATTGAACATGAAAATGTTTTGATTTCCTTTTTTTTTTTTTTTTTTGAATAATTAAATGAGGACGTTTTCAATCAACTATTCTTATCAAAAATATACGAGTATGTATATGTATAGCATATACGAGTCTATCGCTATCCTTTTCATTTCCAAGCACAAATAGCATGCGCACTCTCCTTCTTTAAATGGGCGGACTTTAAGCAGCTGCTACGCTGCGTCCTTTTCTACCGCATGGGATGGTTGGTCTGGGACCTCTCTCTCACACACATTCACTCGCAGCGATATTTTATTATTTAAAATTCGACAACCGTAATTCGGAACTGATTTTTCGCAGGCAACCCTATACCACCGTGTTCCTTATGAAATAATCTTTCATTTTATCTAAAATTGATTCAATAATCAGAACGTTGCAAAATGCTAGTATGGATTTACCTGTTTACACCTGGCAACCCGTGGTTGTGACCGGATAAAAATAGGCAACCTAACGTTTGCATATTCTATGGGCTTCAAACTTTCGATTGGTATCAAATTTATTTAATAATCACACCGGTGCAATGTTTAAAAAAAAAATTTTTTTTAATTATTAATTAAAAATACTCTGGACTGAAATTTGTTAGGCAACCCATATAGGATATATTTATTGGCATATTTAATAACATAAAAAATACGTCTCATCAAATAAGCATCTCGGTGAAGGTCGTTGTATAGCGGGATCCTATACTATGTAGGAATAAAAAGTAGTATAGAAGTTCTGCGAAACGCGTTCCGAAGTTGCGGAAACGCAGCGGATTATGCGCCTACGCAGGGAATTCCGACAATGACCGATGGGTTTCGTACAAGCACGTTAGACTACATATTTGGTACTTTGTACCATCCTTATGTCGCGGTCATAAGAGCTAATATTGAACAGTTGCAGTTGTTTACCATAATGTGCTGTTGACCGTATATAACTAAATAAATAAAAAACTTCTTTGCGAGTCTTTACATATTTTTATTGCCATTGTTCATTAGCTCGCAATGGATTTCATGCCATTAGCGCAGTGGGCGTAAATACTCAGTACCGCTATCTTCGATTATCTGTTACAAGGACCCATATATGGGCATGCACCCATTAGTCAAATTAAAAAACGTTTGCGGCTATGATAAAATATAATGATGGGTTTTAGAGAAGGATTATTTTAAGACGTGCGCTTGAGCTACTTGCTTTTGGATCAGGTCAATGTATATGATGATGTCTGGTGTTAATTTAATACAAGCAGCCCGCTCTGGCTTCACAGGGGACCGAGAGAGATTAATTTCTAAAGATTTTCGTACAAACCTTATGATAATGCGAAACTTAAAATAAGAAATGTTTCTCAATTGGTGCAAGCATTTTGAAGTTATGCGCGTATTCGCATCTCAGATATTAATTTGTATTTTAACCCTATTGCTCTAACCACTACGCCACAGAGACAATTTAGGTAAGTATCAAAATTAAAAACGTACTCAGTCCTAAATAAGTAGGTATACTTTAAGTAAATAAATATTGGACAACATCACATACATTGCTCTGATTATGTGGTGAGTAGCTGAATAAATCCGATACAAAGACGGTACCACAACACATCCAGACCCGAGACAATTTAGAAAAGTTAGTTTCCCATATTATCCCGACTGGCTTTGGGATCAAATTGATGTCATTGTAATCTGTCATTTTTTTTTCATTGGCTTGCCCAATTCGTGAATAAGAGCACATTTTTTTACAATGTCTACACCCGAAGAATTAGTATGCTTATTAAAACAAACATGAATCAACCTGTCCCATTGTAAGCAATGCCCAGACTAAAATATAGACGTTCTTAAACTTTGCCACAGTATGTTAAACAGTAAGTTTTGTGCACTTTTGCATCAAATACTTAAAAATAAACAGTAGATACATTGTTTCGTCGCATCGAAATAAATCAATAGAGAATTTCTAGTTGGGACTTTTTTTTTTTATATTGCACTTCAAGATTGACCTCATACCACCTGATGTTAAGTGGTAATGAGGTCCTAGCTTAAGGGTGACAAGTACAGCATAATAAATCTGTTACTGGTCTTGTCGCCCTTACCTTGAAGGCTTGACCCCTGATACTAATGTAGCACCCCCCAGGAGCTCTGGAAACCTTACTCACACGCAGGAACACAACAACACAGAAGGGATTGTTATTTGGCTGCGGTCTTCTGTAAGGTGGAGGTGTTTCCCCAGTCGGGCTGCTCCAGTTCGACTTTATTTAGTGATTACCTAACGCAGTTATATTTAATGTATTAAATACATTTATGTCGTCATATGAAAGCTTCAATAATCTACTGGTTTCAACCGGTTCAGAAACTGTTCAGAAGTATTTGGTCACTTTGTCTGTTCCAATACATCAGACGGCGACTGTACCTAGTGTTGTTTATTCTAATTTCCGCATCATCTCACTCGAACACCAGTTACTGGTCACGCTCGCCATCTTTGCTCGCAAGATGTTTTTCTCAAAACGGGGCTGATGTCATCTCTCGAACAATGGCGGCCATTCAGGCGATCGTCTTATTCGCGGTGTGCGATGAAGGGTGATCGTTTACTTCGAACACGTTGCGGGGTAAAGATGCGGTGATTTCGTAGGAAGTCGGATCCTACGAAATCAGTACTATGACCTACATATGTGAAAAGTGGACGGCCCGGTTAACGGGCCATTTCTGAAGTCCCGGGTTCTATGCCCGGTTGGGTCAATATAGGGAACGAACTATTATGTATTGTCTCGGGTCTGGGTGTTGTGGTATAGTCGTAGTTTCTGATTTCTGTAACACAACTCTGATTCTGTAGTACGCTTAATACTTACCACAGAATCAGGTGTGATGTTGTCCAATATTTATTTATTATTATTTATTTATTTATACGGGCCTGTCTGAAAACCAGCACTGAGCCCAGCATTATGCTGAGTCTGGTACCAATTGCCTTTAGTTCACAAAAATATGTATCTTAATGTTAGTTTTAAATGTTTTTATTCTTTTTGCGTTTATAAAATGTAAGTTATTTTTACTTTTTTTAATGTATGTTTTAGTTATTTAGTTGGCAATAAAAAGTTTATTTTATTATATATCTAAGTGTAGGTAATCGAATACGCTTATACGACATTAACTATAAACACATTATTTTGGAGTGCCTAGAGTTTTTATCTAGATGTACGATATTATCCTGTCCAAGTAATACCTACGGCAATTACCACCTAGTATTCTAGAGTCATTGCAGCAATAAAGCGATTGCGAGACCAATGTAAACAGTCGGTCTGTTTGTTCATACGTAGCTGCACCTAATTAACGTTGTGAGCTGTAATAGGTGTGGTGACAACTTTTATAATTCTATTTTACAATTTAAGTTTTTACCTAAACGCCCTTTTGTTTGATCTTAAATAATTGGAACACGATCTATTTTGGTTTTATTTGAATAGTCATTGTCGCTGCGTAACTTTGTTCACAAAATTAGTAGCTTTTATGTAGGGTGCCCTCACACTTCACATTTTTATACGCCGTACTAGCGAACTTTAAATATTAGAAACAGAAAATTTTTAATATGTAGTAAGATAAGTATGTAGTTCTAAACATATTCGGCAGAGGGCACTTACCGGAAGGCTAACGGTTGATACAGCAGAAAAATTTCATCGCCTATGATAACTTGCAGTTAGCTCAGTTGGTAAGAGCAGCACGCGCGATACGTGAAGGTCGTGGGTTCAATTCCCGCACCGCAAGGGGAGATAATTTTTTTCTGTTTCTAACACTAGCGTTTGTCCAGCGCAGGCGTTCATCGAACGCCTATGTTGGACAAACGCTAGTGTGAAAACGCTCTTACTCTGCTTTCTATTAAATCCTTAGCCACATTCTAATACTGTACAAAACAAGCCTTAAAAATCGAGTAATTTATTTATTTATTTATAAACTTAATTGTACAAAAATGTACAACAGGTGGACTTAATGCTAGAGGCATTCTCTACCAGTCTACCCTATGGTCATGTAGAGAGTTTGTATATGGGTGCGGTAAACATATTTAACAAGTAATCATACGCCTAAAATGATCGGTCATTTTAGGCGTATATTGACTTCAAAGCTAAAATCAACCCAAGCAGCCAGTTGGCTTTCAAATGAAAAACTAAATCGATATCGGCCTATGCGTTTAAGAGCTAAAACAGACAGATACACATACAGTCAACGACGTCAACATTTAAACACCCTTAATTTTGCGTTGTTAAAAACATAACCATCCTACACGATAAGTCGGTTATTACTAAAAAGCCCCCAATTTATATTGCACACGGAGTTGACAAGCGCCGTTTCCCTCCCTTATAAGGATGTCTTCCGCACATGCTCCCGCGCACGCGTGCGTCACCAGTAAGCGCCCACGGCGCACGCACTATGAATAATGCCTTAAATCGGTGGCAATGCTTGTATTAGGGTTCCGTGTCGAAATAATGAAGCCCTGTCTACGTTTCCCTGGGGACGCAGTAATTTCCTAAATAGGTTTTATAAGACATGAAAAGGTTGACTGGTAGAGAATGACCCTTGCATTAAGTCCACCTGTTGTACTTTTTTGTGTAATAATGTTTTTAAATAAATAAAAAGTCCATAAAAATAGCAAAAGTGTCCTATGGCACTCAATCAAGGATGGTCCATAAAAATAGCAAAAGTGTCCTATGGCACTCAATCAAGGATGGTCCATAAAAATAGCAAAAGTGTCCTATGGCACTCAATCAAAGATGGTCCATAAAAATAGCAAAAGTGTCCTATGGCACTCAATCAAGGATGGTCCATAAAAATAGCAAAAGTGTCCTATGGCACTCAATCAAAGATGGTCCATAAAAATAGCAAAAGTGTCCTATGGCACTCAATCAAGGATGGTCCATAAAAATAGCAAAAGTGTCCTATGGCACTCAATCAAGGATGGTCCATAAAAATAGCAAAAGTGCCCTATGGCACTCAATCAAGGATGGTCCATAAAAATAGGAAAAGTGTCCTATGGCACTCAATGAGGATTGATAAGACATGTTCTTGGGACTATTCCCAAGAACGTGTCTTATCAATTCTCATTGATATTGCAGTCAACAAGCCAGTGCCAGGCAACTGGGGTAAGATCAGTTGAAAATAACACCCTAATGTCGTTAGCAAAAGACGTAATATCGAACTGCATCTGTTTACCTTGACATTATTATTTACCGTACTTTTATTAACGACTAGCTGTGCCCGCGACTTCGTTCGCGTGGACTACATCCTTTCATGGTCGGTTTTACCCCTATCTCCCCTATTCGAAACAAAAAGTAGTCTATATTTTAATAGTGCTATATTTGTGCCAACTTTCATATCTCTAACTTAAAAAATAAACATTTTCCCATATAAACTTTCATGTGGCATTACCCCCCCCCCCCCCCCCCTTACTTTCTAACAAAAAGTAGCCTATGTCCGTTCTTGAGGTTCAACGTATACTTATGCCAAATTTCATAAAAATCAGTTGAGAGGTTTAAGCGGGAAAGTGTAACAGACAGACAGACAGAGTTACTTTCGCATTTATAATATTAGTAGGGATTAAAATAGTATAGATCAATAGTAATGATAGTTTCGGAGCAATTAACAGATAATTTACAAAATTAATGTGCCTCTACAAGTTACTAATGCGGACCGTGTCTTCTTCCTTCCAGTATGGCGATAACGGATAGGATATTACGGTATCAAATCCGTTGTCATCGCGATGTGGGTTCTTTTCTTACTTATCAGGATGGGAGGAGCCAATATACTGTGTTTTATAAAAAAAAACTTAACGCTAGCAGCATTCTCTACCATTTTTAAGAGAGGTAGGGCATAGCGATTTATCGCTCGAACTGGAGCAGCCCGACTGGTGAAATACCTCCACCTTAAAGAAGACCGGAGCCAAATAACAATCACTTCTGTGTTGTTGTGTTCCTGCGTGTCAGTAAGGTTTCTAGAGCTCCTGGGGGGTGCTACATTAGTAGCAGGGGTCAAGCCTTCAAGGTAAGGGCGACGAGTCCAGTAATAGATTTATTATGCTGTACTTGTCACCCTTAAGCTAGGACCTCATTACCACTTAACATCAGGTGGGATGAGGTCAATCTTGAAGTGCAATATATAAAAAAAACATGTTCTCTCATTATGTACGGCCGTACCCATTTCTCGCCATCTACTATTTCCTCTACCTTAAGGTTGTCTGGAAGAGATCGCTTTCTAGCGATAAGACCGCCTAAATTGTACTAAAATTTTTCTGTAAAACCTATTTCTGTAAAGACTTTGTGCAATAAAGTATATCTATCTATCTATGTATGTACTGAACCAAAGGAAGTCTGGTACAATTCGTAAATAAACTCTTTTGCTTACATTTCAATAAATTTGGTCATACGAATTATCGATCTGTGAATCACGGGCGCACTGTGCTTGGTGTCGGACCTCCCACGTTGACATTAATGTTTTTATTATCAATGAGGTGGCAAAAACAGCACACGTGACATTTATGGTAAGTAACACTTGCCATTGTAGATCGATTACCGAAAATATCTTCGTACTGTCCTATAATAATAATAAGATACACCCACCTTTCTAAAGGTCGGAGAAATATAAATTCTTTGAATAAAAATAATAATAATTTATTTATTTGCTTAAAACATGGTACAGTAAGGATCTTACAAGTAAAATTGTTTCACACATTTTACCAGAATCTGGCATGCAAACTTAATTTGTAGGTACAATATTTAAATACACATGCATTTATAAATGGAATGAAATTATCAATGATATAAACATTTTTGGGAGAATTCTAAATATTATCTAACAGAGTAGAAGGAGTTTTGTACTAACCAGGCCTTTAGTTTTCTTTTAAATGGCTCAATAGGTAGACACTTAATATCATCAATTAAAGTGTTGTATATTTTTATACTGATATACCTACTGATATATTAAACGAGATATCCTATTAATATTATAGTAGCGATCGTTAGGGAGAAAGTATGGATGTCTTGATGTGTGTTTGTTACTGTTCCTCCAAAAAACTACTCAATACTCAATCATTTATTGCTGCTATAATGTAGATACAGTACAGATGGTATTCTTATCCCTACTAATATTATAAATGCGAAAGTAACTCTGTCTGTCTGTCTGTCTGTCTGTCTGTGTGTCTGTTACGCTTTCCTGCTTAAACCTCTCAACCGATTTTGATGAAATTTGGTATAGATATACGTTGAATCTCAAGAACGGACATAGGCTACTTTTTATTAGAAAATAAGGGGGGGGGGGGGGTAATACCACCTTTGGAAGTTTATATGGAAAAATGATTATTTTTAAAGTTAGAGATATGAAATTTAGCACAAATATAGCTCGAAACTTGGATTATAATATATACTACTTTTTGTTACGAATATTAGGGGAGAAAGGGGTAAAACCGAACATAAAAGGATGTAGTCCATGCGAACGAAGTCGCGGGCACAGCTAGTAGTTAGATAATTATAGACCCCTCGTTAGGGCACTGCAATGTGAGAGAGGACGCTCGCGATTCAACAACTTAATTGTCTGACTAAAAGGCGACACTTAATAAAAATAAATAAATTACATTAAATACATAAACACATACAAACCCGCACATTGCGCAAGCTAGAGGTATGTTTGTAAGGAATTAATTTGACAATAGTGTGTGTGTGTGTTCCTGTGTGTATGTATTTTGGTATGTCGAAAGTACATTTAAGAGTTTTATCCTTCTAGGTATTCTTTAATGTTATAATAATTAACTATTGAATAAATTGGGATGAAATTTGGCGGAAAGATAGAAGAGATACTAAATTAACATATAGTATATAATTATACATATATGTCATATAGGATTATTTTAATGCCGAACAAAACGAAGTTAATTATTAATTATTACGTTTGTATTTCCGGATGTGTGTTTGTTACTGTTTTACGCAAAAACTACTGAATGGATTGGGATGAACTTTGGCACAAAGATAGATTAGATACTAGATTAACATATACTTTTTTTTTATATTACCTGATCAAGTCAAGTCAAGTCAAAATCAAGATTGACCTCATCCCACCTGATGTTAAGTGGGAATGAGGTCCTAGCTTAAGGGCGACAAGTACAGGATAATAAATCTGTTACTGGACTTGTCGCCCTTACCTTGAAGGCTTGACCCCTGCTACTAATGTAGCACCCCCCAAGAGCTCTGGAAACCTTATTCACACGCAGGAACACAACAGCACAGAAGTGATTGTTATTTGGCTGCGGTCTTTTGTAAGGTGGAGGTATTTTCATGCAATGTGATTATACCTATATGCCATATAAATATAAATATAAATATTGGACAACATCACATACATTGCTCTGATTCTGTGGTAAGTAGCTAAAGCACTTGTGTTACAGAAATCAGAAACAACGAAGGTACCACAACACCCAGACCCGAGACAATATAGAAAAGTTCGTTTCCTATATTGACCCGACCGGGGATCGAACCCGGAACCTCAGAGATGGCGCGACGCCAATGTCCGGCACGCTTGCCTCTCGGCTACGGAGGTCGTCAAAATAAAATATAATATAGGTATCTTTTTACACGGAACAGGGTGAAGTTATAAGTGTTGATAGGTATAAATTACGTTTGTATTGTTTTTGTAAGAACCGTACGATATGACGTGACACTGGAAACGCATCATCAAAAAATCTATTCCTTTCCCACTAAGTGTAATCCGCAAATGTTATTACACCCTATTAAGAAGGTTCCTGCCTGCCAAAATTCAAGTTTGTAGGTACTCTAGTCGAATTAGTCAGTCAGAGTGGTATTTCGCTGTTAAATATATTTTGGTAATAATAATAAATATGACACAAAGAGTATGTTATTTAACCTTGTTTATCTTCCAAAACCACCTGCCGTCTGATATCATCACTAACACCTTTGCCTATTAAAAATCACTTAGACCCACCACACCATAATAATTATATTCAAGACGTAATTAATTTGCAAACAAAGTTGTATTTAACATGTGTAACGACCATAGAGATGAGAGGTGACAGGACTCATAAGTTAGTTTCCTTATTGTCTTAGGTTTCAATGTAAACAGTGACTAATTTTGAAGTTAATGTGGTCTATGATTCATTATTATGGGTATTGAATTTCGATGTTCGGGCCCTGAGCGTATAAAGATGAGGTCCACATTCCTATTGCAATAAGGAAGTCGCCAACAATTAGTACGTTTGAATAATACCTTAATCAAAAAAACCGACCCTTATTTGGGATGTCAACATCAGACCCTGGTCTCCATAGGTACCGTGGTACCGCCGTCGAAATGTCTACTTTCCAATTTAAAAAATTAAAATCGGTTCATAAACTACAAAGTTACCGATGAACATACATAAAAAATGTTAATAGGTACGGTCGATTTAAAATATTAGATACAATATTAAGTAAATGTGTTATTGTTTTCATATTGTAAAAATAAAACAAAAATAAGTATAACAATTTTCAAATTGTTATATTTCTTTTTGATAGAGCTAGGTTAGTGTTCTGTTTTCTTTACAAGGATTCCATGAGTATTATCATTGAGTTCGTTCCACTGAACCGATTTCTGTCAAGCGTAACTAAGAACACTCCCGACTTATTCACCTTTAAACAACAAAACTTAATCGCTTCATCCGTTTGGGAACTGCGATGCCATAGACAGACAGACAGACACGTCCCGTCAAAAACGGAATGGGATTGTCGTCGTGCGAATAGATTTTGCATTACTTCACTAGTTTTTTATTGACTGTGTCCTGAGTATATGGTCCCTTTATGACGGGGATGTTGAAAGTTTTCCTCAACAGTTGTTAACACCCCATAGTTTTTGCGTCGGGGATTAAAAATTGCATAATATTATGACGAATTATTGCTGTACGGTCTACAGGACGTCGAGGTAAACACTTTCTTGTCGATATTAGATCTTCTATTTACGACATAAGGGTGGAATAGCCAGCATCATTAGTTCGTATATACCTTAATACCTTGTCATATCAATTTGCCGCGTAACTAAGCAAGTTGAATAGACAGTGGCTTAATGTGACAAGGTACAGAGTTGATCACGAACTAGAGCAACTGAGTGTACAAAGTTCAAAGTGTGTATTATGTGTGTCTAGTAGTAGTCTTGTCTGCTTTGGTCTGTACCTTACTTAATATTATTGACGACCCCAGTGGCGCAGTGGCTAAGGTAGGCGACCAAAGCGCGAAAGGTCCCGGGTTCGATTCCCGGTCGGGTCAATTTGGAAAACGAACTTTTCTAAATTGACTTGGGTCTGGGTGTGCTGGGATGACGCCCCCAGCTAATATCCGTCGTCTGGTGCTCATAGTACAAGGGAAAACCTTAGTTTGAGACAAACAGGCCTAGCATACGCAATATGTCACATTTATCGCATGAGACGACAAAAGTTTCGATACTGTTGATTGGCTAATAGCACACCGCACTTATATTTTCAGCCAATTGGCTGCTGATTAGCAGCTGACGCACTGACTTCAATCGATTTTGGAGCGCGATAAAATTTAGTAGCGTTGCGTATGCTAGGCCTGCAGGTGATTGGTGTGATTGTCTGGCGCATTTATTTATTTTATTTATTTATTATACGCATCACGAGTCCCAATTTTATGAAATAAATAAGAATATAAAAACATTTCTGCACTACGCACGTTGCATTGTATGACATTGTTTTGGCAAGGGTCCTAAAGTGCTTACTATTTAGTATTATTCGCACTCTGCAATCATCGTAGGAGTCCCAGATGACCTTGAATATCTTTGGCCACGTTTCAAACAAGAAATGGCATTGTTAATAAATTACACTAAATTTGTTAATGTATACATGTTTACTTGTGTGTATGCGTTTATAGTTTTCTATTTTGCTTGTACTCCTGGGTGATCAGGTGAAGTGTAGGACTTCCTAATTTAAATGATAGAAGCAGGTCGCCGGCGGCTTTACACGCGTACTCTCTCCGTATTTCCACATATTACTGGTTGCAGCGTGATGTATATAGCCTAAAGCCTTCCTTAATAAATAAACTATCCAACGCAAAAATAATTATTCAATTCCAACGAGTAGTTTCAGAGATTTACGCGGTAACAGACAAACTCTTTAGCTTTATAATATTAGTAAGTAAGTATAGATTTTACGGACTTAATGGTTAGTCTATACTATCTACTAATATTATAAAGAGGAAAAATTAGTTGGTTTGTTTGTAATGAATAGGCTCCGAAACTACTGGACCGATTTCAAAAATTCTTTCACCGTTGGGAAGCTACACTATCCTCTGGGGACATAGGCTATATTATATTAAAAAAAAATACGTACATATTTTAGTACCTATTGCACCCGTGCGAAGCAGGGGCAGGTCGCTAGTAGATATATAAACGCACCAGTGCATCAATCCTGAGCCAGCTCCATATAAAAACTCGCTTGTCCACTATATGCCGACAATGCATCCTATTGTACTTCTGCCACACAGTGTGCAGAGGCACGACAATTTGGAGAAATTGATTGTTGTTGGGAACACCGAAGGCCAAAGTTCGCGCGGTCGCTCACCAACTAGATGGACCGATCAAATAAAAGAAACGTCGTCGTCCAAATTGTATACGGTTGCTGGATAGAAACCGGTGGAGGCAGATCATCCAGATGCAACCAACTTGCTGACCACGATCAGATATGAGGGACCGACCTCAGAGATTTATAAAAATTAAAAACAACTACTTAATTCAATTTTGAAATCCTTTACATTCATACTTAAAGTTTCTTCCTACGTCGAAAGATATGTATTTCCTTATTTAGGTATTGGCGTGAATCAGCAGCAGCGATTGTTAATTGGCTTTTTCCATATGAGGTTAGGTTCAAGGTCGGAAACTAATGAACTCGTTTAGTTTAAAGAGGTTAATTGATAAAACTCATTACTGTGTTCAATTAGTAGTTACATACAGTGTGTGATTTTAAGTGCATACTCAATTTGGATACTTATAAAACAATTAACTCAAAAGTGGCTATAAAGGCGTACGATCTCGGTAAATTTTAAACCTTTTTTCACAAACCTTGGCCAGACAATAAAGAACATACCAACTCGTATTCCTCGACATCCCAATAAAAAATCTTTCTCTGTCCCTGTAACTAGGACTAACCTAGGCCGACAAGCTCCTCTAGCCAGATGTGCTATTAGTTATAATGAAATCAACAATTTAGATTTAGATATATTTTATGACTCGCTTCCATGTTTTAGAAATAAGTTAATGGAGTTCGTGTAAGTTTCTTTTTAATTTTTTTATTCTACTTTATTGTCATTCAATCCCTTTCTTTTCTTTTTTATTATTTGTTCCTAGCTTTTAAACAATGTTGTGTTCACCTATATAATATTTGTAATCTTTTTGCTTTTTGTCTGTAATGTTTTTATATGTATACTGTTGGTGTACCTATTAAATAAATAAATAAATAAACATACAAAAAAAATATAATTCAGCATAGTCCATTTATAAAAAAAGGCTTTAGGCTATATAACATCGCGTTGTGACCAATAGGAGAAAAGAATTGGTGAATAATGTGCAAAAACAGGAATGGTACGCGTGTGTGGTCCGCTAGTCGCCAATAAAGTAATATAAATTTGTAATTTTTTACTTAAAATTACACTGTAAAGTTTAAAAATTACAAAAATACAGTATCTGATAAAAGTCTACTAAGATTTAAGAATTATCTCACAACACAAACACGATTAGTCACTGTAGTTCAGCATTCTATTTTTGTCTTCAACGAATTATTTGAACGAATCCAACATTTTTATTATCTAGGTGCAGATTGAAATGAGTCCATTTTATGGCCCAATCATCGCGCCACTAACGTGGGTAGCGTCAAATATTTACGGCCCCATGGCACCTTATTGGGTCTGCTACGTCATCTGATGGGCTCTCGGAATGTTAGTCATCATTTGAGGTAAATGACTTATACGTCTACTGTCATTTCCGCGTGTTTCGGGTATTAATTTGGTTTGAATACCAACTACTTTGTGTTAAGGAAAAAAAATCTGAAAGTACTGGCCAAATTGGAAGAAGATTTGATTTGTGATGGTGTGTATAGCCAGAATTGGGAGTGATTTTCTGTTGTGCGTTTAGTAATTGCAGGAGAAGGTAGGAAGATGCCAATGAATAGCCAATGCATTAACTGACAAGCGAGCAGTTATTGGGAACTGAACTTTCTTCCTGTTTAAATGTCTTAAAAGATATTTATTTCACCCATAAAGAACAGTGTTCACTTAAAAATACACTCTGGGATACATATACATATTCTATTTGGTTATTATTTATATGACGTAAGTTTTGATATTCTTTTCGTTAACTTTCTGTCTGTCACACTCCTATCTGTCGTTATAACTAACCTTTTATTTAATACACTGTTTTCCTTGTTTTGTCATTTTTTATTCCTGATCCCTCATTAATCGCAATAATTACCCTGGGGAATGAGTGTCTCTCAGAAATACATATATATTTTACAATACATTGTTATATATTAACTTCCATTAAAACTTTAAATGGTATCGTTTAACCTTTTGTAAATAAAAGTGGCTCTATTGTATTTTTGTTTAAATTTGTTCAGATTGCCTGGTAATTACCTATAATCAAATTTTACACGCATTTTTTCCCTTCTTCCGCTAAAACAATTTCTCATCGCCTCTATTGTAAAAGGGACGTTTCTATTGATGATTGGATTATTAAGAGTTAGTCAGACTACGATTGCGGCGGTTCCCTATACATACAACAGTCTACTAGCAGCAAGTACCTAAACCAAGCTCCAGTCAATAGTTCTGGTGGCTCCCTGTCAGTGTACTCACGTCAGTGATGGGCTCCCCGCATCCGTGGCACCTCGGGCTGTGAGTAGTCTACTAGCAGCAAGTATTTAAATCCAGCTTAGTCAAGGTTTCTGGTAGCTCCCTGTCAGTGTACTCACGTCAGTGATAGGCTCCCCGCAGCCGTGGCACCTCGGGCTGTGGAACTCTGCGAAGCAAGGTACGCAGTGAACGCCGCCGCTGTGCTGGTGGAACTTGGCGCCGTCGATCGGCTTGCGGCAAGTGTGGCACGTGAAGTGTTCGGGGTGCCATTTCTTGTCCAGCGCCTTCACGATCTGTGGATCAAATTAGGAACCATTCAAATATCTGTCTTTTGACTAGTATGCTGCCTTTTTGGGAAACTGTAAAGCGGCATGTCAGTTATAAACAAAATGTTGGTCATATATAAATTAGAAAACGTAGACTTCATGCCTAGTAACTATCGAGTTTCTTGCTAGTTCTTCGCGATAGAATCAACATTCCGAACACGGTGGTAGTATAATCTGATGATTTTAAATGCTTTTGTAAACATAATCTTTCTAACCTATTCTGGCAATCTCTACAAGTCAGTTTTGAGCGAAAAATATGGTGGTGGTGATCAAAAAACTATATTTTATCAAATGTTTAGAACATTCGTTTCTGTGAACCTTATCACATTTAACCTCCGTGTAAATAAGTAAGTCGGATAGACAGTGAACTATTGTGACAAGGTACCGAGATGTTTACAAATTAAAGCTGCTGACTGTACCTACCACTCAGAAAAAAAGGGTGTTGCAATAAAAAAAAAATACGTCACTTATAACTAATGATGTTCGCTCAGTTGGAAGAACAAGAGCGTGGAAGAGCATCACACGCGATATTTGAAGATACTGACAAGTCCCATACTGCAATGTCCGATTTGGCTTATATTTTACGTTTTTCTACATTCTACTATCAGTCTCATTGACAATACTATCATTGAAGTGGAGTGACTGGTCGTCTCGCAGTAGGTGCTCTCGGAATCCTCCCCTCCTTGACACTGGCCATATGTCGCTGCGCGGGCGCAGTATTAGGTAACGGTCGCGTTTTCGCCTCCATGAATGGGTGTCGAGTATTTTAACTGGGCTGTGAGTGTTTTTATCACTTGTTTTAAAAGATATACACCGGTTTTAAGGCTTTAAAAATTCGTGATACGTTTTTCTTTTATCTCAAGACATTATGTTAGCCTGTAGGCGGCTTACTTTGTTGTTTTGCGTTAAGCAATCAGTCGGCTTCTCTTTATTTTTATTTTTTTGATACTATACTACATAGTGTGCGACCAAAAAATTAATCCTGATATATGTATAAGTGTGATAAAATTTGTAGATCAATTTGAAATTTTTATTAATATTCAAAATTATTTTCATTAACCTTTATTAGTAAAGGACTTGTAATCGAAGACACAAGGGTGATTAAATTATTTTCCCAAAATTATAATTTCTATTTTAATTCCTTGAAAAAAAAGGCCATACGGTTTATATATTTAAAGTATTTTATATCGAGTGATATATCTATCTTGGCAAATATATTCTCAATATTTTATTGAGCATCCTGAATTATAAAAAACGGTCTAGTTATATGCAAAGCCACTGTCTGCATTTGGCACTTACTACTGTGGGAGACTCCTGTTATTTATGAGTTGATGAGATTGTCACCTTTTGCTTACATTTAGAGTACAGTAAATTGCTCACAGAGTAGTGATCTGGGTCAATGTTGGCACATGTTTGGACATTTAGCGGTCATTTCCATTGTCGAGACAATAATTCTTAAGTTTATATTTCCATCTGTTTGTGTCAAAACGTTTTCTCAGTGGGTGATGCGCTTGTCAAAAGGACGTTTGAAATGCAGACGCTAGTACATCAAGGTAAACAGTTACAGTTCAATATTAGTTCTTATTCCCACGAAATAAGGGTGGTACAAAGTCCAAATTGTGTAGTCTGATGTTCTGACTGTATATTCGTAACTTTATGCCAATTTATTTGAATATTCGGAATGGTGAGGTCTTTCAGTGCAGCTTAATTTAAGATCATTTCTGTCAGATTACTTAAAGATAATGTTTATATGCTTGTAAACTCGAGATAAATGTTTATAGACGATAACATAGATTTGACGACCTCCGTAGCCGAGAGGCAAGCGTGCCGGTATTTGGCGTCGCGCCATCTCTGAGGTTCCGGGTTCGATCCCCGGTCGGGACAATATGAGAAAGAAAATTTTCTATATTGTCTCGGGTCCGGTGTTGTGGTACCATCGTTGTTTCTGATTTCTGTAACACAAGTGCTTTAGCTACTTATCACAGAATCAGAGCAATGTACGTGATGTTGTCCAATATTTATTTATTTATTTATAACAAAGCGGCGATATAAGGCGGAGATATATAATATTATTTTTATTAAAACTTAAATTCATTAACAGCACATATAAACGAATGTTCAAATACCTATGTCAATTACTGCCAATATATTTAATATTAAAAACAGAATGGTAGTCGAGAAGCGAGTGGGCCTGACTTTGGCATGCCGCCATCTCTGGGGCCACGGGTTCGATTCCCTGTCGGGTCGACATGGAAAACGTACTTTTCTATGTTGTCTTGCGTCTGGGTGTTGTGGTGCCGTCGTCGTTGATTTGTGTAACACAAGTTCTTACCTACCACGTATAAGAAAAATGTATGTGTTGTGGTTTATTATTAATTTTGACTTCGTTAGGTAGTAAATTTACTAAGATAATTAGGTTGTAGGACATCTTATCATATGAATAGTAATGTCATGGGAATACTGATAAATTATAACGTTTAGGGCGCAAACTCACAAGCCAATAACATAGTCATACATTTTTGCATAATAAATTAATAATACACGTCATATGTATTTGTATCACTTATCAAATTACCTTTAGCGCGATACAAATTGATCAATGGACTCGTTCCTTGCAATTGTGAATAACCGGCAATCAAGATAAGCGATGGAAAATTTACCGGCGCCTTGCGATAATTGTGCACTCGGCACAGCGGGCGTGTGCGGTCAGTACCTTTGCTGCTGTCAAATTAACGAACTGTAGTATTTGCCCTTGGTTTTGCTTAGCGTTTTATGAAATCAATCAATCATTATTTAATTTAAGTAGGTTTCATGAAACACAAACATATAAGCCAATAAATTTCATAGCTCTTTGCCGCGTATTCCCTAATAATCTCGTGGTGACAATAAAAACACGCGACAACTGTATTTAATTAATTGTGTGTATAATTCCGTCGCTTACCCTAATTGTAATTAGTACACTACTATTGGTTTCAGTAAGCCCGTACTAGTGTTCATCATGGGATTTTTTAAAATGTTATGTTAAGATGACTTACATTGGAGGATGGAGGTAAATCTAGGACCTCACGGTCTACGTGGACATCAGAAGAGGACTTAGGTAAAAGATTTTGACAAGCCCGAAAGTCAAGTATTGACTAAGTAACGAAACCCCAAGGTGCCCCTTCTTCTGATCACGGTGATATTTAGAAGATATCCCCCAGTCTCTTCGCCTTTGTTGGTACCACGGGAAAACGGGTCTATTGGAAATGGCCCTAGGCAGATACAGTGGGTCTATAATCAAGTGCATAGGGCAAAATCGTAAGTAAATACACTATTAAAGATTGTTAAAAAGTCTCTTTTTACCTTCTATTCACATATCAACAAAATCTATGCTCCTGAAGCATAAAATCAAATAAGGTCAACACTTGCGAGTTCGAGCACGATCATAAAGGCGGTGCTTTCGACCGTAGATTCCCTTATTAGGTCCCATAAACTCGAGAAAGTTTAAAATAGGCCCCTTTTCCGAAACTAAAAAAACTGCACCAGCACTTGTAGAATCCTTCTATCTACATAAATAGAAACACACAAACAAACGGACCCCCAATACCTGTATGTTTGTGTAGATAGCCGTCGTATATCTACTGATAGCTCAAGCCTAAAAGCGGCGATGACGCAACCGTTTATCTACATTTAGTGACAATGTGCGTTGTTTGTTGCTGCACTAGCGCGTTGACCCGGCGTCGTCCGTGACCGATAAAGTAGTCGTATTATGATGGAGTCAAGGTTACGTGTGTTTTGATTTTAGTAACATATTACTTACGAAACTTCTTTAGTCTTACGGAAAGGTAATGAAACACGTTTACACTAAACAGAATTACCGCGAAAAGAAAAAAGCTTGTAATAATGTACCTACTCATGATTCGGTAACTTCTTGCAAAACCCATAACGAAAATAAAATGTACCTATTTATGTCCGTCATTTTGATTAATTAGACATTATTTTACGGGAATTTTGCGACAGCTCGGATGCACGCGAAATTTTAAAAAGAGAAAATACATCTGGATATTTTTTGCAGTACTTATAACATAAGTACTTATTGAAATTTTGTTTGGAGATATTTCAAAACAATGCATTTCCAGTGACTATCAAAAATAACTCAACTGAAACTCAACTCAATTTTTTTTTTATTCAAGTAGGTTACATGTAACACTTTTGAATCGTCATTGAATACAATGCAAAGTGATTCTACTGCCGGTTCGGAACCTATATCTACCGAGAAGACACCAGTAAGAAACTCAGCAGATCAGTTACAGTATCAGTATCTAACTTACACTTTGGATCAAGTCATATAGTTTTAGTTTGAAAAAAGCATTAATTAAATACTTCCCCGTATCCTCCCGAGTCCTAAACAAGAAGTCGGTAATATTTCCGAGGCATTCAGAATATAATAGAAATATCTTAATTCATTTAAACTTTACAAAGGCACATATGAATCGTCAGTACAAGTTCAATATTCTACCGCCGTGTTCGGAATGTTGATCGTGCCGAGAAGAAAGCTAATAAATAAGTATTGGTTCACATATATTGCTCTTATTCTGTGTTGAGTAGAAAACGTAATAGAAGATTTCGTATTTCACATGGGTGCCCGGGAGTCGAACCTGGGACTCCAGAGATGGCGCGATGCCAAAGTCTGACGAGCCTCTCATCTACGGAGTGTAAATTGCCTGATTGTAACATTGGTACCTCGTGACTTAGTTTTGTCTCTTGTTGTTAGATAATTGAGAACGCAACCATTGAAATGTATCTGTTGGCTTTACTGCGAGCCATCATAATTATTATGTTGGCAACATTGTTTTTTTTTTTCTTCTTCCGCCCAACGCCATTCCATGTACCGGTGTGTGTCATACTCAATAAATACGTTCGTGCATTTTACTACAGTTTAATTTACTTCCTCAACACTGAAATATCATCATGGTAGCAGAGCGTAGTTGAGGGAAAAAGTAATAAAGTGAAAAACATAGAAATTGTAAATTCAGGCCACGGCGTGTTCGCTCCGTCAAACATTTTGAGGTTACCGTAAGACGCAGCGCGTGCTCTCGCAATGTCCAGCACAGGCCATAATCCGTTTCACATAGACAGACTCATCGGAAGAGACAATTACGCAAGCTGGAAATTTGCAGTGGAAGCTTATTTCAAGTTGGAGGATTTGTGGAGTTGTGTCGAAGGAACTAACAACGATACCCGAAAGGAAACAAAGGCGAAGTCGAAGCTCATTCTACTGCTTGATCCGATCAATTATGTACATGTACAGAGTGCAAATACATGTAAAGATGTCTGGGACAGCTTGCAGCAGGCCTTCGATGACAGTGGGTTGTATAGAAAAGTTGCCTTACTGAGAGATCTCATCACAACTACACTGGACAGTTCCCGTAATGTAGACGACTATGTGAACAAAATTATGTCGACTGCTCATAAGCTCAGGAATATAAATTTTGATATTGATGATGAATGGCTGGGGACTCTGATGTTGGCTGGTCTACCGGACACATATAAGCCAATGATAATGGGATTAGAAAGCTCAGGCATTAAGATCAGTGCAGATTCTATAAAAACAAAACTCCTGCAGGAAGTTCAGTGCTCAGAAAGTACAGCATTCTTCACTAGGAAGACAGCCAGTCATGGGAATCACAGTACAGGAAAAGGGCCCCGGTGTTATAACTGTAATAAGCATGGACACTTTGCCAAGAACTGCCGTGCTCCGAAGAAGAAATATACACAAAAGGTTGAAGAAAATAAGAGTTTTGTTGCAGCTTTTTCAGCTTGTTCACAGACTATGAATCCGGACCTTTGGTATGTGGACTCAGGTGCATCTATGCACATGACCAATAGATGTGATTGGATGTATGATAAAACAAGTCCACCGATACCAACCATAACTGTAGCCAGTAAGACACCGCTACCTGTGGAAAATATGGGAAAGGTTAATTTATTGCTAAATGGTAATGAACAAAGTAAAATTCAGGTGAGAGATGTTTTGTACATACCAAAACTTGCTGCTAACCTCTTATCAGTAAGTGCTATGGTGAAAAGTGGCTGTAAGGTAAACTTTAGAGACAAATTTTGCGATATTTTTGATAAAGATATGAAGTTCCTCTGTTCAGCCACATTAGTAAACAACTTGTATCAGTTGAACACTCACAGAGAAGTTTTTTCTAACCTATCATGCTCAGATGACTTAAGTGATACTGTCCTATGGCATAGACGCATGGGACATCTTAATTTTTCAGATGTTAACAAGTTACCGGAGTGTGCAGAGGGAGTAAAACCTAATCTCTGGAAAAGTAAAGCATCATTGACATGTGCCACCTGCTTAAAAGGTAAACAAGCCAGATTGCCTTTCAATAACATTGGCTCCAGAGTTACACACCCACTACAGCTCATTCACACAGATTTATGTGGACCGATGGAGCAAACATCACTGGGAGGTATGAAATATTTCATTACTTTTATTGATGACTTCACAAGAATTGTTCATGTTTATTTTTTAAAAGACAAATTGAGTATACTTGAAGTGTTCAAAGATTACAAATGCAAAGTTGAGAATGAACTTGGTTCTAAGATAAAAACTATTCGGTCAGACAACGGAAGAGAATACTGTAACAAAGATTTTGATTCTTTCTTGAGTAGGCATGGAATAGAACATCAAACTAGTATACCATATTCACCCCAACAGAACGGTCTAGCAGAAAGAATGAACAGGACCCTAGTTGAAAGAGCCAAGTGTATGTTATTTGATGCTCATTTGTCAAAACAGTTTTGGGCAGAGGCACTAGCAACTGCCGCCTATGTAGTTAACAGATCACCTACAAAATCACTTGATGGTAAAACGCCAGTAGAAATGTGGTCAGGCAAGAAACCTAACTTATCAAATGTAAAGATTTTTGGTTCTGAAGTAATGGCTCAAATACCTAAAGAAAAACGACAAAAATGGGATTCCAAGTCTAGAAAGTATATATTTGTTGGTTATTGTGAGTCTAGCAAAGGATATAGGTTGCTTGATCCAGACACAAATAAAATTATAAAGAGTAGAGATGTGGTATTTTTAGAAAATGTTCAGAAACTTGATCTTAACATGTACATATCTAACAGCGAACCTGAAATACAGTTACCTGGGGAACCCATCAAAGAAGAATCCCAAATCAGCACAGATCAATCTTCAAGCGACGAGTATCAGTCAGGTGATAGTGATGACCCATCCTACATACCAGAGGAATCAGTGGACCTTTCGACACCAGCACATACTATTAACTTACGTCCACGTAGAGCTGTTCAGCGTGCAGAAGTGGAAGACCCTGACGTGAGTTACTTTTGTCCAATATTAAATTTGAGTGACCCCGTCACTGTTGATGAAGCTCTTTCATCCACACATGCTGATCAGTGGAAAAGGGCCATGCAGGAGGAATATGATTCTTTGATAAAGAATAAAACATGGTCATTAGTAGACTTACCATCTGATAAAAGATCTTTACCATGTAAATGGGTATTTAAAAGTAAAACAAATGATAAAGGTGAAATTGTTCGTTTTAAAGCGAGATTAGTCATTAAGGGGTGTGCTCAGAGAAAATGGAATGACTATGAGGAGGTCTATGCTCCAGTGGTAAGATATACTTCAGTCAGGTACTTGCTTGCCTTAGCTGCTAAATATAACTTGGAGATGATTCAGATGGATGCTATCAGTGCATTTCTTCAGGGAGATATAGACACTGAAATCTACATGTCTCAACCAGAAGGGTATGAAGAAAATGATCAGGTATGTCTCCTACTTAAGTCAATCTATGGACTTAAACAAGCTAGTCGTCAGTGGAACCTGAAATTGAACAATGTTCTACTGAAAATAGGACTGGAAAGATCAAAAATAGATCCTTGCATTTATTATTGTGTGAATGAGTCAAAAATTATTTATATTGCTGTATGGGTAGACGATTTTATGATTTTTACAAATAATAAGAAAACTGCAACAGATATTCAAGAAAAACTACAACAGGAACTTTGTATGAAAAATTTAGGTGAGATACAGCAGTGTATAGGTATAAATATACATAGAGATCGTGAGATAGGTGCAATCATGTTAGACCAAGAGAAATATATAAACATGATATTAGAGCGATTTGGCATGTCTGAGTGCAAACCGGTTCGCACTCCGATAGAGGTAATGTTAAATATGAGACGAAATCTGAAAATAAAGATAGCACTTTCCCATATAGAGAAGCAGTTGGCTGTCTGATGTATTTGGCACAAGTTACACGACCAGACATCACTCATGCTGTAAACAAATTAAGTCAGTTTTGTAATGATCCAGGAATTCAACACTGGCTGGGAGTAAAGAGAGTGATGAGGTACCTACAAGGAACGAAAAGTTTGAAACTATGTTATTGCAAAGAAGATTCCAGTGAAATAACTGGGTATTGTGATGCAGATTGGGCAAATGACCCACAAGATAGAAGGTCATGCACCGGGTATACTTTCATTTTCCAAAAGGCATCTATATCTTGGAATTCCTGTAAACAACAGACTGTGGCGCTATCCACAGCAGAGGCCGAATATATGGCAATGGCTTCGGCAACCCAGGAGGCTTTGTGGTTACGGCAACTGCAGAGTGAACTCGGTCAAGGAATGGACAGTGCGTTAATTATCTACAGTGATAACCAAAGTGCAATAAGACTAGCGTCAAATGATTGTTATAAGCCTAAAACTAAACATATAGATATAAGATTGCATTTTCTCAGAGAAAATATTGTTCAGTCTAAAGTCAAATTTTTATTTGTAAATGGTTGTAACATGGTAGCTGATAACTTAACTAAAGGTGTAACACTTGTAAAACATTTGTTTTGTATTAACGAAATGGGATTGCGTTCTAGAGGGAGTGTTAGATAATTGAGAACGCAACCATTGAAATGTATCTGTTGGCTTTACTGCGAGCCATCATAATTATTATGTTGGCAACATTGTTTTTTTTTTTCTTCTTCCGCCCAACGCCATTCCATGTACCGGTGTGTGTCATACTCAATAAATACGTTCGTGCATTTTACTACAGTTTAATTTACTTCCTCAACACTGAAATATCATCACTTGTAATACGAGTATTTGTAATATTATGTAATACTCACCCTGCCTGTGATGACTTGATTGCACTGGTTGCAGACAGCTGGTGCTTCCTCTTTGGTAGACTGTAACAACCAAAAAGGTACATTTTGAATTCGTTTTGGCACACACATTAGCATATTTCCAAATTATTTTATTCATGTAAACTACATTAGTAATATTTTTAATCGTGTTTATAATCTTAATAAAGCTACCTCCGGTTCGAAACCTATAACTTTCAGAGAAGATCCCAGCAATTGATGGCAAATGTTTAGAGACACGTAAAAGTATGAACGTGGGATGAGCTATTTCTTTTTTTAATTTGATCTTCATTAGGTGATTAAAAACAAACACGAATAACAATTAGCTAGAATTAAAATCAGTAGAGACTTTATTAATTCCTTAGGAAGTTTTATATTTGCTCAGTTTTTTTATCCAAATTATCTCGTGCTTCGATTTGCCTGTTGCTGGCTGTAAGTAGTTAATACTAGTGTTAGGTACAGTTTGAATTCTTTGTCTACTCCCACGTGTGTTCGTTACGCAAGCGTGGCATCTCTCGCCTACCTCTTCCTGCAATTCCAGGTGATAAGCATTAAGATTTTGCCCCTGAACACTTTAGAGGACGTTTTTGATTAGTCAGGGTCGTGTAAACCTGCAGTTGTCGGATGTGTATGAAAAGGCAATGGCGATTATCCACCGAATAAAAGGCGTGCACTTTTTTTTTAAATTAGCAAAGCTTTGCAATGAAATTGCATTTTCATCGCCGCCCCTAGATAGTTAGAATTATTTTATTTGGGCTTAGCAAGAATCTCCCGGATACCTGGACCGTCCGAGAGAAGCGTACCCTTGAATGGGTTTTGATTGGGTATTTCGAAAGGGAAATCCCACCGTCGGAACTCGACAGTCGATGAGTTTGAATCCTGCGCGAAATTTTTCATTGCGTGATGTTTTCTAAAATAAAATAAATTCAAATTGCCTTTAAAATATTATTTTCTATTTCGTACTACTACTCTATTATTTTCTATTTTGTTACTGCACGTAAAGTCCCGATTATAATGCAAATAGCCAGTTTCCTTTGTGTTTCAGTTTCTGGCTTGAGGAGAAGTGATGTTAATACCCCTAATGTAATAACCAGGCTTATCTAAGAGAGGTAGGGCAAAGCGATTTATCGCTCGAACTGGAGCAGCCCGACTGGTGAAATATCTCCACCTTACAGAAGACCGCAGCCAAATAACAATCACTCCGGTGTTGTTGTGTTCCCGTATGTGACTAAGGTTTCCAGAGCTCTTGGAGGGTGCTACATTAGTAGCAAGGGTCAAGCCTTCAAGGCAAGGGCGACAAGTATAGTAACAGTTTTACTATGCTATACTTTTCGCCCTTAACTCATTACCCTTTAACATCAGGTGGGAAGAGGTCAATCCTTAAGTGCGTTATAAAAAAAAATCAAATCATAGTCGTAAAGGATCCGTTATAGATTCACAAATGGATAGAAGGTACGACATACCATTTACTAATAATATTTAGAGTAATTTAAGAATATTTTGAAACAAATAATGTCCCAAGATATTGCAGAAAAAAACATTATATGTTCAACTTCCTTGTCACTACTACACACACTTATTATATAGAATTATGATTATGAATATGGTCAATAGACTAATGAGTTTACTTAATTATAATTATTTGTATGTACCTAGTTATGTTAATTGCTATAAATGTTTCCACAACTAGGTACGTTTATTTTTTTAGATTCTTTAAGGAATTATTCTATGTGTTCTTTTTCCTGCCTATGATATATAGTGATGGTTGTAATCTGGAAAATTATGTATTTTGAAATTTTATTAAACTATCTCACATTTTTTTCTACCAATCCCAGTAAATTTGAAATCTTCATTTTACTATCCCATCGTGAACTTTTTAAGCAAAACCGGGATATACTCTAAAAGAGTTTCAGTATTATCAAACCCCTATTTTTGTAAATAATTATTTATTATTTATTTATTTATTATTATTAATTAAATAATACTTAAATTAAAATCAAAGGCCTCGCAAACCACTTTTGAGTGGTTGTCTGCGAGTGCGAAACTAAACTAAACAAAACAAAAATTATTATCATGGAGTAGTCCTACACGATTTTCGTCGGTTTATGTTAATTGAAAACAATAAACTTGTTTAGTCAGCGTTAAATACATAATATGTAAGCGTCAATACAGTCACTTGTACTGTCCTCATCTACATCTTAATTCTAAACCGAGCCGTATAATAATAGGTCGAGTGTTTGCATAGGGGTGGGAACAAGCTGAAGTACGGGGAAGTTCAAAATACCACCTGCGACCATCATCAGTTACTCAGTTAGGAAAAAAAATATGTTTACATATCATTGTTCGTGACTGTACCAATGTGTTTAGCCCATTGTTTCGTTGGCTGTTTTTGCGCGGTGACGTCATACGAGGGACTTGTATCTTATCTCGACTCGCGCTTTGCTGAATCGAAGGTGACGGTCGATCGATTACGATTAGATTACATTTTTGTCGTCCGAATTTATTATTCGCCTCACGATGACATTGAGAGTATATTTTGCATTACAATTTATTTGATAATGTGACAACCGCTCAATGTTAAAAATGCATCGTTGTCAGGGAAAATAAGGATCATATCAGTTTTTAAATTTTACAGAGACCATACAGTTTAGACATTGTCGGCCATTATGTCTGGGGGATAAGAAGTAAAGTCGAAAAGCAAGTGTTTACCTTTATTTTATTTAAGATACTGTAACGTGAATTATGGATATCAATTCTAAATATATTAATTTTAAAGTTAATTAACTTATACAACGTGATTTTAAAGATTGATTTTAATTTGACCAAATTTTAATCCATTATTTTAAACTGAAACTGATACCAGACATCGGTATCGCTAGTTTCAGTGTTCGGAACATCCTTATGGTTACTATAAATTGCAGTAAAGTTCGTTCGTTCGACACGCATATTCCAAGGATCCAAAACATTTTGCAGCCGACATGTACCAGCATTTCTTCGCGTGTTCGTCCTGCATGAACAAAAATGTAACAATGCATCGCTATGTAAGCCGACCCGTGGTATAGTGGTATAGCCTCCCAAAGGGAAGCACGCAACTGTGTCGTTCTTATTCGGAAAGGGAGAGCGCGCAGTCGCTATGAAGTGGTCGCAATTAATGCGAGACAGCGATAATGATCATGGGCCTTTGTGTTTTGTAGAAATTTCCAGCAATAGAATGGATCTTGAAACAATCAGGTGCCACCTTTGGGGACTGGTCTGCTCAGTTGCGGATTTGCAGTCTCGGCCGCCCTAGGTATCAAGCCATAAGCCGCCCCTTTCTCAGCATCCATCATATAGACTATATAATGAAACTACTTTTTTTTTTTAATACAAACCTTTATTGTGGCTAAAGGTTTAATACGCCATAATAAGTTTTTTGTCACGGTTGGGGCCGCCCCTAAAACTGGCCGCCATAGGCCTGGGCCTACAGGGCCTTAGGGTAAATCTGCCACTAGATCTGCTCTAGCCTACCTCGCGAAAGTAAATACTTACGTGAGTACTTAATTGTTTCATCACATAGCAATAACTTAGTAGGTCTGAGTTTTTTACCGATGACTTCTCGGTAGAAACTGCTCCCGAACCGGCAGTAGGTCCGGTCCTAATCAGGTATAAGGATAGAAAAAGAAATTAATTGGTTTAAATTTGGAACAAACATATTTTCCAAAACATTCCCGGTTGAGATTGGTCCATTGGCGATCACATTGTATTCTCAAATCATGGCTGGTGATGCCAATATAAAAACATTTTATAGGTTTAGGTATCGTGTTAGGATACGTGACTTTACACACGAAGTACTCGATGTAAATCGCTACCGCTTGTGCGCGGTTGCGCTGTGGCGGTCCGCGGTCGGATGTAGGGCGCGCGCAAGGTCAAGGCAACTGGGAGCTAATTGTTTTGCGTTTTTTGGACGACCCGCCACAGTATACGGTGAGTCATAATAAAAACAACTTCTGTAAACACAGTCTGGCACAGAATATTTGAGATCTTTATGTTACGGTTAAAAATCATTAGAACCAATAGTTAGCGTTTAGAAGTCTGCAGTGACATGCATTTTAACTTAAGTATCGCATTTCTTTAATAATTATCCGTTTGAATAAATATAATGTGTATTTTAATAATTCATAACTCTGTATTTATTTGATTCACACTTCTTCCTATAAGAATGAACTAATCTTAATTTGAATAAGTATTTTTAATGGTGATAATGATAAACAGGGTGTTAATATCTCGTAAATTAAATTGATTGGGCTAAAGATTGCTTAGGGGCATTTGCACCAACTAGATTTTTATCAATTACTGCCAGATTGTGGTACTATGCAGATGCGAACTGGAAGTGGTGGAAAAGATGTTGTCATGTGTATCCTGCTTAACTTTATAAACGCGAAAGTCTCTTAAAATGTATAGATGTCCGGATGTCTGTCTGTTTCTTGCCGGATTCCTCTCTGTAGGATTAGGTTCCGAACCGGCTGCAGCTTCAATTTTGGTTGATATTAATTTTGACAATGCGTAACTCTTACCTACTTGTAATCAACAAAATAAATGAATTAATTATAATTTATGTTTGTTACTCTTTCACGCAAACACGAATAAACGGATTTCAATGGAATCGGATAATAAGTAGATTAACTTATACGACACTTATCAGCCGGGGTGCACCCCGGCTGATAAGTATCAAATACATACTAGGGTCGTTCTTCTTTTTTACCGACAATAAGTTGTCCCCATTAACACGAATGTATAATTATAAAAACAAATATATGAGTACTTCAAACTATTGAAATATTCCTAATGTATGATAGATTAGGAATTATGTTATCATGTCGTAGGTACTTCTCTTAATTATTTAACTCAAGAAAAAAGTTACATCGCGTGACGGAGGTGTAAGTGGTACTATTTTTGAAGACCGTGACGGAGTTGTACATTTTGATCGATATTGTTTGCTTATAAATTAATTTGACATCATAAGATAGACCATCTGAAAAATGATTCCTCACACAACAATTTAGGCAGTATTACCAATGATTACTAATATGATATGTACATATTAAATATTGATTTATCAGTCATGTCCATTGTCGGTAAAAAAGAAGAACGACCCACTAGCTGTAGTATATCAAAGCACATGTATGCACAGCGTAGTATGCATACTACAGCTAGTATGTGCTGGGATGACGCCCCCAGTTAGTATCCGTGGTTTTGTACTCATAGTACTAGAGAAAACCTTAGTTTGAGACCAGGTGATTAGTGTGATTGCCTGGCGCATTTATTTATTTATAGTATTAGATAAACTATAGAATAGAAATCATCTTTATTCATGTAAACTTTACAAAAGCACTTATGAATAGTCAGTACAAATTAAGTATTATACCCGCCGCGGGCTTGTCTCAAAGTTGGTAGATGCCTCACTGTTGTCACATGCACTGTGCCCGACGATGACTTTCGTACGTCCAAAGGATGCGTGCCTTGGCGTCTGCATTGTGATGCTGACTAAGACTGCCCGTAGCCTATGGGCAGTCCCATATGATAGGGCCTTTAAGTGCGCGGCGAATATCAAAGACAACTCTTTGAAGGCCCATTCCTTTGTCGGGGTCACGTACTGAATTTTGATTGCGGAAGTATATTGTATGTGCCGATTGCTTTGATAGGTTTGATTTTGCCGTAGATATACACATTGCCGTTTGTTATTTTGTAATAGAGAAAGTGTATCCTCACTAATATTATAAATCGGAAAGTGTGTTTGTTTGTTTGTTGCGCTTTCACGCCGTAACTACTGGACCGATTGCTTTGAAATTTTGCAGACGTAAGGTTAGAAGTCCGGATTAAATAATAGGGTACTTTTTATCCCGAAAAAATTAATATTCCCAAGGGAAATGAGAAGTTTTCTTATTGTTGTGCTTTTTATACCGCAACATAACCGAATTCCACGCGGGGGAAGCCGCGGGCGGAAAGCTAGTATACATATAATTTTGGGAGTTTAAAGGGGTTATATATTGTAATTGTTGTTTTTTTATACTTTGCTGTTTGAGTTGTTGTGACTCGATTTGCATTGTTAAACAAACAGTTACCTGCATTTGATAGCATAGCTCTTATTACACCCCTTAGGCTGCCCCCTATAGAAACTTCCCTAGCGAGGTGAAGAAGCGAAAAACGAATCGATATTCACGAAACACTTTGCTCCTAATTTAATAATAACAAAATATTTTATTTTCTCCAAAAATCTTACATTCTAACAATTACACTGTACAGAATACACCAAGGGAATTAAACATAAGATAGTGAGAGACTAGTGCCTGAGCTAAGCGAAGATTGCTTGTATTTCAGTGCGCCAGCACTCTCCCCTCACGATGCGTGCAGGTTGTGCATATATTTATAAATCAAATTTAGGTAAAACAAAAGTTAAAATAAAAGTAATATTTAAGCACGTGCGTGTATGTGTGTGTGTGTGTGTGTGTGTGTGTGTGTGTGTGTGTGCGTGTGTGTGTGTGTGTGTGTGTGCAAATTATTGCTTCACTTTATTACTCGTAATTAATTAAAGATGATTCTTAAAATATCGCATTAATTATTACAACACATCTGTTTTACTTAAAAAAAATTGGAAATATATAGGCCGGATATAAGTAAATGCTATTCATATTTATTATACTTTTTGTATGTACCTATATTGTGTTTAATTTATTGTTTTCACTGTCACAGCACTCATGTACAAACTTAATGTATAACATAATGTAGACAATATACTGCTATTAAGTCCACGTGTGTGTTGTACTTTTAAGACAACAACATCACATACATTTCTCTGATTCTGTAGTAAGTGCTTAAGCAATTGTGTTACAGAAATGAGAAACAACGACGCTACTACACCCGAGACAACATAGAATAGTTCGGTTTCCATATTGATCCGACCGAGGATTGAACCCGGGACCTCAGAGATGGCGCGACGCCAAAGTCCGATCGGTCGCCTCTCTACTACGGAGGTCGTCTTGTCTTCTAATTTTATGTACAGTCAATTTAAAAAATCAGTACAAGTCAACTCAACTGTTTTAAAACTTTAAAAGTCAATTTCAGCAGTCTTGCCGACCATTGACCCTCGAAACAACAGGTAGGTATAACTGCGGAATGTGACAGAAAACAGCTGTTGAACTTTATTTTGGTTTTTAGGTCAAGCGAAATGATGCTTAAGATGTTTTTAATATGACTTAACCTTATTATTCTTAATTACCTACAATAGGCGTCTGAAACCGTCTGTTGTCATAGAAAAAATGTAACTGAAGAGTTATAGACGTTTTCATTGTATTATGAGTATCTAACTAATATAATAAATAGAATACGTTTTTTTTTATCCGTATATTGGAAATTTCAAAATAATAGTGTATTTCTTCATAAATTGTAAGCTAGTATGTAAGTAGTAATAAAATAAATAAATAAAAATGTTTATTTTTCAGACAACTAAGATCCATATCGTGTTAGTAAATTAACTTAATAACAATGTTAGTACTTAATTACTAAAAGTGACCTCGTTAGCCAGCATAATTGTGCGACTAGTGGACAGTCCCCACTGTCAGCGATAGTAATGTAGGTTCAAGTTTAATCTAAATTGTTGAAGCAGTATTTGATTTTTTGTTAAAAAAATGCATCAAACTCAAACTCAAATATTTCTTTATTCAAGTAGGTTACCTATAACACTTTTGAATCGTCATTGAATACAATGCAAAGTGATTCTACTACATATATTCTATTATATGTTTGTCTTAATATATGTTATTATATTATGTCTACTTTTCAAACTAACTTTTCACTCTAATCTGTTCAGTAGTTTTTGTACGAGAGAGTAACAAACATACGAACAGACAATATATCTTTACATTCTTACAAACGTTCGCGTTTATATTAAGTATGATACTCATAATTATTACATAAAACGCAAACTAATCCGTCATCTTACAAATATTATCATCGGTTTCTATGTGCATGGAGTTTTGCTGACGTTTTCCCTCACATTAGGTAACGCAGTTATTCAATTCACACTTAGTAAATGATGGTCAAGGTTGGTTTTATTATGTTCGTTTGTATGCATGTTTACTTCGTTACGGTCACATGTTTTGTATTTATAGCCATCAGTAATGTGATTACATATTTCAACTATGAAATGGTAGGTAATTTTTTTTTTTCGGGATATTGTTAGCGTAACTGAGATATTTAAGGGGATTTAAAATCTCCCAGTTTATTTTGTGAAGAAAAGTGATACCGTCTTGCAATCGTGCAGAAAAAGTTAGTTTTTTTACACACCTCAAGCTTGACCTCATACCACCTGATGTTAAGTGGTAATGAGTTTAAGAACGAAAAGTAAAACTGTTACTAGACTTGTCGCCCTCACCTTGATGGCTTGACCCCTGCTACTAATGTAGCACCCCCCAGGAGCTCTGGAAACCTTAATCACACGCAGGAACACAACAACACCGGAGTTATTGTTATTTGCAGTTTGCTAATAATAGTAAATCAAGTATTCACATCAACTCTACAATGAATGTAGATGTATAGATTTTTGGATTTATAGATCTCTGTTACTCTTTCGCGCAAACACTAGCGAATGGATAATGAAACTGGTTAGAAAAATAGATGAGATACTAGGTAACAATTATTATATTTTCGCGGACACGAAAATATAATATTTGTAACCTATTAGACGCGATATCGCGGACAAGAGCTTACTCATTAATTCGATAAGAATCTTTCGCAATAACTGAGCGTATACTTAGGGAATGAATTTTACTTTGATACCTAATTGTAGAATATCGATTTTATTTTATGAAAATATATAGCACGCATTTGTATTGTAGTGCCAAGCCAACAATAGTAAAAACTCAAAATATTTAAAGCTACCCAATGTTGAAAACCTAATTTGAAAGGACATTGCTAGAAATAACTTAACAAAACGCGTGACGAAAATAACGTAATCGATGCCAAAAATAAGAATTCATTCTTGAATACAGAGGATTAATTAAACGAGTGTTTGAAGAAATCAAGAAAGCAAGATGTTTGTATTCTTGGGTTTGGCAAGCAGTTGTAATTGTGTTCAAAGAAATTTATGCACACTTAATGTTCGAATGAGAGTAGGATCAATCTCGTTCAGAGATTCAGATGGCGCTTATTAGTTTTCTGTTTCGTTTTACTATGAAATTATTTCAGATGCATTATGTATTTTATACTAGTTTTTCTGATAACCTTACCGCTCAAATGTTTACCATATTCTGCAACTTTTTTAACCGACTTCTAAACAGAATGTTTCTCAATTCGACCGTACATTTATGCTTGTTCGCGGACAACTACGCCATCTATAAATTAACAGATTATGATGATAGTTTTTGTTGGAATAGAGTTATGTTGATTTTAGAAAAACAAAATCTTTTAATGTTGTTTTATATTGCAAACTAGAGTTTAGTTTTATCTTGTTTTCCTCATTGATGAGTAATAGGCGGCTAAATATATTCGCTTGTTCATATCTTTCCTTTCTGCTGTTATTCATGGAAGGAAGTTTACATATTTACAAAAATGTTATTATACAATGTTCATTAGTATTTGTTTTAACTCCCTTTTTCGGGAGCGAAAGATTAATTGGTTGTGCTAACGAGGGTACAATTCGTCATTTTAGTTTTCCTTAGCGGCTACAATTGGCTATTTATGTCTGACAGTTGTCCCAAAATAAGATTGTAGTGAGTTGTTCTTTAATATTTTTCCTGCTATATCAGAGTCCACATGTAGGACAAATTCTTTAATTCAAGATAGGACTACATGTTGTCAAAATAAGGTCAAAGTATTTTTGGATGAATCAATATTGCAACTAATATGCTTTATAACATCGATTGCCGTGTTTTTTTTAAATATTGCACTTCAAGATTGACCACCTGATGTTAAGTGGTAATGAGGTCCTGAAGCTAGGAAGCTTAGTACAGCATAATAAAGCTTTTACTGGACTTGTCGCCCTTACCTTGAAGGCTTGACCCTTGCTTCTAATGTAGCACCTTTTGACCACCACAACAACATGACTGTTATTTGGACAACGAAATGATTGTTATTTGGCTATGGTCTTCTGTAAGGTAAAGGTATTTCACCAGTCGGACTGTGTGTGAGCAATAAATCGCTTTGTTCTACCTCTCTTAAACCCATTAGGAAAAGTAAAACATTTCTTTAGCTATAAACATCTGGATTTGTATTGACGAATTATCAGTGATTTCGTAAAGCTTATGTATGGATGTAAAGATTTTAATTTCTATTCTATGAGCTTATGAATGGTTTGCTCTCCGGGCTGTTGAACCAAGAGTTGTGGGTTCGATCCCCAACTAGGACAAATATTTATCTAATTAACATTTGTGTCTGGGTATAAATGTATCAAAGAATGCATTGTGGCACTACCATGGTTTCTGGTTGCTGGTTCAATGCTTGAACTAGACCAATCTAGAATCTGATCCCAAGATCAGACTGTTTATGTGATGCTGGCTGATATTTATTCACCTATTGTGATAAAATCACAAAAAGAAGTTGCCAATTTCTTGCTGACGCTATCATTCATCAAGCCCTTCAACAGGTCGTAACAAATTTTGACACAACAATTAACTTTTCTGCGATGTTCTTCTTGACACCAAAGTCTTTGGCAACTAGTCTTGACCTTGCATCTAGTGTTTGACCTTGTCGAAACAGAACATTTTATAATCTCGGTGGCGTAGTGGTTAAGGTATAGTACCCAGAAGCGAGAAAAGTTTTAGGTTCGATTGTCTGTGCGGTGAATTTCTAAAACGGTTAGCGACAAACGAAATTCTTAAAGTCGGTGTGTACTGGGTTGACGTCACCAATTTTGTTTACATCCTCTGGTTCTCCTAATAAAAGGGTATTAAAGGAAGACCAATGATGTGACTGTCTAGAACATTTATTATTGACTACCAATTGCCTGCGACATCGCCCGCGTTATTTAGGGATAAAAAGTATCCTGTATCCATATCCAGTCATCTTACAATCTGCCATATTTATTATATGGGTTGGATGCGGTAGAATCAAATCTTTGTTAAGAGACTATTGCAAGCCCTGCACCGGCACGCGGCCTCGTCCACCCCACACTGAAATAGTCCCGCGTGGGCGGCATTGTGATGTGCTCTCCAGAATTAATTCCAATGCTCTAAGAGCCGATACGACGATGCTATTCTCAGTTGTCTGATTTTCCTCCTAATTTATGTGTTTGTAATTCGATAGGTAGAGATAACGGTCGGAGAATACTAACGTAGTATGTTCGACGCCCTCAGGTTACGTGGAGTGATGATATGCGCAAGATGACTGGCAGTGAAATAGATCAAAGTAGCGAACTATTGGTGAGGCCTATGTTCAGCAGTGGAGTGCGACTGATGATGGCAGGGCAACGGCTAGCACACCGTAGTCTCTTATTGGATGGATAACCATTCTGACTGAATTCAGTGATAATTATAGCATGAGCTACCATATTCATATTGCGTTGACTATGTTGAGCTATTGGTCGCGGCGGATATCTCGAAATTAGTTGTTCACTCTTGGCAGATACTTTTTTGTTGGCTTGAGAAGATCCAAGAGTAGATCACCCCTCCTATAATTTGTCCGGCGGCCTATGGTCTTTACTTGGGCTCTTTTTCAAATTAACATTTCTCTGGGTCCTCTGCTGTAAATCTATCGAAACGTGACAAATTCTATCCTTCTATCGTCATAATATATGACCCTGCAAGTTTGTAAGATGTCTAGATATATGGGTTTTACTCTTTTACGCAAAATTACTGAATGGTTTTGAATTAAAGTTAGTAGAAAGATAGATGAGATCATGGATTAACGTAGTACAATTTTTATCACGACCAAATAACGCAAACAAAGTCGTAGGCAATCGCTAGTTGTTTTTAAACATTGTACATGTCTAAACTTTCTTCCGAAAATTAGCAACTTCTCTCTTACCAAAAACCTCGTCAAATATTCTCAACTATGTAATAATTTAGACTAAAGTATTTTCTTATTTTCGGAGCAAACAATGCCTTTATTTTATTCAATGTTGATAATTTTCTTGCTTATTTACATATTAGAAGCTGAAGTTTTTTCGTAAACGTCTGACGTGTTGATTTTGAGTGACATTATCTGTTCGCGCTGCGAACTACCTTGAATATGTCTACTATTTCTGAGGTCTAGGTCAGTCTTATTTTGTTGCGTTTCGTCTTTAACGATGTTTTCATTTACTGTAGCAATCGCATCTTCTAAATATACATTTTATTTGTTGTTCTCGTTATCATCATTTGCTTAGTCATCGTTAGCCCTTACTATTCTTAGTACTACGACCTTGATTTACTTGTTGATTTAGGCCGTTGAGTTACAATAAACTTGCGCAGCGCAGAAGCTCCAATTTCGTAAACACTCGCTCGATTCCTCGATCATGTTCGTAATTCGCTCCAGGATCGCCCACTCTTAGTTGTTGCAACCAATTAGGTTTTATAGAATTACTCTTTACATTTTACATAGCCCGACTCTGTCCGCATTTATGGGTTGTGAAAGTATCCTATAATCTAGTATATTATCAACTCTCTTCCTACCAAATTTTATCCTAATTCATTCAGTAGTTTTTGTAGGATTATTACGTCTTTAAAGCGAAAGCATAGGTGGCTGATTAAAGCTTTTGGGCACAGCTTAAGTGGAGCGATAACTTTAATAATATAGTAACGCAAGCTGTGCCCGCGACTTTGTTAGCGTGGACTACAGGATTTTGAAGTTATTTTTTCTGATCAACGGTAGCCTAATGCCCGGTTCCAATATTTAAAAAACGGTCCTTTCTAGTAACGGATAGTAATAAATCAAACGAGGCGTAAGCTAAAAATGACCGACGGCCGACTGATGGCAACTGGTATGGAAAGTATATTATTCAACGGTATTAACGACTCATAATCGGTTGGAGAAAAACAGATCTGATAGTCATTTTTGACACATTACGTCTATAAAAGTCCCAGTCGAAATTCTGATGCTTTTTTTCATTCCCAAGATATGTTATGATTAGTCTGTATAGATAAGGCGTGATTGTCGCTGCTTTTATGGTTTGTGGTATGTCGGTTGGTAGCTTATGGGAAATTTTATTACAGTTCTCTTACCGACATGTGGCGGACCTCACCATATTCTGAAGTTGCTGCACAGTTATGAATCATTTGTGAACCTTACTTAGTATTAGTTTTCTTCGTACATTCATCTTCTTCGCGTAATATGCGATAAATGAATAAGCAGGTGTTCCGTCCGTGCCAATATTATCTCCCATGACTAAGTGGTACGTGAGTAACAATACTTTTTTTCTCTGCAAAATCACAATCTTCAGTTGCGTTACGGATAATTCTGGCGATTTTCGTGTCGTGTGTAAACTCTGTATGTCTGGCGTTTCCGAAATAGATTCCAGCTTTATGCGACATTATAATAGTTTATTGCTTGTACGTGTAACACCTTGCATTTCGTCTGGTTGATCTATATGAACGAATAATTTTTGTTTAATTCTTAATTTATTTGAAGTTGTTGCTAAGAATTTGACCTTCGCGTCATATTTTAGTAATGCTTTAGTTTTATCAATAGTAAATTCTTAATCACTTTTATGTTCTGCGCAATAGATAAATACTTTACTACGTCTAGTTGATGGAATAAATAGTAAATACGTTCTTACACAAGTTCCTTATCATAATCTATTAATTTATCAACACCTTTATTTTTTCAAAAGATAAGTATGATCGTATAAGTATTATCCCTATTTATTTAATCTTCGTGTTATGTAAATAGGATGTTGTTTGCTTATTTTATGGAAGATTAATAATATCGCCATGTCCTATCAATTAGATGACTAGTAAACTGATCTTGTTTGAAGGTATTGGTAATTTGTCGTTGTTTTATGCATAAATGAAAGCTTTTAATTACTTAAACTATGAAATTTTTCTTTTTCTAAAACGTGTAACTTTTTTTGAAGTCGATATATAGTCGACGTGTCAATAATGCAACGGAATTTCATTGGTATTCATGTTACTCGATATGTTTGTAACTTATCTGTGTCTTTGTTAATTTTGTATCGATTTTAGAAATGACACTTTTGATTTTCATTATAATGCTTAGTCTTCAAAATCTGATGAAGGATCCAAAAAAATCGAGGAAAATCTAAACTATTTTGAATTTGGACGAAGTGTGCAAAAAAATACTCTGTCTGTTTTTTACAGTTTATTTTTAATGGAAGTTTGCACTGCGATCTTTACAGCGCTTTACGCTTAAGTACTGTTTAATGTAGGTACTGATGCAAACTTATCAAGGTACACCGCGTTAAAAAGTGTTACATTAACAAAAACAAGTTTTCAGAAATGCGACCTCGCAAAGTTCACACGGTTCTGACCAAAAATGGCGGTCGACTTTTTTAAATACAATCAACTGGATTCAATTGCAGATGCTCATCGATTCGCCTGGAGATTAGCCAAGATTCTAACTGATGAACAGCGTGATGGTTGATATTGCACAGATTATTTTGTTAGTCTCAGTTTCTTAAGAATTCACGTATCTTAATCACGATTACGTTGATCTAGGTAATCGTGCCTGTATTTTTTGGCTTGCATACAATTTTATGAGTAAGGTTCTATATTTATCATATTAGGTATATTCAGTTCGAGCTTATCGTTAGTGAAGTGGTCGTATTAAGTACTAAGGTGACGAATGGTGTTAACAGTCTCAATTGCTTGCTTAGGAGAATCATAATCTCTATTTCTTTCTTCTGAGTTTACGAGTGCAACTTCTTATGTGTGATGACACTGTAGAATTTTTTAGTATTCTCTATTTGTCTCTAGTCTGCACGTAATAAATGTTTCTTTCTTTCTTTCTTTCTATTTGCTGGCCTTTGTTACAATGTTTTTTTTGTTTTGTACAAGTTCTGTTGTAAGATGTTTTATTATTTATACAGTTACTGACAAATTTCACCTTGCACTTTGGGCCTGGATCCATAGGTTCTACTATCCCTGATCACGACAAAAGTGAACGCTTATCAGTGTTCGTTTTATTGCTTCAACTAAACAACAAACTAGCATAGCAGCGATTAAAGGGCTTAGTTCGTTAAATGAATTTTACTTTGGAAATGCAACCGTACCTATTATCTCCTCTCCCCCTTGCTTCCTCCTAAAATATGAAAATACCCTGGTTGGGAAGTCCTGTTTTTATGCACATTTTCCACAGATTCTTTGTTCCTATTAGTCGCAGCATGATGTTATATAGTCTAGGGCTTTAGACTCTTTCCCAGTGGCGTAACTACAGGGTGGCAAGTCGGCAAAATGCCACGGGCCCCCAGCCAGAAGGGGCCCCAGGTAAGAGGAGAATCCCAATTACCAAGAATAATTTTTACATCAAACTTTCCTAAAGTATGCACTACATTTCTGGTATTTCCAAACAAGTATTAGACATTATTCTTTCTTTGAGAAGGAGGAGGGGGGGGGGTTGGTCGATGGATTGATGAATTTGCCACGGGCCCCGAATGGTATAGTTACGCCACTGCTCTTTCCTATCCAAGATAAACTATTCTTTTAATTCCAACCAGATTTATAATAATAGTGTATACTTAAGATATATTACAAACTAGCGGTCCCGGCGACCTTCGTTTCGCCTTAGAGGAAATAAATGAGCAGACTTCAAAAAAATAATAAAAAAGTATCCTATGTCCTTCTCCTGGTTCTAAACTACCTCGCCACTAATTTTCAGCCTTATCGGTTCAGCCGTTCTTGAGTTATAAACAGTGTAACTAACACGACTTTCTTTTATATATATAGATAATATAAATAGAAATAGAAATAGAAAAATATTTATTCAGTGTAAGTATAAAATTAGTTACATGAGAAAACAAAAAAAGAACAATAGGTACAAAACACTGAAAAGGAACATACTCAGCATGTGTCGGGGGGCCGAGGACTCCCCGACGCTGGTCTTCCGTATGTGCCCAGAGAGTGAGCACTACTGCTGCAAATAAATTGTGTCATAGCGTAAAGGTTATTTAATTCTTATAAACAATCCACTGTGATTCTGGTTTCCTTTCCAAAAGTGCATGGGTTGTAGTTTCTTGAATTGTCTTGTACAATTGTAATGGCGATATTTGCGGTAGAGCCAAGTGACGCGTAAGCTGTGTGGGAATTTAATCGGTCATCCGATAGTTTCCAGATGCAAATGTCCAGCTTATTTGCACGGCTTGTTGTCTATACTGAACTCTATTTCGAGGTGATAGGGTGCTATTTTGAATCGCAATACTATGTGTTCCTAATCGCTATAAGTGGTCATGGCTCCCTCTATCAATAATCGTTGTACTAACATTCCTAAGGACAGTGGGTTTTTTAATTGTCATGGTGCTGACATTTAAATGGGTTAAGGATTTCTGGTCCGACTTTGCAAATTTTCTAGCTCTTGAACTTTGATTTTTTGGTTTGTAGCACTCCCCAAGAGCTCTGGAAACCTTACTCACACGCAGGAACACAACAACACAGAAGTGATTGTTATTTGGCTGCGGTCTTCTGTAAGGTGGAGGTATTTCACCAGTCGGGCTGCTCCAGTTCGAGCGATAAATCGCTATGCCCTACCTCTCTTAAAAGGGCTTGAGTAGTAATTATTTTAAATTTTAAAATCCAAGATCCACTAATATATATATTTTAGTAAATAGTCTATAATAATATCAGTTTCATAAATCATTATCTTCAGTATTGAGGATATTGCTTCAAATGACAGTTTACGATGAAATTATTCATGTATGAAGAAAAATAATTATATTTAAAGGCGTTTTCCTCAGATATAAATCTACTCGAATATCAACAGTCTTTATCTCGTTGATTGACTAACACATAAATGACCCATTTTCCTTGAGAGCCGTTTATCGTAATCGTTCTAGTATGTATTTGTCATCAAGTTTAATTTTTTATTTGCTTACTCGTGTGATTTTTCGTATAAAATATCCTACAAAAACAATACTTGTAAATGAATGCTCGGTTCCAATTTTTGAAAAAAACGATCCGTTGAGTAAGTGATAGTAATAAATTATACGAGGCGTAAGCTAAAAACGACTGACGGACGACTAATGACAGCTGGTACGGTATTAACTACTCGTAGTTGGTTGGAAAAAAACGGATAGTAATTTTTAACACATTACGAATCGTAGAATATTAAAACCGGCCATGAACCTAGTTTCTCAGCTTGTAATTCCAAGTCGGTTTTTAATTTATTCAGTTCGTACTTATGGGACCTTCTTTTACGTAATTATCTAACCGAAAAATATTTTAACGACCTGATCGATATTAAAATCATAAATTATTTATTTAAATATTATCACTCGGGCATCACATGAAAACTCAGTAGTAAAAAAAGTAATAAATTAGATCGTTTAGTGTGATCGCAAAGTCAATATAATTATTTTAGAACAAAACATTTTTAGACACAGTCTTAGATTTGGTGAAATGCGTTACAATATTAATAAAAATGTTATATCCTGTCTTAACAGTTGTATTTCTTCTAGCACAGTCAGCGTCATATAGTTCGTGATACTCAGGATACTCTAATAAATAGACGCAACCAAAAAGTCTATAATATCGGTACAAACAAAGTTTTCTTATTGTTGTCAACGGTTTTGTCGCTCAAAAGGTCGACACACTCAAAATGTCATATAAATCGGCTCAGTCAAACTGCCATAAATATGGTTACAGTCTTCCCGCCAATGGTATCCAAACATTCTAAGTGTTCAAAAATATGGAACACATTAGAAAAATAAACCTTACTGCTATACTTTTTTAAATATTATTTTCCTCATCAATTAGTTTAAAAAAATGTAAACACAAAGTGAAAGCGATAGAAACTACTGCTGTCCTTTTCATTTTAAGCCGACGTCATAGACTTCTTTTTTGTTTTGTATAGAATTTTAGAATTTCTTGCATAGCCATTTACGATATCTGGGGGCACGGCAGTAGGGAGGACCAAGTCAAGCAAAAAAAAACCGGCACGGGCCGTACCATCCTTTTCAGGCCATTTTCGATCCCCTATAGCTTCCTTGTAGACAAAACTAGAAACTTGAATTTTCATTACGGACGATATGTCTCAAGGTATTAAAAAAATACAAGCAATAAACAGCTACAGCTAAATAGACGTTAACCTCAATGATAATGAATATGAGTTATTAGGTATATTTCGTATATAATTTTACTAGTGTACCTAACTGAAATGAACACATTCCGTATTAACGATAAACTGAGCAGTTCTGATAAAGCTACTTTCGAACGTAACAAAAGACGTAAAAAATCCAAATCGCATAATAAACCTATTTTGGCTATTTCACTGCACTGTCTCTAATATTGCACTTCACATTAATACGACTAATGGGTAGTTGATGGTTAGTTGACATACACTGACAGATAATAGAAATACATTCAAACACTAAATCAAGTGTGAAAATCCAGCATGAAACCTCATTACGCAATCGCGTAATGAGGTTTCATGCTGGCGTATTTTTCTAATTTATTTCATATTTTTGAACACTTAGAACGTTTGGATACCTTTGGCGGGAAGACTGTTACCATATTTATGGCAGTTTGACTGAGCCGATTCATATGACATTGTAGGTGTGTCGACCTTTTGAGCGATAAAACTGTTGACAACAATAAGAAAACTTTGTGTGTACCGATATTATCGACTTTTTAGTTGCGTCTATTTATTAGAGTACCCTGAGTATCACGAACTACGCTGACTGTACTAAGAATGCTTTTGATAGTGTTTAGTTTATTAACGCGTTTTTATTAGCTACACTTGTATTATAATAATAATAAAACATTTATTTCAGACCGAGATCCATACAGTGTTAGTAACAATTTTACGTATAATCTATGTTAGTGTAATTATTACTACTTATCAATTATTATTAAAATTAAATTAAACACTTTTTTTTTTACAATTTGGCCTCGAGGGCGGCTGGAGATAGGTGTGTCACCACCCAGTGCCTTAACATTCGGCTTTTCTCCCTTGTTGCAATGGTGTTTATGATGCTATTGTCGCCGCCGCGAACTCGCAGCAGGAGGGAGGCAATTCGTTTTCTCATTATAGCGGTGAAATGATCAACGTTGGCTTCAGCAAACATTATATTTTAATCTTTATTCTTAAATTTATTTAAGTCTTTATCCATAAACAATGACATGAAACATTGCAGGACCTAAAGGGTCACTGCATTAAGTCAAGACAACCTATCGGCTTGTTTTGTGGAATATACTTTTTTAATTTATAAATAAAAATGTCAATCAAACTATGTAGTAGACTAAAGTAAATTGATTAAAGACGTATAGCGAAAAAAGACTTATTACAACTGAGAAACAAACTGTTTGTCGTGAATATGTACTGAGGAACTTATTAAGTTAAGTTTTAAAGCAGTGTACTGTGTATCGCATTAAATGTGCTCTACCTTACTAAACGTTCATACTACTTAATCTGATCATTACAAGTCGTGTTAAATATGCAACTCTGTTGTTTTGTTATAAAATCCTTGTTGAACCGGGATGCGGAAGATATTTGAAACTGTTGTCTGCACGTAATAAGGTTAAACCGTATGCCCTTTTAAAGTTCGATGAACAATTGCAGTTCGACATTAGTACTTACTGTGTTCTTACTTAACAAAGTCACGGTGTCTGAGTGGATACCAGGATTTTGAAATTATTTTTTCTAGCAAGTTAGAGCCGCGACCAGCTTCTTGCTTGTCGCGTGATTGCGAACCCGAAAAACCTATTTTGTTGCGGAATTATTTTAAAAGTAGCCTAAGTTACCTGCTGATACAAGTCCCGTCGAAATCATTCCAGCCATTAAGCCGGGACAAACAGACAATACACAAATTGTAAAAAAAAAATATTTTGGTCTATGTACCGTATATTCATAATGCATGTAGTTAAGCGATTATTACAATATTACAGACACTCCAATTTTCTTAATATTTATAGATGTATCTCAACTGATGTCCGATATAAATAGAGCCTAATCTCATTCAGATTAATCAATTACAAAGGACTTTGTTTATAGTGCCCGAACCGTAGTATTTTATTTGACTAGCCACCAAATAAAGTCGTACATTGTTACGCTATATCGCACTTAAAATATCAGCAGTATTAGTTTGTTAATGAACGAGCAGCTCCAAACTTAGTGTTGGTAATAATGACACAATCGTACCAAAACGTGTTTCTTATCACGGGGCGCTACGCATACAGAGAATACCTCATAACAATACCTGAATCATATTAATACCTAATACCTATACAGGATATATTGAGTTTCCTCAAACATTACGCTAATTTTAGACTGTTTTAAATGATACTAATATTAAAAACGTGAAAGTACGAATGAATGTATGGATGAATGGATGTGTGGGTGTCAGGATTTCTCGTATGTGTATCATGACTTTCGATAAAGAACTTACATACTGAATTTCGCTCGTATCACTACAAAAATAAATTCATTACGCAAAAACTGAACTGAACGGATATAGCTGAAATTTGCTTGAAAGATATTAGTCCATAGATTAACATATAGGATATTTAAAAGAAACAGAATCCCGATATGTGAAGGTCGTGGGTTCGAGCCCCGTACCGCAAGTTAAACAAAAATCCTGATTTTTTTTAACACGCTTTTATTAGCTCGGGTTGTATGTATCTATGTATGTAACGGAATCTTTGAATCTTAATTTGACCCACTTCCCGGTCTTTGATTAAGATGAAATTTTGCACACGCTCTGAGTTCTGATGACAATACACGACTAGCTAAGAAACGTCATTACAAATCCAATATGGCGGCCTCCCCAAGATGGCGAACTGACTGTTTGAAATGCACTTCCATGATATGGGTATCAAAAGAAAGGGTTTGCTGTCAGGAATACGAAAAAAATAGTCACGTGATTCAAATCCAATATGGCGGGCGTCCAAGATAACGGACAGGCTATTTGAAATGCACCCCTATGATATGGGTATTAAATGAAAGGGTTTGCTGAATGGGATACGAAAAAGAATTATATAATTATTGATACATGAGAAAACTAAAAAGTAGAAAATAAAAATAATAGTTTAAAAAACTAAAAAACACGCTTTTAGCTCGCACTAAAAATTACAAAATAATTCAGACATTTAAGAAAGAAAGCGTGGAGCGTTTTGTCCAAAAAGAGTAAAGATAACATAAACGCTCCACGCTTTCTTTCTTAAATGTCTGAATTATTTTGTAATTTTTAGTGCGAGCTAAAAGCGTGTTTTTTAGTTTTTTAAACTATTATTAAATATTTTAAGTTCACTAGTGCGGCGTGAAACACCATTAAAAATTGTAAAACACATATAGGATACTTTTTATACCCGAAATAACGTGGTCTTTGTCGCGGGCAACAGGTAGTGACGTATGCAGCAAGTACTTAGTTTATTTATTTACAAAACCGTAGTGAGTGCAAACTTTTGAGTTTCGCATAAACTACATTGTAAATTGTGCAGACCTTTGCAGATTAACATAAAACCTAACTTTATGCATACGACTTACCACTTGCACCAATTAGATTGTAAAGTTAATACAAAATGGGCCGTATGCATTACTATGTAGTCATTAGGTAATTACAGCAGGTCTAGCGTTCTTTGAGCGTCGACGTCGACGCAACGCCGACGCGGCGTCGACGCAACGTCGACGCGGCGCCGACGCAACGCTTGGGCAGCGGCGCGGTCGAAATGACGAACGCCAGGACTGCGCTCCACAGGCGCCGCGCCGGCCCGACGCCTGCCGCAGCGTTTATTTTGACAACAGTACAATGATCAACTCAATTGTTTCGGCCCGCCCGTGTTTTAGAATCAGTAGGTAGAAGACTTTTTAGCTGGTAGCAAATATGGATGTAGCTTAAAATACTAGCTCATATTGCCGAAGAAACCCATTTTCAATGAAGTACTTTTAGTTTTCGAGAAAATAAATGCTAAAGTTGCCTTTTCGTGCCATGTGTCAAATAGGTAAAATATATTTTTTCCTTTACAAGTTGAAAGCATTAATTTATCACTGCAATATAAAACATTATATTGTGCGTTATTCAAATCTTACATTTCCATTTTCGAACTAACTGTACATGACGTCAGCGCGGCGCAACGCTCAAACGCGATGTGCAGAGGACGCCCAGCGCAAGCGCCGCTCAAACGCCGCGCCGACGCTGGGCGGGCGCCGCGTCGACGCTTAACGGGCGCCGCGTCGACGCTTAACGGGCGCCGCGTCGACGCTGAGCGGGCGCCGCGTCGACGCAACGCCCAAACAACGTCGGCGCGGCAAGACGCTGACGCTCGAAAGACGCTAGTGTGGGGTCCCTCTTACATGCGCAAAAAGATATTTGTATTCTCCGTCGGCAACAATATTGTCGTTTTGTTGACGATCAATCAATTCGACTTATTTGGTGTTAATGATGTTGTTTTAACATTATGGTTGTGTTCACTCTGACTAATAAAACTACTTAGCAATGTATCGATACACCGTAACTGCTTCGGATTACTTATACTCTAAATTCGATTGCAATTCGACTTCAATTAAGGGAGCGTTAAATTATTACGTAACGCAATTTGGGGGAATTTATTTGTAAAACGTTATGATGCGTTTCGATAAAAAATTAAGATATTGGCAACCTTTTTGGTTTCCCTACGGTTTCCGAGGAATCACTCGATCGTATTAGTGTGGTCGTCTTTTTAAAGAAAGGGGGAGGGGAATACAGAAAAACGTTATGGTGCGTCACATAGGCGGGGGAGGGACAAAATTCTTAAAAATTGCGAATCTTTAAAAACTCCCTAAACGTTTTTTATGTGTTTTGGACTTGCGCTAATCTCATTCAGAATTTGTTTACCACCAGATCTATTTCATGCATTAGATCATTTAAAAGGTACCTGTCATTTCCCTTTATTTCAATTGTTGAAATATTGTTTATGGATTTCTACTAATAAGACGTTAGACTACACAAATCTTTAAAAAACCGTTACGTAATACTTGAACGCTCCCTAAGAAGACAGAAAATATATTTGAAAGATGCTTGAATTCTCAGCAACTAATGAGGACAGTTTTTCCTGCGATGATGTCACGATCGTTAAGTTACGTCTTTTAACAAGACAACTAATTCTTGTTAAGATTATACATCTCGCCCGTTTTGGTCACGCCATGCCGATGTCGCTGACACATCCCATGTAGGTGTCGCCACTGATTCGGGGACAGTTGACACTTGACATGACAGTAATACCGCCTAATTGATTTTTGGCTTTGCTCATTTTGATCTATAATATTTTTCAGCTTAGAATGTTTTTGAGATAGTTCAAGTTTCAAAATTTATATGGAGTTCCGTAATGCGGGGACGAGTAGAAATTCATACGCAAACTCCATTAATAAAATCATCTGCATTGTAAATTTGTTGAATAGGTATAGACGTAGCTAATGCATATTATGTTTTTGAGAGAGGCAGGGCAAAGCGATTTATCGCTCGAACTGGAGCAGCCCGACTGGTGAAATACCTCCACCTTACAGAAGACCGCAGCCACATAACAATCACTCCGGTGTTGTTGTGTTCCTGCATGTGAGTAAGGTTTTCAAAGCTCTTGGGGTGTGTTACATTAGTAGCAGGGGTCCAGCCTTCAAGGTAAGGGTGACAAGTCTAGTAACAGTTTTACTATGCTATACTTTTCGCCCTTAAGCTAGGAACTCATTACCACTTAACATCAGGTGGGATGAGGTCAACCTTGAAGTGCGTTATAAAAAAAATGTAAAAAAACAAGTAAGACTACAACTACTTAGGAATTTGCCCGCCCTCGAAAGTAGGGTTATAAGAACACTGTTAATTACTTAAGTATTGAAATACTGCCGGTCCCGACAAACGTAGTTACCCCTATTTTATCAAAATTTTCTAACCTTTTAAACATTCCCGTGACTTCCACAATTATTTCAAAACCAACATTAGCCAAATCGAGTCTAGCTGTTGTTGAGTTTTAGCGAGACTATCAAATAGCCGTTCATTTTTATATATAAGAAGCTTTATATAATATAGATGTAATATTCTGAAAGCCCACCACATTTTGACGAGTGCTTTGACCCTGTAAAATAGATGTGTCTCTTAAATACATTTTCAAAGAACTACATGCCAACACAACACACTCTTGACATTTTTTTGTTAATTTGGCACAACATTTTGTTTTCACTACGCCGACTTTTGTTTTTGTTAGATATTTAGAACTCAACCTAGATTCTGTTTTAATTTTTCACGTGAAAGCAATCATTTATAATCTGGATGATACAAAACGGTAACAAGTGAGTGTAAAATTAATTCTTGGACGATTTTTTAAATGTAGTTTTAATGTTGTGTGCATTATTACATAGATTGTTTTCATTAAAGCTATCGTAAAAAAAAATATTTGTGTTTTATGAAATATATTTATGTATATATATATATATCATTCATCTTTAGTTAGTAAACAACTCGATACCTTGTCACATGAAGTTAACCAAGTAACTGACTAATATTTAATTTGACAGGTTTAATGTGACAACGTACTGAGGCGTATAAAAACTAACAAGCAACAACAGCACATGTTAAAAAATTGCAGTTCAATATAAGTTCTTATTCGTACGACATAAGGGCGGTGCCACGTCAATGTGTTTTTGATCGTTCATTAACAATTAGTGAAAGCTTTCGTCGTCTATGAAATTAGGTGTTAAAAAACATAAACAAAATATCATCAGCTTATGCAGAATACCGTCTACCGTTACCGTAACGTGGCTTAAACGCTATACTCTTTAAAGGCTGATTGGTGATCGTAAACCCGAGCTTTGTTCGAAAAATAAACTTTTTAATTCACATTGACATTTTGGCTCGACCTATGTATGAATCGAATTGAGGACCTAGTTCCAGTTCCAGACTCAGATCATAATCCAGTTCTTAAACCATATAACCATTTAGGCACACAAAGAAAAAATCGGTGTACTAACGGATATACTAATATTAATATTTTATATAGACGACCTCGGTGGCGCAGTGGCTAAGGTAGCCGGCCAAAGCGCGAAAGGTCCCGGGTTCGATTCCCGGTCGGGTCAATTTGGAAAACGAACTTTTCTAAATTGACTTGGGTCTGGGTGTGCTGGGATGACGCCCCCAGTTAGTATCCGTCATCTGGTACTCATAGTACAAGGGAAAACCTTAGTTTTAGACCAGGTGATTGGTGTGATTGTCTGGCGCATTTATTTATTATTTATTTATTTATTTATATAAAAATAATATTTTTCCTGGATTTCTCTGGTATGCCATCATCAGATCCTGGTTTCTTTATCACGGTTCTACCTTCAAGATATCTCTATACAAACAACCAACAAAAAACATCTAAATCGATTCAAAAGGTCGAGGTAAGAGAGGTAGGGCATAGCGTTTTATCGCTCGAACTAGCGCAGCCCGACTGGTGAAATACCTCCACCTTACAGAAGACCGCAGCCAAATAACAATCACTTCTGTGTTGTTGTGTTCCTGCGTGTGAGCAAGGTTTCCAGAGCTCTTGGGGGGTGCTACATTAGAAGCAGGGGCAAGCCTTCAAGGTAAGGGCGACAAGTCCAGTAATAGATTTATTATCCTGTACTTTCGCTCTTAAGCTATGACCTCATTACCACTTAACATCAGGTGGGATGAGGTCAATCTTGAAGTGTAATATAAAAAAATATATTTATTGAGTTAGAGTGAGCGAACACATAAAAAACGCAAAGGATCGAATCGAGAAACCTTGTTTTAAGTAATTTAAAAAGTATCTGCGATCTCTCTGCTAGCAGATGGTAACAGTGGCTATGACTTTCCGAGTGGGTACGAACTATAAACATTGTGTATTTATACACCGCGGTTTTCGCGTAATATTGTTAGTGCTCTAAGAGAAATTTATGACCACTCTATGAACAATAGGAGATACTTATATCCAGAAGCAAATTCATAGATCTAGTTCAGGGCTGTCCAAACCATGGCCCTGGCTTGAATTGTAGCGGCCCGCAGAACCTTTTTTTTCTTCTTTGTTTAGAGATCTAGACATTAATGAACAAATTATTTATCGCGCGACGAAATTAAATTGTTTTGGGTATGTATTTGATCACGCCGCAGACATCACTCTTCACTCGAAAACTCTACATTTAGAAATCAGATGGCTAAGTGCTGAAAAGTGTTTGCAACGCTTTTAGTCTTTAAAAAAAGAAATACCTTTATTTCTAAAAAAATAAATACCATATTACACTTCAGAACTACAAAATAAATACAAGATTCTCAGTTTCTGGCTGATCTTGCATTTTTAAATGTTGACAGAATTGTAAAAGACAAATTAATGAAAAAGTAGATTTATTTAGCCAGTTTTGTTGGCCCTAGGTCCCATCTAGGTTGGACAGCCCTGATCTAGTTCATAGTTTGTTATTCAATTTCTAACAGTAATACATATACCTCTCATATAATAAACGCGGAAGTTGAGAAAGGGCATGCATGTTTGGATGTATGTTACTCTTTCACGCAAATACTAGTGAATGGACTTGCGTGAAATTTAGAAGGAAGAAAAATGAGCTAATACATTAACAAAAAGGATGCTTATTATTCGAAATAACGCAGGTGAAGTCGCAGGCAACAGCTTGATATTAGGATATACGTTTTGTTACGTGACGTCTAAATTGTTGCAGTTATTTCACTTACATTTAAAGTTGTCACTGAAGATTGAGTTAGCATTAAAAATTGTTTATTGAATTCCGTTTAAGTTTATGTTTTCCTTGTTTACCGTAAGGTAGTTTTTTGCTTCAACGTTTTGAAATATGTATTCTAATATTGGAGATTTCACTCCCATACAATTTATATCCCTTATATCCCTATTGTAATTCCCTTACGGAGGTCAAGCCCACTTTAACTATGAATCCGATTTGACAAGCCTGGATATTACAATTTGATCAAGTGCACATTATTATTTACAAGAAAAAAAAGTGTAAAAGAAGAAAAAGAACACATCGTCAAAATAAATACAATCCAAAATAAAGCTATAACCGGTTCGAAACCTAAACATACAGAGAAGAATTTGCCAAGAAACTCAGTAGTTATCCTGTTGTTTACAATATTTAAGATTACACAACACACAATTAATTATAAACTATATTTTCCTATAATTGTTTTTACTCCTGCTTAAGTTCAGTTCAAGTCATTTAATTTAGGTCTAAATAGATTATATTATTAAATTGATATTTTATGGATTAATCAACTTAAGATTTGACAAATTTCTGCCTAAACAGCTGGTTTTATATTAAAAGTCTACCGGCCCCAGTTTTTGAACGACAAAAACATTAGGTGCTTATATCATTTCCAAAAATATATTATTTCACGCAAAACAAAACAAGCGTGTACCGCACAGTCGAATCAAATTCCAACACAATACGTGTAAAACTAAAAACGGTCCCCGTGATATAGAGTCTAAAAATACCGCGAGTGCACAGTTTATAAACACGGGTAACACTCACCATGGTCGCGGATTGTCGGAGCGGAGAGCGGAGAGGCGGTAGACGTGGAGTGGGCGCGTACGCACTGTACTGTGTCACAAAGGCGACTGGTGCCACCGGGTGGAGGGAACGCTGCTGTCGTGTGTGCCTGCGTGGTGATGCCAGGTTTTGATGCGGTGGGAGGGTTCGGGGAGATTGTAGTTACTCGGTTCTATAGAAGAACAATATTGGAATTAAACTGTAGTTCAAAGGCATACTAAAGCGCCTTAATTGATGCAAGCACACATCCGCGTCGGTAAATCGTCGTTATCTAAGATTATATATTATGTTGATCTACAGTTTCATGCATATTTCCAAAAAGGATAAAACTGTAATACAGTTTAATTTAATTCATAGATTGATTATGAGCTAAACAAAGCATGGCATGTTTTAAGTAATTTTTTGGTCGCAACTGTTAAAAAGTTGGACATCTAGGGGGTGATGCTGTGTGAAACTAACATTACGTCATTTTTGTTACGAAAGAACACATGACACGTGACGAGATGCTCTTGTAAATTAATTGTATTGGTTCGGCAAAATAGACGTCGAGCGTGTCAACACCGGAGCGTTATCGCGGTGACGTCACTGTTGCATTTGCCGCGCTCTCCGCGGCGGGCGCCGGGTCCCGCGTCGTGACCTTGCCCGAATGACACGGTGGTGATGATCAGGAGGAAAGAGCGACCGGCTTTCTTTCTTCTTTCGGAAAAAAAAGTCAGAAGAGACTAGATTTCTATCCTACAGAAGACCGCAGCCAAATAACAATCTCTTCTGTGTTATTGTGTTCCTGCGTGTGAGTTAGTCAATAAGTCAAATAAGTCAAATAAGTCAATAAGTCAATAAGTCAATATTTTTTATTCATGTAGATTACATTTGTAATACTTATGAATCGTCTCTATACAATACAAATGAAGCTACCTCCGGTTCGGAACTTATAACTGCCGAGAAGATACCGGCAAGAAACTCAGTAGTTTTTTTTACAAATAAAAAGTTAAACTTATTACTAATTTTGCACCAAGACATACAGTTAGTTTGTCAGTTGGAAAAAAAAACAAAAATAAAAACATTTAAATTAAAATAACTGTAGGCCTTCAGGTGTGATATTCAAATACATAATTTTTATACATTTTGACCTACATGCTTCTGTGTGGTCTTGATCTGACATTGATTGAGAAAACTTATTAAAATAATATACAACGCGTAAGTACAGGCGAGCAGACTAGTTAGTGATCCACGCGTTCTTATCATTAATATACTCTTCTATTTTGTAATAGCCTTTAAGGTTTTTAGAGCTCCCGGGGTGCTTTATTAGTAGCAGGGGTCGAGCCTTCAAGGTAAGGGTGACAAGGCAAACAAACATATTTATTATGCTATACTGGTCGCCCTTAAGCTAGGACCTCATTATCACTTAACATCAGGTGGGATGAGGTCGATCTTGAAGTGTAATATACAAAAAAAAAATTTTATCAGTCGCAAGTGCTCTTGGGCGGAGCTAGATAGGTATATAGTTTTCTTCAGCACATCCAGAGCGCTTTGGGCGCCTTTGTCAGTCACTGTGAATTTATTTATTTATTTATTTATTTATTTAAAATTGGTACACGAACAGATCACTGCCATAAACATCACAAAAAATAAAAAAAACACAGAACAAGAAGGATACATAACGAGAAGGCAAGAACAATGCAAGGCAAAATTGATGTCAAGCGTGTTAACATCGGAATTTTATCGTGGTGATGTCGCCGTTGCATTTGAATATAGCTGACACGGTGATGATGAGGTTGACGCTTTTGGTCAGAAGAAACAAGATTTTAGACTAGTCGCAAGCGCTCGTCGGCGTAACTAGATAGTTTTCTTCAGCACACCGAGACATAAGCTCATTTAGAAAAGTACGTTTCTAAATCTAAAAACCGAACCAGGGACCTTTTACGCTTTGAACGCCTTTCTTAACTATTAAAGTCCATGTTGTTCTATGGATACAGAACACATGATGGTAAGGCAGAAGCGATGGCTGGCACGTAGGTCATGGTTGTGAACAGTCACGATTGGGGACTGGTCTGGTCCAGCTTACCTCTCGAAAGTAAACACTTACCTATTGTATCATCACTTTTCAAAACCAAACTATACGACTTATCTAGAGTGAGGCTACGTAGGTCGTCGTTAAAATTATTTTTCCATCTAGGCACAAATTATTTTTTTTGTTTATTTCTGGACTCTCGTCCCAGTTTTATTTTAAAACTAGCGGTCCCGGCGAACTTCGTTTCGCCTTAGAGAATTTTTCCCGCTTTTCTGTTGATTTTTTTCAAATTTTACCAAGGATTCCTAATTTTGTAGCCTATGTCAAATTGGAAGAATGTAGCATTTTATTGGTGAAAGATTTTTTTAAATCGGCCCAGTACTTTTTGAGCCTATCCATTTCAAACATACAAAAATACGAATCTTTCCTCTTTATAATATTAGTATAGATATATATTTTTATTTTTATACATGACCACTTCTAGCTATATCTAATATAGCGACCCGCCCCGGCTTCGCACGGGTGCAATAGGTACTAAAATATGTACGTATTATACATATAAATATTGCAATTTATTTTATTACATTGACTCCTCCCTTACCCCAGTGACGCTTGGATCCTACATCGCATGCTGGCTAGCTGAGCGCGGTGAGCGGCAACCAAGCGACTTTTTTCTAATACTTGCATTATTACACTCATGATATCTTTCGAATTAAATGTCCGAATTGAATAATTCAAAAAGTTATATAAAGGTATTGAAGCTATCTTGAATATAAAGTAATTTATTTTGATAAGGATTAATACCAAGGTACAAATAAAGAGCCTTTAAAAGAGGCGGCATATTAATAAATTTTTTAGATTAAAAAACCGCTTATTGTGACATAACTATAATATTTAGTCATATGCTATCCCGACACTTTTTGTAGATAATGATCAGTTCTGCAAAGTCGTAGTGCATGACTTTGTTCTATCATCAATAGTTTTCGCAGCGCACGCGATGTAAGGAATTTTTCAGGTCACCTTTAATTACATTATTGAAGTTTTAGTAAGGATCCCTAATTTTTTTGAAAATATAATATAGCCTATGTCACCCGTAGATAGTGTAGCTTTCCACCGGTGAAAGAATTTTTCAAATCTGCCAAGTAGTTTCGGAGCCTATTCAATTCATACAAACAAACAAACAAAAAATCAAACCTTTCCTCTTTATAATATTAGTATAGATATTTTACTGTTAATTGGTTTCAGGTGACCAACGTAGCGAGTCCTGGGGGGAGGTGCGAAGTCACCAGGATCGTGAGGCAGCTGTGTGGAGGGGACACTGCTGGGTGAGTTTCTACTGCTAAGTATATAACTTCACTTGCGACCCGTAGTGGCTTTGCGCGTATACTATCGTCGTTTTTTCAATTTTTTATTCGCTTCTATTGGTCGCAGCTTGATGTTAACAGCCTTCATCAATAAATGGACTGTCAAAAAAAAAAATAAGTTGTCAATTTGAACTAGTTCCTGTGATTAGTGCGTTCAAATAATCAAACTTACCAGCTTTATAATATTGGTATGGAAAGGTCACCTGCAAAAGTTTCAATCAATCATGTAAAGTATAGTTTGCAATATTGTTGTATCTCTGATTGCTTAATCATACATATATTGTATGTATATAGAAGTGGAGATTCAAGAGCTCTCTTTTTAAAAATCCCTTTAGGCACGGATTATCTAGTACCAGAGGACAGAGTGTCCTAAAGGCGCACATTTGATGACTTTTCATTAGCCAGTGAGTTTGTATTTGAGGAGTATATACGAGTATGTATAAAGGATAATGCCCAGCTCATGTGGAAACAAAAAGACAGATCCAACCAGCGCAACTATATCTTATCTCTTATCTTAACTTAAATGAACAAAAATAATATACAAAAGCTTGCCGTAACAAAAGTCGGACTTCATAAAAGTATTAATTCCTTCATAGAGATAAGGATCAAAATATTTAATAAGTTACCGCAGAGCATTATTGTTTTGCCTTTTTTAAATTTTAAATACTTTTTAGCCGCTGGATGCAGATAGCGCAGGACCGCGCGTTGTGGCGTTCTGTAGGGGAGGCCTATGTCCAGCAGTGGACAAAAAGAGGCTGATGGATGGAAATACTTTTTAATGATAAAAATGTGGAATAGTTAATACGTCCAACTGCACCTAAGTAATCTTTATTGTTAACTAGCGGTTCCGGCGAACTTCGTTTCGCCTTAGAGGATTTTCCCGATTTTCTGTTAAAATTTTTCCTGAATTTTCTTTGAACCACACACATATAAACCACAGAACCCGAGACCTTTCCAACGAATGCAAAACCGTGGAAATCGGTTCGTGCAAAAGAATTTCGTGAATCATTTTAATTCACAATTTAATTTTAATCAGTTCATTTAAGTAATTGGACAGAGACAAAACATTTAATATAATAAAATTCGATTCATAAATATTACTAATGTAATCTACATGAATAAAAAAAAATTGACTTTGACTTTGAATAGTGGTTTACAATATACAATATCTAAACAAATGTAATTTTATTTTTCACGTCAAGAGGGCAACAGTTATTAGTTGATTGTCTTTCCTTGAATAATAAAGTCTTAATCTATTGATAAGTAAATAAAAGGCAAATTCCACTTCGATATTTAGTTAAAACAGATTATTTTATTAACGTAATTTTATTGTTTTGTAATAAGGATGGGCATGTATGTGACCACGTAAACTTGAAGTTTTACGCTTTGAAATTATTTGTTATATCGTTTTAGCGTTCCAATATCAATTTGTAGCAGTCATAAACTTACCCAATGATGCTTTTTAAAATACAAAAGCGCGAAATTGTTGGATGCAGTTTGTTGACCAATTAAATACATTGCTTACATCAAATACATTGCACTGATTTTTAGGTCATTATCCTTAGCACTTGCGTTACAGAAGCCAGTAACCAACAGTATCACAACTCACAGAACCGAGACAATTTAAAAAAAGTTCGTTTTCCATATTGTCCGGATCGGGAATCGAACCCGAAACCTTACAGATGGTGCGACACCGAAATTCAGCCTGCTCGCCTCTTACCTACACAGATAGTAAAAACTGTAAAGGTTAGGTAGTCATCTTACCTAGATGACGTTGACGAAGTCACGGGAAAATTAAGCGATATCACGTTTATTAAATCTTTTACATACAATATATTAGTGTTATAACAGGTCTTTGGACTGTCCCGAACTCCTAAGTAAACTACACTTGCACGTACCAGCCAAACCTTTAAGGAATCCAAAACTTTTGCTTGTTCCTCTAGTTAAGACCAAATATAGGCAAAACACCTACATGGTTAGAGTTGCCAGACAGTTAAATGAGCTTTCCCGTGACCTTAGGCTGGATCCTTTCCACCTCAGTGTTCCCAAGCTCTAAAGCAACGTAACGTTTTGTTACTGCTTTATTTGTGCGATTAGATGTCAAACGAACGTTTTGTTATTATGTATATTGTGTTCTATATGTGTTAATGGCCGTCATTTATTATTGTGTAGATTTAATTCGTATTTAGCCGTAAGATTCCCAAAAAGTGTTAAATAAAGTAAAATAAAGCTGAGGAGTTTGTTTGTTTGTTCGGGCGCGATGGTCTCGGGAACTGCTGGTTCGAATTGGGAGGTTTTTTTTCTGTTGGATGGTCCATTTGTCCAAAAAGACTTGTAATCTTGTCGGACCGGGGAGTCTGTAGAGGGTATGGAGGGGCATACAATTATCTATACTAATATTATAAAGAGGAAAGATTTGTACCTATTTTTGTATGTTTGAAATGAATAGGCTCAAAAAGTACTGGGCCGATTTAAAAAATTCTTTCACCAATAGAATGCTACATTCTTCCAATTTGACATAGGCTACAAAATTAGGGATTTTTGGTTAAATTTGAAAAATTTTAACAGAAAAGCGGGAAAAAATATCTAAGCCGAAACGAAGTTCGCCGGGACCGCTAGTATTTAAATAAATAGATTATAAGTGCATGAAGATGGCACCATAATGAAATTTGGTAATCAGCTTTCGTCTCAAGTTCGTAGACGAAGAGGTCACACTAAACACGGATCTATACGTGTAGTGTTTATCAGCGATATCGTTTTCGTTGTACATCTTATCAGCTTGATTACTTCTATGAAATGTATGTTAAAGTCGTAGTTGGTAGGAAACGTTGTATTTCTGTGACGTTCGCAATATTAATGATCGATAGGTATACTAGTACTTTAACAGCTAATCTAGGAAAAAACACATTTTAATCATCATTATATTTGACAACCCAAATGACTTGCTATTCCCATACATCGACCTTAGAAAATTGACAATTCTTATTTTTTTCTTTATTTGCACTTCAAGATTGACCTCATCCCACCTGATAATATATGGTAATGAGTTTCTAACTTAAGGGCGACAAGTACAGCATAATAAAGTTGTTACTGGACTTTTCGCCCTTACCTTGAAGGCTTGAGCCCACCTACTAATGTAGCACGAGCTCTGGAAACTTTACTCACACGGGAACACAACAACACCGAAGTGATTGCTATTTGCCTGCGGTCTTCTGTAAAGTGGGAGTATTTCACCAATTGGGCTGCTCCAGCTCGAGCGATAAATCGCTATGCCTTTCTCTCTTATTTATTAATTTATCAATTCTTGTTACATTCATTTGTCGGTTTCCGTGTAAAGTTATTCAAAAAAGTACCTAAGTCATTGTTGATCTACCTATGCATAAAGTAAAGTTATATGTCGAGAATTATCTGATGAAGAAGGGTTACGTACTTCCACGTTTTCAAATAAAAGGAGGCGGTCCTCAACTGTATATACTTATATTTTTTTAATTACATAGCCTAAAGCGTTACTCTATAGATGGACTAACCAAACACAAAAATAATATTTTTTCGATTCGAATCAATAGTTCCTTCAACTAGCGCGTACAAAGAAACTAACAAACAAACCTACTCTTCAGCTTTATAATAATAGTACAGATTTTAGTTGGTTTGTACCTTTATTTATAATTCCATGGTTTATACTTAGCATGGATGGTATGTGGGACTGGGTGAGTGTCGAAAGGTTCGTCCTATGTAGAAAACATCTTACAACTGACCACCTCCGTAGCCGAGAGGCGAGCGTGCCGGTTCTCTGAGGTTCCGGGGTCGATCCCCGATCGGGTCAATATGGAAAACGAACTTTTCTGTATTGTCTCGGGTCTGGGTGTTGTGGTACCATCGTTGTTTCTGTTTTCTGTAACACAAGTGCTTCAGTGAAATGTATGTGATTTTGTCCAATATTTATTTATTATTGATTTAATTTTACAGGTGTAGAGCATTGCTGTTATTTACCTTGGGATGTACAAATTCTATGAAATTGTTTTAACGAGGTAATTTGAAAATACTTTCGAATGATTCTTTGCCTACCTCAGTGTAAAAAGGTTTTTCTATATTAACTTGCTTGTCAGAAACTCTTTCAGAAAGTCGTTTAATTTCAAATGGGTGTTCGATACTTATGTACAGCTTTTTCAATCGCAGCAATCTCGTAAATCTTCGCAACGACCAGTAAAGTCAAATCGCATGCTCCGGCAACGTTCAGACCGTAATCTGGACGTGTCGAAACAAAGCGAGCGGAGTCACGGCATGACGTGGTGCTTAGAGTTGTCTATTGATAGTTTACGTCATATCAATAGTATCGATAGTTTTACAAAAATAGTATCGAGTATACATACATACAAAAATAGTAGCGCCTACTTTTTTCCACATTTTCTTACCTTTTATACAAATGTTAGGGACGAAATAGAAACCCAATTTAAAGGGACAAAAGATATAATTAGCTAAAAATACAATATTAAATATAAGGAAAAATCGAGGCACACCAAACCTGTTGCTAAGCAATTCTAGAAACAAAACCCTTAGCAACAGGTAACGTGTGCCTAGTATCTGGGTTGCCAGATCTGTCGCCAACATCCTCCCAGGACCTGTAAAATGATTATAAAATCAACATTAGCCAAATCAGTCTAGCCTTTATCGATTTTTAGCGAGACTAAAGAACAGCGATTCATCATTTTGTGTAAAATATTCTAAAGAAACAGGAAAAATTCCCCCGCGGCGTGAGATTCGAACTCACTGCCTTTTAATTATTTCTGTAATTTTTAAATATTTAAAGTTCCCTAGTGCAGCGTGAAGTACTACAATAAATTTTAAATACCTACTATTGATATAAAAACTACGACCTGTTAATCCGTTGTATAGCTCATAGATATACTCATAAATACCTATTAATACTAAAACATATCGTATAATAGTAGATTAATTTAATATCACTTGTAATACACGTTTTATTTGGGAAACGATACTATTAGCGGTTATTCCACTATCGATAGTGTAATAGCATATCGATATTTGGGCAACTCTATTGCAGCCAGGTCGATCGAGGGTGACCTTGGACTCTGAGATAGCGGAAGGGGCGGCTTGGTACCGGCAGAAGTCGAGACGGGAGAGGGTGGCACTGATGGGGACCATCGGTTGTGGTATAGCTGAGACGGTTGGGGACTTTCTAATAACATTACATAGTAAAACAAAGTTACTTCCCCCTGTCCCTTTGTATGCTTAGATCTTTAAAACTACGCAACGGATTTTGCAACAAGATGATAGAAATATGTATGTTATTCTTCAGCTTAATTCAGCAGAAACATCCAAAATCTTAATGGTAACATAGCATCCGTGCGACTCCGGGATCGAATGCTAGCGTGTTATAAACTGAAAAAAGGCTTTTATTGATAACAACAAAAAACTATAGCTACAGTAACAAAAATAAAAACGACATGCTCCTTAGCTACCCCTAACAGCTTCTACCGCTATGTAAACAATAAGTTCTTAATAAGTACACCTTTAAAAAAATGCACGGTTGAAGATTACATCGTATAGTTTTTAATATTTTTTTTTATCTCCCTGGCAACCCCATATTAAAAATTCAGGCAATTCAGCGTCTACTAAGGAGGCCCTTGATACTATGCTGTAAGATGTGTACTATTGCTTAAATTTCATGCATGTTCGCGTAACTACAAACAGAACAGGCAACTTCGTGGCAAAATTAAAAACGTTTAGACTTAAATTTGAAAATTGAAAGTAATCATACACTTTAATACCTTACTATCTATCTTTAGTAGTATTATTTATAGTAATAATATATTAATTATTAAGCTGAAGAGTTTGTTTGTTTGAACGCGCTTATCTCAGGAACTACCAGACCGTATAGGAAAATTATTTTTGTGTTGGATAGTCAGTTTATCAGGGAAGGCTTTTTATAGGTATGTATAACATCACCAATAGGAGCAAAGAATCAGTAGGAAGAGTGTATAATACGTGGATAAGACGCCATGGGCCGCTAGTCCAATATATAAGTATGACAGTCTTGCGTAGGTATTTACTATTATTTTTCAATGGTGGAGGCTACTGCGTCCTATCCCATTGCACCGATGACCTCAGCTTTCGTGCTGCACCGCCCCACCGCGGCACAATGGGACGCGCGGACATAAAAACCGTCCGTGGCAGCCATTATGGCGCGATAACGCAATATTACGTGCGGGGGACCGGCTAATACGAAACTCTAGGAGAATAACTAATAGACCAGTGTAATAAGCGCGGAAGTGTTAACATTCGGATAAGAATAAATGACTGTGCCTTCATCTCGTAGATTCAAAGTTTCATGCAAAGTATAAACAGCTGGCGGCCCGCACGTCCTCGCGGTCTATTCCCGTTTTTCCCTCATTGTTCTTTGATTATTCGCTCCTATTGGTCCCATTGTGACGTTATATAGCCTTAAGCCTTCAATAATAACTAGACTATCCAACAGGAAAATATTTTTTCAAATCGAACGAGTACTTTCTGAGATTAGCGCGTTCAAACATACAAACTCTTCGCCCTTATAATATTATAATTGATTTATCGCTCGAACTGGAGCAGCCCGACTGGTGAAATACCTCCACCTTACAGAAGACCGCAGCATCCCACCTGATGTTAAGTGGTAATGAGATCCTAGCTTAAGGGCGACAAATACAGTATAATAAATCTGTTACTGGACTTGTCGCCCTTACCTTGAAGGCTTTACCCCTGCTACTAATGTAGCACCGCCCAGGAGCTCTGGAAACCTTACTTACACGCAAGAACACAACACAGAAGTGATTATTATTTGGCTGCGGTCTTCTGTAAGGTGGAGTGGTATTTCACCAGTCGGGCTGCTCCAGTTTGAGCGATAAATCGCTTACCCTACCTCTTACATATTCACACACCAGTGACGTAACGATCCCCAACCCCGAAACTTGGCATCGTTTTATCTCAATATTTATTTAATAATTTGGCAAATGAAAAAATATGTGTAATTTTTTTTAATGACTAATTGATGGCCTAAAAACGAGCTAGTATTTTTACTCAGTCCGCTCCCCTATACTCTTCACTCTATGCCCTACACTATTGTTCAATTGTTATGTTTTGTTGATACCCGTATTTTAATTTTAATTTATTTAAAAAAATAGGGTAACTCGAGCAATGTGATTGACTGGTGCTAGACAGATGACATCAACAGCTCTTTGGGCAAGGCCGACTCAATCTAAAATGCATTGCGCCAATGGACGCAGATTATCTGAACACCTCTTTACTTACTTTTAATGGATATGACATTTGATACCAAGACGTTATTCCTCAGAAATTCCGGTGTTCGTGACCTACTAGAACAATGGGTCTAGATGACAGGCAGCTAAAATAAATATATATTTTTTTATAATTTAAAAACTAAAAATATATTTTTAAACTTTTAATAGTAACTAAATCTTTTTCTACCAACATCGCGTGAGATATGACATAATTTCACGATAAAAACACGACTTCTCGGTGTTAAATATTTTTCCCGGCCTACCGGTTCTCATCACATCGGAATCGGATTCAAATTCGAACACTATGTTCTTTTTTTCTTTCTGAATATTAACGATTGGACAGAGAGAAAACAGACGTTCCAAATCTGAATCGTTACTGATGTTTGTGAATTAGCCCTCTGGATTCTGTAAAGGCTTTAGCTTGGTGTAGGGCTCTAGGGTCTAACGTAAATTGTCGATGGACAAGGAGTTTCACACTTTGTGCGCATTTGAATGCGGTCGCCTTTGTTTGTTTTTTTAATTAGTACGAAGTAATTAACAAGATTGAATAAATTTAAACCAAATGTTGACAGTAACATGCGTAAAACTTTTATTGTCTATTTTTTTCTCAAGTTATTAATTTATGACAGACTTAATATGTTTTACAAAAAAAAAATATGTACCTACCCATACACCTTAGCACAAATAATTTGCGTGAAGAAATATAGCCTATCAGTAGTTTATTGTTTTCAACACTAATTTAATAAATATTACAACTCACGTTAAACCGTTATATGTAGTTTAGGTTACCATATAACAAGCTGATACTCTTATACTGCTAGACTGATATCAACCAAACAAAGTTAAAAACAACTGAAATAAAGCTTGTCCAGTGGTTCTTAAAAGCCATGATGCCATAGACAGATACACAGACGGACAGCATCGACGTCATATACCCCTCTTTTTTTGGAGGTTTAAATAAACGCCAATTTAAAACATATTTTGCATGAAAAGTAAATGAAATGTGTACCTACATAAATTATGGACGAAATACAAAAATGATTCGTCTCGCGGATTCCAGCGTGACATTTAATGTAATTATTATTTGCTTCGTCTAGACGACGCGCCCTGGGGTTGGACCCTCTGATGTCAACACCACTATACCGAGCCGTGGACAGACGATATTGGCACAACTAACTAGATATCAGTAGGGGAGAACGTTCACTTTCGTACTTAAAGTGAAAGTACTAATTCTCTCAAGGGTAGGTACGAATAAGAATCACGATTGATTCGTTTTCTGTAACTTTTGGTAGTCAGTGAATATTTTTTTTTATTTCTTTTAAATAATAGTATCAAAGAAAGGAAACACATAAGCCGACAACGAGTACACTTCTTAATGGTGCGGCAAAGATATGAGTTACCAAACTTTTTGGTTCGCGATGGATTATTTTTTATTATCACGGCGAAGCGATTGATGACATTGTTAGCTCGCTCTTGTGGTTCTGTGAAGGAAAGGTGAGGGCCAGATAAGGGAATTGTTCTCTCTACGAAGTTGAATTAATCATGTTTAAAAAGGGTCTGTTTATTTTAACCTCACTGTAAGTTAAAAATACTGTGGCGTGTCATTGTTACGTCCTCTGACATAGCTGAGGACGACTTCAACGATATAAATACATGCACGCTGTATTAAAAAAGTTATAACTGCCAGGAAAGTGGTAATTAAAATATAAGATAAAAATTCACCTTTTGTATTAATTTGGGCGACTGAAATACTAGTCTAATGAGCTACAAGTCACTCAAGCCCAAGTGGCTCACTTATTAAATTTGTGGCCAATCTATTGTTTAGGTAAGGTCAGGTTATTATTTTTTTGATGCTCCATTAAATAGAACCCTTAGCATACTAGACAAGCACCTTTGAGTATTGAAGCACTTATCTAGAGAAGAGCTGGGGACCAATTAAGAAACGAAAAAAACGATTTCAATTTGGAAAGTCATTGCTTTGTCTCTGTCCAATTAAAATATTAAAATAAGGATACAATATTATTATTACTATAAAGTTTGCTAGTACGGCGTAGAGTACTATTAAAAATAAAAAATATAATATTATGTCAGGAAAGACATAACATAGTCCGATTCCGACGTTTTGTGAAGGATGTGTGCTGATGGTCTTGGAGCTATACACTATGCAGATACGTTTGATCTCTTATATCGTCTTTTATTGATATTATAAATCTAAAGGGTTTGTTTGTTTGAACACGCTAATATTAGGAAGTACTCGTTCGAATTGAATTATTATTTTTGTGTTGGTAGTCAAATTATTAAAGAAGGCTTTTGGCTATATAACAACGCTGCGACCAAGAATAGCAAAGAATCAGGAGAAAATATGGGGAAAACGGGGATGAACGCGTGGGAAGTCCCTAGTGTGGAATATAATAAGGCAATAAGATATTTTGTGCAAGGACAAACGATGTGCAAAAAAGGCTGGCTGTAAACACAATACAATGTGATGAATACAGTAGAACTCCAACTATCCGAACTCCGACTATTCGAATCGCCGATTATCCGAATCACAAAAAAGTGACCACTTGTAACTGCTCACCCTCAAGCGAATGCGTGACCTGGCTGCCCGAAAACGGTTGAAGACCGCAAAACAGCTTACATTAACGGAGATGTTTAAAAAACAATGATTTTTATTTCTAAACTTCATGTTTCTTTCATTTAATTCAATAAAAAAATAGTGCAATATCAAAACGTAGCTTTTATTCTCTCCAATGGCAATTGTTTTTTTAAAAATCCGATTATCCGAATATTTGATTATCCGAATGAGTCCCGGTCCCCATTAATTCGGATAATTGGAGTTCTACTGTAGTGCATTCCATGTTATTTGATTGTTTGTATGACACTCGGGTGACGCAAAGGAGGAAGGGCCAGCAACCGCAATTTCCATTATCTTGACTACCTCCGTAGCTAAGAGGCGAGCATGCCGCACTTTGGCGTCGCGTCGTCTCTGAGGTTCTAGATTCGATCCCCGGTCGGGTCAATATGGGAAACGAACTTTTCTGTATTGTCTCGGGTCTGGGTGTTATGGTACCCTCGTTGTTTCCGATTTCTGTAACACAAGTGCTTTAGCTACTTCCCACAGAATCAATGTATGTTATGTTGTCCAATATTTATATTCATATTTATTTATATATATACTAGCGGTCCCGGCGAACTTCGTTTCGCCTTAGACAATTTTTCCCGCTTTTCTGTTGAAAATTTTAAAATTTTACCAAGGATCCCTAATTTTGTAGCCTATGTCAAATTGGAAGAATGTAGCATTCTATTGGTGAAAGAATTTTTAAATCGGCCGAGTACTTTTTTAGCCTATTCATTACAAACATACAAAAATAGGTGGTACAAATCTTTCCTCTTTATAATATTAGTGTAGATATCTTGTTCTTTTTGTTTTGAATGGCAATTAAACTTCTTTTTAAAGTCTATATTGGCCATCATCACGTGAGGTGAGAGGTGTTCGTATTCGATTCCGTAGAGTCCAATATCCAGTTCAAGGTGCAGTAAAAAGGGATTTAAAAGGAAACGATTAGTTTCTTGGATACTTCATTTAGCCTGTAAACTTTTAATGAATAAAGGCCCCTGCTGACACAGCGCGGAGTTATTTATTTTGTTTTCATTGATTTGAAAGGTTTGCATTTTGCAAAGGACGGTTTAAAACGTATACAATAGGTTGAAATAGATACGAACTCGATTATTTAGAATCTAAGACATTTATTAATGGGATCCCGCAGCATATACGGGCACATCGTTATCATCCCTATCATCTCTGTCCCAAGTCTGTATATATTTAAAGTATAGTTCAGAATGCATATAAAAAATACGTGTATGTCAACAGGATTAGAAATGAACGTGTTTCTGGAGTGAAGAATGCTCAGCTGCTGTGCATCAGCAGTACCAGCAGCCCCCGGCAGCCCAGTACTCCGCAGTTGCTCAGGGTAAGCACTAAAGGTTTTTTGGATATCTCTAATTCGAACCTTTCTGTTTCAAATATTTACACAAAAGATGGATAGATACACTTTATGGCACAGAAAAATTTACAGTAATTGGTTTTACAGACATATTCAAGCACAATTTAGGCGGTCTTATTGCTAGAAAGCAGTATCTTCCAGACGACATGTTGGATGAATAAATAGTTGTAGATATAACACGGGTGTTCGGTGTTTTATGGCTTCTATAGGATTCTGTGGAGCCCAATGATCGACGACCTCCGTAGCTGAGAGACGAGCGTTCCAGATTTCGTAGTTCGATTTCCGGTCGGGTCCGGTCGAACTATTCTTAGTGTCTCGTGTATAATATGTATAAGCCGATAAGTATGTAGCTCTAAACATATTCGGCAGAGGGCACTTACCGGAGGCTAATGGTTGATACAGCAGAAAAATTTCATCGCCTACGATAATTTGCGGTTAGCTCAGTTGGTAAGAGCAGCACGCGTGATACGTGAAGGTCGTGGGTTCGATTCCCGCATCGCAAGGGGAGATAAAATTTGTCTGTTTCTAATATCTGTAACACAAGTTTTTTAGCTCCTTACCACAGAATCAGAGCAATGTATGTGTTGTTGTTACTTTGGGTACGAGAAACATCTCGTCGTCCCATGAATTTTATTGTGGATCATTTAAAAATATTGTGAATGATAGCGACTTTTGAATTGAAGAATTTTACTTTTATTTTGAAGTTTTAATAGTTATCCGAATTTTTAAGTTTTTTTTATGGGAAAGAAAGTGATACGACTTTTAAAACCTTCCAGTCCAGTGTCCAGTGGTTTCGGGGCAAACATATAATGCAAACATTGCATTAGTAACAAAACTATTCATCAATTGTAGTCAAAACTTTACTTGTGCAAAATAACATTTTGAAAGGCAGTCTATGTACAGCAGCTACAAAACCAAAGCCATACACTCTAAAATATATAAACAAAAGACGTATTGATTTATCAAACGTCACTTCGCCAAATCAACCGTAAAATTTTTAATGCAATCCATTTGTCAGTTTTTGCGGTTATACCGAATGCTTGTTCTTATGCAACGTGAACAATACAAGATCGAATTGCATCCATTAATCATCTCGAACGAGGAATCGCGACCTTGCGCTTGACCTGAGCAAATTGATATGCGCAATATTGATTCTTTACGTTCATTATGGTTCCATATGGTATGGGAGTGTGATCACCATAATATGAATGACCGTGTGATGTCACAGTTATTGTTGAACCAGTAGGTAAGAGAACAGTAATCCTTGCTTTGATCTACACCTATTAATATCAATTTTAGCATTTATGCTTTTTCTTTGTGTGTATATCCTGACACAAAAAAAACATAACATATGCTGTCGCATATCCCGTAATAAAACAAGAGTAACGTTTTCTCTGGCTTGTTGAATTAGACTAATTCTGTGGTAATCTAAGTGCAAATGTACGAGAGAGGCATTCGAAATGCCACTAACTCGAAATGTATGATTTGGAGCTTCTGTAGTTTTGATTTGGGCCTGCATATTATATAACAGTCATATTAATGCGTCAACTATTTGCTCTTTGATTCAGCTGCATACTATGTAAATTCTCATAATATTATTCAGATTACAAAATTTCGCTGCTCACGAAACCTCACTGAGCAGTTTATTTACAACGAATGTATTACGCTTCAGTTCATTCCTTATATGATACTAAATTAGAGCTACCTTTACATTTCAAGTCCGTTAAATTATTAGGGACATACCATAAATATATTGTAAGAAGCATTTAGTCAGAACACAATAGTCTCTAAAATATACTGAAACCTATTTCTTTAGATACTCGAAGAAACGATTCAAAAAAAGGTGCCAAAGACGCTCTTCCAAAAGAGCTCGCCATCAAAGAACGCCGAGCGGTTCCGGCTCACGTTCAACATCCCGGAGCGTACAGCGGAGAACTTGTTCACCTACCGCACCAAGTTTGTGCAGCACATGCTGACTAGTCCCATGTACGCCAACTCCACAGTCGGCAAACCATGGGAGATGATTGGCAGGTGAGTACAAGCGATGACGTGTATTCCTGACATCCTGACATCGAGAGGTCAGTCAACTATTCAGGACTTGATCTGATGCTCGAGATTGGGCAATACACAAATGCACACCTTGTGCTTCTTTATTATATTATCATAACTTGTTCACTTACCGCACCAAGTTCGTGAACCACATGTTGACCAGCCCCATGTTCGCGAAATCCACAGTCGGCAAGCCTTGGGAGATGATCGGCAGGTGAGTACAAGCGATAACGTAATGTCTTCCTGACATACTAACGTCAAGGTGTCAGTCAACTACTCAGGACTTAGTTGTGATGCCCGAGTTCAGTCAACTATTCAAGACTTGATCTGACGCTCAAGATTGGGGAACACTCAAATGCACACCTTCTGCTGCTTTATCATAATATCATGTTCTTCACCTGTTCACTTACCGCACCAAGTCCGTTCAGCACGTGCTGACCATTCCCATGTACGCGATTTCTATAGTCGACAAGCCTTGGGAGATGATTGGCAGGTGAGTACAAGTGGATGTCGAGAGGCCAGTCAACTACTCAGGACTTTGTTGTGATGTCCGAGTTTGGGCCATACACAAATGCACGCCTCCTGCTTCTTTCTGATAATAAAATAATCTGTTCACCTACCCCATCAAGTTCAGCATATTATGTTTACCAGGCCCATGTTCTAATAATATTTTACAGATTGAAATATATTATGAATTTAGTTCAATATCAGTTTTCCTATTTCAGCATATCGGACCAAATAATTGATCATCTACTAAAGCAGTGCGCAGAGGAAATGCAGCTACATGACATCGTAGATGAACTTTATCAAACGGAGACTTCTTGACTTTACGGTTTTATATAACCATGTTACATTTAATAAAATTTACTTTGATGTTTTCATCATCTTTTCATTTAATTGAGTAGTTACTACCATGTTCTCCCAACAAGTGTATATACAGTTACAAGACTCAATTTTTAAGCCTTACGAAAAATAAAAAAACGAATAGAATTTAAACTTATATTTTAATTATAATTGGTTTGAAGATTACTCTAAAACATTTTGTTCTGATTATGTTCTGACGTTCAGTCTTCAAAATATTGTTGGTTAAAATTAACTTATAACTAAATGACTGATAAATATATCATTTATTTATTGCATCATATTTTGAGTAATACAGATATTATATGATCATTTGTGTTAACATTTTTGTTTGCATTTTTTAATACGGTGATGGTTAATTTTATATGAATTCAAGCAATAGTTCATTAAATTATAAGGCACTCTCAACAGTACTTAAATACATAAATAAGGCACTTACGCTAAGACTAGGTACTTAATACCCGAAATCAGTCATATCTAGTAAAACTGTTAACACGCTACACGTCATCATCCTTATGCAAACTTAACCGGAAAGAGTGCAACACTTCACCAAATCTATCTTTCTGTCTCTTCAATGTATCATTCTTCTCCATTTTGGGTAGTTTTGCTATACTCTCTGTACTAGATGTATCAGTTTGGTATGCTTCTTCAGGAGTCGGTGGATTTGACTTCATTAATCTTGGCTTTAAAAGTTGGGGGCCGCCATTGGCAAATATGCTTTCTAATTTAGATTTCAAATCAGTTCTGCTCATACTCTCTTCTTCATCTTCAATTTTATCTTCAACGCGTATTTCTGGATTATTTTCTGTGTTTTCGTTTGGTATTGTAACAGGGCGCAAATTTTGCGCAACTTCTCTTGAAACAATCGCTTTTTTCAAATCCAGAAAGAAAGCTGGACGATCCTGTATCAAAGAAAACTCAGTATCTACGACATTTCCGGTAGAATTAGACCTTTTTCTATGTTCGTCCTCATCTTCAGCAGCAGGAACTGCACTTATTTGTTTTTGGAAAATATTGTTCAATTTAGACATGAAATGGATTTGTCTGTCGCTACCGAACGTTATGTTTCCGTCACCCTGCTGTGATGAATTCGATTTGACGCTCTCTCTTGGTTTGTTTTCTTCAGGGAGTTCTAACGACTTTCTTCTGGAAGGCCGTTTCGGGACAGTGTAAGCCTTTTTAAAGTTCGGACTTGCAAAATAGTTTTCGTCCATTGGAGGGGGAACTGGTATGAAAGGTGTGCCTTTCACATCTTCCGCGAAATCGTTAAGCACGGCACGGTCTAGGGTATCTGAATATCCAGACTCATCCGTTCTAGAGTTAGTGTCGCTATCATTGAAGGTAGTCACCTGCTCGTGATCCTCATTGTCCATGCTTTCCAGTATATCAGCTTCACCTCTATCAGGCTGTTCTTCTGTTACTTTGGGCAAGTCTTCTCTGTGTACTTGTGCTATGACATCATATTTAGATAACACTTGATTACCTAATGATGCGTCGGACCCCGCATCAGAGAGTTCGCTCAACGATTTTCTATGAAGTACATTTTCTGACATTGCATCATTTTCGTCTTTACTTTCTTGCAAGCTTATTATTTCACCGTAGGTGTCTTCTTCTGCTTGCAGTACTTTATCTAACATGTCTATGATTTTGGCTTCTTTCTCTTCATTGTTTTCTATTACAGCAGCGTGCTGCACGACTATTTCTTCAGTTTCGTAAGGCATTATTTCGCTGGTGGTCGATTTCTCCTGCATTTCTACGATTTCATCATCATATTGTGCTCTACGACCCCCTCCACTGTTACTACTTCTGTTCATAGTATCTGGAGGCGTTGGGGACTCAACGACTATTTGTATTGGCGCTTTCCCATTTTTATTCGCATGTAACTTCAAATTTTGATCGAGATTATTTTTTTTCTTTTGTTTGTAGCAGCACGAAAAAATTATATAAAATGGGATACCTGGAAATATAATGTTTGCTTTAGAATTTTACAAAATCTTTAAATTCTTGAGGAAGCGGTTCTTCCAAATTTAAATAAGCACTACAATTTTAAGTTACGTAAATTAGACTTCACTGATTTATATTAGACGTAATTAAAGAAGTTCCATAAAAAACTAACCGATCAAAATCCAGGTAGCCATCCGAATCCATGTGGCGGCTTTGATAAATATCATCATGTGTATGTTGACGTAGATGCTCAGGCAGGGTACGATTGGGACCAGTGGTGTCTGAAATAAAAAGATGAATTCAACTTTATGTCTTCAAGGATAATAGGTAATCAAACTCACGTACAAGATTCTCAAAAAAAGATCAAAAAGTAGTTTTTGCTTGCTATGTCTGGTCCGAGTATGAGGAAAAATATGGTAAGCCAGTATGATGACTAGTTGTTGTCCGGACTTCGTTCGTATTTCGAAATATAAAGTAGGTATCTTAAAAATCTTCCAACTCCGTAGATTTTGCGTGATCTCAACTAATCTATTAATGTTTATAACATAGAAGAGCTATCAGACATCCGTTTATGAGTTATTTCGTGACGTTATAGTTACAGTTTTCATTACCTTAGAGTTCATTATCAAAGAAAGTTCAAAGAAAGTTCGAGTTCAAAGAAAGGACGAATTACTATTCGTCCTTTCTTTGAACTCCATTTAGAATTTTCTTTGATCCCATGAAAAGAAAGGACGAATAGTAATTCGTCCTTTCTTTTTATGGGATTACTCTTCGTCTTTTCATCATTCATTTTTGGAGTAATAAGTGGCTTGTCCAAATCAGTGTTATGTACAGCCAGTTAGAATCAGGAGAACTTAGCATGCAATGCAAGAGCCCAAATCAAAGAAGAAAAGTCTTTCCATTTGACTTGCACATATGAATATCACTACATAGTATAAAACAAAGTCGCTTTCTCTGTCCCTATATCCCTATGTACGCTTATAATAATAATAATAATAAATTTTATTTCAGACCAATAGATCCATACAACCTTGTTAGTAAAAACCAATTAAAATTATGTTAATAAAAAGAAAAATAAAAATAATAGTACGGATTGCTTAAAATCAGATGGCGTGTGCTCATAAGCTATGTTTTGTGGATCCTTCCTTGTGTAACCGAATCCAGTGCTTAAAGATAGGACACGATGGCTTGTCTTTAAAAAATTTAAATCTTTAAAACTACGTAACGGATTTTGATGCGGTTTTTTTAATAGATAGAGTGATTCAAGAGGAAGGTTTATATGTATAATAACATCCAGTTTTCGCAGTTTTTCTGTAGTGTATTTAGTATCAGCATTACACCCGAGCAAAGTCGGGGCGGGTCGCTAGTTATTAATAAAAATGTTACATTACGACGAAATAAGATTACGTTAATTTAAAAAAATATACATGCCATATACAATGTCGCCGCTAAAAAACCACTTTATTTATATGTTGGTGAATTATATTAAAACTACGCAACGGATTTTGAGGCGGCTTTGTTTATTATATACTGTGATTAGATTTATTTGCAATACATATAGAATAGAATATTAGATTTTATTTGCAATACATATAGAATAGAAAAGTCAACATTTCTAAGTATTAACTTTGATTCCGTGCAAATTCGGAGCGGGTCGATAGTACAGTATAAGACAACACTAGCTGAATAGGGTAATTGGTAAAGTTCACCTTGAACAGCAAGACTGGCGTAACCCTGGGCTGCAGCGCCATGACTATCAGCAGGAGTAGCGCCAGCGCGTTGATGATGGCGGCCGGCACCAGCGGGCTGCGCGCGTGACGCACCACCAGCGCGGACGATACGCACGCCACCACTGGGACCAGCGTAATGCGCTTTAGTTGAGTGGAACTTAGGGGACACTTACACGATTCAAAGTAAGTGTGAGTGGCAAACTGGATGTGGGATTTTTGGACAATGCCATGAAACCTAATTGGAGTAATGCGTTTTAGTTGGATGGAACTTAAGGGACGCTCACACGATTTAAAGTAAGTTCAGGTCGCAAACTGGATATGGGATTCTTGGTCATGAAACCTGATTGGAGACAATACATCATTGAAGATGAAAGTAACATTGTATGTAACACTTAAATAAAATGCAATGTGATTCTGCCACAAATAATTAGTGACACTCAGGGTATTCACATAAATAGACGCAACTTAAGGTCAATAATATCTGTGCAAATTAAAATTTCTATATTGTTGTCAACAATTCTGATATTATTGGCTTTGGTTGTGTCTAATTTACTTGAATACTTTCGAATGTCACTAACTATTTGGCGCTGACTGTATCCCAATATAACACTATTCCATTTCCAATTTATATAAACACCCAGTCAGAGATGTTCATTATACTGTTATGGGTGGGGCTCGAACCACACACCCTTGATTTATCAGCTTCTTGCTATCTACTTGAAATTAAATCCAACTTTGTATCTAAAAAATCTATCCAGCTGTGTTCTGGGATCTAGTGCTAATCTAAATAAAGATTACGTGACGCTAAGCGATGCAATAACAATTTTCGGAACTGAAAGAACTCACAGAACAACAGAAGAACTGCCTCCACGAGGCAAGTCGTTGATTTGGACGGGGACTTCTCACCGAACCCCACCATCTGCTTGAGTTTGCTCGGTGGCTGCTTATTCTTGGAGTCGTGACTAGAGCGATATCTGTAATCATTAAAGGTGAGGTAAAAAAGGTCATGCTGTTTTAAAGTAATACGGCACTTTAAACTGACTTTAAAAACGCAGTTTTTAATGTTCAAGCAAACTTGAACACTGCTTTTACCGTTTGTGTACCGATTCCATTATTCTTCACAGACGATTGGGACTGAGATATATTTGCACCAACTGAATTAGCGGTCATTAAATTTGTAATGTCAGTAAATGTTGGAATTGAGTTGTAGCAACCATGGATTTAGTATAGCAACTGAATCTTGCACTCACATACATATTTAGTTTTGTATAAAATTTTGATTTTCGCGTTCCATTTAAACTTTTTAAATGAGATGACCGAGGTTAGAACGAATGAAACGAATTCCCGATAAGTTGAGAGTACTGTCATAACTTCTATAACATTTTGTTATGCAAGAATATGAAGGTAGATGAAGATTAGCAAGCTCCCGCGAACAGAGGAAGACAAGCAAGACCAGTCAGCTCGCGACCATGGTTAGTGCAACATAAACGAAACGTCGGCTAGTAATAGCCGACGTTTATACTAAGTTCATATTAACTATTAAAAATGTTGTCGCGTTTTGACCCGTGAACTTATTTGATAGTAGTTTTATTTTACTAGTGCAGTCCATTACACGATTAAGCGATACAAACATCGTGTGCCTCGTTTGCAGAAAGCCTATTCGTAAGCCAATATACTTAGCTATAACCGGCGACTTAAATGCAATTACCTGAGGAGCAACACGCAGCCGGCGATCACAGTGTAAGACAGGAGTGTGCCGATGCTCAGCATCATCAGCAATTGTTCTAGGTCCAGGATACTCGCGAGTACCGCTGTGGAATTGGAAGATATTGTTTAGGCTGTTCTGAAGAGCGAGGTCATGACGTCAACGATGGGACAAGCTTCCCTGGAAGATGCCTCATTCGGACTTTGAAAGGCAGTGGAATTATATCCTTGGAACACGGATATGGGCTGCTGTGCCGTACGCATGATGACCAGTGACGCGAAACTTTTCATACTAAGCAGTAATCTCGACTTCGTACAGTCACGGGCAACGAAATGTAAACACTCGAGCTCATATACCGTTATAATACGGGTCAGTTTACAATGAAGTAGCAGTATACGTAAGTGATTGTGGCAGCTAACAGTGCGTCTTGAGGTCCGATTGAGTACATTTATGGTGTGAAATGGTTTCAACGTCTTTGTACATTTGATGTGAGAGTTCGCGCTTGTCTGTACGGTCGAAAGCACGTCAGACTACACACTCTAGACTTTGTGCGGCCCTTATGTCACAGGCATAAGAATTAAAATCGAACTGCAAATGTTTATCTTCATGTGTTCTTCATCGTACGAGCAGATCTTACTTGGAGCTCCAGTCTCGTGGTAAGTTTTGAAATTGTTATTACGATGAATTGTTTTAAGTAATGAACTAGCGTGTCTTATACTTAACAATACTCATGGAATATGCATTGATTTTATCCATTGCACAGCACTGACAACGTATTATTGAAACATTTTACCTGTGTTTAAATAATAAAAAAAAAATGTATGTATTTAGATAACTATGATCCATAAGTTGTTAGTAAAAGCTTAATATGTATGTTAGTATATTATTTTTTAAAGAGGTCTTGCAAGTTCGTTATTCTTTTATACTTTTAGTTACATACGTCGTAACTGTTTCCAAATTAAAAGGATCGGATTTGTTATTTTTCTACTAGGATTCTTCTACATAAAGCGGAAATCCCGAAACTTTACGGCTAATCTTATTTTTAGTTATTTATTTATAAACTTAAATGCACACAAAACAGAACAAAAAGTGTATTTAACGCTAGGTAGTGAATTCTTGAGTCATGCAGATATTTATAGGTAACAGTAAGAATGTGTGTATGGATTACAAAAGTATTATTATTTAAATCTTACATACTTACGTGAAGTATTTAGAGGGGAAATCGCCCACCATATTATCTTTAATTTATATTTATTGATATTTTGTTTAGTACTGCAATCTTTCCTTTTTTCCACATAGCCTTCGGCATTAGTGGTATATAACAACTCTTATTGCATTTTTTTTTCTGTAAATCATATCCACTTATCTTGGACCCTGGTTCACATTATCAGACTTGCATCCTGTATTGCTGAAAGGGACTTTCCTGACTTGGAGGTCTAAGAAGTTAGACCTCTTTAAGAATTAGGGTCTTACATATCTCCCAGTTTAACTAATAATCGTATTTATTATTTTTAATTGGTCATATTTTTATTTAAACTTTATACCTTTCATTAAAGCGTAAAAATTATGTAGTTAATACCTAGTGTAACTATGTCGTTTCGTTACCAGCCACCCAATAACTTGTTGCTATCATGTTCTAAAAATCAGATAACGTAGTTACCAATAATAACAGTTGGTACGAGAGTGGCGACAACAGGCGTCTGGTTCCATAAGCTGACGTGGCTGAAGAAACGGAACGAGAGTCCGTCAGATGCCATCGCGTAAAGAAGACGGGGCAGAGGAAACAGTGCGCCAAACAAGCTGGAAAAAAAAATAAGAACCATTTTTAAAGGTGATGCATTAATGACGATACTTGATATCAGTAAAAAAAGTAAGGGAACGTTTCACAAGACGGAAAAATGGATCCATTTGCAAATAATGTTTAAAATGAGACATTAAAGATAATGCCTTAATAAAATCTAAAAAGAGATCTAGTTTTATCAATAACTCAAAAGTATCTTAATTGTGATGATAATGCAGTTCACAACCAATTAGAAGATGGATTAATTATTCCGTAAATCGGCCACTTGCATAAATGCAACAAAATTAAGATAGAGTGTGAAAATAAATAAAATTACACATTTTCATGTAATATCTGTGAAGATATCATGTTTTTGAAAGTAGGTATGTCAGTGAACTAGTCATTATCCCTGGCCTTAGTTGTCATTTCAATTGAACTAAATTTGAGATGTATTAGTTGAGATACAGAATGCAAGTCTACCTACGTTTTTAATTTAGTTAATGAGGTTAATTCTATCTCGTCCGAAACCAAAACTCGCAGAACGTTGTTAAAATCAAAATCCAAGTAGCAAAACTCGTTCATAGAACCAAGTGCCAAATGAGAAACCCAAAAAAGAACATAGACCCACCTAGCAGAAATCCCGAACACGGCCCCCACGATGACGAACCATTGCGCCCACTCCCAGCCGACGTGCGAGAAGACCGCAGCCACTGTAGACAGCTGGTGGTATGGCGCCATCATGGTGACCACTACAGCCACACTAGCGTACGCGAGGAACGCTACTACTAGCACCGTGATGATGCTCAATGGAAGGGCGCGTCGTGGATTTTTCGCCTAAGGAAAAAAATATGTTAGTGACTTCTGGAACCAAAAAGGAGGCTTTCTGAAGCAATAGGTGATTCCTGTTTTACAACTATGCAGGAACTTGTTCGACTTAGCTGCGGTTTGTAGTTCTACAAGGAGGAAGACAAGGTTTATAATTAAAAAAAAACCTCCTGACTCTTCGATTTTAGCGCATCTTGGATTTGAAATTTGCCCAACATGCCCTTTCTTTTGATAACCTATTTTAGGGAGTACTGTCAAAATGTGTAATCCGACATTTCGTGGCAGCGGCCATTCAAGACCCACTTTCATCAAACATAGATAAGAAAATTCCGCATTAATTCACATTTCAAACAAAATGAAAATCAGTTCATGCTATAGAGAAACTACTAACCATGGGGCGTATCAAAAATCCTTATAAATATACACTCCGTGAACAAAATTGGACGATAGATAGTTTTTATCTATATGCTGGCAATTTTTTGTCTAAAAATCGTTTTACTGGTTGAACCCTATATTATAAACCCTAATCAAAACTTCTACCTCTCCGTACCTCTTCTCCCGCGGCGCTGATGCTGTCAAAGCCGACGAACCCGTAGAAACAGATGGCGGCTGCGTGCAGCATGCCCGTGACACCGAAAGGGAAGAACCCTCCACTGCCCTGACCAGCTGGCACCTCCTCTGCCGGGATCTGCCAGTTGTCAGGATTCGCTGGAAGTTAAGTTTAATAAAATAATCCGTATTTGCCCTTAACCGTTTACCGTTATTTACTTTCAAATTCCGCCTTCCATAGTGGAAATAAAAATCGGAGTTAACCGATTTGGGTTGTGCTGACGAACTGTGTTGATATCTTCTTGACGTGCCATAATCATGGAACTTTGTATGGTCCGGCGAAAGGATGTTCGGTGAAGCACAGTTTCGGTGGAAAAATATAATAAATGATGTGAGCCCAATATTGCCTGGTTCTGAGTTAACAATGCAAACGACCGGCTATTGTGGTGAAATGTGAGCTTATTTTTGTTTCGTTGTACCTATTTTACACCACTTTTTACGCAAATAAACAATATTCGATTCTATTCTATTGATACTATTGATATGTTTCAACTGTGGATCACTACCAATCAGCTATAATAATTTGCGTCATTTTGTGAAATTTGGCTTGATGAAAATTTTACTATTTGCAAAAATGCCCGGTCAAAACTGGCGGAAAGTATGAGCTGAGGCTCATATCTTTATGTATACCTACAATTACCGGCTTAAACAACTAAAACTGAACAAGGAGCCTTCGACTACCCGAACACGAATAATACAAATAACGATGAAAAATAAGCAAAAATCTGTTGATAAACAAATTTTGTAAGCAGAAACAGAAAGTTCACTTACCAACGCTAGCGCCGGCTATCACAATGAACACTACCGTCACAATATTGACTGCGGCTAGCGCGATGTTTACCGAAGAAGATGCGCGTGCGCCGCTCGCCACAAGAACTGTTTTACAAACAAACATTCGTTGATAGTTGATGACGTAAATCTGCACAATTGAACTATTAAAATTAGGTAGGCATTTAGTCACGTTACGTCTAACTTCACTTCATAGTATAAAACGAAGTCGCTTCCGATTTCTGTCTGTCTCCATGTATGCTGACAATCAAAACTCGGCAACTGATGTTTTGCTTGATGCAGTTTTTAAAACAAAGTAATTCTAGCACAAGGCTTTGAAGTATAATGCACTAGCTGTTGCGTGCAACTTTGCCCGCATTATTTGAGGTTTATAAGTACCTACCATATAGATACATCAATATAGTGTAGCATCTCTCTTCCTAACGAATTATTCCCAATCCGTTAGTTTTTGCGTGAAATAGTGACATATATCTAGACTCTCATACATCTATGAAAATTTTCATCGCCTACAATAACTTGCGGTTAGCTCAGTTGGTAAGAGCAGCACGCGCGATACGTGAAGGTCGTGGGTTCAATTCCCGCACCGCAAGGGGAGATAAAAATTTTCTGTTTCTAATATTTAAAGTTCGCTAGTACGGCGTATAGTACTATAAAAATAATAAAATCGATCATGATGATAACTTTGAGCTTCCAGTAAGCCACGCTGGTAATCTCACCTTCCATGATGATGACTAGCAGGAAGGCGAACAGATCGAAATGAGACCACAAGTGCTCAACGCCTATCGCCATTGTGACGACTTACCAGGCCAAGCTTATACCTGGGGGCTTCCAACGAGCCACGCTGGTGACCTCACCTCCAATTATGATGACAAGCAGAAAGGCGAACTGATTGAAATGAGGCCACAGCTGCTCAACCTCTATCGACATAGTAACGGCAGACCAGGCCAAGATGTAACCTTTGACCTACCAGCAAGCCAAAATCATAACCTCACCTCCCATTATGATGACTAGCAGGAATGCGAACAGATCGAAGTGAGGCCACAGGTGCTCAACGCCTATCGGCATGGTGGCCGCAAACCAGGCAGACATGCTGCCGCCAGCTGCCCAGTCCACGTACGAGCTCAGGCCGCGCGCCACGCTCGCTGCGCCTGCGCATCAACGAGTGACGTCAAGATATATTAAAAAAGCAATTCGAAATAAATGTATTTGAACTAATACGTAGGTCGTATTGATACGAAATGTTCTTTGACCTTCTGGTTTTTTTTCTCTTTTGAGAGGTATAGGATACCTATTATGATGAATAAAATCTGTCCAAAACTAGCGAAGCAATATTTCTTTTAAGTGTTTCTAATTTTCGATTTATCTTCAAAATCAAAATCTTTCGTATGTACCTATTCGAGAGTTAAATCTTGGTTACAAAAGCAGATACGCGGTATTTACGAACTGATTTTGGGAGTAGCACTACTTATCTTTTTTTTAATTTCACTTCAAGCTTGACCTCATGCCACCTGTTGTTAAGTGGTTGTGAGGTCCTAGCTTAGGGGTGAAAAGTACAGCATAATAAGTTACTAGACTTGTCGCCCTTTCCTTGAAGACATGACCCCTGCTCCTAATGTAGAACCCCCCCAGGAGCTTTGGAAACCTTACTCACACGCATGAACACAACAACACCGAAGTGATTGTTATTTGGCTGCGGTCTTCTGTAAAGTGGAGGTATTTTACCAGTCGGGCTGCTCCAATTCGGTGCTTCTGGTGTTCCATGTGCTTACCGAAGACGTATTCGAATATGTTGACCCAACCCACGCAGAAGGCAGTCAGCTGTCCGTCCGCTACGTACGCGTAGGAATACGCCGCCCCCGCTCGCGGCGCACGCGCACCGAACTCCGCGTAACATAGTCCTGGGAAATAACATACAAGAATAATATAGAGCTGATGTTTTATAGGAGGTAAAGGAAATATGGTCGGTCACGTCATATGTCCTCAGTTGATCTGTTGGCACATACGTCATGCTTGTGAGCTGGTGCCACTGCCGGGAACTGATCTGCTCCAGCTTACCTCTCAAAAATAAATAATGTTTCTTCATTCATCAAAACAAAACTATATGTCTCTGTGCAAAGTTAACTACACATAGCATAGAGTTTGTTAGCATATATACTTAGGTACTGCTACTTTAACTAATCTGCTGATTTTCTTGAGAAATATTTTGAAAGCCTGACGTATGTAGGTGTACTTCAAAAAGCAAAAAGACACATTTTTCTAATATGCGCGAGGCAGTTGAAATTCTAAACAAGCACACTATAATAGTTCATATACCTACCTATAAAAACACCCTTTTGCCAAACTCCCGGAAATTATTCCAAATCACTAATTCTCAAATTAGAACTTCAAAGATAGCCCTAATCTAAATCGTTTGAAAATCACGTTCTACTCCGAATTAAGGCAATTTGCATTGCGATCCGAAATCTTATCATTGTCATGAACTGATTTGCGTCGATAAAGTTTATTAGATCTGACTGCAATTGAAAAAGTGTTTATTTATAAATTTGGCATTTTAGATAGCTGTCTTCACATTTTGATAAACATACTTCTAATTTTTTAAATGAGATTTTTTCAAAGAATGTGATGGACATATAAATGTAGCTTCCCAATACCTACTGAACAGATTGAAAAAAAGAGATAATACAAAGAGAGATAAGATACTAAATTTAGATAAGGGCTACTTTTTATCCCGAAATGACGCGGGCAATGTCGCAGGTAATAGCTAGTAAGTTATAGTTTCCATAAGCTACAGAAACATATAGTAAAATCCATGTTTAAACATCCAGAATAGCTTGAAATGTATTTTTCATCATCAACACATGATTGCGAATGAAAAATACCATTTTGTTGGTAGAAATTGGATTTTATAGTTTACAGGGACGATTGCAAACTAGCAAACATGTAAGCAACCAAACTTACAGATGAATCTTATAAAACCCTTTTTAAAACTGCACAACGGTACGCAGCTCATATTCAAGAAAGAAAGAAACTTTACTCAAAGGCCTCACAACATGTCATATAAATAAAAGACACGGTGGCTTTTTAAAATATACTTACCTAAACATTTGACAACCTATAAATACTTTCTCGAGCTTGCTATTTTTACTATTCTGCCTTCCAAGATTATATTCCGGTTTTTCTGTTTCATAACCATGAACCTATTTGTAGGTGCTGATAATGCCGCTAATGCATCGAGAAGCCTTACTGCATCACTAGAATCGAGTCATTCATACATTTCAATATTTTCTGCTTGTAACAAGTGGAACCGCGAGCTTACTCATATTTATAAAAGTATATTTAATATATACGTGTTACATTCATGAAGGATGTCATGTATGTACGTTATTATGTTTCTGAATATTCATTTAATATATTTTTATGGTATTAAATTTATATCATATTTTTTATACCTACACACATTCTTACTGTTACCACATCCATAAACTAATTGTCTGTATGACCCAAGGATTGCCTGGTAGATAATGCTCCTTGGGATAAGTCCACTTTTTGAGTTTTTTTTGTGCAATTAAGTTACTTGCTTAATAACAATTTTCGTAAACAATGAAAATTAACAGGTCATAACGCGATATCATTTTTTAGTAGTTAATATGATTACTTACTGCCCGACGTTTCGGTAAGGATGCACCAACCGTGGTTACTAGCTGACTAGTCCCCGAACAGGGGAGCTTGCAAACCTTCATCCATCCATTCTCACAAAACAGTCAATAATCTTCTTACCAGCAAATACAGCTGCGACGGCTGCTACGAGGAAGGAGACGACCACCGAGGGCCCAGCGTACGAGAGCGCCACCTGCCCCACCAGGACGTGGAGGCCTATGCCCAGCGTGCTGCCCAGGCCTAGCGCGGTCAGGTGCCAGCCGTTCAGACATCTGGAAGAAGCCGTTGGGTAAGGTAAGTTCTAAGGAGCATGAGTGACTTGTCAACTGTAACGTGAAATATTTTTTTTTATATTACACTTCAAGATTGACCTCATCCCACCTGATGTTAAGTGGTAATGAGGTCCTAGCTTAAGGGTGACAAGTACAGGATAAGAAATCTGTTACTGGACTTGGCGCCCTTACCTTGAAAGCTTGACCCCTGCTTCTAATGTAGCGCCTCCCAAGAGCTCTGGAAACCTTACTTACACGCAGGAATACAACAACACAGAAGTGATTGTTATTTGGCTGCGGTCTTCTGTAAGGTTCTGTATGTTTGTAAGCCTTACAACCATAATTTAAAAAAAAGCGGTCATATGTCTGCCAGGTATTCAAATATTAGGAAGAAACCTTAAGAGTGAGATAGATCCCTAGAAGTATGATAGGCTAGTCATTTAAATAATTGTCAAAACGTAATGTAAGGAACGTACGTTCTTTACTAAAAGTGGAAGTACTTCCGCCGAGCTAGGTGTTATCTGCTCGGGGACCAAGGCCCGACTACCATTCTTGGTTTGTTGTATATATACTTAGTGGCGACGAAAACTCTGATATCGCGATGTAGGATATCGATGTCACGCATTACGTATGGAGCGTTGTTTACTACGCCAATTCTGCTGACGCTGTATTTGTGTCGACTTGTAGGTCATGTCGTAGGTCGGCACAGTACTCCCCCCGTTTGGAGTCCAAGCACGTGCCCGATGCGTGTAGTTGCAGGGAGGCAGCTGCTGCTACGCCGGTGTTGACCAATGACTCGGTCGTAGGGCTGCGATGGCCTGCTTCATTACACGGGCCCGGAACCAGGTGGCTTTGTCAGCTGAGGTGGTCCGGTGCTCTTGTCGTGGCTAAGCTGGCTGTTGAGGGTATGGAGACATGGCCTGATGCGAAGGCTCCGTTCTTCAAAGACTGCTGGTGTTCAGCTCAGTCGGGGTCACCAATGTAAGGAACGTATGTTCTTTACTAAAAGTGGAAGCACTTCCGCCGAGCTAGGTGTTATCTGCTCGGGGACCAAGGCCCGACTACCATTCTTGGTTTGTTGTATATATACTTAGTGGCGACGAAAACTCTGATATCGCGATGTAGGATATCGATGTCACGCATTACGTATGGAGCGTTGTTTACTACGCCAATTCTGCTGACGCTGTATTTGTGTCGACTTGTAGGTCATGTCGTAGGTCGGCACACGTAATTTTATCAGTTATCTTTGAAACTACCTATGACGTCAGAGATTTAACTTAACACTTGTCAACTGAGATACATTGAAATACCTATCAAAAAACAAAACTGACGTCCCAGGTGTTAATTATCAAACGGGCTATTTAATAATTTCGGTGGGTACTAAAGATAATTAGCAATTTATAATATCGCCAATGTCCTCTTCTACGGCACTGATACCTCAAATTATTTGTAAATAGTGTCAACATGCCAATTTGCAACATACCGTGTACCTGTTGATATGCCAAGGGATAACATAACCTCTGAGGTTTGGTTGGTTTTCTTCTGTACCCTCTTGGTACGGCGGCCCTCACCTTCTCAGTTTGGTGTCCTCCAGGTCGTCATCCGTGTAGGGTTGCCGCGCCCGCGCGCGCCGCAGCCACTCGCTCGCCATGTGTCGTGCGCGCGCGCCGCCCGGGCATCTGGCCTGCGTCTGAAGGTGTTCTACGGAGGAAAAGTGAAAAGTCAAAGTCAATATTTTCATATAGATTATTGTAATAATACTTATGAATAGTCTCTATATAAAACAAATGAAACTACCTCCGGTTCAGAACCTATAACTACAGAGGCCGGCAAGAAACTCAGTAGTTTGTTTTACAAAAAAAAAGCTAAACTTATAACTATTTGTACAGTACAGTGACATTCAGTTACTTTGTGAATAGTAAAAAAAAATTAATTATAATCAATTATAGAAAGCATCTTCATGCTGATGATGAATGATGATTCATCTTCATCTAAATACAGGGGGAAAACAAGTGATATCACTTATGAAAAAAAAATCGAGTAACGCGTAAATACAACCAGATCGGTTAGGAGGGCGTTAAGCGAGTGAACATCGGTAGGTATTTAAAAGTGTAAAAACAAATAACCATCACCAGTTTCATATTTTTATTAACCGACTTCAAAAAAAAAAGGAGGAGGTTCTCAATTCGACCGTATATATATACATATATATATTTTATGTGTGTTCGGGCATAATCATTGATGCAGAGGGAAAATACAGCAGTTAATGTAACTTTTAGTGTTATAACCTATTCGAGTCTATTTTGGCATTCTAGTTATATGTGACATTCCTTGCATTTTTAAGAGAGGTAGGGCATAGCGATTTATCGCTCGAACTGGAGCAGCCCGACTGGTGAAATACCTCCACCTTACAGAACACCGCAGCCAAATAACAATCACTTCTGTGTTGTTGTGTTCATGTGTGTGAGTAAGGTTTCCAGAGCTCCTGGGGGGTGCTACGTTAGTAGCAGGGGTCAAGCCTTCAAGGTAAGGGCGACAAGTCCAGTAACAGATTTATTATGCTGTACTTGTAACTCTTAAGCTAGGACCTCATTACCATTTAACATCAGGTGGGATGAGGTCAATCTTGAAGTGCAATATAAAAAAAAACTCCCCTTCTACTCTACTCTAATACTCTTTACGTTACCTATAAATTTAAAATTAAAATCTCCCGACAGTTTGATATTAGGAGCTATATTTGAGACATAAGAACGGTCATAGTTTTGTTTTTTTATCTTCCTATGTAATATTGAAGTAAATTCTGAAATTAGCATGCTGGCGATTTAGGAACACTGTGAGTCAGCATGCATACTGTTGAAATAAATAAATAAATAAATAGTCGAAACTACAGTTAACCATATGATTATAATTTTGCCATTTTGTGATGTCGGCCATCTTGGATTTGAAATTTGTCTTAGTATATAGTACTAATCAAACTCTGGAATATTTTTATATTGTGGGGATTGAGTCAAAATTATGATAACCAATAAATAAGAAAAACTTACTTTATTCGTAAGTAAACTCAAGTTCAAGTTGTACTTATTTGTGCAATAAAGTTTTTAAATAAATAAATAAAACCACTGAATGATATTGCCTATATATATATTTCTTTGCCAGCAACTTCTGTGAAGTCGTAGAGGGTGTTTTTCGCAATGGGCAACATCCTTTAGGATCGGAGAAGTTCGCTGCAGTCTGACGTTGATGTTATGCATTTTAAATCAAAACTTTAAAATCAACGATTAGTGTATATTTTTGTCACACCAGTAGCCCTGGGCTATGGTAAGACTTCATACATATATTTTTCGTTTTTCTATTAAATAAATATTAAAAATACAATTTTGTACCTTTTTGTAATGTTTTGGCTGTGTCCATTAAATATTATAATACGGTAAATTTTTAATTTAGAACATAATTTAAAAAAAAAGAACAAAATCATATACAATCTCCGGTGATTCACCGGTTATCAATCGGTTTGTCAAATTCACCGGTGATTTTCTCCGGTGCTATAATTTCGCTCCGGTGCAAAGCCCTAACTGAGGTGACTCTGAAAGATTGTGAATATTTGTCAGTGTGTGCGTGCGACGCGCGTCGGTAAAGGGCGGGGCGGGGCGCGCACACCTAGTAGCCACGCTCCGTGCGTTTGTTGGAGGATTACATACTTCTCTTTATATACTCTGACCTGACCTACAAGAACGACTATAAAACGTGTGTGTACAAAAAATAAATACCTACAGGCTTATTTATAAAGTTCATAATGTATGAAAACGAGAATTAAAAGTGTAGGTCTCGCCTATGTATCCAAAATATGCAAATTTGTATTTATGAAATTAAATATGCCTCAGCTATTTAAAAACTTATCGAATCTACTAACCTATTTACGACAAGTAAATAGAATTTCACAATTCTAAGATCAATAATAATAACCTTCGCCGTTACACTGTATACCGTGATAAGTAACTACAGGATTCTGTCTGATATCGTTATAATCTCGGTAAAATCTTATCGCTGTTAAAATAACCTCTAGTTCCATTCTATTGCTCAACGTTCAAGATATGGCTTCTTGTTTTACCTGTATGATTTTGAGAAAATATTGAAGAAGCGATTGATGCCCGGTTTCAATATTTTACGATTCGTAATGTGTTAAAAATTACTAACCGTTTTTTTCTAATTTCAATAATTGAGTCGTTAATTCTAATTTCAAATTTACTTTCCATGTGTCATTAGTCGTCTGTCGGTCGTTTTTAGCTTACGTCTCGTGTTATTTATAAGTATACGTAACTAGAACGGATCGTTTTTCAAATATTGGAACCGGCCATAAGAGGTCTGATAGCAAATATGAAAGTACCCCGCGGTACTTCGAGCAACAAACTTCTGAAGCCTTTGTTGTTCGAAGCAGGGGCCGTGTGCAGACAACAGCACGTCAGTATACACAATCTGGCCTACTTTATGTCGAGCGCATAAGCTCTAATATCGAACTTGTTAAAAAATATTTCGTTACTATACAGATAGTATAACGTCAAAGTCAATCTTTTTTATTCACATAGATTACATTAGTAATACTTATGAATAGTCTCTATATAAAGCAAATGAAGCTACCTCCGGTTCGGAACCTATAACTAAAGAGAAGATACCGGCAAGAAACTCAGTAGTTTTTTTTTACAAATGAAAGCTAAACTTATTACTAATTTTGCACTAAGACACACAGCTAATATAGTGTCGTATCTACCAAAAACCGGCCAGGTACGAGTCAGGTTCATCCACAAAGGGGAACCATAAGTAACATAATGCAAAATAATAATTATATTGGAGTTGATTAAGATAAATTGCGGTTTACGATTTAAGACGTATGAAAACAAAACTACTTATTCGTTCAAACTAGTTTAAGTTTGCATTGTAATGTAAATCATATTTTTTTTTACTTAGCCTATAAACTGTCCCACTGCTGGGCAAAGGCCTCCCCCATACACTTCCAGCGCTCTCTATCAGGTGCCAAGTCTTGCCAACCTTGAGAAAAACGGCCCAGGTCGTCACGCCAACGCATTTTCGGCCTTCTTCTTGGACGTCGTCCGTCTTCTGGTGTCCATTGGGTAACAATAATCATATATTTTTTTTAATTTTATCATTCTCTTATTATTAAATTTGCAGGGGGGGGAGGCGCATTTTACCACTATGGAAGTGTCTCTTGTGCAAACTAGTGATGTAACGAATATTCGCATTCGCATTCGCATTCGCGAATATTCGCATATTTCTTGACATTCGTATTCGCATTCGCATTCGCAAAAAATATGCGAATATTTTGCGAATATTTACATCCGAAAAAAATAGGTAAGATGTCAATAATAAAAAGATAAATTAACAGGGAATACAAATTTCTTATAATATTAATCACAAAACCTCAAGCCTTCTAATTTACACGGAATTGCAAATATAATTATTAATTTCAATAATTTTAATTGTAATCACTGTCAACGAAACTAAACGGAAAGTCTTCCAACGAGGAGGGTCGAACTTTGAGAGTAAAATGCCTACCGTACCGTCACTCTCAGCGGGGAACAGAGAGTGGTGTCTCGCATCGACTAAAACCCCTCGGTGGCCAACGCTGCGCAGTTGTGTGTCAAGATTCCTTGCGGATTCTACACAGGCTCCCCACAGCGCCTACCGCCAAGCGGCCCACCTCGCCGCGCAATACGCAGCTGGAGGGTGACAGGCCACCTGACACCGCCCAACCCCTCGGGAGGTAACGGACGTCAGGCTTATTCCACGCCTGGCGTCTCCGGTCCCAACAGCGGATCTGCTGTGCGGCTCCGCTGCCTACAGCCGCTGCGGACGCCTGAGACTCTCAATCCAGCTCTCCCTCCGAGAGTCAGATGAAGTCCCGAGACCCACCGGCCGTGGAGGATAGGGAGGCCGGTAAACATAATACCGTATCCTCCTCTTCCTTCGCGACCCCACTACGATGCGGTTTGCGCCCCGCGTGCCACTGCCGGGTCACGGACGACACGGATGCCGGCAACGACACACCGCGGTCCTCCTCTTCCTCCGCGATCCACCTCTGCCCTTGCGAGCTTGCCGCAGAGAGACACATGCTCTCCGCGGCCCAGCTTGGGATCCTTCTTCGTTTCACCCTAGCCGGTATCGGAGGCTGGGTGACAAGGCCAGACTCAACGTCTCGGACCACATGGTTACTGATCATCCCCATCGCAACAAGATGCGGAACTCAGCGGGAAGAACGCAATCATCTTACCTATTGATTTATCAACTGCCAAGGACTTCATAGATTTATTATCACACTGTTTCGTTTTATAAATAACCCTTAAAGCGACATCTGTTTAACCTCTAATGTAATACATTTCTGGGAAGATGTTGTAATTCTACTAAATGTGTTGATGTGTGTTGTCAATGCGCACTGTTTTTCTTTATGGAATTTTTCTAATTAAACGATGCCCGAAATTCGTGGCGCTATATTCAAAAGTGAATATTCGCATTCGCATTCGCATTCGCGAATATCAACGGCAGATATTCGCATTCGCATTCGCGAATGCCTAAAAATCTATATTCGTTACATCACTAGTGCAAACTATTTAGTGAAGAAAAAAAAATGAAAGTTCTTATAATTTCGGTGAAAATTGGCTGTGACGTATGGACGGACGGACAGACAGATATGAGGAATCCATAAGGGTTCCGTTTTTCGCCATTTGGTTACGGAACCCTAAAGACGTTGTCATGGACGCAAATTTAATAGTATGTGCAACCTGTCATATTTTATGAGTACTTAGGTACTTAATTAATCGGTATATACAAGAACAATTAATCATCATCTCTTTGGTAGGCGGCCACTTATTATAATCTGGCTCATATCGTGAAGTAAAAGATTCCGAGAAATAATCATGACGAGCTTGTAAAACAAAGATTATAATGAATAATACTATAAACAATTTTCGTAGCACTGTCTTGATATCAATATCATGCGTCAGGAACCTAAACTAGTTTTTATCTGCGACTTCGTTCGCGTTATTGCGGGATATAATATGTGTTAATCTAGCATCTCATTTATCTTACTACCAAATTTCATCTAAACCCATTCGCTAGTTTCTGCGTGAAAGAGCAGACATCTATACGTCCATAAGTTCTTACAAACTTTTTATTTTTTTATATTTTTTATAACGCACTTCAAGATTGAGAGCTTAAGGGCGAAAAGTATAGCATAGTAAAACTGTTACCAGACTTGTCGCCCTTACCTTGCTGCTAATTTAGCACCCCCCAAGAGTTCAGGAAACCTTACTCACACGCAGGAACACAACATCACCGATGTAATTGTTATTTGGCTGCGGTCGTCTGTAAGGTGGAGGTATTTCACCAGTCCGGCAGCTCCAGTTCGAAACTTTCACGTTTACAATATTAGTACGATACAGAAATATTATCGATATATCACTCGTTAATTATTTGAAACAACCATACTTATCATTGAGTAAAGCGACCTTTAGGGACTGGTCTGCTCCAGCTTACCTCTCGAAAATAAATACTTACTTGAGTACGTAATTGTTTCATCACTCATTAAAATAAAGCTAAACGACTTGGTCCAAAGTGAGCTACACATAGCGATAGCTTAGATACTTGTTACTATAACCACAGAGTACTATATAGTATATACTAGCGTAACTATGACGATTCTACTGAGTTTCTTACCGGTGTGTCTTCTCGGTACATATAGGTTCCAAAGCAGTAGAATCAGTTTGCATTGTATAAAAAGATTCAAAAGTGCTTTAACCTACTTGAAATAATAAAAAAATTGAGTTTGAGTTTTAACTGTAAATTATCGGTAATCTAAAAGGGAAATAGTTAGATAACCGCAAAATATATTTCTAAAATACCATGACCTACCTACAACGGGGCGTAGTCAAGTGGCAGTAGTCAAACATCTATATCGTTTTGACAACACTAAAAAAATGCGAGTCAACTTAGATACATACATACATAAATTCTCCTAGTTAGAATAATATTATTTGGGTTCTTTTTAATCGAGGATCGAAAAAATCGTAACCTAACCTAAGTAATAGGTTAGGCACTAATAAAGTAAGTGAGCCACTTGGGCTTCCGTCACTTGAGGCTGTCAGTATTTCTGTTCAAATAAAAAATAATTGTCCTTTATCAGTCGTTAGTTAATTTAACGAGATTTGTTTTCAGTATTCTGAATATACCTAGATTGTTTGTAGTGATTTAAAGTCGAGGTGGATTTTCGTTTCTCAAATTGAACTGACCAAGAATCGTAGCCGGGACTTCGGGCTTTCTCACCCACTAAGCTATCGTGGCCGTCAAAATACTTCAACACTGTTAACGTTCAAGTGATTCATTCAAACAGTATTGTTTTAAAATACACGTCATTCCTTATCACCCCACATTCCCCGAGATAAAGTAACTGAAATCTATTTATTTTGATAAAACAAGTTTGTAAGAAAAATGAATTTCAGCAGAAAGATAGTCACATGTCTCTTAGCGGGGCGTGCGTGAGCGCCGTTATCATATCAAGAACAATGACATAATTTAATGTGAGATAATTAGATTACACTGCAAACGACGTACTTATGAGTAGAAGCGTCTAATATGGACTAGGGCTGTAATGAAGATTATGGAATCGAATTCCATTCAATAGTTTTATTACATGTCATATACAATTTACAGAGGTCGTATAGATAGTAAGGTATACAAGTGACGCCATAGGAAGGCACAAAAAAAGCTTAAAATTCTCTGTCTGTGAAAAAGAAAAGTTCGTTTTCCAATTTGACCTGACCGGGAATCGAACCCGGGACTTTTCGCGCTTTGGCTGCCTTCCTCATCCCGCCATGTAAAATGACTGACGAACGTAATTCTTCTGGAACAAACTAAACTTAACTAGTGTATACGTTTCTACGTCTGTGCAAAAACGGAATGCATGTGCTAACACTTTTAAATCGTCATTTGAATTAAAAGCAAAGTGTTTCTACCGCGCCGGTTCGGAACCTGTAGGTATCTATCAGAAGATACCAGTAAGAAATTCAGTTCTTTTGTTACAGTAGCCGTATAATATAATTCTTAGGTGTAGATCTTTTTAGGTCAAGTAATTTTTTTGTTTTTTGGTGAGTGAAGAAACGTACCCAGTATTTATTTTTGAGGAGTAATCTGGAGTCAACCCGTTCCCAAACATGACGTTTGTGCCAGCCATGGTCGGTCAACCACATTAAAGGAAATGTGACTTGGAAAGCTATACCACCTGTGGTTTATTGTAAAACTAGCTGTGCCCACGACTTCGTTCGCGTGGACTACATCCTTTCATGGTCGGTTATACCCCTATCTCCCCTTATATTTGAAACAAAAAGTAGTATATATTTAAATCCAAATTTCGAGCTATATTTGTGCTAAATTTCATACCTCTAACTTAAGAAATAAACATTTAAACCCATATACACTTTAAAAGGTGGTATTACCCCCATCCCCCCCTTTATTTTCAAACAAAAAGTAGCATATGTCCCTTCTTGAGATTCAACGTATACCTATACCAAATTTCATCAGAATCGGTTGAGAGGTTTAAGCGCGAAAGCGTAACAGACAGACAGAGTTACTTTCGCATTTGTAATATGAGTAGGGATTATGTCAATCCTCCCGCGACTTTGGCAGGTGTAGACTTTGCTATAGAAATGTCATCATCATGGTACATATTATGCATAAAAAAATAACTTTTACTGCGCTATAATGTTATCCCATCCCAAACATTACTGTGAATTTAAAAAACACAATAAGAGCCAAGTTTAAATAATTATGCATTTATTGTTGACTTCAACAACAAAACGATTGAGATCCAAATGAATGATTAATTCAAATATTGTAGAACTGACTTAACTGTGTTAAATAATATTGCATAAAGTATTGTCAGAACTTGAAATATAATTTCGTCTAATAATATAGGATAATATAAAAAAGCCAATGGCTTAGCTTAAGATGACCTTTATAATGGCGCTGAAATTTTCAATTGTTCGTAGAATCAAATAAATTTCAATACTTGTTTCCGACTATTTTCTTTATAGTTTTTCATAAATGTTATGATTTTACGCCTCACAAGCGGACTTTAAATATTTAAAGAAACAGACATCACACAAATCATAAGGGGAGAAGAAATGTTTTCTTGGTACATAAAAGGGCAACATTCTATGTCATCTGAAACTGGCTAACAATTTTGGTCTATAGGTCAGTGATAGAAAATTGACCATTTTTTTAAGGAGGATATTTAAAAAAACATTAAAAATGTGACCTTGAAATTTAGAGGACCTATCTATCTTGCAAGTCTCAATATATGAGCCCAATTTCGCATGTTTATCTGAAATCCTTTTTGAGTTCTAAGGTGGTCTAGTGTGGCTCCAAACGGTTCTTGTAAAATTACACACAGTGCTGCCCAACAGTTCTGATTGCTGGAACTTGGCTGATACGCGACCGTGTATCTGTACCTCTCTACCGAAAACTTAGAACGCTCCGTGTTAATGAGATCGAGAGGGGCTAGGGGGGTAGTTAACGAACTTGACGGATTGACATTTCACGATCACGTTACGTTTCTATGTGAAATGTTCAGCTACAGTACTTGGCTTGACCCTCAGATTTGCACAATCTCTTTACAAGAATCTTCACCGTTTACCTAAAAGGGAATAATTTCAAAAAATATTCACATACTGTATCAGCAGTAAGAACATTATCGCTAGTGTTGTAGTGTGAAACAAGCCTTCAGTCTGAGTTCTGAATCAAATGATTAGATTAAGATCGTGTTTATGTGGATACTTACAAAATATGTCGTCCAGGTGAAATCCCAAATAGTATCACTCACATGGCACTTTATGGAACACAGTACACGGGAGCGGACAGGACACAGCGAACGCTGCTGAGAAACTAAACACTTTGATAACAATGAGGTTTCTTTGATAAGATAAAAAAATTATCGAAAGATCTTTTCAGCTGTTTGAGCGTGGGCATTTACGATGTTCTTACTTAGGAGACTGTTTAATTTTCCTTTATATTAGGTAAATGAAGAATTTGGGAAACCAGATAGCAATTGTTGGGAGTTTTTTAGATAACTGACAATATGGGTAAAGCGATGGCTGGCACATACGTCATGCTTGTGAACAGGTGCCACCTTTAGGACTGGGCTGTTCCAGTTTACCTCTTAAAGTAAAAAAAGAAAATAAAATAAAATAAATGCGCCAATCACACCAATCATCTGGTCTCAAACTAAGGTTTTCCCTTGTACTATGAGTACCAGACGACGGATACCAACTAGGGGCCGATCCCAGCACACCCAGACGCAAGTCAATTTAGGAAAGTTCGTTTTCCAAATTGACCTGACCGTGAATCAAACCCGGGACCTTACGCGCTTTGGCCGCCTACCATAGCCACTGCGCCACCGAGGTCGTCGTACATACTTGAGTACTTGTTTCAATGACACAAAGTTTATGTACGAAAATAATATTTTCGACAAAAAGGACCCTACTAAGTTTTCATAATGTTATCTACCTACGCCTATCCTTGGCGAGGCGGTCCACTCCACTAGTGATAAAAAGTTAAACCATAAGATCAATTTCATACACAAGATCCATAAGCCAGCAGGCGTTGGTAGTAACCAAAAAAGAAGCGAACAAATGAAAGGTTTCATTTTAGAAGATTTATCGAAAATTCGGAAGTTAAAACGTGAATTTTGATTCGCATAAATACTTTATGCGCTTTTTTTAACGTTTTATTCGCTTTTGAAGTGAATTTTGTTACGATTATGAGAATTAAAAATTGCTATCCTTCATGGAATCCGATTTGTTCCGTTTTTTAACCACTGATGCAAAAAAGACAGGGTGTTACAAGTTGGACGTGTCGGTGTGTGTATCTGTCTATGGCATCGCAGCTCCCGAACAAATTAACCAATTTTGTTTTTGATTTTTTTGGTTGTAAGATGAATAAGTCGGGATTGGTCTTAGCTATATTTGATAAAAATTTATCCAAAATGGCCGCCGCCGTTACCAAATTATTAACACAACTCCCACAATATTGGTATTATATAAAAGGGCTTAACTCGCAGAATATATTCATAATAACAAATTTCAAATGCAAGATGGCCACCGCCAGAAAATAATGGATTTCCTAATTTTTTCTGTCTACTTATAGGTATCAAATAAAGGAATAAAAGGGCTTTTTTCACTTTTTTTTCCGTCGGGGGTTTTTTAAACTTTAAATTTTAATTTAATATCAGTAAGTAATCCTCCCGTTACTAAACTATCCAATCTTATTTGAAGCACGTATTGCGTGAACATAGATATCTCATCACACTTGATGCACCAAAGTACGTTGGAGTTGTAGAAGTACTTCTACAATCATTTGTGGCGTCTTGTATTGTACTCGCGTTTAATCCTTGATAACAGGCACAAACTGTACTCACTCGAGTTTATTTGATGATGCTAATAGGCTTAGAGCCTAGAGCTTACAAGACATTATTATTGGGATAATGACCTCACCCACAAACAATTTTAAGGCATTCAAGGGGCAAAGGAGCTTTTTTAGATCGACCATATTTATTCCTGGACTATTCAATTCAAAATTAGTATTTAAAATTAAAGATAGTCCTTGTGTATAGTAGTGTGATGATAAACAAAATTTGTTTCGTCATACTTGGTATCGTTTTTCATAGAAAGTATGACTGAAGGAATCGTTTGACAGATATTAAAAGTATCTTAGTTGACCAGCCAGTCATTATCCTTATAGTCTGAAAGACAAAATAGAAAGTCATGCAAGCAGTGCTGATAAATATAAATAAACTAGCGGTCCCGGCGAACTTCGTTTCGCCTTAGAGGATTTTCCCGCTTTTCTGTTGAATTTTTTCCTGAATTTTTCTTTGCTATAAACCTCACGGAGCTGGAGACCTTTTCCTTGTATTATGAGCACCGAACTGAGATGACGGATATTAACTAAGGGCATCGACCCTGAATTACCAGTCCCAAGCCAAAATATAAAAGTTCCTTTTGATTTGGACGGATCACGAATCGAACCCGAGATCTTTTTAGCGCATCTACTTTAGCCACTGCATGGAAGTTGTTAAAAAAGTTTATACATACCAAGTAGGTACTTCGTATGCCAGGTATGAGGTGGTAAAGTGACCCAAGACGTAGCCCTTATTTATGCTTGCTTCAATGATTCATTGATTTTTGTAAATTTTGCACAAAATATGATTTACAATATTGAACACTATCTTTACACTATAAAGCTGTATGTTACACGCTTTTTGAATTCCACCAGCGACCATAGCTATCATTTTAAATCTCGTATAATAAAATACTCGATACTGTTTTATTTTGATTTCTTAATAAAGTATACCTAATAGATCCAGGCTCTTAAGCTATAATGCCTCGTTAAGCCGAATCTTCAACAAAAAAGTTGTCAAACTATTTTTGCGTTGTCAACACTTGTTGGTGACAATATTTTCTGGTGGAATCGCACTTTTTTATACTTAATATGGTAAAGGCTGTGCCCCTATTGGATATCCAGTGAGCAGCTAACTGCTCAGCCTCAGTTTGCCTAATGGGGACACACCTATTATAAAATAATTGTTTGGAATTCGTGATGAATTTTCGTTATTTCCTGGGAGTGTACCAAGAGTACCTGGGTGTATTTAAAATAATATTTGACTTTTGATAAATTTCCTTTTGTTCATTCGGAAAAAAGGTACGTTGTACATAAAAAAACCTTACCAAAGAAAAAGGGAAAATATGAAATATACCTATATGTAGGTACGTAATGAAATTATAAAGCTAAACAATTTGTTTGAACGCGCTAAGTTCTAGAATTACTAGTTCAAATTAAAAAAAATAGTACCTATTGGTTGAATAGTTCTTTTATCGCGGAAGGCTTTACGTTTAGCATTATGCTTCGACCGATTGAAACGAAGAATCAGTAGACAATATGGAAAAAACGGGTATAGTGCACGTGCAAAACGTCGGCAGACTGCTAGTAAATTAAAGTGATAGGCAACTTTTCAATCATAAAGACTCTTTTTGTTTGCCTCTACTGCTCGTCCATCTGTCCGTCTGTCGCCAATGGTAGATGGGTGGATCAACTTTTTAGACACTCCTTTGAGGAGAAAATTTTACACAACATTTAAAATTATTTTCTTATGATATGTTAAAAAAGGCAACATTTTTATAAAATATTACTATCAAATTACCCCAATTAGTGTTTGGCGCGATGTCTGAGCTGTATTTTTTGAGATTTAAGGCAAACAGTGACGAAGAGGAGCTTTATGTATCCACTGCGTTACTATTTTGAAAACGTTAAAACGCGAAATTAAACAACAGTTTTTTAAAAATTAGAATAGTATCATTTATTACAGTCTAAATGCAGTCTTTTTGCATAGGCAGGAACATTTGTTAATACTTAAAATAAAAGTTATATTGACTTGAATCTCCACTGCGTTACAGTGGACACATTTTTACGCATAACTTCGAAATAAATCTTTATAGGTAACAATCAGCGTCAAACGCTATAAACATTTGTATGAGATAAACTTCAATACACTTATCTATGGACATATTATCGTTAAAGTAAAATAAATTATAAAGTAATCTCCTTCACACTTTGGAAAAACTAAGGGACATTTTGTTAACGCAAGAGATAAAAATGGCAACGCCTGAGAAAGTAAGCCATTATTTTGCCTTCTTTCTCCGCCGGTGTTATCAGTCATATTTTCAACAATACAACTATTACAATAACACTTATCACTAATAATTAAATTAACTAGAGCGATCTGAAATAATCAACTTCTTAAAATTATGAATAAACTAACATAAAAAAAGTCAGTCTCACTTCTTCTCGAACACATTCTCTGTATTTTTGAACTCAACATAAGTTCTATGACCTTTGTTAATGATATCTGGTGTGGGCAAATGCTGGATAATATCATCATATTCTACGTAAGCGATATCTTATCGTCCATCTGAAAGCGAGTAGCTTTTTAATTTTTAACTTTTAAAAACATTACCTTAACTTCTCCGTCTTCCTCTATAATTCTCATTGTCTGAACAATGCTTTACATGCATATATGTATACCTTTTTACGCGACTGATCTGAATGTGCTTTAACCAACAAGTAATTGCCACCTTTAATTTTTAAATTTTTGTCATAGCTTGTGCATGGTTCTTCTTCCGAAGGAGGACCGTATATTTCTTCATATATACTTTGGCGTTGGTTGGTTATATCCTTAATTTTTTTAGAAATTTGAATTTCACTTAAGGGTTCCTCGTCGTCTGAAGACCATTCCAGGCGTGTAGGCATATCTTCGCATTTATGCAAACCGAGAGTATTAGTAGTTATTGATTCCGTTGACATATCTGGGATGTTTAAATCAGAAATAACATTATCTTTTGTGTGGTCTGGAGTACAATCTGTAACTATAACAACTTCGTTTTCGTTTTGACAGTAGCTTCTTAAATCATGTCTCAGGGTTAAGGCAATCACAGAATCCTCTTTTATCATAATATCATTTTTCATAAAAGCAGCCCAATTCTCGGTATTTTATACAAATACAAATACAAATAATTTATTTGTAAAACATAGGTGGTATTACAGATGTTGCTGAAGATTATTGTGTCACTATGCCTTGTCTTTCACGGACGTACAAATTAAAGATTCCAAGATTACATTAAATGTCGTAGGAAAGTATAATAATTGATGTCATAGTCAGTAGTTCATAATAATTAAGTTCATAACAGCGCATAATGTCCAAATTAATTAATTACAATAATACAGATGTCAATAATAATTAAACAATATTACAATGATCGAAATGCACATTAAATAAATACAATATTTTATAACAGGTCAATATAAATTTCTCAATTATATGTCAATGTTCATTTTGATTCTAAATACTCATTGACGGAGTAAAACGCATTTTCAATTAAATAGGTAAACAATTTTTTCTTAAATATTTCAGGGTCATTACATTGTTTTATTGTGTTGGGAATTTTGTTATAAATTTTTGGAGCCATAACAAACACACTTTTGCTATAAAGAGCGGTTTTATGTTTTATGGGATTCACAGTGCACAACAACGTACGATTTCGTTTTCTGTTGATAATTTTAAATAGGTCAGGATTTTGTCTAACAAACAAAGCTAATTCAAATATATATAAGGAGGGCATTGTCAGTATCTTCAGTTCTATAAAATGTGGCCTGCAAGTGTCGGTTTTTTTAAGTTTGCACATTGCACGGATGCATCTCTTTTGACACCTAAATACTTTTAACCAATTGGTTGCATTACCCAAGAAAATTATTGCATAACGCAACCTAGTTGCCACAAAGGCGTGATAAGACGCTAACAGTGTTGAGATACCAACTTTACACGATAAAAGTTACAGGCTGTAAGAAGATTGTGACAGTTTTTTACATACAAATTCTATGTGACTTTGCCATTTTAAATTGTCGTCTATATGTAAGCCTAGAAATTTCGTGGTCAAGGTTGGTTCAACAAATTTACCATTATGTTCAATTTGATTCAGTTTTTTGTTTCTTCTTTGCCCGAACTCCATTATTTTAGTCTTTCCTATGTTTATGACTAGATTGTTTATTTCTAACCACATAATCAATGACTTTAGGCTATCGTTTATAGTGTTGTAACTATTTGAGACAATCGTGCAATCATCTGCATACAAAACAATTCGGTCATCTATACATTGGGAAATGTCATTAATAAAAATCAAAAACAAAAGGGGACCCAAAACGCTGCCCTGAGGCACACCACGGGTGACTGTTCTAGGGCTGGACTTGTAGATAGCTTCCGTCTTGGTTTTGGCGCATATTCTACTAATGTGGGTGATTTGAGTCCTATTGCTTATATAGGAGCGAAGGAGCTCTAAGCAGTTGCCTCTGATGCCATAGGCTTCAAGTTTCCTCAACAGTAGTTGATGATTCACCAGATCGAAAGCTTTCGACATGTCCATGTATAAGGCAAATACAGGGTTTCTGGAATCAACTCTGGGATAAATTAGATTCAAAAATTCATAAATCGCAAGGCTAATTGACATACATTTACGAAATCCTTTCTGTTCGTTTATAAATAAATTATTATTTTCAAAGAAACTGTATAGATTTTTGTACAGAACCTTTTCAAAAATTTTTGAGAAAATTGGTATCAAAGCTGGAGGTCTGTAATTTTTTATATTTAGCTTATCTTCTTTTTTGTAGAGAGGTTTTATGATTGTTGTCTTAAGTAGGGACGGAAACACACCCTGTTCAAAACAGATATTGATGATATAAGAGAGGATAGGAGCAATAGTAGAGCAGACATGTTTTAAAACCAATACGCAAATATCATCATATCCAGTACATTTAGTATTTTTCAGATTTCTGATAATGGTGCAAACTTCGATAGGGTCTGTTGGGCTTAAAAAAAAGGATCTCGGGTTGCTGTCGATATATGATAGTGTTGACAAACTATTTTTAGAAGTTTGAGGTAAATCATGATCGATATAGTAGTTATTGAAGCTTTCTGCAATTTTTTTAGGATCTTTAATTAACTTGTTATCAACCATTAACTGGGTAATATTTTCTTTTGGATAATTTGGTTTGTTGTCATTTAAAACATTCCAGGTGGCCTTACTTTTATTCTTTGAATTAAGAATATAATGGTTGTTTCGAGCTTTCTGTGTCAGTTTTATAATTTTATTGAACCTGTGCGAATACGATTTGAAAATTTCTCTATCATTTGGATTCTTTGTGTGTCTGTATTTCCATAGAAGAGAGCGTTTCCTTTTGCTACATTTATTAATTCCAGAAGACAGCCACTTGGGCTTTTTCTTAACTTTTACAATGATTTTTATGACAGGGAAACACAAATCATAAAATAACTTGAACAAATCATAAAATTCTTCGAATGCCTTATCTGCTCTATTAGTTTGAAATACTTCACTAAAAGAAAGAGCACTAATTGAGTCACAGAACTTTTTAACATTCTCTTTTGAGTAGTCTCGCTTAAATATAAACCAATGGTTAAATAAGCAGGTCTTCTTTACCGGACAGTTTAAGACTTGGGCCTTATGGTCAGATACACCTAGCTCATGGAGTTCACATTTAGCGCCTCGAATATTATGCAAGATGTTATCTATACAGGTACCGCTTTTAGGTCTTGTAGGTGTTCTTACGGAAGGTTTTAGTCCATATTCCAAACAAAGCTGCTCAAATTGTGACGAATATTTACATTTTTTCAATAAATCAATATTGAAGTCCCCACAAATAACGATTTTTTTATTACTTTTATATGTAAGCATTTTTAAAATGTCATCAAAATTATTAAAAAATATGTCAAAAGATCTGTTGTTGTTTTTTGGGACTCTATATAAACAAATAATAATTAAATTATGATCGATTAATTCAATACCACAACACTCAATTATATTGGGGATACTATATTTTTCGACATCTTTCAAATCATTAAATTTTATTTTGTCATTTATTAAGATACATGCGCCCCCTCTGCGTTTGTTTCGAGAGAAGTGAGAACCCAGGACAAAATTAGAAATATGCAAAAGTTCTACGTCATTGTCTGTCATGTTGTGCTCTGTGAAACACATTACATCTATTTTTTGCTTTATTTCTGTTAAGTCATTCAAACACACCGTTAATAAGTCAGATTTATTGATCAATCCAGATACGTTCTGATGCAATATGTTGAGACGATTATACACGAAAAAACTCATCGCAATTATTGTTATCAGATTTCTGAGATCCAAAATCAGTTTGAGTTCCTCTACTAACAAAATTATTGTTCAATTCACAATTAGAAGTAACATATAATATGTGAGCACTAGACTCAATCAAGCAGTCATTCTTATTTTCTAAGTTAAATCTATGTCGTTTCGTCGTATAGTGCAAACGCAAGATTTCTCTTAAGATTAAGCGACATGAGTGTATGGGAAAATAGCTTAATTTGGGTCTTTGTTTGGAAAATTCCATATCAAGAAATGTTGCGTTTGTGAAATGGCCAGATATCTTACGTAATATATTGTTTATCTGGCCTTCTTTAAGGTAGCTATTGGATGAATTCTCGCATATTATTATATTCGTATTTTTAATACCTTCACACCAGGCTAAAAGTCGCTCACGTATACTCGACATGCTATCATCATTTGAGAAGCCAAATAAAACAACACAATCATTCATTGTAAGAGTGGGTATTTCTGAGATGCAAGAATTCAGCAAGTCATTAATTTTTCCCCCCGATTTCCAAAAACAGAATACGTCATATCTGTCACCTAGTAATCGCTGGAGTATCGTTCGAATTCCCTTCCCTTGTTGGTCGGCTAGAATAAGTACCTTGGTTTTTCGATTGTCGTTGTTTGTTTGGTTGGGTATCCCTACTGTATGATTTGAGGAATTTTCTTCTTTATCTTGGCATAACGGGCTCATGGACGAGACGTGCTCCTGCTGAAGTACCGTATCGTCGGCGAGAACTGTTTCTTTACTGAAAGTCAACGAGTGTTCACTATTGTCACTATCGATTAGTTGCTCATATTGTTCAATGTTGATTTTTTGCAAGTTATCCATATCTTCTATAACTCTTTGATTCTGTATTTGTAATTTTGTTATGCGTTTTTTCAAATTGTTTATCTTTTTTCGTTGTTTTTTTAACTTCATTTTATACTTTTTAGAAATTAGAGAATTCTTCGTAGATACTATTATATTATCAGTTTGTGTAGATTGGTTATTGGTTGTTGTAATGTTTTTGGTGGGCGGAGATACAGGTGATGATAATATTTTTTTTACTCTCCTAATCACTGGAGAATTGATTGAGCTGATCGAATTTTCAGTTAAGCCAATTTTCTTATAAAGGGCTACAGCTCGGGATAATTTCTCGACTCTTTGAGAAAGTTGCGAATTTTGCGACAATAGCGTATTTATTTCGTCATCTGCTGAACTAAGTTTTATCTTGAGACTGGATATTTCACTTTGATATTCTTCAAATTCTAGATTGTTTATATTTGGTAAACTTCGTGTTGAAGAATCGAATGACATTCCATCATGGTCCATAATATTTTCGTCCAGTGAATTATGGACGAATAGTGGAGTACGTTGCTTTTGCCTATGAGTGATATTTTCGTCTTCAATATTGTCAGCCATGATCTGAATATATGAAAATAAAATATTTTTATTTATTTTGTTCTTTCCCGGATTCGATCCAAGATTCTCTGCAGCATGCGTAAATCTTTACTTGCCGTCGCACCACTCGGCCAGTGCGCTCATTACAACAGTGGGCGAAATATGTAACTCGTTGCTCGCAGTTGCGTTGAGTGATGATTTAAATTGTCGCGCTTTCACAAAAAGCAGTCACTGTCGATAAAGTCTCCAAAGTTGACGTATACAGTCAATAGATGTCACCACCTTGTGTGATCGAATTTTTTGAAAGGTCACAGTATTTGAATAAAAAACGGAAACAATTACTAATTACTTTGTTAAATGTCCTTATGCGGAGGTCAAAATAGTTATGTTTTCGTTAAATTATTGTTATTATAATAGGAATAGTCACTCACTTATTTCCTGATGCACAAAGTCAAAGAAGAAAATAGTTTTCACATAAATTAGTCACTTAGTGTTTTATCACAGTTTCCTAATGAAATTCCCAGATTTTGACTGGATAACATTGTCACTAACGTATCTCACATATTTATTCCTTTTTATTCGAGTTTCACACAAATGTTACATGATTAACTATTTTTAACGAAATAAAGTATAGGAGCTCAATGTTTACATGGCAAAGCGCCCTCTATCCTTATCTTATTTATTATTCCGTAACTATCTGTAAACACTTAGTGCACTTTCAAAGTGCCGATTAGTCGTCGAATATTGTTGGGAATATGTTTTTGTTGATCATGGATATCGTCCTCGTCAATGAGATACAACACTATTTTGCTTGTATCTTTTAGTCTCTCATAAAATTGTTCAACATCAGCAATGTCTTGACCATCAGCCACAACTTTATCCGCTGATCTCTTCAGGAACCCACCGATCCCATCCGCTGGGCCTTTTCCATGCCCGGCTTTGAAAAATGACCACGTTGTATTGCTAAATCCGTAATCAAATATCTTCGTGCACATAAAATAGAAATTATGTTTTTGGCGATACTGTGTGCTGGGGCCATCAGAATGAAAGTGAATTGTATCGATGTTAACAAGTTTAGATTTTATCCATATTAGTATTAGGTCCAAATGGCTCCAAATTGCCGCAGGTTGATGGTTGTTTGATCCGGAAATTGTACAAAATGAGTGGACATCATATCCTTTAGGAGATTCACCATTATAAATATATACTACGACAGTATGCAATGATATTTGTTTTCGAGATCCTCCGAAATGATGCGATTGTATTTCTTCGCTATATTTACAATTGTAATTTTCGCTAAAGTCCACTACAACAATGCACTCATTTGGTCGAATTTGATCAACACAGCGTCGAAAATTTTTAAATTGTATCTTTATGTTATAAACGTGTCTTTTAAATACTGCCAAATCTCTCTCGAATTTTTGTATAAAAATGTCTGCTTCTTCACTTAACTTTTCTTTAACGGTCTTCATCGTTTTTATCGCTCTACCTTCTTTTTCATATATCTCTTCTTTTCGGACCCACTCCAACCATCTTACAATTCCATTAAAGTTTTCAATATTGTAATTGTATTTTTTAGTGGCACATTTTTCGCATATACCATACATGCAGTCCTTTGAATTGACACAGCAGACTGTTGACTCGATTATTATGTTAGGATCATCCGTTCCCATTACGCCTTTCTTTTTAACTGATTTGGCTTTAGAAGCAAAATTTGCATGTATTTTGCAAAGGCAAGTATCTCTGGCATCAACAGACGCACTGACAATAAAAAACGGTTTATTTTTTACAAAATAAAAATATGAGCATTTAAGATCGGGATTTTCTTTCTTAAATGTTTTGTATAAAGATTTCATTGAGTCAAGTAAGAACCTCTTCTGAACTTTAGTCCCGTTCTTTGTTAAGGTTTCTTTCTTTCCAGCAGTAGCGCGCGAAATGTCGTCTCTATTATAAAAATCCTTGATAATTTTCTTTAGTTTGGTATCTTTATTGAAAGAGGTACTAGTTACTATTTTGTCAACTCCTAAATTGTCCATCAGCAGCTTTTTCTTCATCCGTGAGTCTTGTATTTCAGATGAAGTAGATATTTTTTTAATTATTGCTCGTTCCTTTTTAGATTTAGTAACTTTTTATGCTTTCTTAATAGCGCCGCTGAGAATTTTGTACTTTGTATCTTCAGCTACCTTACTTGCTTCGTCATTATCAGTTTTGGTTTCATTCCTTCTTTGAGACCTTTTTTTATATTTTTCATATTTCCGCTTTAGTTTCTCATTTTCTAGCTTTAATTGCTCGTTTTGTCTATAAACCCTTGATTTTTTTTTTCACCTTCTTCCTTCCTCTTACTGTTGTTGACGATAGCACTGGTGCTCTTGATGAAATTACACACGGAGAAGTCACTGCTGGCGGTACAATTACCTTTCTTTTGGATTTAAATCTTTAACTAACCTTTTAGTCTTACTTACTTTCTCTGGCGTTACTGGTAACGCAGAAGAATATTTTTTGAATATACCTTATTACTGCATCTACATTCAATTAATACCTATTTTGCGGCATCGACCTTGACTTCAGACCAAAATGGCTTCGATATTTTGAAATAATATTGAAAAAGTAATAATATTTACCAAGATTTTCGCGGTAACACAGTACACCAACAATAAACCTACGCACACCTCTCGAGAGCTCACGCCATACTGCTGACCAATCGGAGCGACGTTGATCGTATCGAATAATATGTACAAAGAGCAAGACACATGAGCTAGTATTGGCGATTCATATAACGCCATCTCTGTATAAATTGCTGAATTATATTAGGTAACGCAGTAGATGTGGTTTTTTACTCAATGTTGGGGACGAACAAACAAAAATTTTCAACAAAATTATTAATTTATAAATAACATGTTTGGATGGTTTTAATAAAAGTGTAATTGATTCTTTTTCTAAGAACAATGTACAAATACAAGCTTCTTATGTAACATTTTAAAGATATGTAGAAAAGTATCATCAGGGGTACCATCGGGGACAAGATTTTTTACTATGGGAAGCATTTTTCCTCCACTGAGTTACTACGAAACTGTCTATTAATAATGAAAAAAATATTTATATTACATGGAGAATAGTATTGTAATAGATCTAATTTTTGAATTATCGAAGTTCTTTTAAGTTTAAACTTTATTATAAGACTTTTTTTTCAAATTTATCAGTGGGGACATGAAAGGAGTGCCTAAAAAGTTGATTCACCCAGATATTGGTGACGGAGATGACCAATGTGATTGTAACAGTTAGACGATAACCTTTTTTTGTTAATTTTATAGTATCTAAATGATACGGAATCCTTCCTACACGAGTCCGAGTCGCACTTGGCCGGTTTTTTTAAAAAATGAAATTAATACCCAAATTTGTTAAGTTTAAAAATATTCAACAAGTTACCGCAAGGTATTATTGACTTACCCATGCATAGATTTAAGGTCTATGTTAAATCATGTTTAATGAAAAAAGGGTACTACAAGCTTGATGAATATTTCAATGATAAACATATATGGACATGATTGTCTAGCTCCAAATATTGTAAAGATTAGGATAACTACTGAGTTTCTTGCCGGGTTCTTCTCGGTAGGATTAGGTTCCGAACCGGGTGTAACTTCAATTTTGGCTTATATTCCTTTTGACGATGCATAAGTGTTACTTGTTACCAACATGAATAAATGAATTGATTATGTTTATGTTTTTCTTTAACATTATTACTAGCTTTTTTTTATATTGCACTTCAAGATTGACCTCATCCCACCTGATGTTAAGTGGTAATAGGCTCCTAGCTTAAGGGTGACAAGTAAAGCATAATAAATCTGTTCCTGGACTTGTCGCCCTTACCTTAAAGGCTTGACCCCTGCTACTAACATAGCACCCCCCAGGAGCTCTGGAAACCTTACTTACACGCAAGAACACAACAACACCGAAGTGATTGTTATTTGGCTGCGGTCTTCTGTAAGGTGGAGGTATTTCACCAGGCGGGCTGCTCCAGTTCGAGCGATCAATCGCTATGCCCTATCTCTCTTAAAATCAAATCGAATTCTCTTGCCGTTAACGTTATTAAAACAATGTCGACTTTACGTTTGTTCGCCACTCCGTCACTGCTTATCTGATAAGCGGAATCGTTTGATTAGAATTTGCCTATTATCGTACATCGCGGAGGCAAGTAAACACTTCTTGAACGTGAGCTACTTGAACGTACTCTTGGTAGCGAGGAGAAGGAATAGGAAACGGGACTGTTAGCCATCAACAGCGACAATATTACTTCGAATAATTTTGACGACCTCCGTAGCCGAGAGGCGAGCGTACCGGACTTTGGCGTCGCGCCATCTCTGAGGTTCCGGGTTCGGTCCCCGGTCGGATCAATATGGGAAACGAACTTTTCTGTATTGTCTCGGGTCTGGGTGTTGTGGTACCGTCGTTGTTTCTGATTTCTGTAACACAAGTGCTTTAGCTACTTACCACAGAATCAGAGCAATGTATGTGATGTTGTCCAATATTTATTTATTTATTTAATAACATCTCACGAGGGTAGGGATAAGCTATAAACCAGCGCTGCCCGGGATCCCTTCTCGAGGTCGAGACAGCAGGAATATAATATATCTATGGCATTAACTGAGTTTTTTTTTTCTTTGTCTCATCTACAATCCATTTATGTTTTGGAACAGATTATATTTTGTGTTTTGGTTGTAAGTTGAGTCAGTAAAGTTTTCTTTCTTTCTTGCCAGAAGGGTAGCTTGGATCTCCACCGCCCAGAGCAAGCCGGAAATATTTGTACCTACTTGAGGAGGCAACGATACAGACAAACGACCGCCATTTTAGATTATCAATTTATTTTTTTATTTTATTTTTTATATTGCACTTCAAGGTTGACCTGATCCCACCCGATGTTAAGTGGTTATGAGGTCCTAGTTTAAGGGTGACAAGTACAGCATAATAAATCTATTACTGGACTTGTCGCCCTTACCTTGAAGGCTTGACCCCTGCTACTAATGTAGCACCCCCCAGGAGCTTTGGAAACCTTACTTACACGTAGGAACACAACAACACAGAAGTGATTGTTATTTGGCTGCGGTCTTCTGTAAGGTGGAGGTATTTCACCAGTCGGGCTGCTCCAGTTCGAGCGATAAATCGCTATGCCCTACCTCTCTTACTATGCCCTACCTCTCTTAAATTATACTAAAAACACGATATTATAAACACATACAGGTTAATTTTATTGAAAGGGGACGAATCGCACGTTTGGGCGAATTTATTTCGTGCCAATCGACTACTAACCATACTTGTTACTAATATTCTAAGTACCTATAGGTACCTAATTACATCACAATATAATTAGTGAAAATTTCAACTGTATCTATCGCGGTACTTTAGATACGGTCTGGTGACTGACAGACAGATAAACAGACAGCAAAGTCTTATAATAGGGCTCCGTTTTACCCCTTGGGTACGGAACACTAATAACGGCCATTCACCATACATCCACCATAGTAGCTTAACAAAAACTGCATTTGGGGCATTCATCTAAGTACATAACATTCGCCATGAATCACTTAGTTTAAACAAATTATCGAATTTATCGGGATGGCACGGCAAGGGGTTTTAAGAGACATATATTGTACGTTGTTATCAAAATCAAATATAAATAGCTAATCATATGTTTCTAATATATAGTATACTAGCTGTGCCCGCGACTTCGTTCGCGTGGACTACATCCTTTTATGGTCGGTTTTAACCCTTTCTCCCCTAATATTCGAAACAAAAAGTAGTCCATATTTTAATCCAAGTTTCGAACTATATTTGTGCCAAATATCATATCTCTAACTTCAAAAATAAACATTTTTCCATATAAACTTCCAAAGGTGGTATTACCCCCCTCCCCCCCTTATTTTCTAATAAAAATTAGCCTATGTCCGTTCTTGAGAATCAACGTATACCTATACCAAATTTCATCAAAATCGGTTGAGAGGTTTAAGCAGGAAAGCGTAACAGACACACAGACAGACAGACAGACAGAGTTACTTTCGCATTTATAATATTAGTAGGGATATAGGTATTATTGTATGTATGAGTGAAGCCATTCCGTTATTTTGTTTATGGGGTATACTTGAAAGTATTCACCCTATTGGTTATTACAATCAGGTTTTACCTAATTGCAATGTTTTAGCTTAGCATACCGCAGATTGCTCTTCAAACTATTACATATATACGTACTATTTTTCAACCTTAGTGTAATCACTTATGAAAGGTAGATACGAGAACATTGTTAAAATATTTTACCCTGCCTTCTCGATAATGGTGCTGACCCGGAATCATGTTTACTGTGTTAAATAGGAACTAATTGTCGAGGAACAGTGAAAATACGTCACGTCAGACCATACATTTTGGATTTTATATCGCCCTTGCATAAGAGCTAATATCGAACTGTAAATATTTACTTTGATGTGTTGGCCACCGTACCTACCTACTTATAGCCCTTTTTAATATTTTGTTTATTTAGTAGGTAGGTACCGAGCTATCTAAAATTCCGAAGTGTTTTTGTCATTGTTATTGTAGCGATAAAACCGATTATCGTGTCGTTAGTACATTTCATTATTAGATACTAGTTGTTGAATGCGACTTCGTTTGCGTAATCCCTACTAATATTATAAATGCGAAAGTAACTCTGTCTGTCTGTCTGTCTGTTACACTTTCCTGCTTAATCCTCTCAACCGATTTTGATGAAATTTGGTATAAGTATACGTTGAATCTCAAGAACGGACATAGGCTACTTTTTATTAGAAAATAAGGAGGGGGAGGGGGGTAATACCACCTTTGAAAGTTTATATGGAAAAATGTTATTTTTGAAGTTAGAGATATGAAATTTGGCACAAATATAGTTTGAAACTTGGATTAAAATAAAGACTACTTTTTGTTTCGAATATTAGGGGAGAAAGGGGTAAAACTGACCATGAAAGGATGTAGTCCACGCGAACGAAGTCGCGGGCACAGCTAGTCCCATATAAAAGTAGGTGATATTATGTATGTTAACATAATATTTAATTTACTAGTACCTACTACTGAAACCATTTTATTAGATAGGTACTTGTGTCAAAATACTCGATCCCTGACAAAGGGAGTTTTTAAAATGAAAGTTCGTGAATGCCTCTTCTCTAGCTAATAAGTACATAATTTATAGACTTTATTATTTTTTGTTTATATTGCACTTCAAGATTGACCTCATCCCACCTGATGTTAAGTGGTAATAAGGTCCTAGCTTAATGGTGACAAGTACAGCAGAATAAATCAGTTACTGGACTTGTCGCCCTTACCTTGAAGGCTTGACTTGATTAGTAGCAGGTACTAATGTAGCACCCCCCAAGAGCTCTGGAAACCTTACTTACACGTAGGAACACAACAACACAGAAGTGATTGTTATTTGGCTGTGGTCTTCTGTGAGGTGGAGGTATTTCACCAGTCGGGCTGCTTCAGTTCGAGCGATAAATCGCTATGCCCTAGCTCTCTTAATATATAGACATGAATTTGTCAGTTTGCTGAATTCATTTCTTTTATTTATCTAAGTTTTTTTTATAATTTATATACGTAACATAAACCTTTACTTATATTATCTTTATGTGCATGTTTGTTTATATATACTATTTAATAGTTACCCTAATGACTTTGATAATGCGTAGTTATTATTATTGTTATTATGGCTTTTTTTAGATTACTTATGCACTTTTTACTACTACCGCACCCATAAACAAATTCTCTACATGACCTATGGGTTGACCGGTAGAGAATGCCCTTGAGCATTAAGTCCGCCTGTTTTTTTTTTAATTGCCCAAAAATAGGTAAATAAAAATATTCGAAAATTAAGTGGCGGTGGTGAACTCGAACCGCCTTTTATGAAATACTAGTTGAAATCTCTCGCACCTAATTCCTTTTGAAAGCTACGCTGCTATACTCCAAACACATCCCGTCTGTCGTTCAAAATAGGTTTGAAAATAGTTATAGTTAATATTCTACATACGATTAATGGTGTTAAATTGAAGGCAAGGAGGCACTCTGGTGGTTTTATTGGGTAAGCCTGCCCTTCTTATTGCTATAATTATCATTAGCACGATGGTCCAAATTGCTATCACTTTCAACTTCCAACGGACGTCAGAAAGGTGCGACAAGCATTTCCCCTGCCAATAAAAAAAAAATGTTGTTTGTAACGCCTGCTCATTTGAAACAGCAATATTACTCTAACGAAACTTGTGTACTAACTTCCTTGTAGGTGCTACAAAATTTAGAACAGCGAGCCTCAATAACGGTAGAAGGCGAATGCTAAAAATTTAACAATAGTGGTTTTGGTCTCCAAATTTTGCTCGATAATCTAAAAAAGAAAAAAAGATAATTATGAAAAATCATAAGGCGTAAAAAAAGAACAACTCGACTTTTTTCGTTTCTGTGTTTGTTCATCAACCACAACCTTTAGTCTCCCAGTCTGCCCAACCGATTCACTTTCTGGAACTGCACCTGCTTCTATGTTGTTGTGCTTATAGCATTCGGTTCAAATACCCGGAGGTCGTCGGTTCAGATCCCGCGGGGAAGGGGCTTGTATCACCAGATTGTTCGATTGCCTGTTGGACTATGATTCAAATAGATAGGTCTGGTTTTATGGTGGGACAACACGGAGTACGGTAGTGCAACGTTGATCAGGATATGTAATGGGGTCACCACCACTTAGGTGATAGAGTCCACCGAAAGATTTTAGTGGGAAGTCCCTCCCCTTTTCAAGATAGGATCGGGTCTGAATTCTGTCTCCTAAGAGTCCCACATACGCGGCTATCCCTTCCCTGCGGGAAGATACGCAAAAGTATTTCCTGTCGCGAAAAAAAAGACAATTCTTATTTTGTTACTGATGTAATCCTCATGAATGTAGCAAGTTTAAATTTAATTTATTAGTAGATACCTTGTTGTGATCTCCGAGCGGCTACTTGAAGGAGGTGAAGGTTTTCCACAGTGGGTGCAAGCCGCAAGGCGTGTTTAATAAGCGGATGTCTATGTTGTTAGGTATAATCTGCTGTTATTTGTAGGCGACCTTGTGGGTGCAATGGCTAAAGTTAACGCTCGAAGGGTTAAGTTCGATTCTTGGTTAGTGTTGCCAATCGATAGTATCGATTGTCCAACGATAAGATAGCCCAGAACCAGGGAACCGTCATAGGGGGGGGGGGAGCCAGTGATGTTTTGGTAGGTCTTCTGTTCATGGTGATATAACCAAGGTGATGAAATCTAACGTTTTAGTGCATAGGTACACCTGCTCTTCTTAGGGCAGGAAGTGACGTCACAGACACGAGCACGGTGTCAATGCATTTTACTACACAAAGGGGAGGGGGCAAGGCCGTCTTAAACTAGCCTGGGGTCCTAGGGCATACAATTATTTGGGGCCCTTGGGTACACAAGAATTTAGAAAATATAATGCGACTTAAACTAAACTTTTTGAAATACCTAATGTGTCATTTCAGCTATGGTATTACAATGCTGAGGGTTCTTTAGTTAGAGAAATGTCGGTCCTTCGGGCCCCCCAGTTAATGGGGGCCTTGGGCATGGGCCCCCTGTGCCCTATGGTGGAGACGGTACTGGGATGGGGAATTGGCAATTAATGGACTTAGATTAAAATAAATTCTTAGATTAAAAATAACTACTTGATATTAAACGAAATCAAGCGGACCAAAAGTATGTACTTTTTATTACTGATGGTAGCGCAGTAATAGATCTTATTAGGTGATCGATTAGTTAAATTAATCTAGTGTGTTTAATTACTTAATGAATTAAGCAAGCCTGCCTAATAGCTTTGGTTAATCGCTTACCCACACAGTAAACGATAATATAATTTTCGTGTCTCGTTATTTTGTTTATATATACGTATTGTAGTTAACTATAGTAACCATATAATAACTATATATATAGTATAGTAGTAACTATATATATAGTATAGTATATATATAGTAACTATAGTTAACCTATACCATTATTATGTGCAAATACTGACTAATTAATTTAACTTAATTCATTTATTCGCGTACTAGTTCATAAATAAACTAAATTTTTTTATTACGTGACATGTTTAAGGAGGGGGGGGGGAGGGGTCAGGTCAAACCTCATCTAATCTTACTTCAAAGAGAGGGGTCTCAGGAAATATCACGCAATTTTTTCCTGATTGGAAAAAAAATATATCACTATTTATGTCCATTAAATCAGACAGGACATTGCCTAGGTCTTCAAAATTAAGTTTGCATAGCGCTTTATATTTGACTTTAATGAGTATATCCAAACGAAGAAAAATATAAGTAAAAGTGTTAAGAAGTTACGTTATTCAGTTATTTGTTTTTTTTATTTTACATACAGATAGACAAAGTTTAATTCGCATTTATCACATTAGTATTATTTGACGACCTCTGTAGCCGAGAGGCAAGCGTGCCGGACTTTGGCGTCGCGCCATCTCTGAGGTTCCGGGTTCGATCCCCGGTCGGGTCAATATGGAAACAATTTTTTTTACATTGTCTCGGGTCTGGGTGTTGTGGTACCGTCGTTGATTCTAATTTCTATAACACAAGTGCTTTAGCTACTTACCACAGAATCAGAGCAATGTATGTGATGTTGTCCAATATTTATATTTAATATTTATTTATTTTATTAGTATGGATCAGACAGAATTTTGACCTGTTTCACCGAATCAAAACCTTAGAATCAGCTCTTATGTTGGCTAAACTGCAAAACCGTAGCTTTCGCGTTAATGACGTAATTGTATGTGTTATTAATTTCCAATTTATTCTAACAATTATTTTATACCGCCCCGGCCCGGTTCGCTGGCCACCGCGCATTGCGCACTCATTTGTCAACGCGTAACTATTAAACTCCTCATATTTTAGTCAATTCACATAAAATATTTATAAAATGTAGCTTAAGTGTTATTCTGATGTATTCGCTATAATATTGTAAAGTTTCATTAAAATCCAGTAATTTTTGAGTGAAAGAGTGACAAGCATCCATCCATCCATACTTATACACAAACTTTCGCCTTTATAATATTAATAGTGATATAAATAATTATAAAATACATCTCGGTGCTCACTCAGATGTGTTTTATACCACCATTTTTTGCATTCGTTTGCCATTTATTAATCATGACCATCCTCAGTCACGTCCTACTTTAAAAAAAACGGCAAATATAATAAGGCAAAAAAAAAACAAAGTGGAACTCGTAACAATCTAGTTATTACAACACCTAAGTGTGGTTTCGTAACAGTCACATAAGTGAGTGTGACATAGAAATTGTAGACATAGTCCAATCATTGTTGGTTTATTAAAAACTAGCGGTCCCGGCGAACTTCGTTTCGCCTTAGAGGATTTCCCCGCGCATTCGACGAAAGACATTTTAAGACTCATTTTTCTACACCTTCGGTTACATTGTTCAAATTTTACTAAGTATCCCTAATTTTGTAGCCCATGTCAAATTGAAAGAATGTAGCATTCTATTGGTTAAGGATTTTTTTAAATCGGCCCAGTACATTTTGAGACTATTCATTACAAACATAAAAAAATAGGTACAAATCTTTCCTCTTTATAATATTAGTGTAGATAAATGTGGCAGGCCATCACCCTTTACTAGACAGAATTAAGCCAACTTGAGCATTCATTATTTAAAGAGAGGTAGGGCATAGCGATTTATCGCTCGAACTGGAGCAGCCCGACTGGTGAAATACCTCCACCTTACAGAAGACCGGAGCCAAATGACAATCACTTCTGTGTTGTTGTCTTTCTGCGTATGAGTAAGGTTCCACAGCTGCTGTACCTATTTGTCGCCTACCTACCACCTACCATACCTACTTTAAGCTAGGACCTCATCACCACTTAACATCAGGTGGGATGAGGGCAATCTTGAAGAGTAATACATACCTAAAAAAAAAATTATAATATTGCACTTCAAGATTGACCTCATCTCTTCGATGTTAAGTGGTAAGTCCTAGCTTAAGGGTGACAAGTACAGCATAATAAATCTGTTACTGGGCTTGTCACCCTTACCTTGAAGGCTTGACCCCTGCTACTAATGTAGCACCCCCCAGGAGCTCTGGAAACCTTACTCACACGCAGGAACACAACAACACAGAAGTGATTGTTATTTGGCTGCGGTCTTCTGTAAGGTGGAGGTATTTCACCAGTTGGGCTGCTCCAGTTCAAGCGATAAATCGCTATTCAAGTACGCCAGAAGTATTCATTCATTTATTTAATATATATTTTTATAATGCTAGACGCGGCACTAGCGAACTTTAAATATTTTAAAGAATCAGAAAAATTTCACCTTCCCTTACGGTGCGGGGCTACGATAAGTTGCGGTTAACTCAGCTGGAAGAGCAGCACGCGCGATACGTGGGTTCGAGCCCCACACCACAAAGGGAGATGAAATTTTCTGTTTCTTTAAAATATTCCACTTATTTGATCCTACTTATTTTGAAAAGGTTCAATAACAAGTACCTACACAACATTATTGATACTACAAAGTCTTGATTAATAGGTGCAAACGAACGCGTTATGCATGGTATTTTTCAAGAGCCTCGGATTTAGATGTGGTCTCGATTTCAGCCTTCGCTCGGCTTGCGTTGCGGGTACTTTGACACAGTGTCGAGAATACCTGCGCGGGCGCCGGTCGTACGCGCACTTGACTCCGTAAGAAACGCAACATCTCGCAAAGCGTCCATTTACGCGCGATTTGGTGAAGTGTGGTGGATTTATTATTTATGCTGCGCTAACATTGTGTGCTATCGAAGATTTGGAACGAGAAAAAGGTGAGTTTTTGCACTTTAAAATTTTGATAATTGTCATGTAACCTATAAAATTGATATTTTAACTCGTAATTAGTACATAGTTACGAATTTTATACAATGTTTTTTATGTAGGTACTTCTTCGTTATTTAAATGAATAGATTTTATTATATTTACCGACTTTTTATGATTAAACATTTTTATGTAGGTAGGTACTTCTTCATTTTTTAAAAGATTGCATGACCAGTCAATTGTACATAAAGTTATAGTAACAGGTTTATAGTTAAAAGCGGACGTTTTTACAAGTAAAACTAAATATAATACTATTTAAATAAGTACTGCATCAAAACCACCAATGCCACGAAAACGGAGTACCTATTCTATTTATATCTATAGAGGTAGTTTAAGCTTAATAAAGATATTGATATTTTTTTTTATTGTAGCGCAGTAGGTACATTGGCTCCTCCCAGCCTGATGGTAAGCAAGAGAGGAACCCACATCGCGATGACAACGGATTTGATATCATAATATCCTATCCGTTAGCATCGCCATATGGCCCGCTAGATGTTTCTTCACGCTCCTTTTGAAGGAACCCATGTCAAAGGAAGGAGGAAACACATGAGCCGACAACGAGTTCCACTTCTTTATGGTCCGGCAAAGATAAGAGTTACCGAACGGTGTCTTCTCGGTAGATATAGGTTCCGAACCGGAAGTAGAATCACTTTGCATTATATACAATGACGATTCGAAAGTGTTATTATATGTAACCTACTTGAATAAACAAATATTGAATTTTTTTGTTCGTGATGGAATATTTTCCACGGTGAAGCGATGACATCGTTGGCTGGCTCTTGTGGTTCTGTGTAGGAAAGGAGAGGGTGGGATAAGGGAAAATGTAGATTATATGAACATTTGAACAGTACATTAATACAATGAGCATACCTCATTGTCAGTATTTCGTCCAGAGTACCTGTCCTACAGATAAATAAGACTAGCTGATCCTGTGAACGTCGTGTTGCCTATTTTTAACACGCTTTTATTAGCTCGGGTTGTATGTATCTATGTATGTAACGGAATCTTTGAATCTTAATTTGACCCACTTCCCGGTCTTTGATTAAGATGAAATTTTGCACACGCTCTGAGTTCTGATGACAATACATGACTAGCTAAGAAACGTCATTACAAATCCAATATGGCGGCCTCCCCAAGATGGCGAACTGACTGTTTGAAATGCACTTCCATGATATGGGTATCAAAAGAAAGGGTTTGCTGTCAGGAATACGAAAAAAATAGTCACGTGATTCAAATCCAATATGGCGGGCGTCCAAGATAACGGACAGGCTATTTGAAATGCACCCCTATGATATGGGTATTAAATGAAAGGGTTTGCTGAATGGGATACGAAAAAGAATTATATAATTATTGATACATGAGAAAACTAAAAAGTAGAAAATAAAAATAATAGTTTAAAAAACTAAAAAACACGCTTTTAGCTCGCACTAAAAATTACAAAATAATTCAGACATTTAAGAAAGAAAGCGTGGAGCGTTTTGTCCAAAAAGAGTAAAGATAACATAAACGCTCCACGCTTTCTTTCTTAAATGTCTGAATTATTTTGTAATTTTTAGTGCGAGCTAAAAGCGTGTTTTTTAGTTTTTTAAACTATTATTTTTTTTTTTACCTTCTATACCTTTTTTGGTACACCACGATTATATTTTAACCAACATTAGCTAAATATGTCTGGCCGTTCTTGAGACTAACGAATATGTCAATTAATTTCAGTATTTTTTTCATATTCCTCGGTGGTCTAGTGGTAACGAGGTTAGGCTCGTCCCCCAGAGGGCATAGGTTCGATTTCTGCGGGGCAACGGTAACAAAATTAAACTTGTCATCCAGAGGCCGTGAATACGATTCCCGCGGGGCAGCATCTTTGTGGTTTTTTTTTCAGTTTGGATAAGACATAATAATATGTCTCATTATTTAGAGTATTTTTTATTTAAAAACTGTTATGCACAAACTGTGAAGTACAAAAGATGGGACTTAATGCTAGGAGCATTATCTACCAGTCAACCCTTCTTGATCGTTATATCGCTCTAATCTCACCTAATCAGGATAGTAGTCGTAGCGGACCCAGGGCTATATATTTAATGCACAACTGGAATACAAGCTGGAGAAAAGAAATATAAGAAAATGTAGGTAGTTATTTTCGTTGCCATTGGTAGGTACCTACGTTTGGAAATAAGTTAACTCTTCGTCAATAAAAAGCAAAATACCTCCATGGATTATAATGATCCTGAATGCAGGCTTATTTTTCCAACGAAGGTATTTAAATTCATTTCGATGATGTCAGTTTTATTAGCAATTTGCATCGTTTTCGTTTTTATGCGTATTTTGAACTTGTCGAAATGTACGTTTTTTCAATGCGTTTTGCTCGTCGGGTGTGATAAAACCAGTTTAATGTACCTACAATCTAATTTACTCACAAAAGTTATTTCCATCGTCTGTTGCACATCTTATTACATGCTTTTATTTAACTTCGCTTTTGTATATATGAAAAAAGAAAAGAAGACAGAAAGAAAGAAAATTCATTTATTGATGTTCACATAATTACCGAACATACATAATACTAGACAGTCTACATAAAATATAAGGTATCGTGTGAGGCCAACTTGGGTTCCACCTCAACACAGCAAATGCTGCTACGGCAACTCCGCAGCAGCGCTGGAGAGCCCTGGCTCCTGCTAATTCCCCACGCATAAGAGTGTAAAAAAGGCTATTATAAAATAGAAGACTGAATTAATGACAAACATTTTTGGACTTGTTAGCATTACTCTAGAATAAGCTTAAATGTTTATTACTTGTTTTATTTTTGCATGTTATCATATTTGTAAATTTTGAAAAGAGTAACTAAGTATCGATTGCCGGTTCTTCTCGATAGAATCAACATTCCGAACATGGCGGTAGTTAATCTGACTATAATATAAGATATTTTCTATTCTATTCTCTATTCTATTCAAAATGTATGTTTACAAATCTTGCGAGAAAGAATTGAAACAGTTGCCGTGGACCGATTTAATTGGCTATACTGACTTACGTAATTTCGAAGACAAACTCCTGTTTGTCTTCGAAATTACGTAAGTCAGTATAGCCAACCAGCTCTATGTTACCATCCTTGGTAACATAGAGCTGGTTTTTTTGTTCCCGAGAGCCATGCGCCCTCATTCTCTTCCACAGAAGGCAAGACAGAGTGGTTTTTCAGACTCTGACCGAATAAAACTTCACGTGAGGTTCAGCTCTGCGCCAGTGTTGGGTTTGATACCCCACAGTGTGGAGGAACGTAGGCCTCCACTGACGAGATGATGCCTCGCAAAGGCTTTCGGACTCCTGGATGAACTAAGTTGAGCCATAGGATCGATTCACTCCCGTGTAATGACATCGATGTTTTGTGTTTGAGTGTTTATAAATTTTAAGTGTGCTGCCACTCAAAGGTCATGCAACAGCTGTAGGCAAACCCGTCATCATATTCCGGCTGATATCTATCTATCTATCTATCTATCATATCTAGGTGTCAGTCGTTAAGCTCAGTAAGAAGCCATAATACATAGTTCTGATAACATTTGACAGCATGATTCGTTTCACACGCATACCCAATATTACGAAATAATGAAGATAGGTACATGGTACTTCATATGAATGGTACCGAGGGAAATTAGATCTTGCATCCGTTGGTCCCGCAAACTTTACCTTTCGTACCGATAATTTGCCCCTTGCAATGTTTAATGGTTCTGTTCACGCCTTATTAATTAATAACTAAGGAAATAAACAAGAAAAGTACGAGTTCAGAAAAACTAAAAATATTTGCACGATAAACGCAAAGTGATGCCTACTTTAATAGGGGGTGAAAGGATACTACTTTTAGCCAAAGGGGTGAAATATACGAGGCGAAAGTGTGCGAAACCGAAAAATGATTATCGCTCCTAGCTAAATAAGAAAAACCAAGGGTCGGGCGTAGATTTCTTGTGCTTTCGGACATCAGTCATTTACGGACCGATTAAATTTTTTGTTTCGGTAAGGAAATATCCATATGGTGGTACCATGATGACAACCGCCGTAGCCGAGAGGCGAGTGGGCCGGACTTTGGCGTCGCGCTATCTCTGAGGTTCCGGGTTTGATCCCCGGTCAGCTCAATATGGGAAACGAACTTTTCTATATTGTCTCGAGTCTGGGTGTTGTGGTACCTTCGTTGTTTCTGATTTCTGTAACACAAGTGCTTAAGCTACTTACCACAGGATCAGAGCAATGTATATGATGTTGTCCAATATTTATTTTATTTATTTATGACTAGCGGTCCCGGCGAACTTCGTTTCGCGTTAGAGAATTTTTCCCGCTTTTCTGTTGAAATATTTCAAATTTACCAAGGATCCCTAATTTTGTAGCCTATGTCAAATTGGAAGAATGTAGCATTCTATTGGTGAAAGAATTTTTTGAATCGGCCCAGTACTTTTTGAGCCTATTCATTACAAACATACAAAAATAGCTACATCTTTCCTCTTTATAATATTAGTATAGATAAGGACACCAGGATCTCATAAAGGTACCCTGAACAAATCCAGAGAAAGTCGTTCCTTTTTGTTTGAAGTTATACTTGAAACAAAACAATTAGTATAGAGTAGGTATTTGTTTCTTTCGTTCACTGATTGGAAGGTTCAAATAATTAAACTTCATCTCATTTTAACCCGCCGTCAGCCGATGTATAAAGTAGGCAAATGCAGTATTATGGTTAGTTTATAAGCCACGAGCATTCGAGATAATTATTCGTATTTGAAATTCATGAGCCGTCAAGAAAATTTTGCGGCAAAATTGACGATTCTCCGCATTAGTCGCGTTCGTAATGACGTTAATTTTTACCATTTTGAATGTGCAAGTTATACAAACGAAGACTTGAGCGCATAGAAATAAAATTGGCGTGACATTGCTGGCCAGTGAAAATCATTTACAAAAGAAACGTACGTACCTCAAGTGTACAGTGAACAGCAAATCAAGGTGAACACTTCCATTTGGATTTCAGTTTTTATGACCGGTAAATAAAATTAAATATGTCTTTATTCAAGTAGGCTACATGTTTTAATTCGTCATTGAATACAATGCAAAGTGATTCTACTGCCGGTTCGGATCCTATAGCTACCGAGAAAACACCGGTAAAAAACTCAGCAGATTAGTTACAGTAGCAGTATCTAACTTATTGCTATGTGTAGTCCACTTTGGACCAAGCCATATAGTTTTGTTTTGATGCGTAAAGAGAATATGAAGTATTCAATATTGTGAGGTAAGCTGGAGCAAGCCAGTCCTCGGCGGTGGCACCTGTTCACAAGCATGACGTATGTGCCAGCCATCGCTTCACTCATAAAGACTGTACGAAGTCCAAAGTGTGTAGACTAAGGTGCTTTCGACCATACATTTACTAAAGCTTAAATAAAAGGAGGACACACCACAGGATGTGAATAATCTTGAATGTCAAGTAGAAAGGATAACAAGTTGTTATCCTTTCTACTTGACATTCTTCGGATGCAAGAATGTCAAGTAGAAAGGATAACAACTTGTTATTAACAACCAATCTGCTTTAATCCGAAGAATTGCACCGAGATATGATTTTTCTTTTTCTTTAAAATATTTATGATGTTTATCACTTTCGGCAAAAAAGCGAAACGAATCTGAAAATAAATATAAAACAAAGAAACAAAAGACATTTATTAACCATTATTACACAGACAAATATAAAAAAATAAAATAACAAAGGATACTAACAATTACATTTCAGCGACAAAGTGAAAATGTACAGAGTGGTCAATAGGTGCCTGCCTCAGCATAAGCCACAGTGGTATGGTATTACATTTATACCTACGATACCACTGCAGCGCTAGTCTTCCGGCAGTACCTTGACAAGTGACTTGGTGAATAGATAAGATATATAATATATTACGAAAACTTACAAATATACAAATGATAAAAAGGTTTAATTATAAAAATATGGTGATGTTTGCTTGGGACTTTTCTTTCAATTACTTAGCAAATGCGAGTAAAATGCTAAGGGAGATTAAATTGAATAACAGGGTCAACCAAATTTCTAAATCATAATGCCACACTAACTAATTAGTGTTCTGTATTAAAAACTACGCTACAATTTTAATGAGTAGCTCATGATCGATCAATTAAGAACTATAGTTTATTATGAACTACTAATTAAAATTTGAATCGTGATAATTTGTATGGGGACACATTAATTTAGAATTAAAAGACAAAGTTAGCAAAACGTTTTAAAATGTAATTTTTCTTGGCAATTTCTATATTTGTTTGCAATATTTTTGATTTATTCATATTTTATTGTTTATTTTTCTTATGTCTTCTTATATTCTTTGTTAATTATTTTAATTGGTTAATGAGCAATGAATGTGTTAAGAGGCACAGTTTCGTTGAATTGGATAAATCTCGGAAGTTTTATTTTTTGTATAAAGTTTTTCGAAATTTACACAAAAAATAAAGTTTTAAAAGCATTTTCTGCATGCAAGTATTTTCTGTGGACTTATAGTTTTGTTGTCCCCCAATTATAATTTACAACGTGCTATTGGCAACCCTGACATTGCATAAAAACAAGCTATGACGTAACGCAAAACATTCATCTCGACACTCCATTGAAGTCGGAAGTTTCTAGACCAGGGTCATATTCTTCCTAGAGAGTGCAAAAACTCAAACAGTTTGTTCACTCAGACGAACGATCAATCGTAATTGAATCGGTTAATTACCGATGTCTTCATTAACTGATTGTTAAGGACGAGTAACTATATTGTCAACTACGTAGTTTATAGGCATTTAGACAGGCAAAGACATGGACTTAGTATAATAAACTATATTAGGTCCATGGGCAAAGATGACGTAACTATTTTTTTTTATAACTCACTTTAAGATTGACCTCATCCCACCTGATGTTAAGTGGTAATAAGTTCCTAGCTTAAGGGCAAAAAGTATAGCACAGTAAAACTGTTACTAGACTTGTCGCACTTACCTTGAAGGCTTGACCCCTGCTACTAATGTAGCACTCCCCAAGAGCTCTAGAAACCTTACTCACATGCAGGAACACAACAGCACCGGAGTGATTGTTATTTTGCTGCGGTCTTCTGTAAGGAGGTATTTTACCAGCCGGGCTGCTCCAGTTCGAGCGATAAATCGCTTTGCCCTGCCTCTCTTAAAATAAATAAATATTTAGTTTTCCACGTTCTAGGTGCTTAATTAAACCTTAAACACAAAAGCCCTAAGAAACTCAAATTCATTTTGAACACTAGTTGTTATCCCCGATATTTTTGGATAAAAAGTATTCCACATATATGTACCTACGAGTGATAATGTAGTTGGAAATTTTACCATATATTTATTCGTGAAAGTGAACAGAAACACATCCGGTAAACCCATATCTATATCGTTTATAATATTAGACGCAGCGTGGGGCGGCCCCCAACACGATGGACTGACGACATCGTCAGATGTGCGGGGAGCCACTGGATGCAGATAGCGCAGGACCGCGCGTTGTGGCGTTCTGTAGGGGAGGCCTATGTCCAGCAGTGGACAAAAAGAGGCTGATGGATGGATGGATGGATTATAATATTAGTAGAATTATTATTGTGGTATTTCGTGCATATGACGGTATCATTGTTAACGTTTATTATGTGTCGTTTCAAAATAATCATTATTGAACCTACTGGTCCTGCGTTGTCACTCATATTACGTAGACAAAACCACAGGTCATTACTTGTCATATAAGCAATACCTACGTATGTGCCTTAATTTTTTACGGATTTCCCTCTTACTGTACCAGACAATGACGTGAAGTATATTGATTAACTACCAAATAATTACACGATATTTTTCCCCATGTGGATACCTAAATGTCAACAAAAACTATGTAGTATCGAATCCCTACTTTTATTATAAAAGCGAAAGTAACTCTGTCTGTCTGTGTGTCTGTGTGTCTGTTACGCTTTCCTGATTAAACCTCTCAACCGATTTTGATGAAATTTGGTTTAGGTATACGTTGAATCTCAAGAACGGACATAGGCTACTTTTTATTAGAAAATAAGGGAGGGAGGGGGGAAATACCACCTTTGGAAGTTTATATGGAAAAATGTTTATTTTTTAAGTTAGAGATATGAAATTTGGCACAAATATAGCTCAAAACTTGGATTAAAATATAGACTACTTTTTGTTTCGAATATTAGGGGAGAAAGGGGTGAAACCGACCAAAAAAGGATGTAATCCAGCCAACGAAGTCGCGGGCACAGCTAGTTTGCTATATTATGTAGATACTTTTGATGTACACAATTATAAGCTTTATCGACTAATATCCAGTTCCAATATTTCAAAATCGATCCGTACTAGTTACGTATAGTAATAAATTATACGAGGCGTAAGCTAAAAACAAATGGCGAACGTCTGATGACAGATGATATGGAAAGTAGGTAAATTTGAAATTAGAATTAACAACTCGTAGAAAGTATTTGACACATTACGAATCGTAAAATATTGGATCCGTCAAATATGTCACGATTTTCAAAATAACAATGTTTCACTCTAATAAGTCCCTAACTGAAATATATAAGTTAGACTTGCATCAGAATCTAAGTGAGATATTCTAGATTCATAAAACTTTGTATTGAATATTTTTTTTTTCTTTTTAAGATTTAGATATTATTTTATGACTTGCCAAAACTGCGGATGTTTTGTATCTTCACTTATCATTAAATAAATAAACCAAGGTACAATGATTACATGACTTATTCTCAACGAATTGTCAGTCAAATTGAAATAAAACATGACCCTCACGCTTTCTCCAAAAAAAAACTTAAAAATTTTACTGCAATAAAATCAATAGCAAATTGGTCAGATCTGGGAGAAATATATTTTTTAAATGCATCCTTTAAATGTAGGTATTATATTTAGCGACAAAGCTATATATTTCACCAATTAAAATTGGACGCAGAAATGCCTCGCCGTAAACTCGTCAAATTATTAGGCTTCATAAAAACACGAATGAAGCTAAAATTAGCAATTCAGGTTTATCATATTAATGGTGTGATTGCTATCTGACCTTCTCGAACACATAATAAGAAATATATGACCTAGGTGCACTTAAAAAACTGCGTTAAATTTGTTATGTTGTATTAATGTTGTAAAAACAAGAAAGATAGGGGTTTCCTGACATATGGCTGAATTTGTTTTTAAATCAACATATATATATACCTCGGTTTGAATAAGAAAATATCAGCTAAGACTTTGTGCTTTTTTTTTTTTTTATTTTTAATGCGCCAGACAATCACACCAATCTTCTGGTCTCAAACTAAGGTTTTCCCTTGTACTATGAGTACCAGACGACGGATACTAACTGGGGGCGTCATCCCAGCACACCCAGACTCAAGTCAATTTAGAAAAGTTCTTTTTCCAAATTGACCCGACCAGGAATCGAACCCGGGACCTTTCGCGCTTTGGCCGCCTACCTTAACCACTGCGCCACCGAGGTCGTCAAATTATATTAATGAAAGACTTTATACTAATGAAAGGCTTTATACTAATGAAAGAGTTTATTTATGTATAGTTTATCATAAAATGAGATGAGATGAATTTTGAAGCAGCAAATACTTAGTTTTACATTAAGGCAACATAATATATCATTAAAACATAATATTTATTATTGTGGTTTAATTTGTATATTAAGTGAGATATTTTGTTCCGTGAAGAATCCGTCAATGTTCAAGTTTACACTATGTCTTTTAATAAAATTTCTTAGACCTACATCTCATGAAGGTTCATCATCTCTCTCGCTCTTTTTCCAAACATTTTTTTTGTCTCTAACAGAACCGAGATGTTGTAAGGCGTCTTGCTTCTTGGCACGTGCTGCTGACAATGACCACGTATTTTGTTTGCCAAACACTCTATTGTGTATCTTAGGTGATACGGTCAATACCACATCAAGGTAAACAATTGCAGTTCGAATTTAGTTCTTATGCTGACAACATAAGGGCGGTGCGAAGTGCTTCTGTACATTCCTTACAGGCCTAGCATACGTAACTAAATTTCATCGCGATCTTAACAAACGTCAAAATCGATTGAAGTCAATGCGTCAGCTGTTGATTGGCTGAAAATACGTGCGGTGTGCTATTAGCCAATCAACAGTATCGAAACTTTTGTCGTCTCATGCGATAAATTTGACATATTGCGTATGCTAGGCATGCAGGTTGCGGTTGCTTTAAACCAATTGTTATTGGACTGTCGAATAATAGTTGAACACTTTTTCTATTTTGGAATTCATTAATGAAAAGTTGCTCCAGATTGTGGGTACCTTGATATAAGATATATTTGAGTAGTTTAATTTAAGTAAAATTGTACACATCGTAAATTAAGTACGGCAGAGAAGTGATAAATCATTTCCTATCATAACTAATAATGATGAAAAAACTCAGGTTTTTAAGGCTTTTATTAAAGACTCGTATCCTTCATCACTAATCATAACACATACCTACCTACCTTATGAAACACAATATAACATAAATGAACAAAACCTTGCAGTTCAACACCTGATACTTCATAAAATTAATTTAATATTATTAGTTAATTCTGAAGATATTTAATAAGCTGCCAGAAAAGATAATCATTAATTATTAATAAAATTATAATTGTCAGCTTTATTAATTAATATAGATTATTCTTGTCAAAGAAGATGATGCAGCTAGATACTGCACCAACCCGATATTATCTGGTTACTAGGTATCGAGCGATCACTGTGCCGTACCTACATAAAGTTTCCCTAGTTAGGTTTATAAATAGCCTTCCACTGCATTCTAGAATTTAGACTAGTATTAACATAACTACTTTCTATTCGATTGGTCGTGGGCAGAGTCGACTCGTCTTGATAGTGTTGTGACATTGTTAATCGATAACCATGTTTGTTTCTTCTAGTGATTTGTTAGAATTATAGTCCTAACTTATTCAGCTTTTATACAAATAAAATACGAAATAAAAATTAGCCCATCCATTTATGAGACACGATACTATACACGCACAGACAGACAAACAGACAGACAAACAGACACGCCCAACTTATAACACCCATTTTTTCGTCGGGGAATCTGTATTGTAACCCAATATGTTCTTAGTTTTCAAATTTTAAAAGGCAGTTATAAATTGTTTCAAATGTGTTAAATTTGAAATAACACTATAAGTTAGCGGTAAAAGTTTTTGTGTTAAAGTATTTTTTTTCTTTTTAGGGCATTTAAATAAAAGCTTGTTTTTAAAAAGGTTTTTTACCTGATTTTTTTTATATTGCACTTCAAGACTAACCTTATCCCATCTGATGTTAAGGGATAATGAAGGATAGTAACGGAGATAATCAAATTCATTGATTTATCTGAATAGACCTTATCGAATTACGTCTTTTAAAATATAAGTAGTCATATTCTACATCACAGAAGCCGTTAGATCTGGTGATACGTATAAATACATAATATAAGCAGGACCACATCACATAAAGTGCTCTGGTTCTGTGGTAAATACCTAAAGCACTTTGGTATATAATATATTAATCCAATATTGAAAAGTTTTCCATATTGACTCTGCCGGGAATCGAACCCGGGACTTCAGAGAGCGACGCCGAAATCCGGCCTACTCGCCTCTTTGCTCGGAGGTCGTATATTGTTCAGTAACTCGTTTTGTCACACGTAATACGTCTAAGTACGTATTATGTTACACGATGACTGTGTATGTTAGAAACTAGTTTAACATATAAACGGTGAGACAATTCGACAGACTTCTGTACGTGTCACATGAAATGCTATTTAAGTAAAGTATTTGTTTGTTTAATATCCCAAATCCAGGGCCTTCGTCATTTGGTGTGGTGGTTATGGCTGGGCCAAGTCTTCCACAGCATCACCTTAAGGCGATGTGGTCTAGTCGAAGGGTTTTAGTGGGTAGTCCGGTCCTTTTCAGCGCAGAGCGTCCCCGTTCTAATATTTTACGAATCGTAATGTGTCAAAAATTACTATCCGACTACGAGTCGTTAATACCGTTAATTAATATACTTTCCATACCAGCTGTCATCAGTCGTCCGTCAGTCGTTTTTGGCTTACGCGTCGTATAATTTGTTACTATACTAGTACGGATTGAAATATTGGAACCGGTCATAAATCATACAAAGAACATGTCCTCGAAGTTTCAAGTCTCTACTATCAGTGGTTTATGCTGTACGTCGGTGCGTTAGTCAGTTTTCTAGGATTAAGCATTTATTATGAATAGTCAGTCTTTGTTAATGTTAATTCCTTCCTTTTTTTTAATCTAAACCAAAATGTAGGTTACTACTTCGTGCTCCAGGTCCTATAGTTATTTGATGAATTTAATTTAGATAATAAATACAAATATAAACACAAATTATAGGGAGATGGAGAAGTCATGCTCACTAAAATGTCACTGGGGTGGTGGCGCTATGTGGCGGGTCGTTACATTCCCTACAATATGGTTGAGTGAAGCGATGGCTGGCACATACGTCATGCTTGTGAACAGGTGCCACCTTTGGGGACTGGTCTGCTCCAGCTTACCTCTCGAAAGTAAATACTTACTTGATAACTTAATTGTTTCATCACTCATCAAAACAATACTATATGACTTGGTCCAAAGTGAGCTACACATAGCAATAAGTTAGATACTGCTACTGTTACTGATCTGCTGAGTTTCTAACCGGTGTCTTCTCGGTAGATATAGGTTCCGAACCGGAAGTAGAATCACTTTGCATTGTATTCAATGCAATTCAAAAGTGTTACATGTAACGTACTTGAATAAATAAAAATTGAGTATGAGTTTGAATTGACGACCTTCGTAGCGAAAGAGGCGTGCGTGCCAGACTTTACCGTCGCACCATCTCTGAGGTTCCGGGTTCGATTCCCGGTCGGGTCAATATGGGAAACGAACTTTTCTATATTGTATCTGGTCTGGGTGTTGTGGTACCGTCGTTGTTTCTGATTTCTATAACACAAGTGCTTAAGCCACTTGCCACAGAATAAAAGCAAATGTATGTGATGTTGTCCAGTATTTATTATTATTTATTAGGCGAACGTAATTTTAATTACCAAATGGTAGTCTCAATAACTAACGGAATTATTGTAATTCAATTACTGTCTTCGAGGACAAACAGCTGACTTGGTGCGTTGAACATACTTTATACTTCCGCGCACATAAGTAAGAGGTAGCTACTATCTCTGTGAGCGAGTTGGCATTCAGACCTTGAGAATTTGTTTTTATTTACGACTTTGTTTGCATTATTTTAGGATAAAAAGTATCCTAGATGTTATTTTAAAGTGTCTAATATGTCAATCCGAACATCAATTTTTCTATGTGTGCCAATAATTGTTTTTTCTTTCTTTCTTTCTTTTCAATTTTCAGTCTCTCTTAGATTGTCCAAAAATAAGGGACACGTATTCTTGCATTTTCCAATTAATTAAAAGACAATGGCTATACGTTGAATTGGCGCGTGACGTCATTAGTGTGTACATTTTTTATTCACCAGTGACTCCGCAACTTAGCATGGTAAAACTTTATTAAGTTTTGTTTAATGTTTGGCAAATAATAAAAAACGTGTCTATGTTTTTAATAACTATTTTTTTTATATATTGCACTTAAAGATTGACCTCATCCCACCTGATGTTAAGTGGTAATGAGTTCCTTAGCTTAAGGGCGACATGTACAGTACATTAAAGCTATTTCTGGACTTGTAGCCGTTACCTTGAAGGCTTAACCCCTGCTACTAATGTAGCACCCCCCAGGAGCTCTTGAAACCTTACTCACACGCAGGAACACAGCAACACCGAAGTGAATGTTATTTAGCTGCAGTCGTCTGTAAGGTGGTTTCATTTATCCAATTAAAAACAATCTGGGATTTTGATACAGTCCGCTAGCCTTTTCAGCCTCTTATATCCTTCTGGACACAGGCCTCATCTAAGCTATGAGATAGAACAGACCTCACTCTACCATGTAGGCTCAGTGATGTTTGGTGGAAAGGTGTGTGTTAAGCAAGTAAGAGAGGGTCCATAAATTACTTGAGGTGTTTTTTTTGTCCTTCCCTGGAGGGGACTCCTGGTAAGGTATCGTGATATTTTATATTTAACCTCCCATCAAGATTTTTCAAAATGTCGGTAAACAACTGAATGACGTAACGCTCCCTAAGCAACCAGATAGTTAAATTTATTTATAGGTAACTTTAGTGACAAAAAAATATTTTAAAAAACTATCATAAGCATTAACAGTATTCTCAGATTGCAATATAATAATGAGCCCATTTGATTAAAAGACAGTAAATATGTATAAGGAAAAACTTAGGCGACCTTTCGTCAAACCTTGGAAGTGGGCCTTAGCGGCGTAAGTACCGACGGAAGACAAAGAACAGTCGGAATTTTAATAACATTGCTTTTGACAATGACCGGAGTGAACGCACTTAGGTACTTGTGTCTAATTAACATCCGTCAAAAGTCTACTTAGCTCGTTGCGATTTTGTCCATATTAACAATGGAATCTTTATATATGAGCGAACTGCGGGCAAACATTTTGAAGATTCTTCAACATAATTTGCACCATTGTCTGATCTAAATTCGAGAGTTTTAAAAATGAAATATATTATTAGGTGTACTGTAAAGAAAAGGTCGCTTTTTAGTAGAAACGTATAATGACAAGTAAGAAAAACAAAGCAATAAAAAATAAACATTTAGAAATGACAGATTTAAAAGCAATACAATAACTAGAAAAAGGCTCCTTACAAATGAGTCCATAACAGAGAGGTTATCACAGCCTACTTTCTTTGTATATTTATTTGTATACTTTGTATGTGATGTCGTGCGACATATATTTTGCATTTTTTTTCAAAACGCTCTGTCAAAAGCGCTTTTTAGGGTTCCGTAGCCAAATGGCGAAGAACGGAAACCCTAATAGTTTCGTCATGTCTTTCTGTCCGTCTGTATGTCACAGCCGTTTTTTTCCGAAACTATGAGACCTTATACTGTTGAAACTTGGTCGGTTTTTTCTTAACCTTACATAGAAACATCTTAACACTCAGTATTCGTTCGATTCGCAACGCGATGTTTACGAAACAAGTGGCGATAAAGGAGGTACCTACATCTACTCAAAGTGGTCGCTCGTGTAGTATTAAACCTGCTATTTATCGCTTATTGTTCTTTCGTATGAGTGCCATTCGGAAAACGCGTCAATACTTAAGCGAAAGATTAGATGACAAGAGATGACGTAGGTACATAGTTTAAAATAGTAGCTGTATGGAGTTCTTATTTCACTATCTGTAGTACTTAGCAGGGAATCTGACTCCCTTCCCATTTTCAAATCAAGAGTAAAATCATTATTTCTTTCTCTTAACTAAACGTGAACTTGTGCCCTTTATTTTATTCAAGTATAGGTATTATTGAAGCTAAGTTGGTTGGTATTTCATATTATTTCATACATTGATTTTATATATTTGTTTAAATCGTAAATACTATATTTTATTTATAATATATTTAAATATATGTTTGTAGTTAATTGAATTACATATTTTAATGTTAATGTTTTTTTTGTATAAATCACGCTTTGGTATTTATCTTTTCTTTTAATATTTTCTCAAATTATCTACTATTTCTTCTACCTAAAGGTTGTCAGGAAGAGATTGCATCTCCGTAGCCGAGAGGCGAGCGGGCCGGACTTTGGCGTCGCGCCATCTCTGAGGTCCCGGGTTCGATCCCCGGTCTGTTCAATATGGGAAACGAACTTTTCTATTTTGTCTCGGGTCTGGGCGTTTTGGTACCGTCGTATTTATTTCTGTTACACCAGTGCTTAAGCTACTTACCACAGAATCAAAGCAATGAGTGTGATGTTGTCCAATATTTATTTATTATGTAAATTAGAATTGCTTGTCTGTGGTGGTATAATTCTTTTCACAGTTAGATAAATGGCAACATGGATGCTGACCCGGAATGAAACACAGCTAAGAATTGCATAATGATATGTTATGCACGTGTCCATTCGTTTAGAAAGACAAATGTTTTGTTCGTTTTACACCTGTTTCATAATAAGCGAGGTGTTTTTAAATATCAGGCGAGCCAGGTGCGAGCCGGACACACGCACGAAAGGTTTCGTACCCAATTATCTATAAAAACAAAAAATTAAAAAAAATTTCAAGTTGGAGGTATAGACTTAGTCAAAATATTTACTTATTATATAAAATTATAGATTTATTTATTTGGTTGGAGGCCAAATATGAATGAATACATACAGAGTATACAAGATTTGAGTGGTTTTTGTTTCAGTCACTCTTGGTGGCGCTGCATTGCTAGATGTGAATAAGACAGCTACCTCCCAATTGCGGTTTTTGTATTACATCTAGGAATATAATAAATCTATGGTGACATCTATCGCTTGTCGGTGGATCGAACTAAAATTACCTTGAGTCAGACACAACTATCATTTTTACTACACATTTACTCGCGTCAACATTAAAAACATTGTTTCATTGCGTAATTTTGAAAAAAGAATCTTGAATAGTCAGGAGGTCAAGGATATTAGTATAGATCTAAATATATATATATATATAATACAAACAAAACTCAAAGGTGACTGACTGACATAGTGATATATCACAGCCCAAACCACTGGACGGATCGGGCGGAAATTTGGCATGCAGGTAGATATTATGATGTAAGCATCCACTAAGAAAGGATTTTGATCATTTCTACCCCCATGAGGATAATTTAGGGGATGAAACTTTGTATGAAAATTTGTTAATGTAAAACCAAAACCAAAAAAAAGACTTTGCACGCATAAAGCTTCTGCGACATATATGATAAATTCTACCCCTAACAGGGATAAAATAGGGGATGACAGTTTTAAATAATTTTCTTAGATTTGTGACTGATTGAACTGAAATTAAAGATTAGAGCTAATTTGATAAAGACATTCGCTTAAATACGATTTTGATAAATTCAACCCCGATAAAGATAAAACAAAGGATGATGGAGGATGATGTATATTAGTTTAAACCTATCAGTACCTAATGGAACGAATAAATTAAGACGAACAAAATAATTTTAGTTCTAATCACTAACTCCGCGCGTACGAAGTCGTAGGCGACCACTAGTTCTCATAAATAACGTCTTCCTTCCTATCGTTGATCGATTGTTAGGCCGGAAAGGCACGTGATATGTATGCTAGCCCTTGTATTCAGAGCGCGTGCGCTTGCGCAGGGAAAGTGCACGATCACTTGTGTTCACGCCGGACTACACACTTTGGACTTTGTATAGCCCTTATGTTGTGGGCATAAGAACTATAATCGAACTGCAGTATTTATCTAGATGCTAGGTGATGTGAATCAAATAGTTGACAACTATTCGGTAATCTAAGGCTTGGAGGTTCCTGCTGGAGCCAGCTGCGGTGTCACGATACCTCGACCAATGTATTTTGTAACATAAAAAAAGCCTTTTTGCAACATACAAAATTCTAAATTGTACACAAAATCTATATTTGTTTTATCGTCTGAACAGACATTAGTTAAGACGGAATTTGCAAAAATACATGGCGTTAAAATTTATCGCGTCACTTCTTTGCATAGCTCTTAACATACAGAATACATAATATCGCAGAATCGGAGTAAGTGATGATGTTCAACTTTTATATGTTTCCTTTAAAATGAATAATTAAAATAAAGGAAATATTTAAAGGTTACCGTTTTTATAGATATGCTACGGAACTCTTTAAGTGTGAATCCGACTCGCACTTGACCGGTTTTTTGTTTGCATGTGTTGAGATTGTATATTATTAACTTGGTTTTAAAATTGTGCTAAGTACATTTATTTAAGATCTTTTACAATTAGATATTATTACATTGAAATAATATTACACATCATTATATACAAGAAAAAAAAACTTACATGAAAATATAAAAAAAAAAAACAATTACCTATTTACAAAATATTTACAAAAGATAGTCCGCTCCAGTGTTTAGGGTGCCCAGAATGCTAGCAACATTGCCTCTTTGAATATTATTAACTGACGCAATATTTTAGATTAGTTATTTTAAGCCATTTTCCCCTTAAGGATAAAGAGTGAATATTTAATCAGGGTCTTTAGCCGATTTGTAAACTTGGCTGCCTTAACCCACTGCAGTGTTGTAGGTCACAAATCTTACCCATCGGGGCCATGGTGATAAAATCACCAAATATGGGTTCAGGACATTATAAATGTAGTGTTTTGATGTTTCTGTTAATTAGGTGTCGATATGGAGTCAAATAGTTTGCATCATAATGGACTAATTGTATTTTGGTATACATCAGTGAACTCGAACTGGAGCAGCCTGACTGGTGATATACCTCCACCTTACAGAAGACCGCAACCAAATAACAATCAATTCTGTGTTGTTGTGTTCCTGCGTGTGAGTAAGGTTTCCAGAGCTCCTGGGGGGTGCTACATTAGTAGCAGGGGTCAAGCCTCAAGGTAAGGGCGACAAGTCCAGTAACAGATTTATTAATTACTAGCGACCGCCCGCGACTTCGTACGCGTGGCGTGGACTTAATCTTTTCTAGCAATACTTTAAAACCTATGTTACTCAGGATGAATGTAGCATTCTATTGGTGAAAGAATTTATTAAATCGGCCCAGTACTTTTTGAGCCTATTCATTACAAACATACAAAAATAGGTACAAATCTTTCCTCTTTATAATATTACTGTAGATTATGCTGTACTTGTCACCCTTAAGCTAGGACCTCATTACCACTTAACATCAGGTGGGATGAGGTCAACCTTGAAGTGCAATATAAAAAAATACACAAAAAGCGACTGTATTTTATACTATTTAGTGATTTAAGATATATGTAAAAAGCTGTCTTTTGAAAAAAGCATACCTGCTACAGATTAAAATAATATATTAATGAAAAATATTTGTGGATAATATATAATTAGCCTGTTCGCTTTTACGATCTTTTTATATGGTTATTTCAAAAGGACCGTGAAGAAACATCCTGCAGGCCACTATGGTGATGTTAACGGATAGGATGTTTCGATATCAAATCCATTGTCATCGCGATGTGGGTTCCTCTCTTGCTTACCATTAGGCTGGGGGAGCCAATATACTGCGCTACAATAAAAAAAATCTTTATAATCACACATACTCGCGAATTTATTGTGTAGTTACAATTAGTAACTACATTGGTACTATTGTCGTAATTCAATACTATTGGTTTTGTTTAACAATAACGATATTACTGATATGAGTTAAACCATCGATAGTGGCCCATCGTAAGGTAACTTTAATTGACAGTCTATTATCAGTCAACAACACAGTTATGTAGTTTATTCCAATACAGTTCGTTAACCATTTTTTTACGGGGGGAAATGCCTTGATGCACCGTACCGTCAACCGAGGGAGGGTGAGGGTGTGTGTGGGACTCCCTGCCCTGAAAAGAGCAGGACTATCCACTAAAACCCCCCGGTTGGACCTTCATCGCCTTAGTGGCGGTGTTGTGGGAGATCGGCTAAGCCTTGACTTCCACAACACTGTCGACAGTTCGTTAACCATAGATCAACCAGAGTAAGGTCAAATTACTTAACACTGAGAAATTTAGCTATAATTACGTTGCAAACATTATTATCTCTTTAAATACTTCTAGGCATCGCGAGTATATCCTAATTGTAAAGTTAAAATCGTGACTAAGCCGGGACTAATAAACATCACGCATTCGTAACGTGAAAAGCAAATGGTTTGTACAATTCTGTACTTTGCATTAGAAAGAATAAAGTTTAGGTATTTTTTAAACACCTGCTATATATATACGTCATTCAAAAATATCTATACTAATATTATGAAGCTGAAAAGTTCTTTTATTTGTTTGAATGCGCTTATCTACTATATAAAAATAAATCGGGTTTTCCTTCCTGACGCTATAACTCCAGAACACACGAACCGATTTCCGCGGTTTTGCATTCGTTCGAAAGATCTCGGGCTCCGAGGGACTTTATAGCAAAGAAAATTCAGGAAAATTTTCAACAGAAAAGCGGGAAAATCCTTTAAGGCGAAACAAAGTTCGCCGGGACCGCTAGTGTCTATTACCGAGTGGTCCGAATTGAATCAACTAACATTTTTCCACTTTGAAAGCATCTCTCGCGTAAACCATTCAGTTCAGAATATATATATATATATAATAGAAAACTCAATATCATTTTTGAAGACCTTTTCATAGATTTGATTTGGTTTGTTAAAAAAAAATGAGTTTCAGTTTTAAATATAACCCCAAACATTTATTGTTATTTTCTATTTTTGTATGAAAATCTTAATGCGGTTCACCGAATACATCTACTTACCAAGTTTCCACAGTATAGCTCTTATAGTGACGGAAAAAAGTGGCTGTGACATACGGACAGACAGACGGACGGACAGACATGACGAATCCATAAGGGTTCCGTTTTTTGCCATTCGGCTACGGAACCCTAATAAGTGAAAGTTGTTTACATAAGAGTAAAGGGGTGAGAGCCATCTGCGGTCCCCCGAAAGCTCGGTGAAAATGATAAGGCTTTGCAGCCACCATCGATAGTCACGTACGAAAAAAAAAGAAAAAAACTACAACAACAGCGGGCAACACGTAGTATGGAAATAAGCGATTATAACATTAAGTCAGGCGCGCATATTAAATTGTTAAAAAAAATGTGCTAAATGAAGAACCGTTCCACTAATTTTGTTCAAATTTCACATAGACCATTTACTTAATAGTCCGAACAAAGACTTATACAATTACACTGAAAAGGCTTTGATTTCATATCTATAGACTAGATAACTAATGATTTTCGATGGATCTCATTGAGGTAACAATATTGGACAACATCACACGCATTGCTCTGAGTCTGCGTTAAGTATCACTTGATATACAGAAATCAGAAAATTACGATACCACAACACCCAGAGACAATAGGTTCGCAATCAAAATATTCACTTTTTGGTAAATAATAATGGAACCAAAGCCATAGTTAGCTGCAAAAGCAAAAGCCTCTTTTTTAAGGCAGATTTATCCGTAAATATAAATTTATTGTGTTTTATACGAATAAGGTAGACCACTTTACAGTTTAATGTTATTCGTAATAACGCCGAGATCGTGACTTTTATTTTGCTACAAAAAACACAACACATTCGTGATAATGAAGGTTACTACTTTGAAACGAGACGAGACTCACGGTCGTTAATATCTATTGCAAATAAAGTAAATCCTTTGATGATTCGCAAATAATGATATGAGAAAAACACCAAATAAAGTCTGTCTACTTTCTTTTTGCCTAATTAGTTCTGTGACTTTGTTCGCTTTGCCAAATTTGCCGATAGAATACGATGAAGAATTACCTAGCTCAAAAAAAGTGTCGTATGCAATTAATTTGAAATGTTATCTAACTAGATTCTTAATATTTTGCGATTATTCCCGCTGTCCACACCCTGCCTGTCTACCGCGGGTGGATAGAGACACAAATGTTTTAAAAACCTCTTGCTGTCCATGACTTTTTTTGAGGGGGGAAAAGGCAGGGGCGGGGACTACCCGAACTAACCCCCCCCCCCCCCACATCTCAGCGTCTATTGAATACCGGGCTACCCATGACTGCTACAACACCGAGAATTCATTTTATATTTTGATGTACAGTTTGCTGACGTAATAATGAAAGTTACTCCTTAACTTAGGCTAAAAGTAGCCTTCCCTTATAAGTTTATTACATCAACTGCATAGGTTACACATTTACCAAAATAAAATAACTTTTCTATCATGTTCAATAATCTGTTCTCTGAAGAGCAATGACTGACACTTCCAACAACTAATACCGTTAGACTTAGGACAGTTTACCGAAGGATCAGAGATTATAGTGATTGCTGTCGTAAACGTTTCTGGTGATACGACAATGTAGGTATGCGTAGATGTCACTGTTTTCTTACCTTACTTCTGTTTGTGGATTATTTTCTGTCTGTCATGCAGGGATGTACCTAGAGGCGAATTTGAGGTAGATACCATGAGCTTATTATTTATTATATTAAGTCCATGGTAGATACTTCAAATACACAGAAAGAAATGTTTATTTAGTGACATGCAGGCCTAGCATACGCAACGCGACTAAATTTTATCGCGCTCTTAACAAACGTCAAAATCGATTGAAGTCAGTGCGTCAGCTGCTGATTGGCAAAAAATACGAGTGCGGTGTGCTATTAGCCAATCAACAGTATCGAAACTGTTGTCGTCTCATGCGAGAAATTTGACGTAATTGCGTATGCTAGGCCTGATGATAATGTATTTATAGAACATCAACTTATAAATAAATGTCACTAAAAATGCAAATACTCAGCATCATACAAATTAATGTCACGATATCACTGTGGTATGTTCGGAAACGGTTAGATGTTTTTTTTATCACATCACAAACTATGAACAATTTAAATATATTATTATCGGTATTTTTAAGGTAGGGCATTGTAATTTCAAGGTAGGGCATGCACCACAATGCTCTCTTAAGTACGGCCGTGCTGTTGTGGTCACACAGTCGCCTACCACTTCTTCTGATCTTCGTTATCAGTGCTAGGACGTACTTGTTTTTGTAACATTGCGGGCAGATTAGATTACCATATATTTAGATTATATAGTATATTTCATACTCGTATGTAGGCATTTTCTTTTACCTGGAAAACAAAAATGTACTATGTACGATACTTCTTCATACAGGTTTTACGTAATAGTGACGTAATCCACTAGACATCAACTAAGCTTTGTTGAACTGTATTTTCATAATTTTTTATTTATTTGTTAAAATAAAATTGACGTTTTCATATTATTTTGAAAATTTAACTGACGGTCTAAATAGTCATTGCTTTTTTCGAAAGCATCATGTCTATTCTCAAACTTAGGTTTAAATTCATTTTTATGATGCATAAATGTTACTGTAACGTATATAAATAGGTTTCTAGTGATTATGGTTTCACACCGGTCGCTGTTACCGCTAGCACTGTCATCTTATGCAGAGTATATAAAGAGTCTTAGGTGCACCTTCAAACAGAAAAAGCGTTTCTTTCTTTCCTTGAAAAATTTCTCCAAACAACAATGACAGACAAGCATTCCTAGCTATAACTATCGACTGTCAGTTTGCCTAAGGATCTTCAGCTGTAAAGATTGCAGGCGCAAACTGAGATACAGATATGACAAGCGGTTTCAGATGTACGCTGTCACTGTTGGCACCAAGTCACGCAGTGATTCGGAACTTTCATTGAAGGACTTCAGCTCAATAAATCTTCAGAGCGGTGAGTGGATCTCCCTTATCATTTCATGTCTGTTTGGCGAAGATAATTTAACTAGTTCTGGGTCTATATCTGTTGACAGAGCTGGTAATCCTAGCGAATTTCGCAGTGTTTTGTTTAGTTACTGAGTTGGCAGTGCGTGTTTTTAATTACGTTCAAATAAACGGAATCTGTTTGGTGAAAACAAAGTTTTTTTTTTGTACACTTTGAATGATTTTTAGCTCTTAATAAAAACTTTTAACCGACTCAAAAGATAGATGCTAAGAAACATAACGAATAGTTACGAGGTGTTTTAATTGAATTTAGTTTTATTTGTTTATTTATTAAGGACACTCGAGTTTCTTGCCGGTTCTTCTTGATATGATTAACATCTGGAAAACGGCGGTAGAATACTGAACTTGTACTGACAATTCATAATTGCTTTTGTAAAGCTTACATAAATAAATATTATTTCTATTCTATTCTCGTCAACGACACCAAACAAATAACTTAAATATAAAAATGTATGCTTAGTGTAGATTCATTTACAGGCTGGCACGAATAGCAAGTGGGAGTATATCGACCCTTAAAATCAAAATAAAAACTTCTTCAGAAATTTCAGTGTTAACCTTTAAACTAAATAATAAATAATAAAATCTTTATTTCCAATAAAATTATACAAAGGTCTTACGGTGCACGGCGACGGCTGCACTAAGCATATTGCTTGAATCGCAGTAATCAGGCTAGTTTACTGTTTAAAAACTGTTTTAATGGATATCCACATGTGCTGAGTTCTTTCAGTTTTATAGTAAACTAGCTGTGCCCGCGACTTCGTTCGCGTGGACTACATCATTTCATGGTCGGTTTTACCCCTTTCTCCCCTTGAAACTCGAAATATTCGAAACAAAAAGTAGTCTATATTTTAATCCAAGTTTCGAGCTATATTTGTGCCAAATTTCATATCTCTAACTTCAAAAATAAACATTTTTCCATATAAAATTTCAAAGGTGGTATTAACTCCCTCCCCCCCTTATTTTCTAATAAAAAGTAGCATATGTCCGTTCTTGAGATTCAACGTATACCTATACCAAATTTCATCAAAATCTGTTGAGAGGTTTAAGCAGGAAAGCGTAACAGACAGACAGACAGACAGACAGAGTTACTTTCGCATTTATAATATTAGTAGGGATTGTAGAAACATGAGTATGTAGTTGAAAGCAGTGTAATTTAATTAATGCAAAGGTATTACGAAATTCAAACGAATGTTCTCTTGTATTGTTTTTCTTAGGCTAAATAAAAATATATAAAATTATTCCAAGGTTGGCAACATTGCGAGAATGAAGGTTGAATAAAAGCGATAACATTGGTTATGCGAATGAACTAGTAGATTAATGTTAAAAGGTTTCGATGATGATCAAACGAGAAAGCAACGTATCTGATCTTTCATTGTTTTAAGGAGTTTTTAAATATAGTTAAAAGTGGCACTGATCATAGAGTTAGGTATATAAGCGATTATAAAAAACTAGCTGTGCCCGCGACTTCGTTCGCGTGGACTACATACTTTCTTGGTCGGTTTTAGCCCTTTCTCCCCTAATATTCGAAACAAAAAGTAGTATGTATTTTAATCTACGTTTTGAGCTGTATTTGTGCCAAATTTCTTATCCGTCACTTAAAAAATTAACATTTTCGCATATAAACTTTCAAGGGCGATCCTCCCCCCAAAATAAAAAGTAACATATGTTCGTTTTAAAAGTTCAACGTATACCTATACCAAATTTCATCAAAATAGTGGTTTAGGCGAGAAAGCCGGACAGACAAACACATAGTTACTTTCTCATTTATAGTATTAGTAGGTATAGTATAGTATGGATACTGCTTAGGAATTCATAAAAAAATCACAATATCGACACATTTGATGTATGTGCTAAAACCTAAATGAATTAATTAATGCTTACATTTTTGAAGCAATAAGTATCTTCGTATTTTTGAATTTCACATGTGGACTGCATCGCCACTACGGTTACCTACCACCGTAATGTTGTGACTCAAAAAGTTTATGCGATAAGTTGCACTATTTTAATCACACTCAACCATTATGCTAATTATTTGCAAATGCAGCGGCTTAGTTTCTCGTCGAGGACAAAATAGTACGTTTTATTTTTATTGTTTTTTATATTGCACTTCAAGAACGACCTTATCTGATTTCCTCGACCACCTGATCAGTGGCGGATTTACCAACAGGTTGAGTAGGCTGGAGCCCAGGGCGGCGGATTTTAGGGGGCGGCAAATTTGTCCCGAATTTTTTTTTTACTTACACAAATAAAAAATAAATCAATACCTAAATCTTATTAGGAATGTATTCGTTTTGGTTGCTCACGCGGTTTCAGCACGTGTGTATATTTACCTTGAACCCAGGAACTCTGAAAACATTATCCACACGCAGGAACACAACTACACCGAAGTGATTGTTATTTGGCTCTGTAAGGTAGATTTTATTATTTTTATAGTACTAAACGCCGTACTAGCGAACATATTAGAAACAGAAAAATTTTATCTCCCCTTGCGATGCGGGAATCGAACCCACGACCTTCACGTATCGCGCGTGCTGCTCTTACCAACTGAGCTAACCGCAAGTTATCGTAGGCGATGAAATTTTTCTGCTGTATCAACCCTCCGGTAAGAGCCCTCTGCCGAATATGTTTAGAACTACATATTATCGGCCCATGGTACATTCGTTGCAGAAATGTTTGAAAACCACGGAATCGAAGACACCTGGCATCTTAATCGATTTTATTATTTTTATAGTACTAAACGCCGTACTGGCGAACTTTAAATATTAGAAACAGAAAATATTCTAATATTCTGTAAGGTAGAGGTATTTTACCAGTCGGGATGCTATGCCCTACCTCTCTTAATGTTTTGCTTCGTAATAATCAGCCACCAACCATCGTACGTGGGCGGGCAGTAGACGTTTTTGTTTGACATAATTTAAAAATATAACTGCACAGTTATTTAAATACCTGTGTGCAAAACTCAGACGATGACGCTTTCAAATCTATACAAAGAACTGGTCTTTGTAAAAAATGAGCGCAGTTTCGAAACAAAAATACTGGTCTAGACTATAGTTTTATACAAACCGGTTGGTTAACGACGATTCGGATGATACAAATTAATTTCTAGACCTCTTTTTTGTGTCGAAAGATTTATACTAAATATGTCATTTTTTTATATTGCATTTCAAGATTGTCCATCCTGATGTTAAGTGGTAACGAGGTCCTAGCTTAAGGGTGACAAGGAGAGCATAACAAATCTATTACTGGACGTGTCGCTCTTACCTTGAAGGCTTGACCCCTGCTACTAATGTAGCACCCCCCAGGAGCTCTGAAAACCTTACTCACACGCAGGAACACAACAACACAGAAGTGATAGTTATTTGGCTGCGGTCTTCTGTAAGGTGGAGGTATTTCACCAGTCGGGCTGCTCCAGTTCGAGCGATAAATCGCTTTGCCCTACCTCTCTTTAAATACATATTGTACCTACAGTATGTGAAATAATTATATTGTACAGTACCTACATTCTCGTACCTATTAGATTTTGCACAGACCTGTGGGTAAAAACTTTAAACCAATATCTGCAAATTATTTCTTTGCAATAAAGTGTATCTATCTAAAGTATAAATATATTAAATGTTTAATATATCTATACCCCGTCTATACAGTACAACATTAGTCATCTTGTTAATAAAGAATCAATGGCCATAAATCTTTTATTTTTACACATTACAACAAATGATCGATTTTCACTTGTAAGTAATTTCATACTACTTATTTAAAATTATGTTCCAATGCATCGTTCCTCAACCTTCTCTCTTTTTGTTCTTTCTAAGTTCAGTCCGTTGTCATTTAAACATCCGCCTTTCTTTTCCCGTTTCAAAGAGTTAAGTTGATCTTCACAGCTGTACACTGTTTAATTATTTAATCTTGACGTCAGCAATTCAGTCTAATAATATGTTAGTTAATTTATTTCGATAGACTTGTATGCGCAGGTATGTTCAGACTTGCATGAATTATCTTTTTGAATGTTTGTTAGAACAACTGAATACTCATGAATATGTTTGACAGGGGCCCATGGGCGTATATAGTAATTGAAAAAGGTGCGGCAGATGTACAAAAACGTAGGCGGAAGTTAATAATGCGTTTTATTCATCGGTATCTGTTGAGTTTGTTGCGGCGCTTCGTCTCAACAGAACCAACGACGAGGCGCTAGTAGAAAAAAATAGTTGACGTTCAAGAACATTGTAAATCCACTTGCAGAAATAAATCATTTCATTTCATTTCGATACTAACGTATTAGAGATTGTGTCGTGTGTTCATTTTGATATTCATAAGTAAAATTGTGACGTCACAGATCGCTGTCTTTAATCAAACATACCTGTCAATTAAATCCATACGAAGGGGCTGATTCTGTTAGCACATAAATGTAGTGAAACTCACAGGTTAGACAGTAATCAATTAATGCTCGGTTCCAATATTAAAATAAATATAAATATTGGACAACGTCACATACATTCTCTGATTCTATGGTAAGTAGCTAAAGCACTGGTGTTACAGAAATCAGAAACAACTACGGTACCACAATACCCAGACCCAAGACAATGTAGAAAAGTTCGTTTCCCATATTGACCGGACCGAGGATCGAACCCGGGACCTCAGAGATGGCGCTCGCCAAAGTCAGATAACAAAAAAATATTTGAAAAACAATCCGTTTTAATCGTAAAATATAGGAACGGGACATTAATTTGTTATGTTTCATTTTAATTCCTAATATCCTTCCAATACTGGGAAAAGTTTTTGAGAGCTTGGTTTGTCCACATCTACAACAATACTTGACGAGATTTGTATCTGGCAATCAGCATGGTTTCTTGAAGGGTAGGTCAACTTGTACCAACTTAGTGAGCTTTACTGAGGATCTTATGGAGTCCGTAGACGCCAAAAAACAAATAGATGTGGTGTACACGGACTTTAGTAAAGCTTTTGATCGTGTACCACACAAACTGCTGACCGCAAAGCTCTTTGAATGTGGCTTTTCTGAACCTGTATTGAGTTGGTTGGATTCGTACCTTAAAGGAAGACAGTTTTACGTTGTTGTCAATGGTTTCGCGTCTGGCCACCACATCACGTCCGGTGTACCACAGGGTTCGCATTTGGATCCCGTTTTATTTAATATATTTGTCAACGACCGGCCTCCCTGCATTCGTTACTCCAGCCCATACTTATTCGCAGACGATCTTAAACTTTCCAAAGTTATTGATTCAGCGGATGATGCAGATAAGCTTCAAAAAGACCTTAACTCCCTTAAAAATTGGTGTGATAATAATGATATGGACCTTAACGTTAAAAAAATGTTCATTCATTTCATTTACGCGGAAAAACAATACCATTCCAAGTAAATATTGTATCAATGGGATTGATTTGTGCAAGCTGCAGGTAACGAGAGACCTAGGTGTTCTTATGGATAGTAAGTTGACTTTTATCCCTCACATAAATCATATGATTAAAAGAGCATCAAAGGCCCTAGGTTTTCTTATAAGAAATACTGAAGAGTTTAAAATCTTAACTAAAATGCTACTATATAACTCACTCGTTCGATCCAGTTTGGAGTACGTAAGTACTGTTTGGAGACCACATTACGCTAATCATTCATTAAGGATTGAAAGGATACAAAAAAAAAATACTAGACACCTTGCCTATGTTAGTGGCGGTGCTAAGAGGACTCTAACCTATGAGGATAGACTATCACTTTTTAATATGAATAGCCTAGATAAGCGTAGGGACCTCTCTGATTTAGTATTATTGTACAAGATTTTAAATAACAAGTTGTGTTGCTCAAAACTTGTGGAAAGATTTCACTTCATGTTCCCTTGCGCTTGCCACGTCGTCCAATAGACACATTTGTTATTCCGTTTCGTAGAACTATTTTGGGTGCAAACTCACCGATTCCGAGAGTACTAAGGCTATACAATAAATACAATCGATCCACAGATATTGATCTCGTTTCCATGTCATTGCGTAAAATTCATAAATCCGTGTTGGGTAGTGAATAAATTTCAAAATTATTGCTCTTTTACAGATACACTTACTGAATTTTTATCCTACATTCTATTTTAATTTTAAAAGATAAACTGTATAATTTCTTAAAGCATTATTTTTTAAGTTTTCCTATTTCTGTACTAGTTGTAAGTGCATGATGTGTTCGCCTTTAAGTGGCTTTACATTTAGATAATCTTTCAAACCATATTATTATTAAACATGTATTAGTGTGTAAGCTGTTGGTGGACCTTTTTTTATAAAATATAAAATAAAATAAAATTATATAGTACTAGAATTTATCTCTGTATCACATACCTACCCCTAAAATGTTATACGTATATGATCTGGTGATATACCTGTTGAATAAATAAATTAATACACTTTTGTAATTTTGCTTGGGATGTTGCGCGAAGCCCCTACAAGAGCGGGGCTGCAGATTTCCCTGTTCGTTATCCCCTAAAGTTTATACTAAGGAGCGCCTATACCCACCTAATGACGGTGCCATGGGGATACAGGGAATCTATAGCTGCCACGGAAGCTCCTACAAAAGCCGATTAGTCAAAGCAACGACCCGTAACTAGTTTATACCCATCCCTGGCCGTCACGCTGCTTGCTCCTGCGCAGTCAAGTCATCAACAAACTAATTTGATAACGCTGCCCTATTATTTGCACGGTATTTGTCATGTCACGGATTATTTTCGGATGTGTGTGGTTAAAGAAATAATTTGCCACGGCCTGAGTCATTGAATTCTTTTGTGTTCTGTCGTGTTATTTTTGATTCAGTGATTTCATACGGTTAACTGCCCCTATGTATTAAAAAGTATTATTGCGGATATCAGACATGGCCCTTTACCTATTCTCGTGAGAAACGATTTCGATAAGTTGCCTATATTTTGTCTCCGTCCAGTGGTTTTTGAGATAAGGGTGAAAATATGATTTCCGAAATCAATTCCTTTCCTGAAGTTTTGTGCGTATCATACCTGACCATATTATGACCTGATCCCAAGCGTTGTGCTATGGAAACCAGAATCAACGGTGGCAAATACCAAAACAAACAAATACAAATTCATTTGATAGTTTCACCTGGAGAAATAATGGACTTTTTCAAATGGATATTTTGATAGTAGTCATGCTCACTAAAATGTCACTGGGGTGGTGGCGCTATGTGGCGGGTCGTTACATTCCCTACAATATGGTTGAGTGAAGCGATGGCTGGCACATACGTCATGCTTGTGAACAGGTGCCACCTTTGGGGACTGGTCTGCTCCAGCTTACCTCTCGAAAGTAAAAACTTACTTGAGTACTTATTTGTTTCATCACTCATCAAAACCAAAACTATATGACTTGGTCCAAAGTGAGCTACACATAGCAATAAGTTAGATACTGATACCGTAAATGATCTGCTGAGTTTCTTACCGGTGTCTTCTCGGTAGATATAGGTTCCGAACCGGAAGTAGAATCACTTTGCATTGTATTCAATGACGATTCAAAAGTGCTATATGTAACCTTACTTGAATAAAGAAATATTTGAGTTTGAATTTGAGTTTGATATGTGCTCTTTTCGAATTTCAACATGATCCGCGGTTTGTAGAAAAATATGTAAACAATTATTTATCTTCTAATAACATTTCCTGTAAAATCAACACCAGTACTCAGATGGAGGGTGCTCTTATAGCTATCCAAGGGTTCCATAACAGCCATTCATCGCAATACTCGTTTTAAGGTCCAGTTTAGTCTGTAGCAAGTTCTCTATGCGATTAATTTATTATCTTCTCTATATTTCAATGATTTTTACTGTACTCTTGAATACCCTCACACCATGTACTCTTTCTTTCATCCATATCTTTTAAGACCACTTGGATGGATCGAAAATTCTTTTCCTTCGACAGCGCTCATTAATTCCAACAAATCTTGTTCCAGATGGGGTGTGCAAGGATTCTGTCGGCGCTACGCCGCTGTAAACAGCTGCAAGATGACGACACATCGACCCCACTCGCGAGGTGCCTCGGTCTGCTGGACCTGACGGCTCTGGGAGTGGGCAGCACCTTGGGTCTGGGCGTCTACGTGCTGGCTGGAGCCGTAGCGAAGACTGTAGCTGGCCCAGCCGTGACGCTTAGCTTTCTGGTCGCTGCTATTGCTTCTGCTTTTGCAGGTGAGCGTATGACTTACTAAGTCGGCCATTGTCACGGTTAAATACCTGATCTTGAGGGCCTCGGTTCGAGCAAAGGTTTTTTTTTATAACAAGAAAGTAAATTGGCTAGGCTTATATCATTTTACAGAATATTTTTCGACCGACGTTACGCTTAACCAGACATCGTTTCACCGAATCATAAAAGGTCTATGATAATGGTTCGGTGAAGAGTAGCTTCAGTTGAAAAATATTCTATAAAATGATAGGTATAAGCCCATAGGCTTCTCCCACCCTGATGGCATGCAAGAAAGGAACACACATCACGATGACAACGGATTTGAAACCGTAATATCCTATCCGTTAGCATTGCCCCAATGGCCCGCAAGAGTTCAAAATAAGCGTGAAGAAACATCACGTTCCTTTTGAACAAGCAATCCGGGAACGAGTTCCACTTCTTAATGGTGCGGCAAAGATATATGTTACCAGTGGAATGTTATCCAAAGTGTAGTGAAAACATCATTGACCAGCTCTTGTGGTTTTGTGAAGTATGTTCCGTATGTTTTGAATTAAGTTCGGGCCATCTTCACCAAACCGCATTTGGCTGGCGAGGAAATTAAGCCAGTACATTTATTGTAACATTGTAACGTCTACTTGAATTAAATGATGAGTGCTTTTATCTTGTAGTGGGGTATTAAATCGGCTCATAGGTACTTTACTTTAATATACATAACTCAAGTTATGTCTTTATTTATCTTTGTGTAAAGTCCATCTTCAACACTTATGAATCGGCTACACAAACCAATTACGAAGCACCCATAACTACTCACAGTTTATCTTATTTTTTAATTATTATTTTAGGAACAAGAATCATGCATACAGATTATGAATTAGGTTCGTTAACAACCGCGGTAACGCCTAAATTTCCAAACACTTGAAGGCACAACACTGCTCCGCAATAAATAAATTAAGAAAACAGTAAAATAATAAACAAACGAACAATAACCGATAACTTAATCAGCAAGAAACCTAGTTGGTGATTATCTTCACAGTAAAGAAAGACACGCAGCCATACATACTGAAGTATAATAAAATCACAAATTAAAAGATTGTCGCATTGTAAATAAGCGTTATATTTAGACAGGCTTAAGAATCAACAAACAACTTGTTGCCGTGGCAACCGTTCTATTTTATTGTTTACAGTCCGTTTGATTGTAAAGAGTTTATACTACACATACATTTCCTAATCAAAGAATATTTAAGTCAATAACATAAGAATAAAAAAGGCTCAATAAATAAATAAGGTCCTAGTGTGCAATGGTCAAATCGATTTTACACATTTTGCCCATTATTAGTATGTAAATGTCTATTTTATGGAATCTAAAAAGATAATGTACATGTAAACAAAATAATTAGTTGTTCATATCTTATTCAGCAAGACAAACACAGAAATATCCAGTTCTGAATAGTTACGGAACAATTTAAACGTGTCTTGTTCACCTTAGCTATTAAAACGCGACCTTAAATCGTAATGACTACAGAAGGCCAAATCACGATTCATGAGATGAAGCAATTTGCATCACAGTCTACATTACTTTTGTTAGATAATAGCCCAAGCATTTTATTTCATTATCTGCATACGACTGAACTAAAGTCATCGACATAGCTCACAGGATTAGCAAGCTGAAGTGGCAGTGGGCTGGCCATATCAGCCCCAGAGCCGACAACCGTTGGGGTAAACGAGTTCTGGAGTGGAGACCACGCCTCGGTAAACGTAGTGTAGGACGCCCTCAGGCCAGGTGGAGAGACGATTTGCGCAGGACGGCTGGCAGGATGAGAGTAGCCGAAAATCGAGCGAAGTGGCGAACATTTGGAGAGGCCTATGTCCAGCAGTGGACTGCAACAGGCTGATGATGAATACGACTGAAGAAAAGATGGCGTGGTGACCATTTAGGTAGATTGTTAGCGTCGTATGAGTTAGAGAAAAGTCCTTTATGGCATTGGCATAGAGTCGGTTTTTGCCGACCGAGTTCGACCAGAAAATAAGGAATTCCTTCAACTGAAGCCCCGCATGCTGAAAGCCTTTTTCTGGGATCACCTGTTTTCTGGGCAATATGCCACGTTTAAGACTAGGCTTTCCCCTAGTCACACCTCCATCGGCACGACAGACCTTGAATTGGAGGGAAAAGAGTCGGGGATAGTTGAGTCTACAGTAGCTCCAAGAGCTAGGATCTCGTACCGGGATATCGTTACACCGGATAGAGATTTGCTATAAGATCTCATATTGGATATACCAGGGTAAACAATAAACAATGTATGAATGGAACTTGTTTTTACAAGGTTCTATCGCCAAACTTATTCTGAACTCTCAGTACATCATATTTAACCTTCATATTTCTTTCACCAGGTCTCTGCTACGCCGAGTTCGCGTCCCGCGTCCCAAAAGCGGGTTCAGCTTACGTCTACAGCTACGTGAGCGTCGGAGAGTTCATAGCGTTCACCATTGGCTGGAATTTAATCCTGGAGTACGTGATCGGCACGGCTAGCGTCGCTAAGGGCATGGCTAACTACATAGACAGCCTGTGCAACAACACCATGGCCGCCACCATGACGAGCATCGCGCCCATCAACGTCTCCTTCCTGGCTGACTATCCGGACTTCTTTGCGTTCGCTCTGGTTTTGCTTATTACTGGTAAGTCGACTGATTTATTTAGGTTTGATTGGTTCTGTTCTCCAATTATCAGTTACTCGCTTTTGTTTTAAAAGTTAGACTCAGAAAACCAGACACAATCTATTTGAGTCTGGCTTTTAAAGATTCGGTCTTGCAAGATTAATTAAACCATTATACTCATAGTTTGGTCCAACTTACAATTGATGCAATCCGCTTCTTAATTTGTTTCTTATAAAAGGAATGAATTGTGATAAATAGAACAAACAAATCAAATTAATCGACTAGAACGTAATGAAGTTATTTACATTGGTTTTGATTTATGTGCGCCATTTTATAAAGTACCTATTTGATACATCAAAAAAGTAATAGACTGTGTATAACTTACCACGATATAGCATTGAAAAAAGTACTTGATTTAACATTGAGTAAATTATTAACACGACCAATCGATTTTTTATGTTCGATAAATGTACCAATTTTAAAAGGTTTTATTCATGGTAGCCATTTTGATAAAACAAAATGGCGGTAGCTTGTAAATCGTACTTGTTAGACTGATTGATTTAACACGACATTTCAATTTTAAAGGATGTTATTAATATTGTTTTTTTAAAGGTTCGTGTACGAAATGTAACTGAACTTGAGTGTGGTTGTAAACAGGTGGGTTAAATAGTAAAACCCGACCAAAGATAGTTAAGCACTCGGATTAGCGAGGTAATTCCACCAGATAGTGTATCACTCAGTTACTCGAGTAATTGTTCCGCGATTCGTCACAGTAGTTTCAATCAGAGTATTGTGATTTGTAGTTGCGTGCAAGTTGAACGTCCTTGATCTGAGAACTATTATCAGCTTGGTAGTTTAGACCGTATTTATTTGTAATGCATTGAATGAAACAAATTAGTAGTTATGTAAGCAGAATGATTTAATAGGAATTTCAGTACGTTTTTGTAAAATACAATGAAAATGTATTTTTTGATTAAAAAATAAAATAAACATTGATTTTGATACAGCGCATCAAAGTTCAGTAAAGAGGGAGTTGAACACGTCACTATGTCATTGAAACTACTGTATTAATTTGGATGATATTTGACGGAAGACAGTAATCTAGTATCTTAACAGATTAACGTATATGGTTAGTACTTTCTACGAATCCCTAAACAACGCGAAGTCGCGGACAAAAGCTAGTTTTAGTAAAGATGTTAGGTAGGTATGTAATGGACATCCATTACTTTGAAGAATTCTTGGGTACAGTTTTGGTTAGAATGTTAAAAATAATGTCAAACTGTTAATTTATAAGCTAAAATATTTTCAATGTTTAGGTAGAAGCCAGTTATAGGTAAAAAATATCTTATTATAACTGTAAAAGCCGGAAAAAGAAAGTTGGTCTCCTTATCTGAAAGTCCGGTCTAATCTATTTAAATAAAAATGATTCGTCATTAAGTATGTTTGAGCATAACTTCAAAAATACTGTATCAAACTGGATAATAATTTGTTTGTTATGTTCATAATTGTCCGGACAAGGTTTGTAAGTTTAAAATTTACCTGGGTCGGTACGAGTGCAAAGCCGAGGCGGGTCGCTAGTTAATATTAATGTGAAAATAATCATCACCATTGATAAATAATAAGCATCCAAGATCTATTTATTTAGCCATTTCTATTAATTTAAATTATAATTGAAATGTTTGGACGTATTGATGATAAATATTTGATACTCGTTCGTGCAAAAGTCACCGAATGAATATTATTTTGTACCTAGACAGTTTCAACAGTAGATTAAAATACTTCATTTATCACTAAATAATACAAGCAATGTTGCGGTCACCAGCTGTTAGGAAATAAAGGTATACTTGTTTGAGCAAGCTCGACTCGAACAAGGTATTCCCCGAGCCCTCAGTCTGGGGAAATTTACCTTAAGAGAACCTAGTTGAATAGACTGTTACTCATTTATGATGGATTCCAATAGGTTTTAGCACCTATTGTGACTATACTTAATGACTTCATGTAATATAGGTATATGAAATAGAAGATATCGAGAAACTCTACCTAAAGGTTGTCTGGAAGAGATTGCTTTCTAGCACTAAGACCGCCTAAATGGTACCTGATTACCAATTTCTGTAAATATTTCTATGCAATAAAGTGTATCTATCTATCTACTGTAAACAATAAAATAGGACAGTTAATGCTGTAAGGATTTCGCCGATTATCATGATGAGATTCGAGTTTCATGATGTGCTGAACCCAAGCAGCACATAAAAGAGGCTGGCGGCACCGACCTCAAACCTTGATTTGGTGGAACGAGTAGGTATAACAAAAATCGACTTTGGCACCCATTTTTTTTGCGTCGGGAATGCATTGACGCGTTTTGTCAAACCGCTCTGGGTAGGGGCGGCGAGGTATCTCAGGCTTGGATTCCGTTGGGAAAGACGGAATCCCCTTCCGACTAAGCCCGAAGGTGGTCCTTCTCGCACGACGCTATGTCTGGAAAGTGCCGGGATTCTCTCCGTTGTGCTTGGCACCCCGTTTGATCACCCCCACTGCACCCCTTTTACGGCACCATTGGCATTACAAAATACAGATACAGATACCTACATTTATTATTATTATAAAAACGTAATTATTTTGTTCCAGTCTTGCTGAGTATCGGCGTGCGCGAGTCGACCAAGTTAAACAACGTGTTCACGGCTCTAAACATGGCTACAGTCATCGTAGTTGTCATCGCAGGAGCCATCAAGAGTATGCATTGTCACATCCTTTTAATATTAACGCGAAACTTAGTACGAATACTACGAATGTATGGTTGTTTGGATGTATGGATGTATGTTTATTACTATTTTGGTCAAAACCGAACGAACTGATTTGTATTGTTATTTTTTGAAAAGCTTCATTCGCATTCAAGCTTGAGTCAAGCTTGAGTCAAACAGCCGTCAAACAACTAGTTAATATGAGAAACGCCATACAGCGCCGACGTTAACCGTCGCGCCGGCGGGACGCCACTGTATGGCGTTTCTCATAATACATAACTGCTGCTCAAAGTTACGTCGCCGCCACGCCACACTTGCTGTTAGTGACGTCACTTTACTTACCCAGGATTATGATCACCTCCATATCCGGTAGATGATCAAGCCTGGGTAAGTGAATTATATAACATATTCCCTATTGTCCGAACAAGGTATATATAAGTTTATAATAAACACCGCCACGCCGCACTTGCTGTTAGTGACGTCACTTCACTTACCCAGGCTTTTGATCACCTCCATAGCCGGTAGCCGAGCGGGCCGGACTTTGGCGTTGCGCTATCTCTAAGTCCCGGGTTCGATACCCGGTCGGATCAATATGGGAAACTAACTTTTGTATATTATCTCGGGTCTGGGTGTTGTGGTACCGTCCTTGTTTCTGATTTCTGTAACACAAGTGCTTAAGCTACTTACCACAGAATCAGAGCAATGTATGTGATGTTGTCCAATATTTATTTATATTAATGAAAAAAATAGTTTGTTAAATCAAGTGACGTGATTGGGAGCAATGTTCGCATGATATCTTGAGTACCCAAGCTGAAGAGGTTACTTGCCAACAGCTACGAGACGAAATTCACAGGTGTATCTATGTAAAAGTCGAGTCATTGCGTTAGTAAACATAAGATTGCGTCCTTAAAACAGACTATAAACGTCTAGAGCTGATTAGAAGCTTATAAATATTTGATTAGGAAAATGACTTTCAAATTAAATATGTTTGTAACAAGAAAAATAAGTTTATCACTGCATTGTATTGCAAATATAAATATTGTTTGTTATACTATGCTTGTTTGTCTAAACACAAACACACTATTCATATTCATATTATTTATTGCACTCCATAAGTAGGTAATGATGTTACATGTAGTTTCTTAAAAACTAAAAGTACAAGTTATGGACCATGGCGGGCGCGGGAAAGATAAGAGGAAGATTGTAGAGCAATTTGTGAATAATATTATAAATTAAAAATATTCTTTGTAATTAGTAATTTACTAAGATGAGCGAAAAATCTTTTTCAAAATCCTTTGTTCCCAGCGAGTCACACTGTAACTTGCTACACTATGACTCGTTGGGAAAACTTTGTAAAATAATTCCCAACCAGTCACACTGTTAATTTGTTAGACCGACCTACTACAGTGTGGCTGGTCGGGAATCAGCTCTCCCAACGAGCCACAGTGTTCAAGGGTACAACAAAGGTTCAAAATCAGCTAAAAGAACTTCAGGTAGATACGGTCAACAACACATGATGGTATGCATTTGCTATTCGATTTTATTATTATTAGTTCTTATGCTAACGCAATAAGGACATTTCCAAAGTCTGGCATGCCTTTGCTGTTGTTTGCCTATCAATGAAGGGAGTGAATTTTTGAATAACCTTACATAGGTACATCGCTCTGATTCTGTGTTTACCTGAACTACTTGTGTTACAGAAATAGGAAAAAACGACAGTTCCACAACACCCAGGCCCGAAATAATATGTAAAACAAAACGGTTTCCATATTGACTCGAATCCAGAGATCGACATAGATAGTAGCTAGATTTGACAATCTTTAAAAAGTTAGGAGTGATTCAATTCAGTTAGTTTACTGGTACAACATGCGGTTTTAGTGCAACACGTAGGTAAACGTACAATTATTATAAAATAGAGCTCTGACCACGTTATCCTCATAAAAAAACCCGCAGCCAAATAACAATCACTTCTGTGTTGTTGTGTTCCTGCGTGTGAGTAAGGTTTCCAGAGCTCCTGGGGGTGCTACATTAGTAGCAGGGGTCAAGCCTTCAAGGTAAGGGCAAAAAGTCCAGTAACAGATTTATTATGCTATATCTACCTACTTGTTTTTATACGCTATTAAGCTAGGACCTCATTACCACTTAACATCAGGTAGGATGAGTTCAATCTTGAAAAGTAATATAAAAAAATACCCTTTAATTTAACTTACCAATCTTAAACTTTCCAGGTGACCCAGCGAACTGGAGGATCAATGTGGAGGACATTCCCCCCGAGTACCAGTCGGCGGCGGGCGCTGGGGGCTTCATGCCGTGGGGGGTCGCGGGGGTCATGGCCGGCGCCGCCAAGTGCTTCTTCGGCTTCGTGGGCTTCGACTGCGTGGCCACCACTGGGGAGGAGGCTAAAAACCCAAAGAGGGACATCCCACTCTCCATCGTCCTATCTCTGGTCGTCATCTTCGTGTCTTACTTTAGCATCGCGACTGTGCTGACTATGATGTGGCCTTACTACTTGCAGGTATTACTACATTGAAATTAATTAAAAACTAAATAAGCCACCTACGCAAAATATATTGATAATATAAAGGAGCTGGTTCTATGAGCTTGTACAATAGATAAAATGAAAACTCGCGGAGATAGTAAATTATAACTATGTTAAAATAAAGTAAACTACCTACTAAAAGGATGGAAAGGACCAAAATAATACCTATACACTTCTCACAATCAAATAAAGTGGCTGGTGCAAAAATATAATCAGGGAAAACCTTTAAAAAGAAAAAACTGAGCATGTGGTTATACTTATCGTAAGTAAGTAAGTCGTGGGTTCGAGTTCCGCACCGCAAGGGGAGATGGAATTTTTCTGTTTCGTTAAAATATTTCAAAGTTCGCTAGTGCGGCATAAAGATTATTAAAATCGATTACCTTACATGTAATATACTTGAATAAAGTAGTGATTGACTTTGACTTTCTCTCCCAGGATGCGGACGCTCCATTCCCTCACGTGTTCACGGAGTCCGGCATGCCAGTCATCAAGTGGATCGTGACCATCGGCGCCATCTTTGCTCTGTGCACGAGTCTCTTGGGCGCCATGTTCCCGCTGCCCAGGGTTCTGTACGCTATGGGCACTGATGGAGTACTCTTTAGGCCTTTAGCTAACATCTATAGCAAGACTAAGACGCCTCTGCTGGCTACCATACTGAGCGGTTTGTTGTCTGGTAAGTGTGCATGACAGCGTTTCTAATAGGCTGTAAGGAACGTATGTTCTTTACTAAAAGTGGAAGTACTTCCGCCAAGATAGGTATTATCTCTTCGGGGACCAAGGTCCAACTACCAATTTTGGTTTGTTGTATATATAGTTAGTGGCGACGAAAACTCTGACATCGCGATGTAGGATCGATGTTATTGATTTGCTAAACCGTGCATTACGTATGGAGCGTTGTTTACAAATGAATTATCAGGTATAAATTCCGTTTGTGGATGTACTAGTTAAAATATATTCCCATAGCGCCATCAATAGGCACTGAGAGATGCGGTAGTGTTTTAGTAGGTAATCTCCGCTCTTTTTAGATCGGGGTAGTCCCACATACGCGCTGTCTTTTTTCCCGGACAGCGGTAAAAAAATATTATTTTATTTATTTAAAGTTTACCGACACACGTTTACTTAATGCCAAAAATGTCGGCGGTGCATGAAATTTTACACGATACATGTATATATCGATAGATATATAATCTTTAAAATGATATTTTAAAATTCTTCAAAACTTAGTATCAAAAGTCTGTGTTTTGATAAGTCAAATTGTGACTTCGCAGTATGCTAACCTTCATAGAAATTATAATATGAAGGAATCAATAAAGAATGTTGTAATAAGTCTTTAAAAGTCTCTCAATTGACTATAGTGCGCGCGTCAAAGTAAACAATTGCAGTCCGATATTAGTTCTTATGATCATGACATAAGGGCGGTACAAATTCAGAAGTGTATAAGTAGCTTTAGCATTTCTGTCACAAAAATCAGAAACAACGACGGTACCACAACACCCAGACCCGAGATAATATAGAAAAGTTCGTTTCCTATATTTACCTGACCGGGGGATCGAACCCGGGACCTCAGAGATGGCGCGATGCCAAAGTTTGGCCCGCTCGCCTCCCGGCTACGGAGGTCGTCAGTTCTTGAACAGAAGAATACCTGATGATGTTTGGTGTTACTTTCCACAGCTACAATGGCAGCCATCTTCAATTTGAACCAGCTCATCGACATGATGTCCATCGGTACACTCCTGGCTTACACCATCGTCGCGACCAGCGTCCTGATTCTGAGGTAAAGACACTCTAGCACTTTGAATATAAATAATTTTCTTTATAGTAGCTCAGTATATTGGCTCCTCCCAGCGTATTGGTAAGCAAGAGAGGAAGTCACATCGCGACGACTACGGATTTCATACCGTAGTATCCTACTCGTTAGCTTCGCCATACTGGCCCGCAAGATGTTTTCGGAGCATGAGCTCCTTTTAAAGAAAACCAATATTGTTATAATTTTGCTCCAAACCGAAAGCGTTGAAAGAAAATGCAAGAGCCATATCATATAGTAGAAAGAAATATACTGAAAAGAAAAATATTTTGGCATTTAAGGAAAGCCCGCTAATGGGCACCTTTGTTCTATTAAGTCAAAGCTTCATCTGTTTAGGGGCTATCGATTACTGCGGAAACCAGAACCAACGATGGTACCACAATACATACTTAAATACATTTATAATCACCCAGAAAAACATTCGGGTGGTATCCATTTTATCACACGGATGTTTTTCCGGGCTATGGAAAGATCCTTGAATCGTTGTCTGTATGTCCGTCTGTCAACTGGCAGGACTTCATCTGTGTAGGACGTAGTACCTAAATGAAAATAAGGTCCTTAAAGCCCTGAAATAACGCTGTTTTCTAATCATGAAACTTAGCCAGGTCATTTTTACGGGTCCAAAACTGCTACGTAGCAAAGTTGACGTCACAGAATCAACAGTCACGTGACTTGGCGTTTTTAAATATGTTACACAAAATTTTATTTTTCTCTGGTAATTTACATTTTTTCCAGATAAATCGAATTGCTTGGGATATAAAATGAACAGACGCACATTTTGCAATACTTTTTCAAAAACTGTCAAGTAGCAAATAGTAGGAGCCGTTTCCGAAAGATTAAGTATAAAGATATAAGATTAGTACCTACGTCATGTTATTGGTCCTGCAGATACGAGGACTCGGAGATGCCGGTGCAGCTACAGGGCAGCAAGCCCGTGCCGGAGACGCCGTACTCGGTGGCGCGGCAACTCTTCAACCTGCTGGGCATCAAGGAGCCCACCCATCTCTCCGCCGTCATCGCCAAGTCCACCATACTGATATTCTGTGAGTCGATATGTTTTTTAACATGCCCACCCATCTCTCCGCCGTCATCGCCAAGTCCACCATACTGATATTCTGTGAGTCGATATGTTTTTTAACATTAAAACTGCCTGTTCACTGAAGCGGAGACCGTGTAATTAATACAACAAGAGGATTAGTGTGCACATCGTTGCACCTATGCGCTGGATTGCCCGTAGGGGTGGCGAAATAAAATAATGCTTGAGCTTCAGCTTGGCGATCAGAGTCTTCTTGTTCCTTTTCTTCGTGCCCAGTATTCTGGAGAACGTGCCGATACGCCGAATATGCCTTTCTTTTATACAGCGATATTATGCGCAACTAACGGCTAGCGAGGCGAGCCCTTTAGTGCGACAGATTGTGCAAGGGTCAGGAAAATCCACTAGATGGTCGTCAATGGGAAAACTCATCGTCGATTAATAAATATTTTTTCACCTTGACGGCCATGCTGCGCTAACAGCAGACCTATCAGAGCATAGGATTTGTTAACCACTACTAAAAATTTTTGTATTGTGTATTTTAATTGTGTATTGTATTCTTATTATAAAAATCCTAAACCTAATTTGGTCGACCAGAGAATTGAACCTAGGATCCTGAGATCATAAGTACTAAACTACTAGACCATTGAAGCGTCATATATAATTGTTATAGTTGAACTGAATTGTTTCCTCAGTCGTGATGGCGCTGGTGACGTGCGCGCTGCTGCGCTGGGAGGCAATGTCCGGAGTGCTGGGCGCGGGACTGGGTGTTCTCGGAGCCGCGATGCTGGCGCTCCTCATCGTGCTCTACAGGCAGCCGAGGCATAATGTCGACCACCTTAGCTTCACGGTAAGCTTTAGATTTCTTTTTATCATACTGTTGAGGCTTAGGTTCTTTAGATTCGATAGCTTGCAGTAGGTAATCCACAAACGAAGTTTTTTTAAATCTGCAAAACTGACGGGGTGATAGGTTAGAAGCAGTGTACGAAAAAAACATAGAAGCATTTTTAACGCTTGGAAATAGCACCACGAAAAGTAAGGTACGGTGGGCGTGGCTTAAAAGTGAGCTAGCGATGTTACACATACCGTTTGCGAGGGCGTAATAATAATAATTAAATAAATAAATATCAGACAGCATCACATAAATTGCTCTGATTCTGTGGTAAGTAGCATAAGCACTTGTGTTACAGCAATCAGAAACAACGACCGTACCAGAACACCCAGACCCGAGACAATGTAGAGAAGTTCGTTTCCCATATTGCCGCGACCGGGGCGTTAGAGATAGCGCGACGATAAAATCCGGCCCGCTCGACTCTCAGCTACGGAGGTCGTCAGCTCTAACTGTTTACATGTACCTACATAAGTTATTAACTTAACATTTTGTGTGGCAGGTACCTCTTGTTCCCTTGGTGCCGTACCTCAGCGTGTGCATGAACGTATACTTGATGGTCCAGCTCGATTACCAGACCTGGGTGCGGTTCATCATCTGGCTCGTAGTCGGTAAGTTTATGATGATGCATCAGTATGAAGAGGTGCTTCTTACCCCTGGGTACGCCCATGTAAGTAGACAGGGGGCAGGAGAGGCCACCGCCGGGGATTGGTCTGCTCCAGATTACCGCGTGAAAAAAAAACTTGCTTCCTACTTAGTTGCTGCAACACTCATCAAAACCAAACTTATATGACTTTGTCTACACGTACTTCTTAATAAGTCTGATGTTGCTACTTTAACTATTTTACTGAATTTCTTACGTCTTCTCGGAACCAGCAGCAGAAACACTTGGCATTGTTTTCAATGACGATTCAAAACCTCAGTTGTATGTAACCTACTTGAAGAAAGAAATATTTGACTATATAGATTTTTTCTTTTGCAGGCTACCTGATTTACTTCATTTATGGTATACGGAACAGTTCTCTACGGGAGAAGAAATTACCAGTCACGGCCAACGGTGTACACGAGAAGCACCAGATCACCACTAAGTTCTGATTGATGTTAGTTTAAGTAGAATATTTCTTGAATAGCATTTATGCAGGAATGTGAAGACGTTCATAATTATGTAAGTATTGTAGGACGATGCAGACATCTGTGTTAATTGGCCTTATGGCACAAGGTATCATATGGCGACTAGGATCAGAATATCGATTTCATATGAGACATACGCCGGCACATCAATAAAAATCTAAGTGTAAGCCTTCAGTGGGTCTATTGGATAAATTTGAGTGTGAGACTTAACTATACCAACACAACTTTAACCCCCCCTCCCTCTGATGAGATAATGCTTGTGTGGGGCATAAAGGCCCAATTATTAAGTTTTGGGGCGTGGTACCCGTCCCTTTTTACGCCGATCTTCTAATTCTATTTTTGTGATAAATAATAATTAATATAATAATGAAAAAGTCGTGTAAAACCGTTAGAAATAGAGCCTTTATTTAACTATGCTATGTAGTATTGCGCTTCTAGTTCATATACGTAAATAGCCTAAGTATTTAATGTGAACTTTGCATGTTGCTCAGATTATTACAATGTCGCATATTTTATGTGAATGACCAATACATTCGGTGATAGTAATAATTGGTCAATTTTGGGTTAACTAACTCAAACGTTATATTATTATGGATATGAGTTAGCGAGTTTTAAGTTTTTTTTGTAAAACCATTGCTGTTATTGATATGAACGTTTTTTTATTACTCAAAACTGACTGTAATATAAATTTTAAGACATTCGCGTTCCATTTTAAAAAAATTAAAATAATTTAACGGGTCAAAACGCGACACCATTTTTATTTAGTAGTTAATACGAACTACTTACTGCCCTACGTTTCGGTTCGTAGTAAGTAGTTCGTATTAACTACTAAATAAAAATGGTGTCGCGTTTTGACCCGTTAAATTATTTTGAATGTTTAAAAACTGACTGGCCTTGAGAAAAATATAGGTACTTGTATTGCATGTCCATATATGGATATAGTTCCTCTTATTCCTATAACTGCTAATAATAAATGGCGCCTCATATTGGGGCTATTTCACTATCGACATACATATTCATATGACATGACCGATAAAATAACTACATAATAATTTTAGAAAGTATAGATATATTTATGGCCATAATACTGCATCATATGGTAGAACTGTAAATAAATTGAATGCAGGTATTCATTTATACGGAACCATGCCATAAAATTCAGTTAGAAGACAGTCAATATTGATATAATTGTTTTGGTAGAGATTATGACGAATTATACAATAATTCATGTTAGAGGTCTAAGGTGGTATTCTAAAGCCATTCAGTAACTTGTTGACTGAAATAACAATGCGACGTGAGCTTCTAACAAAATATATTTATTTAAAATAATAAAATACAAATTAAGACTTTCCATGTGATATCGGAGAAGCCATTTTAAGTCTTACTTTTATTATTTATGGTTTTATCAATTAATATAAGGCGACACATTTTATTATGACGTTATATAACCAGCAGAAATCAAAGGTTAAACAATTGCATACAATTTAAACTTTCGGGTACATTTAACTACAGATTCGCCGCGGTTTCCAACGCGTACAGTCTGAATAAATTTTCTACTGTTACCAACACAACAAAACAGCATTATTCAATTTGGTCCAGTATTTCTGAAGCTGTGCGCGTAAATATTCTTCGATTCATTTTTATTTGTAAAGATGAACTTTTTCACCTCCTGTTTAAGCATGAAATTAGCTTAATGACAATTTAACTCACAATTAGTCTCGGGTTTAGAATACGATTTAAGTCTAAGAGTTGCAGACCAAGAGATAATCTACTTACGTTGGTTTATTTCAAAAAGCTAAACTAACTTAGCTTAGCTTTTGGTCCTCAACCTCATGTAGGCACAATATGCTCCACGCGAGAAAATTTGTCGACCTTTTTTCAAACGTCAGAAACGATAAAATCCAGTTTTTATTTGCCGATTGGCTGAAAATACGACTGTGGCATGTTATCAGCCAATCAGCAACATCGATATTTTCAATGTAACAATTGTGACGAGTTACACAATTATTAGGTTCTTTTTTTTTAAATGGTGACTGCACAAAATCAATTACGTTGTATTCAAGCGGTAAACATGTTCCAAATAAACTATGTGTGTTTTTAAAATATTGATTTGTTAATAATGAATTAGTATAAGTAATGAAAATTCTAATTCAATTAAATTTATTTATTAACAGTTTTTTTTAATAAGATTTTATGAATATTTAGTACATTTTGTTCTTGATTTTGTTTCTTGGAAACGGAAAATTGGTGATTCGGACACATGCAAAGTCGCAGGTATCATATTACGTGAAAAACTTTGTATTGGTTGATATTTGGACCACATTTGTTCATTCTCCTTTGACGCATGGAGCATACTACGCCTAGTGTACTACGATCGACTATTTATTACAGTATATCAATTAACAATTAGATTAATAAGTAAGGTTGCACAGTGAGACGCGATTGGAGACTTAAGTAGAAATAATATTAGTAACCATATTTTAGAGGATATTATATTTTAGATATTTTATGTGACTTAAAAAAGAATTTATTTTTAATAATCAGGGTATTTAGTCGTAGCCATAATGTTCGGTTAAGATAGTTACAAACGTGTTTTTTTAGATTACATCAGATCAAGTTTGATTTCTTAACCGGACGTATCGGCAATTTATCATAAGTACTTTAAAATTGTGATACAGTGTGATTGTGACTTAGTTATACCATATTGTGATGATTAACTTAGTGTAAGAGACTCTTAGGTTAATTATTAACAAACTGTGATTTACTGGGGAAGTCGAAATATTACTTTTTAATTATTGTAATTGTATGCGTGATAAGATAATAAATATTTTCCGTTTTAACATTCTTCATTTCCATGCCAAGAATTTATTTGTCCATTTGGACTTTAAATTTAAGCATGAAAAGTCCATAATTTACTAGGATATTTTGTTAAGGTTGGTGTGTCGTAACGGGTACAGTCAATGAAAAATTATTTTATAAACAATTTTTATTAAAAGCAAAATAAAATTACATAATTATCACTAAATAATCACATAAATTAGGGGATTGTACATATTTCATAATACGTTTTCTTAAATACATCAGATTTGTTGTAATACTTTTCAATACAAAATAAATACTGCATTTAATGCATAGAAAACCAAAAATATAAGTATAACCAAATAAAAAATAATAATAACCAAAATATAAATAGCAAATTCTACTAAATTTATCTTTTACAAATTAATTTATTTCAAAAGCACTTATATATCAACGCATTTATTACCAGACAGCAAAATGTATGACCTTTAGGGCAGTGGAGTAGGATTCTAGTTTATAGAATTTTACATTTTTTAATAGTGCTTTACCACGCCCTTGCGGACTTTAAATATTTTAAAATATATTTTATATATATTTCATACCGATATGCCATCTTAATTATATAATTGAATATTTCTTACACGTTGTTAGGGACAGATAGGCAAAAACGATAATTTTGGATAAGAGACTATGGTTTTACTTGAAAATTTTCAGTTTTCTTTCTTGCAAACAAAATTATTCAATCCGTTTTGATGAAAAACAACAAAGTGTAAAATAACATGTAACTGCATTCACGTTACTCTATACAACAAAATAACTACATTAGTATGATGATTACGTATTCACAATATCTACGTTTTAGTTTAAAATGTAGTAAATCTGCAACTTTATCTTCTTTTTTTTCATTTGTTTGTTATTTGATACCTATATTTATCCCTTACATCTATTGTAGGCATCCTAAAAATAATGCATCTTGCTATTTGAGGAAGGGTTTGTCAACTGCATCTTTCTTTACACAACCAAATTTCATTAATACATTTTTTTTTAAATTACTCATCAATACAGATCATAATATTATTAAATTAAAAAAAAAATAAAAATTAAATTGCGTTGATTTAATAAAATGAATTTATTATTTTTATAGTACTATACGCCGTACTAGCGAACTTTAAATATTAGAAACAGAAAATGCACCGCAAGGGGAGATAAACATTTTCTGTTTCTAATATAATAAAATGAATCCTGATATGTTCATTGATTGAACATTTTCCATTAAATATAATAAAATATTTTTGATAAATTACGTACATATTGAGTTTATTGTGACTAAATGATGAACCGCCTTATTTATTCAGAGCATATAAAAAGTCTTACATAAATATAAAAGCAGAAAAGTGTCGCAATTTTATTTAAATATAGAGTATCACGGATTTTCTCTTCTACTTTGCGTCACTTTCACAGCCAAGCCAAGTTTTAAATACTGCACTACTTAACTAAATAACACAGAATAAGTTGGAGTCACACATAGATCTATGCTTGCCTTTTCGGATTTTTATTCTGTCTATGCATGGAAAATACAACATATTTTTTTTCACTATACATATTGTTTTTGGCGTTAGATATCGTTATTAAAACATTTGTATTTAAACAACCTTTTTCAGGACCAATTTTCAATTTAGTGTGGTCACTATTTCTAGAGTAAAACCTAGCAGTAAAGTGATAAACGTCAATGGGACGCGAGACCGGCGCGTGCGCAGCGACAGCAGCGCAGTAACCATTTTATGTCAGCTTTTGTCAGACTCTGTAATGCCTTAAATCAATATTTTAGTACTGAGTGATTTGAGATTTGAGCACAAAATTATAAATAATGATTTCTGTAGCAGATTACATTATACAAATTTGGATACACATTAAAATCCCACACCTAAAGAGGCGATGATTTTTTTTGGTTTCATTAAATCACTACAATTCAGTGCTAAACATTGAATATACGACTCATTACAGAGCTGTGGCAGTAACACTTAATATTTATCTTTATTCGAGTAATTTTGATGAGTGACCCGAGAACGTACAAACATAGCGTGTATCTGATGTATTGACTCCAATAGTATACTGGTAAAATTATTTTGTGTTATCCTCCCAATAATAATTAATACTAGAATACACATTTCCTACACTTTGGTGGTTTTAAAAGGAACAAAAACGCTAGAGATTCTTAAGTACTTACATTACGCAATCGAAGTACTTGCTGCACCGTTGGTAAAGGTTACTTTGCATCTTTATAACACTAATCGTTTTTCTGTACCCCATGAGTAGAAACCTATATCTTATCTAGGATCAGACGAGTTTTTTTTTTCCTTCTATGATATTAAAAACCTTTGATGCAACCTCACTGACTTGTCATCGTCAAAAACTAGATCGGAGTTATCCATAGGCATATCTTTTGCATAGTATGAGTATGCCAAAAACTATGATAAAAGTAAAACGAAATGCTTTTTGCAAAGGCACTCTATTTACTGAATGTGCATTAGAGTTGCCTATCGATAGTATTGATAATGGTTGACAGTGTGATAGAGGAATTCCCAAACATTTTCGCTACAGCGCGCACTTCTAGGCTTAGCATATTACCGCGACACCCCTTGCATTGTGGTTTGGGGGCGTAAAATAACATCACTTATAAAGCCTAATAGTTGTTCCCAATATGTGGCATTATACAAAAATAGATCAGTAATTTGTATATTTCCGGTGAAAGAAGGGAAAGGGGCCCTGTCTTCCCTCCACAACGCACCAGGTCGTCGCGGCCCACAGTTTGGGAACCCTGGGTAGAATAGTTTTACAAAAATAGTATCAACATTATCAATAGTATAAATTAACAAATACTATTAATTGGAAACAGAAGTATCCATACTAATTTACTATATAATACAACTAAATAATACATAATAATACTATCGATAGTATTGTTGAATTAAATCGTAAAATCTATCGATACTTCCACTATAGTTGGGCAACTCTACTGTGCATACCGCGGTTCGGTTTGCAAGGTAACTCTAACAGGCTTACTAGATACTGGATATGAAGGATATGACGGTGGTGGGGCTGCTGGGGTCAGTTGGTGGCTCCCGCTGTCAGCCGATGGTGTGCGCCAGGCCGTGGTTCAGCAGAGCAGTGTGGCTGTCGCTGTGCAGGTCAGCCAGTTGGACAGCGTCCACTGTGCGCCTGCGCTCGGCGCTGTGCCACGCGCCGTATGTTATGTAAATTATGAGACCTGGAACGCAAAGAGAGACATTAATATTATAAACTACCTTACGCGACAGACGTTTTCCTGACTTAACGAGGACTATTTAATACGAATTGGTTTTCACTCACGACGATAATAGTATTCTTAAATTTTCTGCGATATTTTGATTTTTTTTTTCGTTGTTGACGCGTAATGGCGTGACTAAAGAAAATAGGGATTCATTTATATATTACATAAACATGACATGTATCCCACTTCTGATATAGGGCCGCTTAGAATGCGCCACGCGACTAAATTTTATTCAATTTATTTATTTCAGATATAATCCATATAGGTAGTTGATACATAATATATTCAAATTTTAAATCACAACAAAACTAAAACCAATAACATAAATCAAAATCAAATTCAGCAAAATACACTCAATTAAAATTATATCCCATAAAACCAATAAATTAATTCAATATACAATAATACTACAAAATACATTTAATATGTAAAATGCAGAGGCATATTAATAATTGCTATTTTATCCTAATAAGTACATGAACCATAGAGCAGTGTTTCAGGTACTGACAGTCAAATCTTTGCGACTAATTTAACACGCTCTTGACAAATCGCTATAATTCAGTGCAAGAGCTGCTGATTGGCTAAAACATGAGTGCGGTGTTATCAGCCAATCAAACGTATCGAATTTTTCTTCTCGTTCGAGAAACTTAACGTATTACTCATGATGGTGAGGAGGGTATGTGTGATGATTCAATACGCGATAGACTGTCGTCTGGATGCGTATACAAGTGGCGTCAGTGTCGAAATTTATAGCGGAACTTCGTTTCACAAGAGTATTAACTACTGCACAATCAAAAGATGAGCCAACTATTTCTTTATTTAATTTGGTTACATTATAATAGTTCTGAACCGTCATTTATACATGATTCTACTGCCGGTTTGGAACCTATACTTGCCGAAAGGAAACAAACTCAGTAGGTTAGTTACAATAGCAGTATCTAACTGGTCCAAGCCATATAGTTTTCGTTTTAATGAGCGATGAAACAATCGAGTAAGTATTTTCGACAGGTAGGTTGGAGCAGGCTTGTTCTCGCCCCCCTTCAGTTTAAATGATTCTTCATTAAAATTTGGATCAATTGTTATAATTGTGGAATATTATAGAAATAAACAAAAACAAAACATTGTTCATAATGCTATTTATTATTTAAATACACAATGAATGAATTCCCTATTTGTTTTCTTTCTACCAGTACCAACGCTTTGCTATTGTTTTTATTTTCAATATATTATAATATAACTGTTGTTTAACACATAGTTGTTTATTATTTTCAGTCACGAGAAGTCAGTCTCTCTCAAAAATCGATATATATATTTTAATCGTTAAAATATAATATGGCACTGCCCTAAAAATCATATCGAAGAGTCATTGTTAATTTTGGTTTATCGTTTTGTTTGAGCCGTTATATTTGTTCAGAACTTTCAAAACTTCACGGGCCACGACCTGGTGACTGTTCCTGCCCCAAATGAAGTCCACGTGCGTAAACTCGGCCGGTTCCATCAAATGCTCGTAAAATTTATTGTGAAGCCTTTGTTTCAACTCCGCCACGTCTTCCAATGTTGCCATTTTGTCGTTCTTCGCATAAAACATGTGCATTTCTACTGTCACTTTGCTGAGGTCGTACTGAGGGGGTTTTCTCGTTCCATATTCTCTGAGGTTCCTAGCGCTTCCATAATCAAATCTTCCAAAGGATTTATGGGTAGCCATATTAGCCAGTGACAACAAATTCTTCCTGGACGTCCCCGAAAATGAGTGCCCAAATATTACCGGAACTATTTCCGGCTCGTATTCTATAGGGTTGGTGCCGGTGTAAGGAAACAGTAGCGTTTTCATACACAATGGATTTCCTAATCCTCTTATACTGCAAATCAACGCTACCATCTCTGCAAATGTAGAATAGTAACCACCTAATTCCTCTTGATGTGTTCTTCTTAAATGCCTGTCTATTGCATTTTTGTATTTAAAAAGAGTGGTAAAAGGTGGCGGCAAGTGATTTATAAATGCAACCGGAGCTAAAGCAATAAAAACCTTGATCTTGTCGTTGTATTCTGTTTTTGTGGACAGGAGTATGAAAGACGCAGAAGTTCCTTCAGAATATCCGATCAGGTTGAGAGTTGTTTCACCTGTTTTTTCGAGAACGTAGTCGATCGTAGCTGGTAGATCTGAACATCCGTGCTCATGAGGGCCGAAATCCCAGAAACTTGGGTCATGGTCGGGGATTAATGAAACATGGCGCCGGGAGTACCTGTTTCCTCTGAAGTTTCCGACCCAGACGTCGTAGCCGGCTCTGGACAGCGCGATTGCTAGAGAGGTGTTCCCTCTGAGTATGAAGTGGTCTGAGGAGCCCATGAGTCCGTGCATAATGATCACGGGTCGCGTCTTGTCTCCGGGCAAGCGGAACACTTTAAGAATGTATCCATCGTCAGTCTTGACGTCATGCTCCTCACACTGCCTACCATACTTCAAGGCTATCTGTGTAAAGTTGAATCTAGCATCTTCCAAGATTTCCGACGAAGATCCCACGGTAAACAGTATTGAAGTATACACAACATTAATAAACGAAAAAAGAGTTGCTAATACTAGCAATAATTTGTATACTGGCGTGTTCATTATATTAGTTAACTATTAGGAGTATTACTTAAATATTCCGTTAGTAGTTAGTATATAAACTGAAAATACAACCTTGTGTTTTTTACACACATTACAAGAATTTTACTTACGGGTTCTACGTACATAATAAGAAAACGGTATCAAAAGCTACTTTAGGCACTAATTTACTGTCGATATTACTTTAAAATTATTTGTTTCTCACGAATGCAAATATACATATTGGATAAACAAAATGAGTAAAGTTTTCATGAAAAGTAATTACGCCATGTTTTTAGGTAAATATGCCATTCCACTGGTGGTGTTGTGGTTGGTTGGTCAGGGTGACCCGATTTCTCCAGCATTACGGATCTTCTTGCGATGGATTCCGGATCTTCCAGATTCCGCATCTTGTCACAATGGGGGGTAACCCTGTGGTCCAGTGCATTGAGCCTGGCTTGCCACCCAGCCTCGGATACCGAACACAGTGCGCGGCGAGGAGGGCCGCTCAGCGGTAGGCGCTGTGGTGCTAGGGATCCCGACTCATCCACAACTGTGCAGAGTTGTCCGCCGAGGGGGTTTTAGTCGGTGCGAGCCCGACACACTTCTCTCTGTTTGCCCCAAAGTGACGGTGCGATAAATATTTCCTCATCGATTTTATTATTTTTTATAGTACTAAACGCCGTACTAGCGAACTTAAAATATTAGAAACAGAAAAATTGTATCACCCCTTGCGGTGCGGGAATCGAACCCACGACCTTCACGTATCGATTAAGCCAGGTGTCTTCGATTCCGTGGTTTTCAAACATTTCTGCAACGAATGTACCACGGGCCGATAAGTATGTAGTTCTAAACATATTCGGCAGAGGGCACTTACCGAAAGGCTAACGGTTGATACAGCAGAAAAATGTCATCGCCTACGATAACTTGCGGTTAGCTCAGTTGGTAAGAGCAGCACGCGCGATACGTGAAGGTCGTGGGTTCGATTCCCGCACCGCAAGGTGTGATAAAAAAATTCTGTTTCTAATAAATATTTCCTCCTCGAAGAAAAAAAAGGTTGACCCGATTTCTTACAACACCACAACATAAGACCATGAGGTCCAACCGGGCGATTTTACTGGGTAGCCCTAATGAGAGCAAAAAGTCCCGCACTCAACAGCACCTTCCTTTGGTGACGGTATGACGTCACAGTATTTCCCCTCGTATGCTTATGACCAAAAAAAAACTTATAAGGAACTCTTGCTAGTGTTACACTTCGCACTTAATACCTTTTTCAGGGTTCCGTACCAAAAGGGTAAAAACGGGACCAAATTCCTAAGACTTCGCTGTCCGTCCGTCTGTCCGTCTCCAAACTGTATCTTAAGAACCGTGTTAGTTAGAGGGTTAAAATGTTCACAGATTATCTTTCTGTTGCCGCTGGAGGGTTTATTGTATGGACAAAAAACGTGATTTTTAAACGTATTATGCAACAGGTAGAAATTTGAAATATGCTCAGAATATTTAGTTCTATATTAAAGTAACAATATTGTGTGTAAATTGATAATGTTACGAAACTCTTCGCGCGCGAGTCCGACTCGCACTTGGCCGTTCATTTTCGTTGCTACACGAAATAATTTACCCAAACTGCAGGGGTCATGATTCATACATAATTTATAACTATTTGATTGACACTTACATCCAATACATTTAAATTTGTTCTTACTGGTTTATCCAAACGCGCATCGTGTTTCAAGCTATTTGCTACGTGTGCAACTTGCTTCAGACCCAATTGTAGCTTCGAACATGCTTTAACTAACGAAACCCCCGGATTGCTAAAGAGTACCGAACACTATGTTCTATAGTGCCAAAATACTCAATTCTCACGTGACAATGGCAGAGGTAGACTAGCAGAGCTTGCATGCGTAAAACGTCAAATTTATCGCATGAGACAACTAAAGTTTCAATAGTGTTGATTGGCTGATAGCACACTGCACTCGTACGTTCAGCCAATCAGCAGTTGATTTTGTCATTTTTTTTTATATTGCACTTCATGATTGACCTCATCCCACCTGATGTTAAGTGGTAATGAGGTTCTAGCTTAAGGGTGACAAGTACAGCATAATAAATCTGTTACTGGACTTGTCGCCCTTACCTTGAACGCTTGACCCCTGCTACTAACGTAGCACCCCCAGGAGCTCTGGAAACCTTACTCACACGCAGGAACACAACAACACAGAAGTGATTGTTATTTGGCTACGGTCTTCTGTAAGGTGGAGATATTTTACCAGTCGGGCTACTCCAGTACGAGCGATAAATCGCTATGCCCTACCTCTCTTAAGAACGTCATTTGTTAAGAACGCGATAAAATTACTTGCGTCGCGCATGCTAGGCATGTAGGATAAGATTAGTTGCCATTAAAATGAACAGAAAAATAAATATTTATGTTGGCTATTTCCATAGCAATGATTTTGTAAATAAATATGTCAATATACAGACACAAAATGTATACAATATGTTTTCAAAATTTATTAATTATTTATTAATAAAATGTGATTCGATACTTATTTTGCTTTATAAACAGATTACAAAAACAAAATTCATATATATACAAAACAAATCGATTCTGAGGCAACAATCACATGTCAATTCGTGACACGCCCATTCATATATTTTTAAATATGCCTATTATTTATGCATCATTTACTTGAGAATTTAATACTTGGGAGATATGTATTCGATATTGCGAAGCCAGCCTCGCAAGCCAATCTCGAGCTCTGGATAGATAGATAGATAGATACACTTTATTGCACAGAAAATTCACAGAAATTGGTTTTACAGACATATTTAAGTACAATTTAGACGGTCTTATTGCTAGAGAGCAATCTCTTCCAGACAACCTTTAGGTAGAGGAAATAGTAGAAATCGAGAGAGTCTGGAGTAGACTAGCACAAAAAAAACACCTAAAAACGGTCGAACTGAGAAAACTTCTTTGTTTAGATTCCGTAAAAAAAATATTTAAAACTAAGTGTCCCGGCGAACTTCGAAACGTCTATATTTTTAGTATCTATCCTTGCAAACCTTCCTTGGACCTCCACAATTGTTTCAAAACCAACATTAGCCAAATCGGTCTAGCCGTTCTCGAGTTTTAGCTAGACTAATGAACAGTAATTGTTTTTATATACATATAAGAAGATGACTTTTCTAGCATCTGAATAAACGTGAAGTGCTTAAAATTATGAGTAAACTGAAGAAAATATGTACTAAAATTATAAAGCTGAAGAATTATTTAACGCGCTTATCTCAGAAACTACTAGTTCAAAATATAATATTTGTTATATATTTTAAAGAAACAGAAAAAGTGTATCTCCCCTTGCGGTGCGGAAATCGAACCGACGGCCTTCACGTATCGCGCGTACTGCTCTTCCAACTGAGCTAACCGCAAGTTATTGTAGGCGATGAAATTTTTCTGCTGTATCAACCCGTTAGCCTACGGTTATTTGTTGTATATAGTCCATTTATCGAGGAAGACTTTAGGCTACACAATATCATGGTCCGACCAATAGGAAGATCAGCGAAAAATGTAGAAAAACGCGCGCGCGAAGTCTGGCGGCCAATAAAAACTCTTGTTTTCTTCATATCTAAAAAAAGTCTCAGATAAAACTGTAAAATATCCGTAAGTTTAACTCTCATTTCACTGAGTTAAGCCTGGTTTCCACAAGCAGAGAGGAGAGGAGACGGGAGGAGATGTATTTAAATCAATCAATCAGATTTAGTTTTTTTCACATCTCTTCTCCGCTTAGCTTCGATGGAAATGGATCAAGCGAAGAGGAGAGATGTCTTATTTTTCTATAGAATTTTATGCGGCTAGCGGGCCAGCGGCGTGACGGAGCAGAGAAATGTCTAGTCGGGCGGCCGGAGGCGTACGACATGCGAGAAGCAACATATGTCTTTTATAAGTAGCATATGCTAAATTGACGACCTCCGTAGCGGATAGGCATTTCGGTCGGACTTTGCCGTCGAGCTTTTGAGGACCAGGGTTCGATTCCAGTCGGGTCAATAACCAAGTTTTTTGATGATTGTTATTGGTCACTTACCACAGAATAAGAGCAATGTATGTGATGCTGTTCAATATTGATTGTTTATTAAATGCATCAAGAGTTATTTTGTGAAGTGTATAATAGTAATTAAAAGAGGTACGGCATAGCGATTAATCGCTTGAACAGGAGCAGACCGACTGATGAAATAACTCCCCGTTACATAAGACCGCAGCCAAATAACTTACTTGTCGGCCTTAATCATTTCACATCAGGTGGGATGAGGTCTTTCTTTTCTAAGGCTTTTCAAACATCATCGGAGGACAAAAGTAAAGTTTTTTACTTGTACACAAATAACAACTAACTATTATTACTTGTTTATAAATAGTAAGCAGTATTTAAATGTGGTCTAGTCATAATTGGGGGAACATTGGAAAAATTGTAATTAAACTGAAAATCAAACACTTTATACCATGAATGAATATATTCATATTCATAAAGACATGTTTATAATACAATTTGTGTAATAAATTTAGCTATTTCATTTTTAATGGAAACAAGTATATTTGATTTCTTGCATGCATGTTTCGTTAATTGTTGTTTTTATTGTTCTAATTATGACACAAACAAGCAAAGCATAGTTATGGAGAATTCGTTCTTTTTATGTTAATTCAGAAATCCACAAATTAATGACACTTACACTTTCAAACAAAATAAAATTTTTCGATTTTTCATTTAAATATACAATGATATTATTCTAGTTCAGCATTCATTTAGATTCAGTCTTTTACCGAATCGTTTCATCTATTTTGTACGTTTGTTCACTTATTACTATCTTATTACTACTCAAGACATTAAGTCACCAATAGCAAATAATAATATACTTTATTTCAGGTTTGTGACCCATATTTTGTTAGTAACATTTTAAACGATATATTAATTAAGCTCCACTAAAATCGTTCATTAGTTTTATCAGTCCGTTACTGCACCTGCGCGGACGACCGCCATTTTGGTATAAGTTCTTTCCCGCGATTTAAAAAGGCAGAAATGAATTGCTGCAAGACCTAACTCAGAGACGGCGTGCAGTGAAAGAGTGCTACTTATCATTACGCAACTATAACGGACTGATGACAATGGTTACTGCTGGTCAACTGTCTTGTTTAAGCAGTTATATTCATCAAGAACTTTCAAAACTTCTTCGTCAACCACCTTGTGGCTGTTTCTTCCCCATAAAAAGTCCACATGGGTAAACTCCACAGGCTCCATCAAATGATCGTAAATTTTATTGCGAAGTCTTTGCTTTAACTCCCCTATGTCTTCCAATGTTGCCACTCTGTCTCTTTTCGCATACAACAGGTGCGTATCTACTCTCACTTTGCTGAGGTCGTACTGCGGCGGTTGCTTTGTTCCATATACCCGAAGGTTTCTACTGCTTCCATAATCAAACCTCCCAAATGATTTGTGAATCGCCATGTTGGTCAGTGTCAACAAATTATTCCTGGAAGTCCCCGAAAAAAAATGGCCGAATATGACGGAAACCATCTCCGTCTCATACTCCATAGGGTTGGAGCCAGTGAAAGGAAACAGTAGCATTTTAGCACACAAAGGATTCGTAAATGCTCTAACACTACAAACTAAAGACATGAAATCCCCAAATGTCGAATAGAAACCACCAAATTCTTCACGACGTGTTATCCTTAAACCTCTATCCATCGCCTTTAAATCTCTCGAGAAGGGTGGTGGCAAGTGATTTATAAATGCGATCGGAGCTATAGCAATAAACACATTCACTTTATCGTTGTATTCTGGTTTTGTGGTCAAGAGTATGAAAGCGTCTGTAGTTCCTAGAGAATACCCAACCAGACTGAGACTGCTTTCGCCAGTGTTTTCAAGAACGTAGTCGATCATAGCCGGTAGGTCTGAGCAGCCGTGCTCGTGGGGACCGAAGTTCCAGAATTGTGGATCACGGTCAGGCACTAAAGTGACGTGCCGCCGGGAGTACCTGTTCCCCCTGAGATTGCCGATCCAAACGTCGTACCCTGCCCTGGACAGCACGACTGCTAGCGAGGTGTTCCCTCTCAGTATGAAGTGGTCTGAGGAGCCCATCAGTCCGTGCATCAGGAACACGGGCCGCCTTTTGTCCCCCGGCATGTGAAACACCTTCAGAATGTATCCATCATCAGTATTGACGTCATGCTCCTCGCACTGCCTACCGTATTTTAGCGATATCTGAGTGAAGTTGAAAATTGCATCTTCCAGCAGTTCCAACGAAGATCCCACGGAGAAGAAAGTGTGCACAAGATTTAAAAAGGTAAATAGAACGTATAAACGTAGCAATAATTTGGAAAAGGTTTTGTCCATTTTAAAACAGTTTGACGATTAGTTACACATGTCGTTAGTGACTAGTTTATAAACTTAAAATATAACCTTGTTTAATGATACAAAATGTTGTAACGTGCGTATGGGTTCTGCAAACACAATAGGAAAACGATCTTAAAATTAAATTTATTTATTACTTCCTTTGTATTCGATCAGCGCATTCTTATTAGGTAATACAGTCTTGTGTATTTTGCCAAATTAAATAAAACGCGTAGGTACCAACCAAGTTTTATACATACGCGTATATATTATACAGAATGCCTTCTTAATGTATGATATTACTTGAGGTCAGGCAAAGTACAAATTACGGCCGAAATTTTGTTTATCTACTCGTAAAATACGAATAAGGTACTTGCAACTGTATGAAATAAAATACAACCTTGCCGTAGAAAACTTTACTTTTTAAAATATTCAAAACTATCTAATCTATAAATCTTTAGTTTCTTCGATTTGTTTACTAAATGTCATCCAAACGCATTTAGAAGTTTTTAAGTGCCATTTACAGACATCCATCTATACGTATGCACAGATAGGAGCAATGATGTAAACAACTCCAGCTCTTATTTCGTTATTATCACTACATAGCATAAAACAAAGTCACTTTCTCTGTCCTCATATCCATATGTACGCTTAAATCTTTAAAACTACATAACGGATTTTGATGCGGTTTTTTTTAAGTAGATAAAGTGATTGAAGAGGAAGGTTTCTATGTATGATAACTTACATTAAATAGTGGAGAAATACTGTTATTTTTGAGGTGTCTAATAAAATCAAAACTACTGGATCGATTTCAATCATTTTTTTAGTGCCATAGGCTATATGTTTTATACCCGTGCGAAGACGGGGCGGGTCGCCAGTAAGGTATAAATTGGTAAATTGTAGCTATCGTTCAGCCCTTATATTTAAGATCATTCAATGTTTACCTACAATTAGCAATAAAATGTCTGATTTGTGATTTCTGAGTTATAAGGTTCAGTTTAGAATAAAGTTGTATGCATGTTAGTGCACGTGATTGTACTAAGTTCAGCATTTAACATTTTAGCAGGGTTCTATGAAGGGTATTTGGAGGAAAAATATAATTTTCACGTTTTTATTTAATGGATATGAAATTTTATTTTATTTAATGAGGTGCAAACATGATATTTTTATGGTAACAGTTATTCAGTAAACATGCCGCTTTAAATATTTTTTATCTATACTTATAATAAATCTGTAGAGGTCAATTCTGTACATTAAATATATTTCCAAAATAATTATCAGGGGTAATTAGTAATCGCTACTGATGCAAAAAATGCAATCAGAAAATTGTATGTCTGTCTGTCTGTTTGTTCTTTATAGAAACCAAAACTATTCGACGGATTTTGACGAAACTTGGTACAATTATTATTCATACTCCTGGGCAGGTTATTGTATACTTTTCATCACGCTACAATCAATAGGAGCATGGCAGTGAAGGAAAATGTTGGGAAAACGGGAGAAATTACTCCGTGCTTAGGTATCCGTTCCCAAAGGGTAAAAACGGTCGGTCTGTCTGTCTGTCTGTCTGTCTGTCTGTCTGTCTGTCTGTCTGTCTGTCACCAGGCTGTATCTCAAGAACCGTGATAGCTAGAGAGTTGAAATTTTCACGGATTGTATATTTCTATTGGGTTTATTTTCGTTGGATCCCAATTTTTGATCCCATTTTTTAAGTATTTACGATTGATCCCATTTTCTATTTTCGTTGGATCCCATGTTAAGACAACATGTGTACTTTGCAGAAGAAAAGTGATTTACCCTTGTTCATTATTTAATTGAGGTTTTGTGTGCCAAGATTTGTGCTATTCGGAGTAGGTTCCCGTAATTGGCCATCACAATCTGTTATTTATCTGTGATATGTGGATTTTTTTTTATATTCCACTTAAAGATTTACCTCATCCCACCAGATGTTAAGTGGTAATGAGATTCTAGCTTAAGGGCAACAAGTACAGTATAAAAAATATAATAAATCTGTTACTGGACTTGACGCCCTTGCCTTGCAGGCAGGAGCCCCTGTTACTTATGTAACACCCCCCCAGGAGCTCTCGAAACCTTATCACACGCAGGAACACAACAACACAGAAGTGATTGTTACTTGGCTGCGGTCTTCTGTAAGGTGTAGGTATTTCATCAGTTGGGCTGCTTCAGTTAGAGCCATAAATCGCTATACCGTACCTCTCTTCATTCAGCACACCAGCGTTTGATATTTTGATAAAAGTATAATTTTCTAAGTAATGGATAAGCGATTAAATATTTAAATATTGAATTGCGTGATAGGTAACGGCTACTAGGGTAACAGGACTAAGAAGAGGTAATTTTTTGCTGCCTCACACCATGAACATTCAAATCTCTGTGGTCAAAGAAAGTGATGCGTGGTTTGATTTCACTTTGTGTACAAAATAATTAATATTTTATACTTCAAGTTTTTCTAGAGTCCTATAGAAATTTCGATTTGTTTTTATATTGTTACAAGACATAGTTTCTCCAGTCATTTTTTCACTCGACTTTGACGAAGAAAAAAAGGCAGCTATAATTTTTCCCAGTACATAATATATTATGTTCGGATGTCTATCTGTTCTCGCATAGCTACTAAATTAAAAAGCATGTATTTATAAATACGGTTGACACCTTATTTTGAGATGACTCTCACCAGTATCTCGAAATGAAAAGCCATCGTCAGCAAACATTTTTTCCTTCTTGAATATCAATGATGGCTGCGAAATCTTATCATCATCACCGAGCTTACATTGATTCATAATAAATACATAAGCGTGTGCTCATGACTTTGCGTGCTTTTTATGCCAGCATAATTGTTATTGCGTAATATTTTTAGCTGAGGTCAGATCTTGAACTGTGCTTGTGTTAGATACAATTTTCATGTTGAAAGTACCCGCATTTAAATGTTTATTAGCTTTTGGGATCCAACGAAAATAGTTTTTGGGATTCAACGACAAAAAAACAAAATTTTCTAAATATGGGATCCAACGGCAATAAAAAGTAATTATTTGTGGGATCCAACGGCAAAAATATTAAATTGGGATCAAAAAATGGGATCCAACGAAAATAAATCTTCTATTGTCGCTGTAACGATCAATACTAAAAACAAAATAAAATCAGTATTTAAGCGGGGCTCCCGTATAACAAACGTGTTTTTTTTTCAATTTTTTGCTAGATGTTCATTATAGACGGACTTTTCGAGTCAGGGGAAACTAATTTCTAAAATGGCTGGACCAATTTTGACGGAGCTTTTATTGGCAGGTAGCTGATGAAATAGGGAATAATTAACGCTACTTTTATTAAAGAAAAAATACATTAAAACTCATGAAGTCCACTCGAACGAAGTCGCCGGCACAGCTAGTTGTTAATATTTTATCAGTCTACCCATATCGCGTAGCAATGTAAAAATGCCTTGCTAATGTTCTTATAGCTTCATAAGTTTCTTAAACGTTTGAGGCATATTTTTTCGACTAAAACAGACAATACTTAAACATTAACGAATATAACCTAAATAGTGATTGTAATGAACTCTTGATTGATATACAGTACTCACTCTTCGCCATTTTTGTTCCTTGTTTTGTGACAAAATCTACATAAAATTGCAGGGGTCATGATCCATACATAACATTAGTAACATTATAACTATTTGTTTAACACTTAAATCTTTTATATAAAAATAAATCTCTGTTCGTTAGTTTCGTGAACGGCTAGACCTATTAGGCTTATGTTGATTTTGAAATAATTGTGGAGGTCCAGGGAAGGTAAGAAATAAAAAATAGGCGTTATGAAGTTCACCGGAACAGCGTGTCTTTAATATTATTGTAACAGCGAAAATGATCCTACTGATAATCATTTTCTTGTAAAATAAAATTTGGAATAGTTGGTATATTTTTATTTGAAAGCAACTAAGTTTTTAATAATTTGTGAGTTGCATAATCATGTATTAATTTACCTCTTAATATTAAGAGAGAAAATGCATAAAACACCATACGACTGCTCGGCAAGACAGCGGCATGTGTAGGAAGGGATGCCTCTCACTCTAAAAAGAGCGGGGACTCCCCAATGAAACCCTGAACCTCATCTCAGCCTTATTTATACCCGTTCAAAAAACTGTGCGTATTAAGTTATTTATTTCTCTTTATGTTCTTAAATAATATCGTTTCATGGTCATTATTCAACAATGACGGCCTTCCGTACAAACTTTTACCTGCTATTCTTTACCTTTAAGCATTTTTTCCAACAAATCCTATCTTATGTCCTTTCTGAAGATCTACTGTGTGCAAATTAAAATCGGTTAGGGATAAAGCTTAACAACCCGACGTAAGGATATGTAATTTTGTATATCTACTAAACTGCGATCAATTTACGAAATAGACAAAATAACTAAGTCCGATATCACCTATACATTGCCTGATGAGTATTATAAAACATATAACTCATCCATAAAGACTTTGGGAAAAATAATCTTTAGAAGCACGAATGTAGGTAACAATGATGTCACTGATAACTGCGCTGACTTCTAATTAAGCTGTAACGATCCAAAGGTATGACATCATTTATTTTTGAACGCAAATGATTCATTCCACTGAAATTCAAGGCCTTACCTCATCAGAGGCTTTTACATGTACAGGTACATGTTAAGGGTCTTTTTCAATGTGATTGACGTTATACTTTTCAAGAACATTCAATATTTCTCGGGCGACAACCTTGTGATTTTCTCTACCCCATATGTAGTCCATGTGATTAAACTCAGCAGGTTCCATTATATGTTCGTAAACTCTGTTTTGGAGCCTTTGTGTCAGCTTAGCTACATTATCTAATGTGGACATTTTGTCGTTCTTGCCAACAAACAAATGCGTGTCCACTGTCACTTTGCTAAGGTCGTAATCCGGAGGTCTAATCGTTCCATAATCCCGAAGATTTCTTGCGGCTCCATTATCAAACCTAGCGAAGACTTTGCTTTTAGCAGCATAACCCATTGCCATCAGATTATTTCTAGAAGTTCCCGAGAAAAGCGAATTAAATAAAACAGGAACTATCTCTGGCTCGTATTCGGTTGGGTTGAAGCCAATCAGTGGGAACATTATAGTATTAATGCACAATTGGCCCATTCCTCTCATACTGCAAAAGAGTGTCACCAGCTCTCTAAATGTAGAAAAGTAGCCAGCCATTTCATCTTGATGTGTCATTTTGAAGTACATATTTAGATTATCAATTTGGGTTAATATATTCGGAAATGGCGGTGGCAAGTTAGCCAGAAAAACGACCGGAGCTAGAGCAATGAAGACTCTAATTTTGCTATTGTACTCTGGTTTAGTGGATGTGAGTATGAATGTGATGTAAGTTCCTTCGGAATGTCCGATTAGATTAAGATTTTTAACATCAGTTTCATTGAGGATGTAGTCGATCATAGCGGATAGGTCTGAGCAGGCGTGCTCATGCGGGCCGAAGTCCCAGAAGGCTGGATCACGATCTGGGACCAGAGAGACGTGGCGGCGGGAGTACCTGTTCCCTCTGTAATTGCCGGCCCAGACGTCGTAGCCGGCTCTGGACAGCGTGACTGCTAGAGAAGTGTTTCCTCTGAGAATGAAGTGGTCTGAGGAGCCCATGAGTCCGTGCATTAGGAGCACGGGCTGCGTCTTATCTCCGGGCAATCGGAACACCTTCAGGATGTAACCATCATCAGTCTGGACGTCATGCTCCTCGCACGACCTGTTGTATTTCAACGCCGTCTCCGTAAAGTTGAGTCTGGCATCCTCCGGTATATCATTAGACGATCCCACGGTAAACAGTACAGAAGTGTTTACAACTTTAACGAACAAAAACACAATTAAATATTTGTATACGAGCATGTACATGACTAAAGCTACTATCACAAATATTCTGATTCTCACTGAGATGTATTATAGACTAGCAGTTTCATCCTTGAAGTTTTTTTATTGCGGTAGGGTTGCCGACAATGTACAAAATAGGAAAAACGCCAAAATTCACGACGACTAGCAAATTACTAGTGATAAGTTTTGATAAGATAAGAATGGGGCTAGTTTACCTTACTACCTACGTACTACCTTATGGTATCCCATTGCTGTCTAATACCATTGCATGCCAGTTTCGTGCTTAGCAATCTAGATAGTTTCAGCCATCTCCTTCCTGTAGGTCTAGCATGCGCAATACGTCAATTATCTCGCATGAAATTACAAAAGTTTCGATACTGATGATTGGCTAATAGCAAACCGCGCTCGTATTTTCAGCCAATCAGCTGCTGACGCACTGACTTCAATATTTTTTTTAAGAGCGTTTGTTAAGAGCGCGATATAATTTAGTCGCGTGGCGCATGCTAGACCTGCTAGTCTACCTTACTAGCGGAAGCTTTCGGCATTGCGTGAATATCTTTGCCCACTTTGCAGGGTCCATACGGTACACATGACCAATTTTTTTTTCAAAAAGAAATTAGAAGTCAATTAATAAAAATCTTAGTTTTGCCAGATTGATAGGACCAATTATGACACAAAACAGTTATTCAAGTGCGAACAAGACTCGCACACCGAGAGTTATGCAACGTCACGAGCAATAGAAGGTAAACATTAGATCTCCAATAATATTACCGTAAGGTTTGCTTTAGAATGAGTTTGTATCCATGTTAATGCACGTGACTTTACAAACTATTTGTGTGTGATGGAACACAACGACTTTCGGATATTTTCTCGTGCAATAAGACCTCCTTTCTGCCAAAGTTTATAATTCTAGATCTACCATAGACGTTTTGATTGACCTGTGAAATGTTAAAAAATAAAAGTATCTATTGATTTTACAGAATTATTTTTACAGCGAACGAACAGGAAACAAATTAATTGATGTTCATTTCAATTTTATACTTCCACGTCTTAATGAGAAAAAGAGTATTGTAATATAAACGGACATATAAGTGATTGTGTTCAAAGACAGGTGGAACACCCCGCTGCTGCGACACTGGGCGACCCTCCACACAGGCAGATAGTATATTTTTAATTTATTTAAACTAACACTAGGATGTAAGCATTAATGTATACTAACACTAATTATGGAATTTATTTCTGAAATAAAATTATTTATTATTATTATTATTATTATAAGTGGACATCGGACCACAAACGGACGGACAGACAGAGCACAAACTAATATTAAATTTATCTTCATCATCACTGAAATTTTGTTTTACCAAGCAATACCACCAGTAGCAATCAAATATATTTTTTGAGATTTTTTTAATTCAAAATCTTAATAAATTATATTTCTACTGTTCAAGTCGTCTTATAAGAGAGCTTTTTCTTTCTTAGTCTCTTATTTTTTAACTCTTTAATGTGCTTTTTTTTGCAAATAACACCTTCCGACAGTAAATTTTTCGTTTGATATTTATTACGAGTATACACTTTGGACTTTGCACCGCACTTATGTCGTATATAATAAGAACTAATATCGAAAAACAAGTGTTTACTTTGCCGTGCTACTGTCCTTACTGTAGACCCAGTGTTTATAGTTACAGAAGGAAATATAAGGAACTCAATAGATAGTTAGACTATTACTCTTAACGTATTTTTCGTCAGAAACGACCCTTACCTCGACGGGTCATGGCGTTAACATCTTTTATAGCTATTTATTCGACATTTAAAGATGGAAAATTATTATTATGTTTCATTATACTTGATGGTATTTGTTTTTTGTCAAACGTAAAAAAGAATACTAAAGTGTTGCTGAACTTTGACCTAGCTCATTTAATGAATATTAATGAATATATTTAATTGAATATTTTAATTGTAAACATATATGGACATGATTATTTGCTCGCTAGCACACCATATTATTAAGTTCTCTAGCCCAAAATATTGTAAAGATTAGGATAACTACCGAGTTTCTTGGCGGGTTCTTCTCGGTAGGATTAGGTTCCGAGCCGACTGTAGCTTCAATTTTGGTTTATGTTCATTTTGACGATGTATAAGTGTTACTTGTAACCAACATGAATAAATAAATTGATTATGATTTTCGTTTTCTATTTTAGTAAATTTGTATCGGTAATTAATTTTCAACCCAACTTTTTGATGCGGCAATTGAATTTATTTTATTTTATTTTTTAAGATAAGCAGAATAGAAACCTTCGATAGAATTACTTAAAAATATCGATACTAACGATTTTGTTACTAATATTCATCGTCAACTATGGACAGTTGGGCAACTCAAACACAGAAATAACGCGTCTGCCATAATGCAAAGACGCGCATACAAAAATTCATTTTACTTGCTTCTAGCAGAGTAGACGAGAATATAACGTGTAAGTACTTCGTGAGTCGTTATCATGTTCCCGAGAAAAATGTTACCATCGCGATGTAATTGAGAACACCGCCATCTAGCGGCAGGACGCTGGTACTATTACGTATGGCGCGAGTAACTCAGCTAAAGCTCCCCTTTCCTTCACAGAACCACGAGAGCCGGCCAAAGATGTCATCGCTTCACCGTGAAAAATAATTGGTAACTCCTATCTTTGCCGGACCATAAAGAAGTGGAACTCGTTGCCGGCTCATAATGTGTCTTTTGACATGGATTCCTTCAAAAGGAGCGTGAAGAAACATCTTGCGGGCCAGTATGGCGAATATGGCGATGCTAACGGATAGGATATTACGGTATCAAATGATAAATGATAATATGCCAATAAGGTCTCAGCCTCAGCATTTGCTGCTGCAGCACAGTGCCACATCAGCGCTGGTTTTCAGGCGAGACCTTGTGGTGAGTGGCGTATATAAAAGTTACGTTAAGTTGGTTTTACATGACCATACAAAGAAAAACAGCAAATATAAGTAAAATATATATAAAAACAATACAAACAGTAAACATAATTTCATATAGTTTTATAAACAGGACACGAAATTTGAAAATTTAGAAATGTACAATAATTTACATGAAAAGGATACACAGCATCAGTCGAGTGAGAAAAAGAAGAAGAAGCTAGGTGGAAGATTAAACCCCAAAACATATTGTCTTAATAATAAGGCATGGAAAAAAATAATAATAATAAGTCTAGTTTGTTTGTGGTCCTACCTTAGACTGTCTGTACTATTGTTACCGCAGCCACGCGCAGCCTATTCGACAAATAACAAAAAACGTGGCATCATGGCATGCTGGACAGTCAAAAACGATCCCGCTTGACAATGGAATCAACGAACTTATTGAAGAGTTCGGGGATAGATTAACTGCCTCGCCCGTGTTTGGAAGTTCCCAATAAACTGTTGTTAAGATGTGTGCGGGAGGTGTCGATTCAAACACAAGGTTAGGCAATGACTGATTCTTTATTTTCTCTAGTGCAGGTGACCGCGATATAAATTAAATACAACTACCTGACATCATCCTTCCAACAAAACAAAACAATAAAAAATTTAACTATGGCATTTAAAATGATGTGCCAAATTCAATTTCAAGCACGTTATTTTGATACATTTTATAATTTGTTTAAAGTAGACAGTGTCTAATAATTAATTACAATATAACTTTAAAAATGATATAAATGTATATAACTTTAAAAATTTCATGACACCATTATATGTAAATTTATTTATTTATGATATTACTGGACCAGATGTTCCTAGACTATCACTTAATAGTTAATTCATCTTAACGGTCATTATATAATTAATTCATAAAACAACATTTCAATATGAATATATTTACCAATCATTAATTTTCTACACCGTTATTTTAAATTTACCATAAAAAATTTAATCACGTATGTAGACAAAGGTCTTAATTGTAAAAGTGCAAACCGATTTTTTTTTTCGATTAAAAATGACTGAGTTATTACGCTTTGTTTTTTACTGAAATTGACAAAAAATGCGAAACGATGCGATTATTCAATGAAAACGTAGTATTGATGCGCGCTAGTCGTAGTAAAATGATAGATTGCCTGCTATTTACTTGTTTTAAAGAGAAAAATTACTAGGTCCGTTTTTTTATTTATAAATACATAAATGTAATAAGTAACTGATACTGATACTGTGGTTAAAATTTTTCTGGTACTTAAAAAATATTCCTGTATAATTGTATCAATATTTCAAATCATTACATTAATTATAAACTATAAGATATATTACAAAATAATAAAAAATATTAAACTATACATTAATTTTCATGCATTTATATTATAATGGTTAACATTTATTGTGACACTAACAGTAATAAAAAAAAAAACAATAGGAATCACAAATTACATAAACGTTCGTTATTTCTTCTTAGACAGTTCATAATCAGGTCGCAAAACCCCATCTATTCGGTGGCCTCACTGTCCTGCCGAAACGAGTAACATATTGATTAGGAGTACAGTATACATCGATGTAAGAAACTATTGAACGCTCCGGTACAATGTCATCATATTTGAACGTATATGCGTTGACTCGTGGCGTGCCCTGTCGATCTCGTGAATCTTTAATTATATGTCTGCGATTTCTCTTTATTAAACTTCCATTTATAGAAATTATTTCATACGACCTGTCTCTTAACTTACGTGATATGGTTCCCGATAACCACTTTCTTTTAATTACGTCTAAATATTTAACTTTCTGACCGATGAATAACTCAGGCAAATTTTTTGCATTCCTATCATAATACATTTTTTGCGTGATCTGTCTATCTAGTAAATGTTTTTTGACACATTTCTGTAATCGTGGTCTTAGTAACTTGTTATTAACAGGGACAATACTACGCAGCTTTCTACTTTGTAGTAGCTCTGCTGGAGATGCTAATTCATTTCCCAAGGGAGTATTGAGATATTCTAAAAATGCTAATCGATAATCATTACCTTGCGTCTGTGTTTTTGTAATTATATTTTTTACTGTTTGGACAGTTCTTTCAATTTACCCGTTAGATTGGGGATAGTACGGCGATGACGTCACATGAGTAAACTGCCACTTGTTTGCAAAATCCCTAAACGCAAAAGATGAAAACTGTGGGCCGCAATCCGACATAACTATACTTGGTATGCCCTGACGACTAAATATGTCTTTAAGTGAGTTAATAATACTTTGTGAATCAGTGCACCTTAATTCTACAATTTCGAAAAATTTACTATAATAGTCTACTAGTAATAAGTAGTCTACCCCTTTTAAATAAAACAAGTCTATGCCAACCTTTTCCCAGGGCCTTTCCGGAATTTCGTGTGGTTTTAATTCTTCTTTTTGATTATTTTTTCTATAAGTTAAACAGATATCACAACCAGAGATTAAATTATGCAAATCGTTATTTATATTAGGCCAAAATATGGATTCTCTTATACGTAACTTGCACATTTCCAAACCCATATGACCCAGGTGCACTTTTTTTAACAACTGATTTCTCAATGGCTTTGGAATAACTATTCTATCATCTTTCCACACATACATTTGTTGTTTATAATTAACTCTGAGAAATATTTTACCTAATACCTTAATAGCCTCCCCAGAATAAGAACTCAACCGTGTCTTAGTTTCAATTAAATCGCTTTCCGATAAACCTATCTGTGCCAAGAAATGTACGGGTAAAACATTTACATCAGCCCCTGAATCAATCTTAAAATACACAACACTATTATTTATCTTTAATGAAACATTCCAGTAGTCATTATGTTTATCGATAGAAAATATTAATAATAATAATAATAATAATAATAATCAGTTTATTGCTCAGACACATTAAAAAACAAATACAGAATGCAATTATTTAAAAGTAAAAAATTTGAGCAAAAGGCAATGGCTCAGCTTGTGCTGACGCAGGATTATTACCTGTTCTTCCGACTCTCGCACGACGTACGCATCCTGTGATCTGTTTCCACAAACACGAGCGAAATGATTCATCTTCATGCATCGTAAACATTGTTTTCCAAATGCTGGACAATCCAGTCTACCATGTGAACCACCACACCGCAAACATTTTACTGTGCGTCGGTCTCTGCCAAAACCCCTACTGACTGCTCCTCGAGCCGACGACGTAGACGGTCCAGGTGGCCCTTGCGCCACCCGCCTGTTGTTTGCTGATGAATGACCCTGACTGAAACGCCGTCGTGACAAGATTGCGTCTATATTTTCTTGCATATTATTTCTTGACTTGCGATATTCTGATGAAATAATGGTCCGATCAACACTATTTTTTTCTTGAACCATATATATGTTATTTTCTTTCTTTATATTTTCAGAATAAAGTCTTGAAATTACAGCTACACAGCAAATTTCTTGCGCTTTATTTAACGTTAAATTATGTTCACGTAGTAATCGCTCTCTTAATCCGGCATCACTCACTCCACAGACTAACCGGTCTTTTATTAGTTCCTCCATCCAATTATTGAACTCACACGACTGAGCCAACTTTCTTAACTCAAATATGTATTGATCTATCGATTTATTTTCTCTTTGATCCCGGGTAAAAAACTTGTGTCGTTCAACCGTTACATTCTTTTTAATTTTAAAATGGCCGTCCAATATGTCTACCACTTCTTCTAGCGTGGAATACTTTTTCTTTGATTGATCAACAACTTCTCGACACTGATCTCCGACTACATGAAGTAAAATATTCAACTGGGTTTCTGCTGCTTTTAAATTTAACTGACATGCTTTAAAATATATGAAAAAACCCTTTTTCCATTTTCTCCAGTTTTCATTTCTGCCGCTTGTATCATAGCAATTTTCTTCATATTTAAACGCTGAGGGAGGGCTCAATATTGTTTCCATTTTGATAATGTGCAATTGGCTACTTGACAGTTTTTGAAAAAGTATTGTAAAATGTGCGCCCGTTCATTTTATATCCCTAGCAATTCGATTTATCTGGAAAAAATGTAAATAACCAGAGAAAAATAAGATTTTGTTTAACACATTAAAAAACCGCGCTAAAACGCCAAGTCACGTCACTGTTGGAATTATGACGTCAACGTTTTAGACATCGAACCGATAGGCATAGAAAGGACTTAATTTACATAAACGGAAAATGTTTACATGCATTCGTAAAACGGTTAGCGACACAATAATTTAATTTAATCGGTAAAATAATCATCGTTTCGCCACATTAAAATAAATAATTTTCGCCGACAGCTGTCATTTCCGAATTGCAATGGTGGTTTCCGTTTCGGTTCTTTTGTTCCACAGATACAAAAAGTAAAATTTATTTTGCAAAAATAAAATACAAACTATGCTTTTATAAAAAAATAAAAATGTAAAATTATTACTTAACTAATAAACTAACATATCTAACACTTTCCTTATTTTATTGTTAATATTGTCAAGTAGCCAATTGCCGCGTAAAGGATCAATCAAAATTCAAGCAGTAACGTATTCTGCACACCACCTCAAGGTCAATCACAAGTTACAATAATTATAATCTTCACGAAATAATTGGTTTACATCTTCATAATTTAGTTGCTTGATTTTGTAACTGTTAATTCACTTTTCCGACTGCGCCATGTTAAGATGTGTGCGGGAGGTGTCGATTCAAACACAAGGTTAGGCAATGACTGATTCTTTATTTTCTCTAGTGCAGGTGACCGCGATATAAATTAAATACAACTACCTGACATCACTGTCAACGAGACGTGAAAAACTAATAGGTTGGTGTGGTTCAACTTGTTTATGCAACAAATGATTTTTGTATTTCATTTTGAACGCGTTTTTTATTTTTAGTTCACGCAACGGAGGGGGAAGATCATTCCAACACCGCGAGGCAGCAAATCGGAAGGACCCCCTGAACGCCACAGTTCTGTGCTTCATTGTCGACAAAATGCGCGTGCACGATCGCTTCAAGTATCTACTTTGGCTGCGTGACCACGTCAGTTTATCAAAGAGATACTGCAGCTTGCCTGTGGAGATGACGCCGAAAAGTAACGTGGCCAGGTGTAGCCTCCTGCGCGCTTCCATTTTAAGCAGATTTGAAGAATTCAGAAATGGTGTGACATGTGACCGAGGTGGTATGTGGAAACAGAAGCGCGCACAGGCATTCTGCACGCGCTGGATCAGCTTTGAAGTTCTACTAAGTAAGCATGGCCCATATACTATGTCACAGTAATTTAGTTTTGACAAAATCAGTGATTCGCAAAGCATTATTCTGAGTTGTTCGCTTAAGTATGGCCTTATTTTGTAAAGAAACTTAAGTCTATAAACGCAAATGCGTGAACACTCTGCTACATGAGCTTCAAAGTTCAAGTGGCTATCAAGAACAAGTCCCAGATTTTTTTCCCTTATCCACCCGTTCTATGAGATTCCCTTTTATGTGCACGTTGAGCGTTGTGCACATAATTAAATTTATGGATGTTGTTTTTTGAACCAAACAATATAAGTTTTGATTTTTTAGGATTAAGAACCAGACTGTTGCTCTCGCACCATTCAGTAATCTGCTCTAGATCATGGTTTACTCTTGCTACAGCATCTGCATACTCATCTGTTCTGAATGAATAGTACAATTGCAGATCGTCTGCATACAAACGGTGTTGACAATGTGCAATACTGTTTATGATATCTGCGGTGTACAAGATATAAAGTATGGGTCCCAAGACAGAACCCTGGGGAACCCCACGAGTGACAGTTTCAGCTGTAGAACACAACTTAGTCATTCAACCCCGTCAATTCGACGTACTGTTGCCTGTTCACTAAGTAACTATGAAACCAATTTATGGATTTGGTGTCGATTCCATAGTATGCCATTTTCGATAACAATAGAGAAATGTTTAATGAATCGAAGGCTCGAGAAAAATCTAGAAGCAGCAGCATACTGAGACATCCAGAGTCCTGTGCCACCAACAAAGCATCAACTACATCTGCCAGTGCGGTAGCCGTCCCACAGCCTTTACGAAACCCTGATTGTTTCTTAGGAAGTATATGATTTTCCTCGAGATAACCTGTGAGTTGGTTGCAAACAACCTTTTCTAGAACCTTAGAGATGCAAGGAAGTATACTTATGGGTCGGAGGTCGCACAATGTGGACGGGTTGCTAGATTTTGGCAGCGGCTTTACAACTGCCAACTTCCAACTAGCAGGAAAAGTATTTTCTTGGATGGATCTGTTAACAATAGTGGTGTTAGCTGTTAGGGTCTGAGGAAGGGTCAGCCGCACCATATCTAGTGATACCTTATCACAACCCTCAGCATTTGACTTGAGTCCTTGGATAGTTTTCAGGATCTCAGTTTCCGAGACGGGTTGCAGAGAAAAATAGCCAAGCCATGCCGGTGGTGTTCATAGAACGTAAGCTGAGAAATAGTCACTCGATCAGCTCCAGGGATAGTGAGAAAATGCTTATTGATATTGTTAGGGCTGTCAAAACAAGGTGGAAGGTCAGTTAAACCCTTTTTGTTAGGAACTACTGATGATTTTAAACTGTGCCATAACTTTTTAGGTCTTGCTATGTTATTATTGATATTTTTTGTAAAAAAGCTTGAAAGTGAAAAGAGGAGCTTTTTATTTTCTTCATATTTTTATAACTTTACTTAGCATTTTCAGATTTTTTATATTTATAAATTTTATTATATCTATCTCTTAAATGCATCATGGATTTGACAGTATCAGTAATCCATGGATGAGGAGGATATTTAAATTTATAGGATCTAAATAGGAGCATGGAGGTCAAAAAAGGCCGTTATCCACTTTGAAAATTCGTCAACGAGTGTACTGACATCAGCTATTCTATAAAAACATTGCCAATTAATAGAGTCGAGGTCTTTAATAAACTGGTCTAACACTATGTTTTTGAGAGGTCTGAATGTTACCCACCGGGGGCATGGCTTATCTTTTTTAATTTTCAGCTCAACGCAGAGCATGGCATGGTTTCCCAGGTCTGGTACGTGTTTTACTGTTACCTGTTTTAGCACGTACATCTGTACACACCACGTCAATTAGGCTACAGCTTCGTCCTGTGAAATGGGTAGGTTCTTTGACTGCCTGCGTGAGGTTGATGCTATGCAGGAACTGTGTGAACTGTTTCGTCTTACTACTACATGTCTCTAGAAGGTTCACATTAAAATCTCCCGCGAGAATTAGGCCATCGTAACCTTCAAAAGAAGCAACAGAGTCTGCGATAGCCTCCAGGAATTCGCTTAAACCCTGTTGTGGTGGTCTGTATGCAGTTCCGATGATTAAGTAACAATTCTGTGTTCGTACTCTCAGCCACATCTGTTCCACCATTGTAGCTATAGGGTGCTCACAAGTGCGAACATTGATGCCTCTCCGTACATAAAAACCAAACCCACCACCCCGTCCTCTTTTGATGTGGGCCGGCCTAGGGCAGTGCAGAAGTTTATACCCTGTAAGTTTAGGAGCTTTATCATCCTCTCCAGCCCTCAGCCATGTTTCATTTATGGCCAGGATATCCGGCGACATGTTCCCTACACACACAGTGAACTTGTCTTGCCTTGTGCCCAAAGATCCTGCATTAAATAATCCAACTTTCAGATTATTCATAACCATTTGAACAAACTCAAGAAACTTGAACACTTTACGACATTGTGGAAGGCAGCGGAGCCGCACAGCAGATCCGCTGCTGGGACCGAAGACGCCAGGCCTGGGGTAAGCCTAGGGACCGTTACCTCGGCCCGGAGGCGGTGGGACGTGTCAGGTGGCCTGGCACTTTCCAGCCGAGCGCGTTATGCGCGGCGAGATGAGCCGCTTAGCGATCGGCGCTGTGGGGAGCCTGTGTAGAGTCGGCAAGGGATCCCGACTCCCCCACAAGTGCGCAGCATTGGCCACCGAGGGGGTTTTAGTCGGTGTGAGCCCGACACACCACTCACCGCTCCCCGCCGAGAGTGATGGTGCGGTAGGCAAAAAAAAAAGCTAATTTACGACAATACGCTGCAACCGAAATAATAAAACAAAACCATATGACTTGGCCTTAAGTGTCTACACGTAGCAATAAGATAGATAATGCTATTGTGACTAATCTACTGAGTTTCTTACCGGTGTCTGCTCGGTAGATATAGGTTTTGAACCGGAAGTAGTATCACTTTGCATTATATTCAATGACGATTTGGAAGTGCTATAATATGAAACCTACTTGAATAAAGAAATATTTAGACGGATCCCGAAGAGGGCAGGCGGCTCATACATCTTTACCGGCTCCCTCTTCCTCTGCGACCAAGCTATAGCGCTGCCACGCCATCAACCATTCAACGAAATTAAATTGTAACGTAGCACGCCTACACTAAATGAAATAGTAAAAAGGACAGAGTATCAATTTACATTGAAGTGATTATGAAATCATCTTGGAATCCGATAATTATTTTTTTGTAAGGAACTCATTAGTATCAACTAGCATTGTTCTTCCCCGACCTTTGTCATAGATGCCCTCATACTTATATGATCATGACACATACATAAATATACATAGCTAGTTTGATTGACATAATATTAAAATAAATAAACATAAATAACATGTTTCCGTTTCATGAGCTCGCGTAACATAATATTTTATGAAATATCTTACTAACAACAAAATCATATTAGCTCTAGAAACGAATCTAAGTTTTCTGTTTAATAAATGGTTCCAAAATATTAGCCATTGGAAAATGCTTTTACATGCAAACATGCATACATTTATACAGACAACATAACATACGAATGTGTCGAGTTTCTTTCCGGTTCTTCTCGACATTATCAACATTCCGAACATCTTGCGGGCCAGTATAGCGATGCTTACGGATAGGATATTTCGAAATCAAATCTGTTGTCATCGCGATGTGTGTTCCTCTCTTGCTTACCATCAGGCTGGGAGGAGCCAATATACTGCACTACTTTATAAAAAAAAACACACGGCGGTAGAATACTTAATTTGTACTGACGATTCATAAGTGTTTTTGTAAAGCTTACGTGAATAAAGTTGTTTTCTATTCAATTCCATACTTTGGTGATTCTGTAGAAAGTAGCTAAAGCACAGAGAAAGAGTTACAGAAATAAGGTACAATGACGGTATCACTACACCCAGGCAATAATAATAGACAATAAACAACAGTTCGTTTTCCGAACTTACCCAATTGGTAATCGAACCCTACTACCCCGCCTATCTTTTCCACAATGCTACCGAGGTCTTCAAAATAAACAGTCTGAACTTTGATTATACTATAAGTACTGCGGTTTTGGCTAACGGCTTCAATCTAGAACACCCAGACCCAAGCCAATTTAAAACTAATAATAAATATTACAACATTACATACATTGCCCTGATTCTGCGGTAAGTAGCAAATGCACTTGTGCTACAGAAATCAGGAACAACGACAATACCACAACACGGAGACCCGAGACAATATGGGAAAGGTTCGTTTCTTATATTGACCCGACCGGGAACGAAACCCGAATCGCACTGAAATATTTTTTGGCATGACCGTTATAATAATCTATACTAATAGGTATTATAAAGAGGAAATGTTTGTTTGTTAGTTTGTATTGAATAGGCTCCGAAAGTACTGGACCGATTTCAAACATTTTTTCACTGTTGGGAAGCTACACTATCCTCGGGTAACATAGGTTATATTATATTTAAAAAAAAATTAGGGATCCTTACTAAAATTCCAATAATGTAACCCACGGTGACCTGAAAAAAACCTTACATCGCGTTAGCTGCGAAAACCATTGATGATAGAACATCATGTACGACTTTGCAGAGCACATCATTATCTACAAAAAATATCTCGACAGCCTATGTCTAAATATTACAGTTATGTCACAGTAAGCGGTATTTTAATCAAAAAAAATTATTAATATGCCGCCGCTTGAAAAGGCTCTTTATTTGTACCTTGGTATTAATCCTTATCAAACTAAATTACTTCATTTACATCAATACGGCTTCAATACCTTTATATAACTTTTTTAATCATTCAATTCGTACATTTCATTCGAAAGATATCACGAGTTTAAAAATGCAAGTACATATTAGAAAAAAGGCGCGTGGCTGCCGCTCACCGCGCTCAGCTAGCCAGCATGCGATGTAAGCTCCATGTAAAGCGTCACTGGGGTACGGGGGGAGTCAATGTAATAAAATAAAGTGCAAGGTTTATATGTATAAAACCTATATATTTTAGTACCTATTGCCGGGTCACTAGTTCAAAATAAAGTCCTAATCTCGATTTTAACATTTTTAACAAAAGATGTATCTATATTTTTACTACAGTACCGTGTAATATTAAATCTATCCGACTTACAACTTTAAGCGAGGCTTAATGTGACACAATTATTAAGTTGTAAAGATTAACAGACAAAGCAATTGCGCAAAATATTTTTTTTAAGACACTTCATGACCATTGCTTGTACTGGATACGAAAAATAATATCAATACTGACATCAATTGAAAATACAAATAGATCATTTATACTTAAATCGTAACAAGGTCAAAAGCCGTTAAGGCATACGTCACCGTGTACTTATCATTAAATGTCCTTAGTCTTATTATAATTAGGATAATTAATCAATGTGCAATTACCTATGCTACCTCAAAGAATTTAATTGTCAACATATTCATTACCTCATTAATTCGCTAAAACTGTAACAAAACTGCTCACATCAATTTCTGGAGTTTAAAGGATTAATTCACTGCCTTTGTTTTCGCTTTTATTAAAAAGAAAATGTTTTTTTTATCCAAATAATTGTGCTTACAACAGTTCTGCACGGTTCGCAGACAGCATTTCTGAAGCCAAACATACCAGAAGACGGCCGTTTGAACTTCACCGGGTTAGCTTTCAAATACGGCCTTGAGAATACAAGTGAACACGACGTGATCACAAACGACGGATACATACTGAAGATATTCCACGTGCCCGGGAACAAAAGCAAACCTCTACTGCTCGTCCACGGAATCTTTGGAAGCTCCGACGACTTCTTACTGAGAGGTAACACCTCGCTCAGCAAACACTTCTCTAACGAGTACGATATATGGGCGGTCAACACACGCGGCAATCGGTACTCCAGGCGACATCTAACCATGGACCCTGATAAAGACAAAGCCTTCTGGGACTTCGGACTGGATGAGTACGCCCTCAGAGATTTACCAGCAACGATCAACTACGTTTTGAACAGCACGGATCAGAAGAGACTCTCTGCTATGGGTCTGACGCAGAATGTGCACTTCGCAAAATGTACACTCGACAAAAAATGCGCATTTCGCATTTGGTTCACTTCTCAAATTGAGCACTTCGCAGAATGCGCACTTCGCCAAATGTGCATTTCGCAAAATGAGCACTTCGCAGAATAAGCACTTTTTGTGGAAGTTGTTAATTAATAAAAAGATATGGGTACCGGGTATTTAAAATAAAATAAACACTTTTACCCACAAAGTAATCATTTATTTGAAAAGTAATCCGCTAAGTTTTGAGTGGCAATTAAATATTTATATGTATAATATAACAGATACGAAAAACTATGTGGATTATCTTTCTTTGTACAAAAAAATGATTATGTTTTTCTACTATTTTTTTTTTGCATTGGCAACATTATTATGCTAAATATTATAACAGTTCTAATATGAGGGTAAGTAAAAAATATCTGACAAGATTAAATTAATTACTGGGACGGTAGTTTAATAAGGCGTTAGTGGCGTAGACTTGTTTTTTTTTTACTATACTTTTATTCCAGTACTTTGTGTTAAATGTGGGATTAATTATAATAATGAGTCAAGAAAATATTTAATTTTACTCTAATCAAAAAGGTGCTGTAACTCTTGTTTGTGATGATAAAAGATACAATAAAAAGAAAACAAATAAAAACGGGAATACGTTGTGGCAATTATATTTTTCTAAATTGTATAATTACCTGCTTAAATCTACATTATTGCCACTCAAAACTTAGCGGATTACTTTTCAAATAAATGATTACTTTGTGGGTAAAAGTGTTTATTTTATTTTAAATACCCGGTTCCCACATCTTTTTATTAATTAACAACTTCCACAAAAAGTGTTCATTCTGCGAAGTGCTCAATCTGCGAAGTGCTCATTTTGCGAAATGCACATTTGGCGAAGTGCGCATTCTGCGAAGTGCTCAATTTGAGAAGTGCACCAAACGAGAAACACGCATTTTTTGTCGAGTGTACATTTTGCGAAGTGCACATTCTGCGACCCTCTGCTATCGGATACTCTGAAGGCACTGCCATGTTCTACGCTCTGTGCGCTGACAAGCCAGAATATAATGACAAAATCGACATTTTGATATCATTGGGACCTGTGTGCTACCTACATTACATTAAAGAACCGTTGCTTACAGTTGCTAAACTTGGCGACGTTCTTAATTTAGTTTTAAAGGCTTTGGGTCTAAAAGAAATTCAAGGATTCTATTCGGAAGGAAAAAAAAATCAAGACGTTTATGCACGCAAGGTGAGGTAGGATATTTTATATGCATGGTTGGGGTGATTTATTTCGTGACTGGGAGATCAGAAGAGATTGAGGTGGAGTTCCAGCAAGTTATTCAGGGGCATATGCCAGCGGGCACCTCGAGGAAGAATATTCATCATTTAGCTCAGGTCGTGAATAAGGGCAGTTTGTCGAAGTACGATTATGGCATCAGAAATTTGGCAGTTTACGGATCTTTAGCTCCACCAGTATACGACGTGAGTAAAGTGAGGACGAAGGTGGCTCTTATTGTCGGTAATAACGATAAAATTGCGACGGTAGAGGGCGTGAAAGCATTGCGCGACAAACTTCCTAACGTTGTACATTTTGAATTATTGGAGCCGAAAAAGTGGAGCCATCTAGATTTTGTGTTCGCTAGAAACGCATACAAGCACATGTTCCCAACATTTCAAGACTTTTGAATGAACACGCTCCTTAATAATTGTATTTAGAGTAATTTAAGGGTGTTACTAGACTTGACAAAAGCATTTGACTACGTTGACCATAACATACTTTTACACAAAGTAGAGATTTATAGTATAAAAGTATACTAAATTTACAAAATTAGTATCTCCTTATTAGTATCTCATAATTCGTATACAGATTTGTTTTCTCTAGGTTAATTTATTTTTAATTTAAATTCTTTAGATTTAGATCTTTGTAAACTAAATCATTTTATTTGGTTTTTAATCTTATATCTCGTAGTTAAAGTATTTAATAAATTTCGAAACAAAATTTTCTTTTAAACATGTTTGCCTGTCGAAAATATATAGAACGCGTGTATGACATTGTCATTAACATTACATACTTGCTTAGCAGCCATTTGAGGCACAAGCCGTGATACTAAAATAAAAGGGTTTTAATTACTAAAACAAAAACCTGCGGAAACACTTGCCGATGACCAAAAAGGAAAAATTTGTCAAGAAAATGGGTTCTTCAGAAATAATCTGAAAATATATTTCGCAGTTAATTAATAAAAAAAAAACATTTTTTTTGCATAGAAAACCCGTCTGTATTGATATAATTATGAAATGGGACGAATTTGAGGAAATTAGTTCACAACTATCCGACTCGTACTTTGCCGTGTTTTTTCAACAGATTTTTGGTGCATCAAAACCATTTTTAGGACAAGAGAGGATGGAGGCACACGAACACCTTCCACTAAGCCGATCAAAACAAACCAACTCACCTTCTTACCCACACTTAGTCTAAACAGTCATAATATAAGAACCCGTATTATAAATTCATTCGCCAAACAATGGCAGTATTCAAACAAAAATAGTGCAGGACTGGCCTTACACAAATTACGTGTTCAAAATAAAAGTTACAAATAAACTCGTGTAAAGGCAGCTCAAACGAGACAAGATTGACATAAATGAAATAGTCACATTAATGTTAACAAAAGCAATGTTCTCTTTGAAGAACGCGTCTTTCATTTTAAGCATATTCGTTTCTGTGATGCTAAACATCGCGGCTAGTGAAAACTTTGAGAGTGATTCAATCATAAATCAAGACCTAGAGGATGCCGAGCTGAATTTCACGGAACTAGCTGTGAAGTACGGCGGTGAATGTGAGGAGCACCAAGTGACAACAGTGGACGGATACATACTGACGGTGTTCCGTATGCCTAACCCCAAGGCCAGGCCCGTGATCCTCCAGCATGGGAACCTTGGCTCCGCAGACGATTACGTGGTCCGCGGCTCAACCTCCATGGCAGTCGCCTTGTATGAGGCGGATTACGACGTGTGGGTGATGAATGTACGAGGGAACAAATACTCCCGGGGCCACGTCAGCTTGGACCCTGAAGTCGACGAGCAGTTCTGGGACTACAGCCTCCAGGAAGTAGCCGTGTACGACACGACAGCAGCCATCGATTACATTCTAGCCAAGACGAACCAGTCTCAATTAGCAGCCATCGGTTACTCCGTTGGTACGTCAGTATTCTACGTGCTTGGAGCCGAAAAGCCAGAGTACAACAAGAAGATCAGTGTGATGATTTCATTGGCGCCGATATGCTACGCCATGAATTCTGTGCCACTCGCCGGGCACCATATGTTCGGGTTGCTTTTGAACAACTTCTTGGAGACCATGGGAATAAACGAGTTCAATGGGAAGACTCTTGGTAGCCAATATATGCAGGAGGCTTGTATTCAGGTCTTGGCCTCTTTGGGTACTACGTTGGCTACTGCGGTCTGCTTGAAGATTTTCATGTCTTTCACGCCAGGCTTCGACGTGGATGAGTTAGAGCCGCAGTTCTCGCCTATACTAATGTCACATTATCCGACGTCCATTTCGAGAAAGTTCATGATGAATTTCGCTCAGAACGGCTACTATAGGAGGTTTGCTCAATACGATTACGGTACTAAAGGGAATTTGGAAAAATACGGATCTGTGCTTCCACCGTCGTACGACTTAAGCCTTACAGATATGCCGATAGTTCTGATTTCGGGGAAGGATGACCAGATTTCTACATTGGCTGATGTGGAACTGCTGAAACCACTGCTGCCTAACCTAATCGACCACATCATATTGGAGCCGGAGAATTTCAACCACGCTGATTTTATGTGGGCAAGACATTTGCCTGAAATACTATATCCGCCGATTTTTAATTTACTCGAAATTTATACTTAATGGAAACAATGCAATTTAGAATGTAGTTTCAGAAAAAACTACGAACAACATGAAATTAAACTTAGGATAAAACATAGAATTGAACAGAAATTTCACGCAACCAAAGTCAGCTACTATGCTACAAAATTATGACCAATTTAAGTATCTCCCAGCAAAGTACATGTAGTAGCCTCCAACCTTCGTATTTAATAGTGTAATTTTAGAATCTGTTTATTTTTAATTGTTTCCTTTTACTGGAAATGTGTCTAAAATAATTATTTTATTTTGTAAATTTTTACTAAAAATTATGTAGTATAAAAAAACAAGTTTTAAAAGTTAAGATGTTTTAAAGATAATAATATTAGTTTGCCGGGACTGCTAATAAACAACTAAATAAAAAAGATAAACGTTGAAAAACATCACACATGTTGTTTTAATTCTGTGGTAACCAGCTATATCACTTACATTACAGAAATTATAAACAAGTCGCGGACTTCGTTCGCGTGGACTACATCCTTTTATGGTCGGTTTTGCCCCTTTCTTCCCTAATATTCGAAACAAAAAGTAGTCTATATTTTAATCCAAGTTTCGAGCTATATTTGTGCCAAATTTCATATCTCTAACTTCAAACATAAACATTTTTCCATATAAACTTCCAAAGGTGGTATTACCCCCCTCCCCCCCTTATTTTCTAATAAAAAGTAGCCTATGTCCGTTCTTGAGATTCAACGTATACCTATACCAAATTTCATCAAAATCGGTTGAGAGGTTTATGCAAGAAAGCGTAACAGACACACAGACAGACTGACAGAGTTACTTTCGCATTTATAATATTAGTAGGGATGACGGTACCACAACAAGGGTGTTGTATTCGGGAATAATAATAAAAATAAAGTTTTCCTATATTGAACCAACCGGGAATCTCGATCGGAATATTATAAACATGGAAGTTCATGGGAATGTTATATCATACTTTCCCATGTTTGTTATCCTTCCACGCGAAAACTACTGAAGGTGTTTCGAAGGAAAAAAGATTACATTATTTAGGAAACTATTTATCTTGAAATAACGCAGGTGAAGTCGCGGGCAACAGCTAGTTATAAGTAATAACTAATAAACACACCATGCCTCCACTGAGAAACAAGGAGACGATTACAGGCTGTTCACATTCTGAAGGCTGATTGTCTGACAAGAGGATAATCGATACTATGTAAAAGTATATGGTACTCACCGGCGGCTATCCATACTGCGAACCGAAGCCACGTCATGTAATCTAAGTTCAGCATCAGGTATACGTTGATGAGGATGCTCAGGCCAGGCAGCCAGGGCACCAGCGGCACCTAGGAACAGAATAATATATGAATAACTAACTGTGCCCGCGACTTCGTTCGCGTGGACTACATCCTTTCATGGTCGGTTTTACCCTTTTCTCCCCTAATATTTGAAACAAAAAGTAGTCTATATTTTAATCCAAGTTTCGAGCTATATTTCATATCTCTAACTTCAAAAAGAAACATTTTTCCATATAAACTTTCAAAGGTGGTATTACCCCCCCCCCCCTTATTTTCTAATAAAAAGTAGCCTATGTCCGTTCTTGAGATTCAACGTATACCAAATTTCATCAAAATCCGTTCAGCCGTTTAGGCGTGAAAGAGTAACAGACAGACAGACAAACAGACAGAGTAACTTTCGCATTTATAATATTAGTATGGATGATAAACGTCTTTTGATATGTAATATTTAGGGTTTAAGTTGAAGTTGATTCCTGCTACTGGATACAGGAATCTGTTTTATGGTTGTGAAGTAAGTTGTTTTAAGTTACCTTTTTCGAGTTATTTCATTTTTTGTTTCAAGTTTTCTTACGATTGTGTTTACAAGAGAGTTGGCGGGTTCTATGGGTGCATTACTTGTTACAATTTGGTTAATGTTGTAAGGTAGTATGCGCAAGTTATTGCATACAGTTTGGTGATTATTTCTTGCGCTACCAAAGGTGGGCCATTTGTCTTGTACGCTGGTGTCATCACAAGGACATAGGTTGTTATCTGTGATCTTGAACCTATGTAGGTAGTAATGTGGAATCAATGGCCTATAATTAATTACCTCTCATTTTAAAAGATATAGTTCACTATAGAAGGCCTTGCAGAACTCCCTATCTCTCCTGTGCTTTGGAACTGTACATACAGTTATAAATAATATTGGATAGCATCACATACATTGCTCTGATTCTGTAGCAAGTAGCTAAAGCATTTGTGTTACAGAAATCAGAAACAACGACGGTACCACAGCACACAGACCCGAGACAATACAGAAAAGTTCGTTTCCCATATTGACCCGACCGGGGATCGAACCCGGGACCTCAGAAATGGCGCGATGCCAAAGTCCAGCACGCTCGCCTCTCGGCTACGGAATTCGGTGGTGCATTATACTTACAGAGAACGCGAGTTTCTTCTCAGAGACTGGTTGGCGCGAGATGACGTAGAGGGTTGCCACCACCATGGTGGCGCCGAAGGCGAGAGTGGCGGCGTGGCCGAGGTGGCCGGCCCATATGGAAGCACCGTGCTGGTTGATGCTCCACATCATCACGAAGCACCACACACCTGGAACGACGATTAGTTTCAACAACTTTTGCTAAAGACTTTTCTTTGTACAGTCGCCGTCAGATATATTAGAGCAGACAAAGTGACCAAATACTTCTGAACAGTTAAAAATGTCAATAGGTTCCATACACACAAGTAACCAATAATATCTGAACACTCATCTACACAGATAGCTAAATGAGACACATGACGTGCGTGACACATATTGATGTTATGAGTGTTCAGATCAGAAATTATGTTATGTTCAGATATTATCGGTAACTTGTAGTATATGGAACTTATTGACATTATTAACTGTTCAGAAGTATTTGGTCACTTTGTCTGCTCCAATATATGACGGCGACTGAGCATCCACGTCATGGTAAACATTACATCTTATGCGCACGACATTAAGGGCAGTGCATAGTTGAAAGTGTGCTGACGTGATTTTGTCTATACATTACACTAGTTGTTGCATTTATTCTTCTTATTTTGAGATAAAAAGAACCCTGCACCCTCGTAATAACGAATGTGTTTAAAAAGCAGACGAGATTGATTTTCTATTCTGTCTAGATTTTTGTGTCTGACGACTATATGTTATTTTAGTAATTAATCTATCATTATTCAACATCATTTAGTAGATTTTTCGTTAGTAACAAATTCAGTCAATGTCACACTTTTGACTGAATTTGTTTCAGGTTTACGAGACGCATAGGTATTACCGCACTTTCACACCGCGAACATCAGAGAGTGGCGTGTCTAGCTCGCACCCTTCAGTCGCCGACGTGAGTGAGTTATGGGGAATCAAGATCCCTTGCAAATTTTACGCGGAATCCCCTACTGAGCTCACTGCTGAACGGCCCATCTCGTAAACCGCGCGCGCCCATATTGCCACCAAGGTAACGGACGCCAGGCTTACCCCCACGTCTGGTGTCTGCGGTCCCAGCAGCGGATCTACTGTTCAGCTTAGTTACCTACCGCCACTGCGGACACCGGAGACTCTCACTGCAGCTGGGTCTTCAGACCCACCAGCCTGAACCACAAGCTAAAGCTCATTGCAACTAAGATACTCCGAATCGCAACCAGTTAACAACATATGATAGCGAAACTTTCTACATACCTACTACCATACATACCTACATTTTTACGATTAACCTTTTTAACTACACTACTAAAAGGGTTCATGGACTTTTAGAAGTATTTTTAAGTAACTAATACTGGCTAAATCAATAGTGCTTACGACATGATGGGGAACGTGATGTAAACTTCTCATTAAACGGCTCATCAGATCGAATCATCGTACTAATTGAAAAACGAGAAAATTTGTGATTATGGATGCATTTATGTTTGTTACTCTTACACCTAAAACTTTAATGGATTTGGAAGAAATTTGCTAGCTAGATAGATTAGATACCAGGACAACAGATAAATAAAAATATTGAACAACATCTCATTCACTGATCTCATTCTGTGATAAGTTGCTTAAGCACTTGTGCTATAGAAATCAGATAAAACGACGGTACCACAACACCCCGACTCGACACAATACAGAGAAGTTCGTTTCCCATATTGAACCAACCGGGGATCGAACCCAGGACCTCAGAGATCGCGCGGCGACCGTCCCGATCGCCTCTCGGCTACAGATAGGTAACTTTTTATCCGGATAAGGTAAACGAAGTCACAAACGAAGGCTAGTATTTAATACCAATGGATTGACTGCCAGTTGAGGAATTTGCATTGAAAAGGATTTAAAATAACATATTCAAATGACTTTTGACGTAGGTCGGTCAATGTTCGCATAATAGCTGGGACTTAAAGAATGTGTCGTTAGAAAATTCTTTACAGTTTAATTTTATGGCCAAAAAAGGGTTGCACTAAAAGTAATCAATAAATATTGAACATCACTTAGACTGCTCTGATTCTGTGAAAACTTGCACTTGTGTTACATATAATATTAATAGCTGCGCCCGCGACTTCGTCCGCAGGAAATAGTGACTCAAGCCGATGAGTAATTTACCCATTTGACATTAATATGTAATAATTTATGCTACATTTTCTCTGAGATAACCGTTACTGATTTGACATAATGTGAAACCGGCGTACGGAACCACAACTTTCTTTTTTTATCAGAGTCCTAGTATTATATCTTAGTACTAGTTATTTATGCACTTTCTCCACTGTTAACGCACCCATATTCAAATTATCTGCATGACCCAAGGGTTGACTGGTAGAGAATGCCCCTAGCATTAAGTCCACATGTTGTACTTATTTGTGCAATATTTTTTTTAAATAAATAAATAATAAACTAAAGACACGGCGATAAATGCGCTCATATTTATCGCGACGAGAAAATCTGTCAAACTGTCACAGCAGAACAATGGAAACAATGTCTTACGTCACTGTAAAGATAATTTATTCTGTGGTTTTATGCAGAAGATGCCTACTAGTAATGTATTCTAATAACGGTAACATTTAACATACTTTTACTGTCCAAGGAACGGTCGAGAGCACATCTCAGCAAACACTTGCAGGTCGATATTAGTTCTTATGCGTACGACATAAAGGCGGTTCAAAGTTCAAAGTATGTAGGCTGAAGTGTTGTTAACACGCTTTTATTATCTTTACTTGTAACTATGTAAGAAAATCTTGGAATCATAATTTGACCCACTTCCCGGTCTTCGATTAGGATGAAATTTTGGATACGCTCTGAGTTCTGGTAAGCTCTGAGTTGATGTTTAGGTAAGAAAAGCCATTACAATCATCACATCCAATATGGCGGCCTCCCTAAGATGGCGGACTGGCTGTTCGAGATCCACCCCATAATATGGGTATCAAATGAAAGAGTTTGCTGTCAGGAATACGAAAAAAAATAGTCACCTGACTAAAATCCAATATGGCGGTCGTCCTAACGTCTGTACATTATGCGCGTGAGCGTCGAAGATTCTTATAGTATGTCGACGCAATTTATCAGTTTTTATCAAGTCTTTAGTTATAAGAAATTGGCCTTCGCCAACCAATACGAAATTTATACCGGCTTTTAAAAAAAAAAGATTGATTTGCTTTAAAGATTACACTGATCCATTTGATTTTAAAGTAGGCTGTTTTGTTTCTTCGAACACGCTAATGTCAGGAATTACTGGTTTGAATTAAAAAAAATGTATTAGATAGTAAATTTATAGAGGAAGGCTTTTAACTACTCGTATTCGAGCGAAGAATCAGCTAGAAAATTTGGAAAAACTGGGAGAGCAATCGTGCGAAGCCACGGCGGGCCGATACTGCTACTGTTGCTAATACGCTGAGTTTTTTACCGGTGTCTTCTCAGTAGATATAGAAACCGGCAATAGAATCACGATGCATTGTATTTAGTGACGATTCAAAAGTGTTATATATGCAACCCGCTCGAACAAAGTAATACTCACCGTAGAGCGTGACGGCGACGGACACGAGGCCGGAGCTGAGTCGCGTGGGCGCGGCGTGCGCGTCGGCGTTGACGAGCTGCCGCAGCACGGCGCGCGGCGACGGCTGCAGCGGCTCCGGCGGCCTGTGCGCCGACTGGCTGCGCTCGTACCTGTCGAGTAATACTCACCGTAGAGCGTGACGGCGACGGACACGAGGCCGGAGCTGAGTCGCGTGGGCGCGGCGTGCGCGTCGGCGTTGACGAGCTGCCGCAGCACGGCGCGCGGCGACGGCTGCAGCGGCTCCGGCGGCCTGTGCGCCGACTGGCTGCGCTCGTACCTGTCGAGTAATACTCACCGTAGAGCGTGACGGCGACGGACACGAGGCCGGAGCTGAGTCGCGTGGGCGCGGCGTGCGCGTCGGCGTTGACGAGCTGCCGCAGCACGGCGCGCGGCGACGGCTGCAGCGGCTCCGGCGGCCTGTGCGCCGACTGGCTGCGCTCGTACCTGTCGAGTAATACTCACCGTAGAGCGTGACGGCGACGGACACGAGGCCGGAGCTGAGTCGCGTGGGCGCGGCGTGCGCGTCGGCGTTGACGAGCTGCCGCAGCACGGCGCGCGGCGACGGCTGCAGCGGCTCCGGCGGCCTGTGCGCCGACTGGCTGCGCTCGTACCTGTCGAGTAATACTCACCGTAGAGCGTGACGGCGACGGACACGAGGCCGGAGCTGAGTCGCGTGGGCGCGGCGTGCGCGTCGGCGTTGACGAGCTGCCGCAGCACGGCGCGCGGCGACGGCTGCAGCGGCTCCGGCGGCCTGTGCGCCGACTGGCTGCGCTCGTACCTGGCGAGTAATCATGCACGTTACTTTATTACGTCTAACTTCAACCTCGCTTGTATGTCACCTAGGGACCATCTCGCTTGGATGTGGCTTAAGAACCTCCATCTCGCTTGATGGGAGGCGTAAATGAGGCTCCTAAGCAAAAGATGGTACACGTTTGCTTAGGTGTCTGACTAATTGTTGTGGTTGGTTAGGTTGAGTTGTGGTTAGTTAGGTTGATCCGATTTCCCACAGCACCACCACTCAGGGGATGAGGTCCAACCGGGGGGTTTTAGTAGGTAGTCCTGCGGTTGTAAGGGCAGGGAGTCCCACACACACCGTCACCTCCCTCAGGTCACGGTACGTCAAAGCATTTCCCCTAGTCAAAAAAAAATGTGTCTGACTAATTTGACTTTTAAGATATCCACATTAGAACCTTTCAAAAGAACTGAGGGTTGTAACTTTTATTCCTAATCCGTGCCGATAATAAAAGAGGCTAACTGCATCGTACGGAATGGACGAATATCTACAACATAAAATTGAAAATGCGCGTCATCCTTTGGTGATGGAAGTGGGTATCAGGTTATTCAAAACCTCTACACCCTCGTCAAAATATAACGGATAAAAACCGAAAGGCATGCCAACTTTGCTTGCACCTCTATTCCCGCTATTAACACAATGCCACCTAAAAAATACCTATTAGGTATGCGAGATAACTGAGTGTAGTGGACACTGAACCTGGTTTCCAGCAAAGCGAACAGGATTTATGAAAAGTTTAGCATTCCCAGAGGGTATAACATACCTTAGTAACAGCACACATGAGGCCACCATCGAGTAAGCTAGCAGAGTGCCGATTGACATCATGTGAATAAGTTGTTCCAGCTCAAATATCATGGCGAGGGTGCCTGCAACAAAATACTTTTTTAATAAAAATGATATATAAAATACCGTACGACACGAACATTCAATAGTAAAATCAATCGCGTTACAGCAATAATTTGCTCGTTGGCAACATTAAATAAAATCCCTACTAATATTATAAATGCGAAAGTAACTCTGTCTGTCTGTCTGTCTCTCTGTCTGTCTGTCTGTTACTCTTTCACGCCTAAACGGCTGAACGGATTTTGATGAAATTTGATATAGGTATAAGTTGAATCTCAAGAACGGACATAGGCTACTTTTTACTAGAAAATAAGGGGGGGGGGGGGTAATACCACCTTCGAAAGTTTATATGGAACAATATTTATTTTTGAAGTTAGAGATATGAAATTTGGCACAAATATAGCTCGAAACTCGGATTAAAATAAAGACTACTTTTTGTTTCAAATATTAGGGGAGAAAGGGGTAAAACCGACCATGAAAGGATGTAGTCCACGCGAACGAAGTCGCGGGCACAGCTAGTAAACCATATGTAGTACAAAGTAATGTAGTGATGAAATGAATTGGTCCAGGATAATATTAGTTTGGAAAACCCTGAGCCTACCAACAGCATCGAATTTTTTGTCGTCTTATGCGATACATTTGTAGTATTACTCTTTTAAGAGAGTAAGTTAACGAGTCAAAACGACACTATTTTTATTTAGTGACTCTTCATTAGTCAGCTCGTGAGCACGGTTGATGTAACCTAACCGAAACGTCGGGCAGTAAATAGTTCGTATAACTTACTTAATAAAAATGGTGTCGCGTTTTGACCCATTAACTTATTTTAAATGTTTAAAATGGAACGCGAAACTTAAAGTTTGCATTTAAGAGAGGTAGGGCATAGTAAAATACCTTCACCTTACAGAAGACCCCAGCCAAATAACAATCACTTCGGTGTTGTTATGTTCCTGCGTGTGAGTAAGGTCCTGGGGGGGTACTACATTAGTAGCATAGGTCAAGCCTTCAAAGTAAAGGCGACAAGCCCAGTAACACATCATTTCACGTTCACTGGCACAAGTATTTTATAACTTAAAAGTAGACTCCAGCACCTGGTTTATTATAAATGCAACATAATTAACATGAATATATATATATATATATTTTTTTTTTAAATGTTTAGATACAAATATAATTGACAGTTAATATAGTGTCATGTTTAAATAGACATATCCCTACAAAAAAATAACTCGCGTTGTTAACGTTTAAAAAAACATCTTATTATGCTGTACTTGTCGCCCTTAAGCTAGGACCTCATTACCACTTAACATTAGGTGGGATGAGGTCAATCTCGAAGTGCAATATAAGAATAAGAATAGTATTGTACAATGTTGTAGAGAGTAGGACATAGCGATTTATCGCTCGAACTGGAGCAGCCCGACTGGTGAAATACCTCCACCTTACAGAAGACCGCAGCCAAATAACGATCACGTCGACGTTGTTGTGTTCCTGTGTGTGAGTAAGGTTTCCAGAGCTCTTGGGGGGTGCTACATTAGTAGCAGGGGTCAAACCTTCAAGGCAAGGGCGACAAGTCCAGTAACAAATTTATTATGCTGTACTTGTCGCCCTTAAGCTAGGACCTCATTGCCACTTAACATCAGGTGGGATGAGGTCAATCATGAAGAGTAAAAAAAATGTGTTACCAGTGAACAAGCCAGCGAGCATGGTCCCGACCAGCGGCGTCTGGAAGCGCTCGCTGACGGTGCCGAGGCACGTGTACAGCAGCCCGTCCGACGCCATCGCGTAGATGATGCGCGGCAGCGGGAACACCGCGCCCAGCAGGCTGCCGGCACACACGACACGATATTTTATTTAAAACTTTTTATTTCTCACGTTTTATTGCGAATTTAACATATTCTAAACGTATATAATACTAACTGTGCAACTACGTTCGCGTATTGTCTACTTTCATGGTCGGTTTTACCCCTATCTCCACTAATATTCAAAATGAAATGGAATCCATATTTTAATCCAAGTCGTGAGCTACATTGGTGCAAAATTTCGTATCTCTAACATAAAATATAAACTTTTTCCCATATAAACTTTCAAGGGCGATATTATACCCCTTTATTTTCAAAACAAAAAGTAGGCTCTGTCCGTTTTAAAGGTTTTTTTTTATTAAAAATCGGTTCAGCGGTTTAGGCGTGAAAGCCGGACAGACAAAGTTACATTCGCATTTATAATATTAGTAAAGCTAGATGTAATCTTAGTAAACCTGGAAGGCACGATAATTCAAGTTTAATCGGTAAAATCATTCGCGAAATTTAATAAAATATAGTGCGCCGACAGCTGTCACTTTAGTACATCTAATTATAAATAGTACTTCGTTTTTCGAGCATTCTTTTTTCGGTTATAAATGTTTTCTTTTTACAGAATTATAAAAATTACAATAATAAAAGTTATATTCTATTCTATTCTATATTTTTTATAATTTCACCAGCGGCCTGCTGCTGTCGATCGATCGCAGCCGGATTATCATCGTTTTTTACGATAACTTACTGTTAGTTCAGGATGAAGCGCAGCTCGCGCGATACGTCAAGGTCGTGTGTTTGGGCGCCGCGCAACAAGATAACATTTTTATGTTTCTTTAAAATCTCTTAACGTAAATTACATACCTCGACAGGAGGGCACAGATAGCTCCGACGCTGACGGCGTACTTGGCCCACGGCCATCCGAGGTGGTCGTACACGAACGGAAAAGGCGCCTTCTCGTCCTAAAAACAAATATAATTTGCATCACATCGGTATCCATCGTCTTCTACCGTCGAATAAAGTCATTTTAGCGTTGAACGAAGTAATCTTACATTAGTGAAATGTTTCTAATACGTATTTTTTGAGTAAACTGCCAAAAATTTTGACCAGTTTCAATTAAAACGGTATAAAAGGCAGGAGCCTTTATTCTGACGGGACGAAATGCCTTCATGCACCATACCGTCACCTCCTTCAGAGGGAGGTGACGGCTTGAAAAGGGCAGGACTATCCACTAAAATACCCCGGTTGGACCACATCGCCTGAGTGGTGGTGCTGTGGGAAATCGGATCTACCTCACCAACCACAACATCACCGGCTGAATGGCCACTTACGCGGCCCCGTCTCCTCCCCCAGGATGCTGGTGGGGGGAGCGGGGCGGCCGACCCAACTGAACCACCCTCAAAGGACCCTTTCTTAAGTAGACTTAAGGTCTTTGCGTCAAATTGTACGGGCAGCGGGGCGTGGCGACGGTGGCGACATGTTTTTATTTGTAGAATCAAATAGAAGGTTAAGAGGTCGATTAGTATGTAGTTCTTAAGTCATAAGACAGATGGCGCTAAACAAAGGCTAAGAGGTCTATTATTATTTAGTTACTTTCAGTAAGCACAGTTGGAGGAGTAGCGTACGTGAAGGTGGCTGCGAATCTCACACCACAGGGAATATGACACTTTTGTTTTTTTTTTAAATACGTTAGTCTGGCCTCCACTAAAATACCTGCATATAGTATGGCAGCATGAGCGTCAGAACTGATGAGACGCCGCAGTAGGCGAGGAACACGATGAGCAGCGAGGCCACCACCGCGAAAGGTATGGTCTTCTGCGGCCGCCGCGCCTCCTCGCCCGCGGTAGCCACGCAGTCGAAGCCTGCAAGAGATAAGTACAAGTCTACTATTAGGTACCAGTCGGAACCCAACCCCCCCTACCCACCCTAGATTCCCGAACACCTATTTTAATAACTACTCTGGTATCGGCTTGGGTTATGTAGCAGAGCTGAATGGAAAAGTGACCGGTCAAGTACCAGTCAGGAATGGACACGTCACATCAACCAATACGACAGATTTTTATATTGCACTTCAAGATTAACCTCATCCCACCTGATGTTAAGTGGTAATGAGGTTGTTAGGTGGTGAGAGCTAAGAGCGACAAGTACAGCTTAATAAAGCTGTTATTGGACTTGTCACCCTTACCTTGAAGGCTCTCCTGCTACTACTGTAGAAGCCCCCAGGAGCTCTGAAAACCTTACTCACACGCAGGAACACAACACCGAAGTGATTGTTATTTGGCTGCGGTCTTCTGATGGAGGTATTTCGCCAGTCGGGCTGCTCCATTTCGAGCGATAAATCGCTGTGCCCTACCTCTCTTACAACCAGTTTATCGTTTTCTTTGTACTACAACTAACACTTCCAAGGATTACAATCCAAAATAAATATTTGATTGATAAATTAAGGTTCATATTCCAGTAGCACGTACCAATAAACCCGTAGAAGCAAACCGCGGCCCCTTTGATGATGCCCGCGAGCCCGTACGGCGCGAACCCTCCCGAGCCGAAGTCTTTCTTCTCCGTCTTGGGCACTTCCGATTCGGGGATGCGCCAATTAGCGGTGTCGGCTGAAAAAAAAAACAACGGTCAAGCGCGAGTCGGACTCACTCGGCAAGGGTTAGCATAATCTCTTTTGTAATTCAAAAAGAGCCATCGTGCTTCTCAAGCAAGTTATTTAGCGGTGTGTTTTAGCTAGATATGCTCGGTTAATGTAAAGTAAACTATGATTTCAATTTTAAAAGAAATAATAATACATATATTTAAATAAATAATAATAAACCCGCACGGTTATGCTTAAAGCAATCGTCACTAAATTCGATCGAAAGGGTCACCTATCGAATACAACATCCCGAGGTGTGAGATGCTTAGCTTTGGATATATCTGTCACATCCACACCACGACCGCCTCAAGTGGGTGCTTCAATAATTACTCAATTTATGTGACGTAGTTCATAGACAGTCGCTTAATGTCAGCTATAAATTAACTCTTATGACGTTACCATTAGAATAAGGTTGTATAAATAGGTCACGTGACTGCACTTACCTTTAAAGGATCCAGAAATGATGACGAACAGCACGACACACAAGTTGACACCGGTACAGAAGTTGTTAAATTTAGTAGACTCTTTCACTCCGAACGCCAGGGCCACTGAAAAATTTAAAAAATTAATAAATATCGGACAACATAAAATCAAAATCCGTTTACCTGGCTCCTGAACTCAGGCTTTATAAAAATAGTGATTCCTTCATTTAATAAATTACCGCATAATATTGTTGATAAGCCCATGCATAGATTCGACAAACAAATCAAAACATTTCTTACTAGCTGTGCCCGCGACTTCGTTCGCGTGGACATCCTTTCATGGTCGGTTTTACCCCTTTCTCCCCTAATATTTGAAACAAAAAGTACCTAGTCTATATTTTAATCCAAGTTTCAAGCTATATTTGTGCCAACTTTAATATCTCTAACTTCAAAAATAAACATTTTTCCATATAAACTTTCAAAGGTGGTATTATCCCCCTCGCCCCCTTATTTTCTAATAAAAAGTAGCCTATGTCCGTTCTTAAGATTCAACATATACCTATAACAAATTTCATAAAAATCGGTTGAGAGGTTTAAGCAGGAAAGCGTAACAGATGTCCGTCTGTGACAGACAGACAGACAGACAGACAGAATTACTTTCGCATTTATAATATTAGTAAGGATGAAAAAAGATATTACACTGTAAAGATATTACACTGTACTAGATATTACACTGTACTAGATATTACACTGTACCAGATATTACACTGTACCAGATATTATATTGTACCAGATATTACACTGTACCAGATTATATATTGTACCAGATATTACACTGTACCAGATATTACACTGTACCAGATATTATATTGTACCAGATATTACACTGTACCAGATATTACACTGTACCAGATATTACACTGTACCAGATATTAGACTGTACCGAAGTTTTTAATGACAAAAATATGTGGAAAATTAATTTGTCCATCTGCACCTATGTTACGTGTATCGTTAATTTCCATGTTGTATTCTCCTGATTATCCTTTTTTTAAATCCCTACTAACATTATAAATGCGAAAGTAACTCTACCTGTCAGTTATGCTTTCACGCTTAAACGTTTCAACAGATTTTGATGAAATTTGGCACAGACAATCCTTAGACCTAGGATACGATAACGTTTATTCCAAAAAAAATCCTGTAGTCCACGCGAACGAAGTCGCGGGCACAGCTAGTAGGATAATATGTGTTGAGTTTGTTACGGCGCTTCTTCTCAACCGGACCAACGTCGAGGCGTTTGTACTTACGTACGCAGAAAAGAATATATTGTAAATCTATTGCGGAATCATTTCAATCAATGTCGAAGCCTAGGCTCGCTTATTTTATGGAAACCATTTTGCATGATTATACTATATGTGTCAGTTTTGAAAAGAGTAACTATCGAGATACTTGCCGGTTCTTCTCGATAGAATCAACATTCCGAACACGGCGGTAGTTTACTTAATTTGACGATTCATAAATGCTTTTGTAAAAGTTTACATGAATAAAGACATTTTCTATTTTGTATTCTATTCTAACGGCAATAGTTTCAATTTTGGTTTGTATTTATTTTGACGATTCATAATTTGTTACTTGTAACCAACATGAATGAATGAATTGATTATGATTACATAACAGCTCGAGTGTTCACAAGTGACTGTACTACTGTCTACGCTTATGACGACTGCTGTATAAAGGTAAGCTGGTCACGAGGTAGGTAAGTTCACTTACCTGAGAACAGCATGATGACGGAGAAGGCGAACAGGTCCGGGTATCTCGCCAAGTGGGGCGAGTCCAGCGGCATGAGGCCATGGAGGCTCGAGGATATCGCCTTGCCGAGAAGAGAGTCCAGGTATTCACTGAGAGCCTTCACCACAGACGCCGCGCCTATAACGAGGCACAGCAGGAATCAATAAACAAATATATGACACTAGCAACCCGCCCCGAATTCGCACGGGTGCAATAGGTACTAAAATATGTACGTATTATTTGAAAATATAAATAGCCTATGTCACCCGAGGCTAATGTAGCTTCCCAACGGTGAAAGAATTTTTGAAATCGGTCCAGTAGTTTCGGCGCCTATTCGTTACAAACAAACAAATCTTTTCTCTTTATAATATTAGTATAAAGTAGCTGTGCCCGCAATTTCGTTCGCGTGGACTACATACTTTTATGGTCGGTTTTACCCCATCTCCCTTAACATTTGAAACAATAAGTAGTCAATATCTTAATCCAAGTTTCGAGCTATATTTGTGCCAAATTTCATATCTCTTAAAAAATAAACATTTTCCCATATAAACTTTCAAGGTTTTAACCCCATCCTTGTTATTTTCATTAACCTATGTCCGTTCAGAGGTTTAATGTAAACGTTTATCAAATTTCATCAAAATCGGTCCAGTGATTTAGGCGTCTGTCAGGCTGACAGCCAAACAAACAGACCGACAGAGTTATTTCTGTTTGTTTGTTTAGTCATTTATAAAATTAGTATAGATTATTACCGTATAATCTCCATTGCAAAATTTAAATAACACTCCCAACCTCAAAATTACGCGAATAGATTGTCAAATTCGCAAAAACGTCAAAGACGTGAGGAGTCAGATAAGAGGTCAAATGGTTCAGTTTAAAGTGTTGCTGTAAAATAATTGATTACTTATTTGGAACGATACAACAATGGTTATTTCAGTTCCGATTTAGCGACACTTTTGTACTCATGTTATAATGTCTTGTGGTCGTTAAATGCATAAAATCATACGTTATAGGAATTCAACTGTGTTTAACTTGTAAAAGGAAATTCGGCCCTACGAGGTAGTACCTAATTGAAAAAAAAATATGCCAGACTAATAGTGAGGATAAGTACTTTTTCTTATTCATAATTTAATTCAATATCTTTAAAATTTAAATTAAATTAAAAATTTTATTTAATTTAATTAACGTAATATGAACATTATCATCAAAGTTAGCTTACTGTAATTGGTAAGTAAATCATGCTTACTTTTTACTAATACCTAAAGCAAAAAGGAATCGTACATAATTTGTGAACTTTTCACAAAAAAAATTTAAAATAAATATTATGATGAAAGTAACGGCCCTATCTGATTTATCCACATTTTTCGCTGATCCTTCACTCCTATTGATTGCAGAGATGTATAACCTAATTTTTGAATTCGAACGCGCTGATCTCTGGAACTAATTCTATTTCTATTTCTAAATACTAGCATAGACTAACGTACCTTTTTTTTATCAAGGGGGAAATGCCTACCGCGCCGTAACTCCGCGGGGAACAGAGACTGGTGTGTCGGACGGGGGAATCGGGATTCCTTGATAGATAAACGTACGTTTTTTTTAATCAAGGGTGAAATGCCTACCGCGCCGTAACTCCGCGGGGAACAGAGACTGGTGTGTCGGACGGGGGAGTCGGGATTCCTTGATAGATAAACGTACGTTTTTTTATCGAGGGGGAAATACCTACCGCACCGTCACTCCGCGGGGAACAGAGAGTGGTGTGTCGGGCGGGGAAGTCGGGATCCCTTGATAGACTAACGTACCATTTTTATCGAGGTGGATGGATATGCCTACCGCACCGTCACTCTTTGCGGGGAAAAAAGTGGTGTGTCGGGCTCGCACCGACTAAAACCCCCTCGGTGGCCAACGCTGCACAGTTGTGGGCGATCCCTTATGGATACTACACAGGCTCCCCCAAGACTAACGTACCAAACGTAACTGATTGAACTTACCAATTATATATTCGAGAATGAGATTCCATCCAATGATGAACGCAATAAATTCACCGACGCAGACGTAACTATAGACGTAGGCCGATCCTGCTTTAGGCACTCTTGCACCGAATTCGGCATAACACAAACCTGCAACAAAATTCAAAATTAGTTTATTCATGTAAACCAATAGTATTTATAAATCATATGTCGGAAAAAGGGGGTAGACATCAGAAGTAAATGCAGACTTACAGGTTAATAAATAATATCAGTAACCTTATTTACTTAAAGTAACTAATTAATAATCTAATAATTTACAACGATTATGTAATATCTAGTCTCTGTATGTAGGCGAGCCTATGTTCAGAGTGGCTGGTAACAGTCCGGGTACTAAAGACCACAGTCCGTACACCAAGACGCATCCATTCGAAATGCGTGCCGATTGAGCGCTGCCGTGCCCTTTTATAGGTAAGTGGTGGGGATTAAAGCGAAGTGGGAAGGCGATGACGTCTTGGTGCACGTGCTGCCGGCGTGAGTCACGCTGTCGTACCACTGTGCCGTCACGGCCATTCTGACAATCACTCGTCCTCGAGAGTATCTGTGAGACAGAAAACCACTTAAAAAAATGCTAGTCTAAATCGTTATCCACTGAAGTAGATAAGATCCCTTTAGCCAGGCTATTATCTTGAACAAGATCGTTACCCACAAAAGCAGGCAAGATCCCTTCACTCTATCAGTGCTGGACTAAACCGTCATCCACAGAAGCAGATGAGGTCCCTACAGCCGAATGCGTTGGACTGGGCTAAACCCCATTAGCATCACTATCAGTGCTGGACTAAACCGTCATCCACAGAAGCAGATGAGGTCCCTACAGCAAATAAAACTGGTCTAGGTTATCTTATCGAGATAGCCCCTACAGCAAGAGAAACTGCTGGACTAGATCATTACCCTTTGTTTAAGGTAGATCCCTTCAGCATGCCAGAGTTGGCCTAGATCATCATCCACCACGTAGATGAGACCCCTACAACTATAATGACTCAATTAGTTTACAACATACCAAAGTTGGTCTAGATCGTCATCCATTGTGTAAATGAGATCTCTACAACTATAATCGCATAATAAAGTCACAACATATCAAGATAGTCACCGAAAAGAGATCCATAAAACAACAGTATACCAATCATCATCACCATCATCACTACTATAGTTTTCCGATATTTCAAGAAACCCATTCTGTCCTTTAGGTACTGCTCTTAAGTTTTCGTGAGCATACTTGTATATTCTATCTGTACCATTAATATGCTTAAGCTCATAGCGGTCGTTATTTAGAACAGTTACAATTTTGAAAGGACCTTTAAACTTTTTATCTAATTTAGTTTGATGTCTTTCTTCACATCTCAAAAACACAAAATCTCCTACCGAAAATGGCTTTACCTTTGCTTTACCTTTATTAAATCGTATGGCGTCATAATTTGCTACCTGTTCAATATTCGCGGATGCAGATAAACGGGCCGCTTCGACATCAATTCTGTCTGTTTCAGAGGAACAAGGTGAAATTTTGGCAAGATTTAATGAATTGGCTTTAACGCCAAACATGAGTTCTATGGGTGTAAATCCCGTAACTCTAGACCTTGTACAATTAAGAGCCAGTTGAATTTCACCCAGTTGATCCTGCCAAGCATTGCACTCTATTACAGTAAATATATTTTTCAAAGTTCGCATGACCCTTTCAACCTGACCATTGGCCCTACTTGTGCCAGTAGCAATTAAGTGAAGATCTATGTTATTATCTTTGCAAAATTTTTTTAAACTCGTTATAATCATAACAACGTCCCCGGTCTGCGATTATACGTTTTGGGGCGCCGAAGAGATCAACAGCTTTTTTTTTTATAGCTCTTATTGCACGAGAAGAGCTAAGGTTGGGGGCATACTCCAAAAGCACAAATTTCGTAAAAGCATCTATCAAAACTGAACAATATTCTTTGCGTTCGCTCTTGCCACTTAACTTTCCTGTGAGGTCTAAGTGGATAGTATGCCAGGGCATAGGATTTTTAGGGATAGAGTGTAACTGCACTTGTTGTGCCCCTGATGGGCCTTTTGAGGTTTTACAGACAACACAACTATTAATAAACTTCTTGACAAATTTTGACATAGTAGGAAACCAGTACAGTTCGTATAATTTATCGAGGGTCTTATCGACACCCAAATGTTTCAACTCATTATGAACGTGACTAATTTATGAACGTGACTAATTAAAGACTAGACAAGAGAGCGTGGCATAATAGGTAGCCAACTAGAAACTCCTCCGCGCTGGATTTTTCTATATAAAATGCCCTGTCGTAAATCATAAGTGTGAGATACATCATCCGGCAATTGGGCATTGCGTAATTTTGTTATTAAATCAGAAAGCTCGGAATTACGTTCTTGCTCAACAATAAGCCATCCTTTATTAAATTCCAGAAAATTTACATTTATAGGTTTTGCGCTAGTATTGGATAAGTTTCGGGATAGAAAATCTGCATGACCCATTTTACGACCCTCCCTATACGAAATCTCAAAATCAAAAGCCTGAAGCATTGCCCACCACCTATGGACTCTCGGAGTTAGATCTCGTTTGGAATGAGATGCTTTAAGGGAATTGCAATCAGTAAAGATAGTGAATTTGCGCCCATACAAACAATGACGAAAACGTTCAACTGCTCTAACGACAGCTAAGGTCTCAAGCTCGTAGGAGTGATAACGACTCTCAGCATCTGAAGTCTTTCGACTAAAATAGGCAACTACATGAGGTGCATCATCGTATTTTTGTATAAGAACTACCCCGTATCCTTCAGTGCTGGCATCCGTATGCAATTTATTTGGCAAAAAAGGATCAAAAACTTTAAGAACTGGCTCTGAAGTCAATATTTGAATTATTTTCTGATGAATTAAGTCATGATCCGATGTCCATCTAACTGCACCTTTACCTTTTGTTAAAGGGCACAAAGGTCGTATTACCTGAGAGAAATTTGGAATAAATTGACGGAAATAAGTTGCCAAACCTATAAGTTGTCTAACTTGTGTAACTGTTTTTGGGGTAGGAACGTTAACAAGAGCCTGTACTTTCTTTGGGTTCGGTCTTATTTCCCCAGCGGATATTACATAACCCAGGTATTCAGTTCTTATTTTTTAAAAAAGAACATTTTTTTATGTTAAACGAAAATCCTGCTTCACACAATATCTTTAACAACTTATCTAGACGGTCTAAGCCTTCATCAACAGTTACAGATATAGCAAATCCAGTAATTACACTATCAGGCAAATTTGCATCTGGAATTTTCTCAATTAGCTGCCACAAACGTAAGCAAGCCTGGGCTGGAGACTCCCCAGAATTAATTTGGAATTTTAGTATCTGGTCAAAATAATCCTGCATAAGCATTGGGCGAGAGAACTGGGATATCATTAATTCTTTTACTGCTGGCCATTCGAATTGATCTGGGGCAATTTTAGTCAAAAGTGTGGCTGCTCGTCCTTTAAGGCAATGAGTCAGAGCCATAATTAACTCTACGCCTTTTAGTTTTCGGTTCAAAACTATAACTTCAGATAGTTTGCACCAGCCTTCTATGTCTGAATCTGGATCATCGGGATCAAATTTAACTAATGGCGTAAAATTCTGTGCTTTGGATCCCGATGACAGGTTTTCAGCTATTTTAGTAAAGATAGTTTCCATACTGTTTGAAAAAAACGACATCTGTTCGCTTAAAGAATGCGGGGGTGGTTGATTTAAAGTTAGAGGTGGGTGAGATCCCACTTCTGATGTCGGAAAAAGGGGGTAGACATCAGAAGTAAATGCAGACTTACAGGTTAATAAATAATATCAGTAACCTTATTTACTTAAAGTAACTAATTAATAATCTAATAATTTACAACGATTATGTAATATCTAGTCTCTGTATGTAGGCGAGCCTATGTTCAGAGTGGCTGGTAACAGTCCGGGTACTAAAGACCACAGTCCGTACACCAAGACGCATCCATTCGAAATGCGTGCCGATTGAGCGCTGCCGTGCCCTTTTATAGGTAAGTGGTGGGGATTAAAGCGAAGTGGGAAGGCGATGACGTCTTGGTGCACGTGCTGCCGGCGTGAGTCACGCTGTCGTACCACTGTGCCGTCACATATATAAGTTCCGGGTTCGATCCCCGGTAGGGTCAATATGGCACACAAACTTTTCTATATTGTCTCGGGTCTGGGAGTTGTGGTACTATCGTTGTTTATAATTTCTGTAACACTTGTGCTTTAGCTACTTACCACAGAATTGGAACAATGTATGTGATGTCCAATATTTATTTACATTTATATTTATTTATTTATATTAAAAGGATGCTCAGGAAAACCACTATTTATCAATTTAATTTTTTAATTTACGAGGACACAACACAGCCGCGTACAATGCAAAATTAGAGAGATACAGCATATACTTTTTTTAAACATAGTTGGCGGGAGCTCAGCGCGCAATCATAGGAATAACGTTCTGAAATGCCTAACAATATGTATAATGCAACTGAGTTCGGAATCTATAACTTTCAGACATAATTCTAACGAGAAAATCTGTAGCTTATTCTTTTTTGGCATAAATAGTTGACAGCGAATGTTACCGGGTTACAATCTCCAGTTACAAATTAATATCCCTCAAATTGCCACCAACGTGTCTACTTCTACGTACTTTGCCTCAAGAATGTCAACTTTTACCCCATGTGACATGCAATGAGGTTTTGAAATGAATTGAATACTACTTCAGCACCTCATCTACACTAATATAATAATGAGGAAATATTTGTATTTTGTATGTTTGTAATTAATAAACTTTTTTTTTATAGTAGCGCAGTATATTGGCTCCTCCCAACCTGATGGTAAGCAAGAGAGGAACCCACATCGCGATGACAACGGATTTGATATCGAAATATCCTACCCGTTAGCATCGCCATACTGGCCCGCAAGATGTTTCTTCACGCTCCTTTTGAAGGAATCCATGTCAAAGGAAGGAGGAAACACATGAGCCGGCAACGAGTTCCACTTCTTTATGGTCCGGCAAATATAGGAGTTACCAAACTTTTTTGTTCGTGATGGAATATTTTCCACGGTGAAGCGATGACATCGTTGGCCGGCTCTTGTGGTTCTGTGAAAGAAACTCAAACAACTCAAAAAATACTGTGCCGATTTCAAAATTATTTCACCATTGGGAAGCGTCATACGCCTAGGCTATATTTGATAACCTTCGTAGCCGAGAGGCGAGCGTGCCGGACTTTGGCGTCGCGCCATCTCTGAGGTTCCGGGTTCGATCCCCGGTCGGGTCAATATGGGAAACGAACTTTTCCATATTGTCTCGGGTCTGGGTGTTGTGGTACCTTCGTTGTTTCTGATTTCTGTAACACAAGTGCTTTAGCTACTTACCACAGAATCAGAGCAATGTATGTGATGTGGTCTAATATTTATTTATTTATTTATTACTAAAAAAAACTAAGTCAACCCGTACGAAGTCGCGGGCGGCTGCTAGTGATCAATATTGAAATGCGATACATAAGCTGAAAGTGACTTGTAGCGTGAATAACATGCTTAGGACCCGTCACCACTTAGCAACAAAGATTATACGTCTGTTGAAATACAATTAAGATGACATCATCTTTTTTGTTCACTTTAAAATTGAAACCTCTTTAATTTTGTCACTTTACATGATGTATATTTTTTCTGTCAAACAAATTTTCGTATTTACTTTTTTTTTAAATTCATCACACTTGACATTGGCAGAAATGGACTTCTCTGAATAAGTTAACTTTGTTCGCACAAAAACTATACACCGTAACTAAAGACATGTATTATAATCCCAGTGTACCATACAGGGTGCATGCTTAATTATGATAAACTATATTTTATTAAATTACTAAAAGGATTCTTATTTTTGTGTGTTATTAATTCAATTGACTGGATCAGTTTCAAAATATTCACTAATATTATAAACACGTAAATTTATAACAATGTATTAATGTATGGATGTCTGTATATATGTATGTTTGCTAATCTTTAACTCAAAACGTACAGTTTTGGTTAAATTCTGGAAGGAATAGCGATGAAACACTAGATTGACATAAAATATACTCATTATTGAATGTTGCGCATGAACACTAGTGTACTTATTTAAATTATTAATAAAAATCCTCCTGCCAATTGAATTTAAAAAGTTTAGTTGGAATGTGTATCTTATCTTTCTAGCTATCAAATTCCAAAACCATTTAGTAGTATTTTTGTGTGAAAGATTAAGAAATTAAAATAATAAGACTTCTTTAAACTAGCAAAAGTTTTGTTCGATTCAAGTGTAACATATTTAACAAAAAACCGCAATGGACCATTGACTTACCGATGCACAGATTAAAGATTAATATTAAGTAACGCTTATTGAAAATAGGCTACTACAAACGTGATGAATATTTTAACGATAAAATATATGAGCATGACTGTCAGCTCGCTGCCATTTTATTTTCGTAAGATTTCCGTATTTCTAAATATTGTAAAAAATTAGCATACCTACTGAGTTTCTTGCAGGTTTCTTCTAGGTAGTATAAGCTACTGAACCGGCGGTACCATTAACTTTAAACGAGGCATAAGTATCACTTGTAACGTACATAAATTAATAGATTATTATTACGATTAACAAACACTCATTTAATTTTTAAATAGTTCATATTTATATCGTCTGCTTCCCAAGTGATGGTTCTTTGCCTGTTTAAAAACAGGCAAAGAAAATAAAGTACTACAAAACACTACAAAAACATACATACATAACAGGTAAACCTGTTGTATGCTTTTGTAGTATCGAAAGCATTAGCGCTACTCGATTGCGTGGGGAACTACCAAGAGCCAGGGCACTTGCTAAATTTCCAAGCAGGAGGTTCCACCAGAATACCAGCGCTGCTGCGGCATTAAAAATGTCGTAGCGGCATTTGCTGAGGTGGAACCCAAATTGGCCTCACAAGGTATTTATATGTGACTAGCGGTCCCGGCGAACTTTGTTTCGCCTTAGAGGATTTTCCCGCTTTTCTGTTATAATTTTCCTGAATTTTCTTCGCTATAAACCTCACGGAGCCCGAGACCTTTCTAACGAATGCAAAACCATGGAAATCGGTTCGTGCGTTCTGGAGTTATAGCGTCAGGGAGGAGAACCCGACTTATTTTTATCATAGTAGATATCCATAAATGTATTTTCTTTCTTTCTTTCATTTAATGTGAAGGTTAAACATGACATTACGCTGCGACAACTAGGAGCGACGAATCGGTGAAAAATGTGGAACAAACGCGTAGATAACGAGTGCGAAGCCGGGGCGGGTCGCTAGTATTAGTGTTATGCAGAATTCCACTGTTTAAATGTTTGCATATCTTTCCATAACACCCTGTATTTTCATATAATATAACATTTTCTAACATTTAAATGTCAATCACACGGTTAAATCTTTCATACGTAGGTGTGTGCCATTTACGGAAATACACAACAAAAAAAAATCTAAAGGCGAATACAATAAACACAAAAGAGTTCCGTACATTTCTACATAATATTTTTAGTACGAGCTGTAGCTCGCGGCTTCATTCGCGTTATTTCGGAATAACAAGTATTCCACAGTTAAGAAAAAAATATATATTAGAAACCTCATATGTATGGGTTAGATGAAAAAAAAATTGTTTCAGTTCTAAGTATGAGTATGGGGAACCGCAGAAAATTTTTTTGTATGAAAATCTTAATGCAGTTCACCGAATATATCTACTCACCAAGTTTCCACAGTATATAATAGCTATTAAGGTTACGGAAAAAAGTGGCAGTGACATACGGACGGACGGACAGACATGACGAATCCATAAGTGTTCCGTTTTTTGCCATTCGGCTACGGAACCCTAAAAAGTATCTTCTCAATAGCAACAGATTCCAAGCCGGGCAAAATCACATTGTATTGTATTCAATGACGATTCAAAGTGTAACAATGTAACTTGAAGAAAACTATTTTGAATTTAAATTCTAAATCATTTAACTGGCTTAGGATTGATAAACTTCGGCAGTTATTTTATTTATTTATCATGAAGATGTCTGTTCTTACGTTGTTAGTACCAACTGTTATATTATCCATTTTCATAGTTGTTGATTCCTCTAAAATCCTTACCGTGGTGTCTCCTGAGGAAGTGCTAGAAGAGACGAGGCTAAACTTCACACAGATTGCTCAGAAATATGGAAGGACGACCGAGGAGCATGACGTCAACACTGATGACGGATACATCCTGAAGGTGTTCCGCTTTCCGGGGGACAAGACGCGGCCCGTGTTCCTGATGCACGGACTCATGGGCTCAGCAGAGCACTTCATACTCAGAGGCAACACCTCACTAGGAGTCACTTTATCCAGGGCCGGCTACGACGTCTGGATCGGCAACTTCAGGGGAAACTTGTACTCCCGCCGCCACGTCAATTTGGTGCCGGACCGGGATCCAGAATTCTGGAATTTCGGCCCCGACGAACACGCCTGCTCAGACTTGCCCGCCATGTTCGACTACGTTCTTGAAAAAACTAACGCGAAAGACCTCAACCTGATCGGATATTCCGAAGGAACGGTAACCACTTTCATACTTCTATCCACAAAACCAGAGTACAACGATAAAATCAGGGTGTTTGTCGCTCTCGCCCCGGTCGCATTCCTTAATCACCTGCCCCCACCTTACCCGACCCTTTTAAAAATTAGTGGCAGCTTAGATAGATTTTTGAAAAAGACACATCAGGAAGAATTGGGCGGCTACTTTTCGCCATTACGGGACTTAATATCGCTGTTTTGTAGCATAAGAGGAATAGGATATTTAGTGTGTACTGATAATTTAATTTTTGGTACAGCTGGTTCCAACCCTAGTGAGTATGAACCGGAGATAATTCCAACAATGATTGCCCATGGGTTTACTGGGACTTCAAGGAAAAATTTGATGTCATTGGCGAACATTGCCAACCATAAAGTCTTCGGGAAGTTTGATTATGGAACTGTGAAAAATCTACGAGTCTATGGAAAAAGACGTCCACCACAGTATGACCTTAGCAAAGTGAGAGTGGACACACACCTGTTTGTTGGGAAGAATGATAAGTTGGCAACACTGGAAAATGTCAACGTACTGAAAAGGAAACTCTATGGCAAAGTCTTTGAGCATGTAATGGAGCCAGCTGCTTGGAATCATTTGGACTACATATGGGGAAAGGAAAACCACAAAATAATCACCAATGAAGTCTTGAACATTCTTAATACATACAACACATTAAACCAGACATTGGTAAAGAAGGAACCGTAAAAATAAGATTTTCCATAAAAAAAGATGAATAAAAATGTATTTATAGTCCAACAATTAGATTATCAACAAATAGTAATATAATAGGACATTATCAATAAATAATAGGACACGTATATATTGGTAATCTAGCTTTGTTTTATCATGTAAATATTAATTTACTAGGATACATTCCGTTAGAATTTGCACAGTTTTTACGAATTCGTGACGTAAATTCACTGAATCTTGATGCGTTTTATCATCATACATTTTCATTGTATTTTCATATAAATAATATTATGTACTTATTGTGTGCAAATTTAAGTGTTAAATATATATAAATAAATTAATTAAGAAAAGGCATGTGCTAGTCTAAAATACGTGTGTATTAAACATTATATTATTGCGTATGCAAATACAATGTAAATGTATTTGAATAAATTACTCGATACAAAATAAAAAAAAACGCTTAAACCATGCGCTGGGCACAAAGCAATCTCAAAATTGTCGTGTTTTGGTTCAAAACCAAAATATTTATTAAAATTTGTAATTTGACTAAATAAAATTTGACTAAATATAAAAAGTGTTCAAATGAATCTAACCTTTTTTCTCCCACATTTTCATGAATAGGTATCGATTACAATAAAAATCTTATCTTTAATTTACTACATTTGACAACCGTGACGACCTCGGTGGCGCAGTGGCAAGGTAGGCGACCAAATTGCGAAAGATCCCGGGTTCGATTCTCGGTCGGGTCAATTTGGGAAACGAACTTTGGTAAATTGACTTGGGTCTGGGTGTACTCGGATGACGCCCCCAGTTAGATTGTCTGGCGCATTTATTATTTTATTTATTTACAACGAAATACGGATGGCGGAAATGACAAAATAATTGAGTAATTAGTTTAAATAATAAAACAAACTAGTATAATTACCACACGCTTTCAAAACAAGACATAATATTCTGTTAAGGAGAGATACACCGTATACAAAGCGGCGTTTCGATATCCTATGAAAAACGTTTTTAGGAGTACTTGGTAGGGTCAAATATAAAGTGGAGTACTATGATTGTAATGAGGTATACTGAATATACACGTCAGAGCGATACGGAGAACAACGACACACTAATTACTATGGCTCACATTATTCTATTTTCATTGGCCCGATGGAACGATGGCTAGCTATACCAAGTTAACACAAGTATTTGTTTGATCCACGGGACAAGCAATAGTGTCTCTTAATGATTCCCCACCACATCCTGACTGTACATATATAAATAAGGACCACATCACAAACTTAGGTCTAATTATGTGATGTAGTTCATTTTCCGTATTGACCCGACCGGGAATCGAACACGGGAACTCGCAGAAAGCGCGACGCCAAAGTCCGATCTGCTCACCTCTCAGCTTATAAGGTCATCAGTAGGTCACAGATTACGCACATTTAACAATCGTAATAATTAGTACAGTCACTAGCAATGAAATGTGAACACTTGAGTTCTTATGACGTTAACATAAGGCTCGCTTTAGAATGAGCGTGTAAACCTATTAGTGGACGTGATTGTACGTAAGGTAAACACAAATAGGTATGTAAAGCTGGCTGTTATTATTTTACACTACATACTGGCTGTTAGAGTTCTCCCAAACCAGTATTTTCATATTGTCCAATGAAAAGAACAGGAAAATAAATATTGCAGCAAATTATAGATATCACGTTTAGTACTTTGTCGTTCTATTTTGAGAGTGTCCAATTGGTAGCAACGCATGCTGTGTCGCGCAAATGGGCCGAATAACTGTTAACAGCTTAGCAGGCCTAGGGTCCGTGTGGTGATTAGAGCCCTAACCGGACACCGCAAAATAAAAATACACCATTTCCTCATGAAACTGCATGATGTATGCAGCCACTGCGAGAGGATAACGAAACATCCCTTCACCTCCTTTTTAAGACGAGGGGAAATGCCGCACCGCACCGTCACTCGAGAGTGGTGACGGCGTGTGTGGGACTCCCATCCCAGGACTACACACTAATACCCCCCGGTTGGCATTCATCGCCCGAGTGGTGGTGTTATCGGAAATCGGAAAAACCTTACCAACCACAAAACCATCGGCAGAAATCCCTTCACCTCCTATGTGTAAATCCATGATCAATTAACGAAGCATCCACCTGAGACGACACATAAACTAACCGGAGGAAATAAAAACTCTGAAAACCAGACTAGACTTCCTAGAATCAACCTGGCTGAAGAGTTACCTAAAATTGAAGGCGAGTTACAATAGATCTGATAGGTCGTAAGGCCCACAGTTCTCTCGAACTGCACTGCCTCAAGCACTTTAACAATTAAAGCGATCTACTGTCTTATAGCCTAGGGACGATTTTTCTACTCACCAGCAAACACGCTCGCAACAGCTGCCAGCAAGAAGGACAGTATCACAGCTGGTCCAGCGTAGTTCTTGGCGACGTCTCCGGCCAGCACATAGACTCCCACGCCCAGGGTGCTGCCGACGCCAAGCGCGGTGAGGTCCAGCGCTGAGAGCACGCGCGCCAGACGCGCCGCGCCCTCCTCAGCGGCCTTCCGCCGGGATAGCATCTTATACGCCAGCCCGGCCAGCCGGGAGGCGCCTGCCTTGATACCGCCTGAAGAAGAAAATATGACAGCACATTTTAACAAAAATAACTGCGTGTGAGTAAGGTTTCCTGGGGGTACTACATTAGTAGCAAGGGTCAAGCCTTCAAGATGAGGGCGACATGTCCAGTAACAGGTTTATTATGCTCCTATGCTCCTAGAGCTAGGACCTCATTACCACTTAACATCAGGTGGGATGAGGTCACTCGTGATGAGTAATAAATATATATATATTGAAATAATTAGCTGTGCTTGTAACTTCATTCGCATGGCCTACAGGTTTTTGACGTAACAACGTCTAATAACTCGATATTACGGGCTGCAGGCACGAATAAGATGGCGTGATTGTCCCGTTACGCTCATTACCCCCATACTACTTTTTTTTTGTGAGGCCCCCCTCATTTTCAAAACAAAGAGTAGCTTTGTCCGTTCTAGAGGTTGAACGTATACCTACCTATACCAAAATTCATCAAAATCGGTTTAGTGGTTTAGTTAAGCCAGACAGATACACAGAGTTACTTTCACATTAAAAATATTGTTATGGATTAAGTGTCTTGGTAAATATATATTAATTTAACTAAAAAATTGCAACAAAACCCACTACATGATAAATAAAAAAGGTGAATTTTGTCAATACCGCGTGTTTTGTAGCGTTTGCTTTGTCAACATTATACCTATTACATCTCAAGTAGAAGAAACACCGCACGTTTCGCAAACTCAACATTTTATTTATGAACTCGATTGAAATTGAAAATCATTATTAAAGTAAGTTACAAATTAGCAACGTTACAGTCGCCGTCAGATATATTGGAACAGACAAAATGACCAAATACCTACTTCTGAACAGTTTAAAATGTCAATAAGTTCCATACACTACAAGTTACCATTAATATTTGAACATTCATTACTTCAGTAATATCTTAGCAGATGCTAGCAAATAACTTGGTATTGGTTTTTGGTATTTGTACCTTGGTATTAATCCTTATCAAAATAAATTACTTTATATTCAAGACGGCTTCAATACCTTTATATAACTTTTTTAATCATTCAATTCGGACATTTCATTCAGAAGATATCACGAGTTTAAAAATGCAAGTATGTATTAGAAAAAAGGCGCGTGGCTGCCGCTCACCGCGCTCAGCTAGCCAGCATGCGATGTAGGCTCCATGTAAGCGTCATTGGGGTACGGGAGGAGTCAATGTAATAAAATTTTGAGCAAGGTTTATATGTATAATACGTGCATGTATATTTTAGTACCTATTACACCCGTGCGAAGCCGGGGCTAGTCGCTAGTTATAAATAAAGGAGATCATCGGATCTGACATATTGTGCTTTCTGTAGTAGGTCTCCAGACTTACCCATACTCAGGATTTACTCGCAATATTCTTACATTTAATCTACCTATACTTATCTAGTTGGTAAATCAAGCTTTTACTTGCACAATGAGTCTTTCATGACGATGAAAGATTTGATGATTGACCGTGTCCAGTTATCGGAGAACACTGGCGTGCAAGGAAATCGGTCAAATTCGCTCGCTCTAATTACTTTGTCATCATATTCATGAAACTACGGAAATGAATTCGAATTTGGAAACATTGTTTTGTCTCTCAAAAATCCATACTAATAATATAAATCTGAAAGCAACTCTAGTCTGTCTGTCCTGCTTTCACGCCTAAACCACGGAACTGATTTTGGTGAAATTCGTAGAGGTATAAATTGAACCTCTAAAACGGACATAGGCAACTTTTTGTTTTGAAAATAATGAGGGATGGGGGTAATACCGCCTTTGAAAGATTATATGTTTTTTTTTTGTTTAAAGATATGATATTTGGCACAAATATATCTCGAAACTTGTATTAAATATGGACTAGTTTTTGTTTCGAATGTTAGGGGAGATAGGGGTAAAACCGACCATTTATATTTATTGCTAGAAAAGACCACGCGTACGAAGTCGTGGACAGCCGCTAGTCATATATAAAACTTTCCGATTAGGAAAATCTATACTTTACCACCTGCTTCGTACACTTTTTGACAACAAACCCAAATAGCCGAATGGAAATCAGTAGACATATTTATTTGCACATAAGTGTATATACAGCGAATCGTTTGAATAATACGACCATTGAAATTATATTCAATTGACAAGGAGAGTAAAATTTACCGTTGGTACTTAAATGAATGGTCAATAATGATATGGGTTAATTGAAATGATAAGATGAAATTCCTACTCACATAAAGAATATTGGACAACACATTAATTGCTCTGATTCTATGGTAAGTAGCTTAAGCACTTGTATTACAGAAATCAGAAACAACGACGGGACCCACAACGGAGATCATATAGAAAAGTTCATTTTCTATATTGACCCGACCGGGGACCGAACCTGGGACAGAGATGGCACGTCGCTGGCACGCTCGTCTCTCTGCAAAGGACGTTGTCTCCGTTGACATTTATTTGACAGCAAAGTCATCGTTCTAATGAATTGTATTAACTTTTATTCTTGTATTTCTAATTCATAGCAAGATTTGTTTCACAGGTTGACATGCAAACGTAATTAGGTTTTCTTTTTATAAAATCTGCAGAGTACCTAATAATCCGTCAGTAACTTTTTTTTTTGACGGGGGGATATGCGTTGATGCACCGTACCGTCACCCGAGGGAGGGAGACGGTGTCTGTGGGACTCCCTGCTGAAAAGGGCAGGACTACCAACTACAACCCCCCCGGTTGGACCTCCATCGCCATAGTGGCGGTGTTGCGGGAGATCGGCTCAGCCTTACCAACTACAACATCGCAGGCGAAATAGCTACTTACGCAGCTCCGTCTACTCTGGTCTACTGGGGAAGGCCGATCCAACAGAACCATCTCCCCCCAGTGGCGGCCGGTGATCAGTCAGTAACCTGTGTTTTAGAGGGCAGTCAAAAGTCGCTATCCCCCTAATGTAGCAATATTCAAATGCTTAAAAGATTACTTCCAAATGTGCCAGAGTCAGAAAAGGTTAGTGAAAAAAAAATACAGGGTTGACACGCGCGTATAGCCACGGCCAATAGTTCGTTACAAATAAAACATAATTATATTATCACTAGCTGCTTTAGCACTAGCACTAGCACTCGAGTTTTAGTGAGACTAACGAACAGCGATCCATTTTTATTTATAAAAATATTAAAAAAACAGTTTGCAAAACTAGAGAAGCGGACTAAAAATTGGTTCTAAAATATAGAACACGTAGGTATTTTTGCATTTTGTACCTATTAAAAACTGAAAGGATAACCATTTTTGACATATTACGAATCGTAATCGTACAAATATTGGAACCGGGCATGAATTGAGTTGTCGCGTGACGCCATTAGTGGGTACGTTTGGGTAAAGAGCTCCAACCCCGCAACTTGGTAGTTTTATCTAGTATTTTTTGTTAATCTAGTGGTCTAGTATTTTTTTATTAATTTGGCAAATTAAAAAATATGTGTCTATATTTATTTTTGTATAACTATTTAACGAACTGTATTTTTGACCCAGTCTTTCCTATTAGAACATTCAATGCAAGTATAAGTTTACGTTATAGCACATCATCACACATTAAATATATATTCTCAACATTGTGCTAGATTGTCGAATAGAAATGTTAGGTACTACAATGTGGGTCAAGCCTACTTTAATTTATATTAGTTATACCTATATTCAGCAAAAATAAATGAAATAGCAACTCACATATCAGCCACATTTCGTACTTATTTGTACAAGCGTCAGTGAGAACGTTCGTGCCAAGACTGAGTTGGGTCAATTATCGTCGTTTGTCGTTACTGAGCCTAAATTGATTGAGCGTCGAGACGCGATCGGCACGTATCAGATTTATTCGGTTTGGAATTACTACTACAACAATATATTACATATGACTGCAATTTTTACGCCCTCATTTGCTGAGAGGCTAGTTGACCGGACATCGCGCTATGATATGGAAAACGGACTTATGTGTATTGTCTCGAGTCTGGGTGTTGGGGTACCGTTGTTTCTGATTTCTGTAACACAAGTGCTTTAGCTACTTACCACAGAATCAGAGAAATGTATGTGATGTTGTCCAATATTTAGATATATTTAATATTATATTTTTTCACAAAATAATTGTGTTAAGGTGGATTTATATTTGTCTGATGTGTCGTGACGTGACGCGTCAGAAGGGTATCGTTACAAGCCATCACAACACAATATGCATTACTAGTATGAACGTTGCTATGCTATATGTATGAAACCGATACCGTTCTGACGCGTCACGTCACGACACATCAGACAAATATAAATCCACTTTTACAGTGATACTCGCAGATGGTATGTCTTTAATTAATAAAATGAATAGACAACAACAAACCTTTGGTGATGTTTTTATGCTCTTTCTAAAATTACTAATTTTTAGGTTACAGGCGTGCGTGGATCGTCCCTCAATCATAAAATATATTAGGAATTTAATCTATAAGAAATATCTTTAATATATAAGAAAGTACAAATATATTTTTTAAGTGAAAACTTGCAATTTTGTTCATGAAACAAAGTTAATAAACTAAGTAACTCATTACGGTTTTGTTTCATCAGCACTTTTTATTTTAGTTGAGTCTGCTAAAAATACAGATAATGGTATGTTATTTCTTATTGTTTTACTCGGAGATATCATGAGCATCTCAAATAGGTAAAGGTATTATATTACAATAAGGAATGCTTGATGAGAGGTGTGAACAAATCTGAAGAAGAGCTAGCCATTAAGCCAAATAGGCTAGAAATAAATGATTTTGTCGAAGCGAGTGCAATACCGCGTAAGTACATTTTTCCGTAAGTTCTAATTTGGATTGAAATAATAATAATATAAATATGATGAAATAGCAAACAAAATTAATCTTTATGGCAAACGGTAGATATGATGTATTGTATTTAACCGTGTGACATTTCCATACTAATGGACTGTGTTGCTTGACGAGATTATTTTACTAGTTACCCATGCCTCATTGTGAATATTGCGTAACTATTCTTTACAAGTACACTGGCAAGACCCACCACTATAAATACAATGGAGCTCGGGACCTTCTTTAGCAGTCCCATAATTTTCTGCCCAGTTCATTAATTAAATCTTAACCTCTTGAGTTTGTTTGTCTTGGTCTTTTGAAGAGGGTTGGTTTGTTTGCTTAAATTTGTCAGCTGTTATAATAGAATGTAATACAATAGAAAATATCTTTATTGATGACATCTTTACAAAAGCATTTATTAGTCGTCAGAACAAGTTCAGTATTCTACCGCAATGTTGATGACGACGAGAAGAACCGGCGAGTAACTCGACTTTAGTTAGTAGACAAGAATTAGTCTTCATGTAATCGAGTGGCTCGTCAGGGCTTGTAGGTCAGCTTTACTGTCAAGAGTATATTATATGTATCTACCAGCTAAGTATTGCAGCTAGGATTATACTCACATATTCATAGTAGACAACAGTGTTTAGAGGAAAAGTGGCAACATCCCACGGGTAAACTTTTAAAAAAGAAAACTTATCATTACAAGGGTAACACACTCTTCGGCTTGAGTTAGACGTTCATTACTAAATGTGATACCTATGTAACTCATTTCTTATGTCAGTCTAGTATGTACATGTATGTATTTTTACCTACAATAGTAGCATAATACTGTTCATGTAAGGTCCAGTTCCCTTTACATTTAAAAGAGGATTGAGTTTGATTTTGTTACGCTCTGGCTGACCTAATCTAAGAATAATACTTATGTCATGATTTTCATACAGAGTATCACTCACTATTAGCTTATCTGTTTTTATATTTTATCTTCATTTAGCCTCTCCATCCCGGAACTAATGGAATGATGTCACACACCTAGCAGCCGGCTGCCACTTGGGAGTTTACCGGATAATTAAGGTAACTTTTGCTACCTGTACCTTGATAGAAGCTTCAATGATAGAATACTCATGTATTTAACTTTAATCATCACCATACAAATAACATTATAAGTAGTAGATATGGACAATTTCATCTTAAAATATTTCCACATCATTCTTCTAGAAGTGAACTTTAGAGAATTTAAAATTGTTCAATGGTTTTCGTCTCCCAATGGCTCATTATTGAGTCAAGAAACGATAGGTTTTAAATTTTGCCTGGAAACCTGGATTGTGGTACAAATTTTAAGAGGTGTACCATTCATTAGCCTTATTAGTAAATTTCTGATTGGCGGCAAACTTTATTACTCTGGTAAAACTTTGTAACAGAATAGTTACGTATATTACAGCTATTTCCTCTTCAATTATAAGTAGAATAACTTACCATCTTCGTACGCCTGCTTGACAGTGTACCCCCTATTTCCATTTTCACGTGGACCCACGTAATCAACACCGTTTTCGTCAGGAAAAGTCATATTTCATACACTCGCGGTATCTAACCTAATAAAGTTTACTCGCTTTTATCACTGACTATGCGGCAAAAATTGTACTGAAAGTTACTTAGTGCGTTTATTTAGACTATTTTTAGATTCTGGCTATTGGAAACACATGTATTTGAAATTCTACCGCATTTTATTTTAGGCTGTCAAATTACTAGGCAGTGCAATAGAACAACAAAAATGCACCAACAGACACATGGCTTTAGGGATGTGCCACAAAATCATATTTTGACAATTGAAATACATACCGGTTTATTAACAACTATTGAATATAATTATTCAATGCCGAAATACTTTACAAGCCAGTATGTTTTTTAATTTCACCCAAAATAATGATTCAGGTGCGTTATTCCTTTTTTTAAGATATTAGCTACTTGAAATAAATCATTTTTTATAGCGTTTCATGTTAACTTAAAATTCAATTCTAAAACAAATAAACGTATAAATTCTATAAAATAGTTTTTTTTTTAATTTTCATCGAAAAACGTTGACTTCACTTATCAATTAAATGTATTTTGAATATTTAAATAGTACAATCTGTAACCAGCTTCATGGGGGGCTACACAAATTCGGACCGAACTATTACAATTCCATTTCTTTCGAAAGAATTTGCTAGCCAATTTTGTTTTTATTTTGAAAATACCACTTTTAACCGTTTACCTACTACAAAAATTTTGGGCTAAAGCTGAATATATCTTTTTTTATTATTATTATTATATTTTGGTAAATATAATCTATTTTAATTTAACTTTGTACGATCTTGAGGAGCATTTTTATGTTAATAGAAATGTTTATTAATTGAAATAATTAATTCAGAAGCAAACAATAATATTGGACGGTATACTTTCCACTAACCTAACTCTTGTTAAGAATATTTGTGTAGAGAAATAAATGATTATTCTATTCTTTTTTTCTATTCAACGTTTTAATAAAACGCTTTATTTCAATATAATCGTATACATCACTATGATTCAAACGTCACAATCCAATGTCACAATCACATGGATTGCGTCATATTAAGACGCGTTCCGATTTCATTCAAATTGATTACTTTTTAAGGGTCGTATTCTAAATAATATTTAATTAATGAAGATGTTTATAGTGATTTACCTTTTTTGCTTTGCATATGTAGGTACCTATTTTAAAATTTTCTCAGCGCAAAATGAAAAGAAGAAATGAAAATTTAAAACATCTACTAGTCACATGTTATTAGTGTTCTCACAACGTAGCTACTTAAAATACCTACGTTTACTTACAAATATAGTAGCATAATGCAAACAACTTGTTTTACATTTTTTTTTGGATAGTCTACATTTGTGATTTAAGTTTCACAATTGAAAAGAAAGCACATGTTTTGCCATTACTTAATCTGTGTTTTTCTCTGCCGATTGAAAATCAATGGATTCCTAGACCGAGAATTCAAAAAATCAAGTATATTCAGCAATTTACGACGATTTAACATGGAACCAGTGACCAAAAATAAACATCAAGTAATAATATATGCAAATACTTATTTAGACAGACAAGCGCTTAGCAGAAATATTTTTTTATTATTTTCCATGACCCCGCGCCAACCAGGGGCAGATAACTTTACGTAGGTAAGTATTTAACTGTAGGTATATAACAGGTAATAAGTACTTAATCAAGTAGGTACCTACAATTAAATAGGTAGGTGCCGAAGGCTTGAATATTCTAAACGTAGGGATAACTAAAACTAAAGATTTTTAGGGTACCTATTTAATGCTTAAATCTATACACCGCAGCCTTGGTAGGGGAAAGCCTTCCGCTCCCCCGCAAGCAGGGAGATGAAAAGGCCATCTGAGGCCATAGTCATATGTCAGATACGAAAAATAATGCAGCCTTGGATTTAGGGCTCAATACATGCGTATCACACTGAGTTTGGGCCCAATTTTAAGTGTACTTTCTGTAAGGACTCATGTTTGTGTGAAAATAAAAGGTATTCTATTAACTACTTGAAATCTATTGTGTTATGAAACCTATTAAGCAAAAACGGACAACGGATATCGAATTCGAACATCAATGTAGGTAACAATCATATTTATTTACAGCATGTCACTCGTTACAAAGTTGTTAAATAACATGAGATCGAGATATTATAGGTAATTGTCACAACTGGGCGGTTCAAAGTCCAAAGCATTGGGGCGTATATTCGGACATTCCCTTTAATAGGATTTCAATAGCTCTTTGAGCAGAGGATTCACGTGAATATCAACATATTTTCCCAAATTAAAATCTATGTGATTGAATTCGTCGGGTTTCATCACAGAATGGTATACCACGTTAGGGAGCTGGCTCTTCAATAGCATAACATCTTCAACTGTAGCTAAATTGTCTGTTTTACCGCACATAAGAGCAACAGGCATCACAACCTTCTCCAAACTATAATCAGGAGGGCTCAGTCCACCATACTTCAAAACATTTTTAACAGGCCCATAATCGAATTGACCAAACCTCTTCCTCATTGCCACTTGTGCAAAATGATCGAAGTCCTTCCTAGACGTCCCTGACGGAAAGTGCCCGATGACTACTCTAAAAAAATCCGGTTCGAGAGTCACATCGTCCCCTATAACTGGAATCACAAGATTTTTAAAACAAAATTCATACGCAACGTCCCCTTGCGAACAGATTAGTTTCATCAATTCGCTTACCGCAGAACGTTCGTGAAACAATTCTTCCACTCCACTTAGCGCTAACACAGTGCTCACTGGGGGCCATAGTCCTGGCAGAACCTTAGGCAAGTGTTTCAAATGGTCCAGTTGGGCGATAGGGGCCATAGAAATTAACAGTTCGACCTTTGCGTTGTACTCCGGCCTCGTCGAGCCGAGCACGTAGAAGATTGTGGTGCCCTGAGAGTGGCCGATGGCTTTCAGATTCCGATGTCCCGTTGACTCCAGTACAAAATCGATCGCAGCAGGCAGGTCGTAATATCCCATCTCGTGGAAACTGAAGTCCCAGAACTGCTTGTCCTTATCAGGGTCTAGTGTGTTGTGGTGTCGACTGTATTTGTTGCCTCTCGAGTTCCCCAGCCAGACGTCGTAGCCTGCCTCGTTTAAAACCACAGCTGTGGACTTCAAGCCTCTCAGGATGAAGGTGTCCGAAGAATCTAAGATGCCGTGCCACATGAGCACCGGCTGTGATTGGTTACCTACGAGCCGGTGTAGCCGGATGATGTAACCATCTTCGGTGGTGACGTCATGGAACTCCGTTCGCCGGCCATACTTTTCCGCGAGTCGCGTAAAGTTAAGTTTTCCGTCTTCTGGTATAATGCTTTCGAAACTGATTTCTGATACACCTTGTATCAAATTTGGTAAGGCTAGCAAAGTTAATACGAGCGCGTTTAACCTTACGTGTATACTCATGGCGGTATAAGATTGGTTTGGAGACAATAGGTATCTAATTTACGTTAGGTTACATGAGTATATGAACCTGTCACTGTAAGTATAAACAACTGAATCTGAGCAAAATTAATGATTGTTTAAGTTGCTTCTTTCCATTTCATTCACTTTGTTTCGGTACCTATAAAAATTTCCTGTTTGTTTATTTAGTGTCTCTTATAACTGGTACACGTTAGGTTTGGGCGCGGTTAGGCTAACGCTTACGGTCTACCCGCTGGGATCCGCATCTTGTCGCGATGGGGGGCTCTAAAACCCTGTGGTCCGGTGCATTGAGGCTGGCCTTGTCCTCCATCCTCGAATACCGTACAGGGTGAAGCAAGAAACGAATTATTCAGAGCAGGGCCGCGGAGAGCAGGTAGCCGGGGAGGAGGAGGAGAATGCGGTATTGCATTTGCCGGCCTTCCTATCTACTCGGCGAGGAGAGCCGCTTGGTGCTGTAGGGGAGCCTGTATAGAGTCAATTGGCTACTTGACAGTTTTTCAAAAAGTATTGTAAAATGTGCGCCCGTTCATTTTATATCCCAAGCAATTCGATTTATCTGGAAAAAATTTAAATAACCAGAGAAAAATAAGATTTTGTGTAACACATTTAAAAAGCACGCGCAAACGCCAAGTATCGTCACTGTTGCAATTATGACGTCAACGTCCTAGACAACGAACCGCTACGTATAAGAACGACTTAATTTAGATAAACGGAAAATGTTTCAATAAATTCTTGATACGATTAGAGAGACAATAATTCAATTTAATCGGTAAAATAATCATTGTTTCGCCACATTAAAATAATTTTCGCTGACAGCTGTCATTTCCGAATTGCAATGGTGGTTTCCGTTTCGGTTCTTTTGTTCCACAGATAAAAAAAGTTAAATTTATTTTGCAAAAATAAAATACTAACTATGCTTTTAATTAAAAAATAAAAATGTAAAATTATTACTTTACTAATAAGCTAACATATCTAATACTTTTCATATTTTATTGTTTACACTGTCAAGTAGCCAATTGTTGGTCCGGTGTTTCAATTATTGGTATTAAGTATAAGAGTCTAACTATTAGCGTAGATAAATTACTTAGAACTAAATCATACACTTAGGTTTGCGTGAGTGGAAGGGTGAGGGGTTGAGTGGGTGAGTGGGTGTAGTAATTAAGTACTAGTTTTGTAGTAGGTAAGCTAATATTAGTCAAATCTTCGAAATACACCCACGGTCAAAGACACATCACGATAAATATCTACTAATTATACACCATCTGATTTAGGAATAAAAATACATGATATTAAGGTTGTCCCATTTCAATAGACGTACCAACCATGTGTTTGGGGGGTCATTGGTCTTATTAAATAAAAACACAAATTGCTTTTAAGAGCTAGAATACCTTGCCGTTCTCAAGTTCAACGCTTGCTTACTTTTTCAGTTACGTAATCACAAAAGGAAAAGAGGCACGCAAATAGCACCACTTTATTGTCTGGTTGCCTGTCTGTCTGTCAAGAGTAGTCAAATCCCTTTTATGAAAGGACGCATTTATATCCACTTCGTCTGCCCTATAATAATATCTTCCCGATCAATATCCACTAATACAGTCAATCTCACTGAGATCGACCATCAGGTCTGGTTTTGGGTTTTATAGCCTGAACGATTGCGCAAAACATAAATAAACTCTTCCTCCGGTTGTTGTTGCTTAAATATTTACCTACTTACATAGGGCGACCTTAGTGGCGCTGTGGCTAAGGTAGGCGGCCAAAGCGCGATAGGCCACGGGTTCGATTCCCGGTCAGGTCAATTTGGGAAACGAACTTTTCTAATTTGACTTGGGGTCTATCTGTGCTGGGATGACGCCCCCAGTCAGTAACCGTCGTCTGGAGCTCGTAGTACACGGGGAAACCTTAGTTTGGTGGTTAGACCAAAACTCTTCGTTAGGTTAGACCAGGTGACTGGTGTGGTTTTCTGGCGCATTTATTTATTTTATGTAGGTACTTATTTAATAAGGGAGTGAGAGCCTACTGCGCTCCTCCGAAAGCTCGGTAAAGATGATAAGGATCGGCAGTCATCACCGATAGTTTTTTTTTTTTATATTACCTACATTTCAAGATTGACCTCATCCCACCTGATGTTAAGTGGTAATGAGGTCCTAGCTTAAGGGCGACAAGTACAGCATAATAAATCTATTACTGGACTTGTCGCCCTTACCTTGAAGGCCTAACCCCTGCTACTAATGTAGCACTCCCCCCCCCCCAGGAGCTCTGGAAACCTTACTCAAACGCAGGAACACAACAACACAGAAGTGATAGTTATTTGGCTGCGGTCTTCTGTAAGTCAAGAAGGAAATGAAAATAAAGACCCGATAGAACTACAATTCTTCGGATTGGCAATACATACTTCCTTCTCATCGTTCAAAGATCTCGATTACTAGGTATGTGCTTTTAACGGGAAAAGTTTGAGTTATTATTATTATAGGTTGATTGATATTCTTGCAGATTAAATCTCTTAATCTACTTAATCTTAGAATTCGACAATCTATAGACATAAAAATACAAATAGTACAAAAAAAGATCCTACTTTAAATTGAATAGCAATTTTTACTATTATTGTATAATTGCTACTTCGTTATACAGTGTTAGTGGCTAGTTCAAGTCGTTTTCTTAGTAGATTACGATACAAGGGATTTATTTTATTATACCTTTTCAATTTTAAGAAAACTATGGCATTCGATTTGTGTAAAAACGTTTGCGGCCAAGTGCGAGTCGGACTCGACCAGAAAGGGTTCCGTGGCAGCAAGTAAAATAATTAAAAGTTTATATTTGAGTTGATTGAATTAAGGTAAATTTTGGTTTTACTATAATCTCGTTCGAATCAATTTTCGCTGGTAGTTTGAATGGAAATTGACATCATATATATATTTTTAATTTTCTCATTATTTTAAATTTCATCTTATTTTAAAAGTTGAAGGGCCCCCTCTAACTTGTTAAACGCACTTTTCCACTTTGGAAGCATCTCTCGCGCAAACTTTTCAGTTTATCATTTTCTCATTATCATTTTTAAAGCCCTATTCATAGATACCCCACACGTATGGGTTTGATAAAAAAAAAATAGAGTTTCTGTTCTAAGTATGGGGAAACCAACAAACCCAAGAAAATGTGTTTTTTTTTTCTATTTTTGTATTTCCTAATGCGGTTCACCGAATACATCTACTTACCAAGTATAGCTTTGGTAGTTCCGGAAAAAGTGGTTGTGACATACATACAGACATGACGGTTCCATGAATCCATAAGATTCCGTTTTTTGCCATTCGACTACGAACCCTCAAAATTACTAATAATAACGTGTTGGTGTGATCAACGAGCCCACCCGATATATGCATTTCTATGTTAACCGCATTATAACACATTAATGCTTTTTGTTTTAGTCTCATAAGATTTTTGCATTCATAGTGTAAGGCACTTAGAACATAAATGCTAAATACAAACCTTCATTTGGGAAATAAGCAATAACTATTTTTTTACGCTAGGTATTGCTTCTGTGATATATTTTTTCGCTATCGTAATCCTCGTGTTTTAATTAATAAGACTGCATTCATAACTAAATTTCTGTTTTTTTGTGGGTTAACACATAAATGCTTAACAACGTCTATTTGTATATGGTCCACAACCATTGTAGCTGAGGCAGGCACTTTTGACCACTCTGAACATTTTCACTTTGTTCTTTAAATGTAATTGTTCGTACCCCTTTTCTATATTTTGTATTTACCTGTGCTATGATGATCAATTAATGATTTTCTTTCTTTCTCTTTAGGTTTTTTATATCGGTGCTATATATGTTTGATGAAATGTTCTGTCAAATCCAAAAAATGTTATATTGAGTTCCTTCCATCTAGGAGTGCGATATAGAAATTCTTGGTAGGTAATATTTTGGCATATTTGCCAAAATACATACTTAATTTAGCTTATATATTCAGAAAATCAATCATTACGACCACATAAAGTGTATTTAGGTATAAATTAATAGATCTAATAATGGTTACTTACTTTATATATTCGTTTATGTATATCTTTAATTAATCTGTATTATTTAATCTAATCCATTAGATTAATTCGCTGGTTCCAACCAGCTTGAGTTCAAAATTATGAGGTGGGTCGAAAGGGCAGTTTATAAATTACCGGGTCATGGCAAAACCATTATTGGGAAACACTGGTTTAGGCATGGTGTCGTGGGTGCATGTGCAACGGCGACAATTCCATGTGTCATGGCTGTAAGCCCCCACCACTGAACAGCAAATGCATTTATGAGATTCATACACCTTGGAGCTCAGGCGCTGAGCCGTTGCCACCCACAGAGAGTTATCATCCATCAAGATACCTGTGGGCGACCATGCCCTAGATGCTATCAGTGAAATAGCACGTAATCTTGCCATGTCCAAAAATCCCTCCTTGAGATCTACTCCTAAAAATAAAATAGTATGTCGGATTCGACGACGGATAGCAACCGTAACCAACTCACTACGAATGCGACTTATGCCCGGTTTATAATATTTGAAAAACGATCCGTTCTAGTTAAGTATGGATAGTAATAAATTATACGACACGTAAGGTTCCAAATTCGTAGTAAGTTGGTGAAAAACGAATTTTTATTTTTATATTGGACAACATCACATACATTGAACTGATTCTGTGGTAAGTAGCTAAAGCACTTGTGTTACAGAAAACAGAAACAACGAAGGTACCACAACACCCAGACCCGAATTAATTAATTGAATTGGAATTGCCATTTTTGACACATTGCGAATCGTAAAATGTTGGAACCGGACATAAAGCGTTTTAAAAAACCAAAATAAATATTATTTATGCTGTGAGGAACGTATATTCTTAACTAAAAGTGGAAGTACTTCCTCAGAGCTAGGTGTTATCTGCTCGGGGCCCAACTATTAATCTTGGTTTGTTGTATATAAGTGGCGACGAAAACTCAGACATCGCGATGTAGGATGCATTACGTATGAAGCGTTGTTTACTACGCCATTTCTGCTGACGCTGTATTTGTGTCGACTAGTAGGTCTATGTCGTAGGTGGGCACAATGCGAATCAAACACCACTTTTGAACTCCCAAACGTTTAATGAATCTTCCATAACGGAATCATTCGTTTATTCGTTTCGTTTTTGGTAGTAGGCCTACTGGACATGTGTAACTTCAGAGACTGCTGCGCCTGGGCAAAGGGCCCACCATGCAGAATCGGCGGTAGACAAACATGGTACATTCACTACGCCACTATTGAAACTGAAAGCAGTGACAAGGCTTGCAACTTGCGCTGACTCCACGTAAGCCGGCACCACATGTAAGCACCCTGTACCCCCCTTAACGGATTAGTAAAGCCGCCTGAGTCCATTGAGGATCCTTCAGGTAGTCGTTAATAAGTCTACCACCGATTTTAGGGACCACAGAACACGTTTGCCAAAAACCAATTGAAATATGAGCGTAAAGGTCCTTAGCTGTGATGACGAACATTTATAAAAAGATATGACCTCAGGAACTGCAAACGGAAAACGATAAAGGCTATACAGAAAGGCAGACGCCGGGTAAACAGCGCTGATCTGTGCGTCATGACACACTGCGTCTTTATTCTTAATTGAAAGTAATACAAATTATATTTAATTAAAACATTCGTGTGGATGAAACATTTCAATTCAATTCAATTCAATTCAATTCAATTCAATATTCTTCGAACGTAACTGAGTATTTAAGTAAAAATAGATATTGCACTTGATACAGTTCTGTTTCAAGAAGGTGGTGAGCGGCTTAATTATTGAAACGATGAATTTTGTAATTCTAACTGCAGTCAGGCTGTGCCTAGTATCGCTCTTCGCGCTACGTGCTGGAAGCGTGGACGCGGCCCTTGAAAACAATACGACAGATATTGGGCAAATGAGCTTTATGGAGCTTTGCCAAGGATTTGACCAGACATGTGAAGAACGCGAGATCCACACAGCAGACGGATATCTCCTCACAGTGCACCGCATCAGAGGTGACAAAACGCGGCCGGTGCTGCTTTGGCATGGCCTCTTCTTGTCTTCTGACAGTTTTCTCTTACGAGGTCTGAACTCCACTACCGTTTCTCTCGCTGAAGCAGGTCACGATGTCTGGGTCGCAAACTCAAGAGGGAACAAATACAGCCGCCGCCACGTTCATCTTGATCCAGTCAAGGATAAAAAGTTTTGGGATTTCAGTTTCCATGAAATGGCGGTACACGATATGACAGCTACAATCGACTACATTTTGAATAAAACCGAAGAAGTAAAATTGTCTGTGATTGGGCACTCCCAAGGTACTTCAATATTTTATGTATTAACATCCACGCAAACGAATTATAACGACAAAATAAAACTGTTTATTGCAATGGCACCCGTCGTGTTTTTGAAGCATTTAAAAACGCCTTTGAATTATATAATATCCCTTTGGCCTTTAGTGGAAGGACCTTTGGAGTTGACAGGTACATATGCAATACTTAGAGCGGGATCTCCAGCTTCACAATTTATTAAGTTATTTTGCGCGTTGGGAGATATAGGAAACAAAATTTGTGAAGATGGTGTAGCAATGGCCGTTATATGCGGGTATGATCCTGAGGAGATTGAACCAGATTTTTTCCAAGTTATACTAAAGCATTTTCCAGCAGGAACATCGACTAAACATGTCAATCATTTTGTGCAAGTTTATAACAGAAATCAGTTTGCTAATTACGACTACGGAATAGTGGGTAACCTTAAAAAGTATGATGCTATTAGTCCTCCTGTTTATGACTTGAAGCAAGTGACGGCGCCGGTCGTTGTTTTGGGATACAAAATACCCTATATGTTAATCCATTATGTCATTTCCTTTCCTACCAAATTTTATCCAAATCCGTTCAGTAGTATCTGCAGTAAAGAGTACCTAACAAACATAGATCGAGCTATCCATACAATTGGCTACTTGACAGTATTTGAAAAAGTATTGTAAAATGTGCGTCCATTCATTTTATATCTCAAGCAATTCGATTTATCTGGAAAAAATGTAAATAACCAGAGAAAAATAAGATTTTGTGTAACACATTTAAAAAGCGCGCGAAAACGCCAAGTCACGTCACTGTTGCAATTATGACGTCAACGTTCTAGACATCGAAACGATACAAATGGGAACGACTTAATTTAGATAAACGGAAAATGTTTAAATAAATTCTTATTGCGGTTAGCGACACAATAATTCAATTTTTGGTAAAATAATCATTGTTTCGCCACATTCAAATAAATAATTTTCGCCGACAGCTGTCATTTCCGAAATGCAATTGTGGTTTCCGTTTCGGTTCTTTTGTTCCATAGATACAAAAAGTAAAATTTATTTTGCAAAAATAAAATACTACATATTATTATGCTTTTAATTAAAAAATAAAAACGTAATATTATTACTTAACTAATAAGCTACACTTTTCATATTTTATGTGGAGGTAGCCAATTGTACAAACTTTCGTATTTATAATATTAGTAGGGCGAAGAGGAAAGAGATAAGAGGGGCGAACGTAATGCTGCATCCCAAGCATTCCAATCAATCTCTTAAACCTTCTCAGATTTTTATTCATTTTACTAAAAAAAAATTCACAAAATAGTACAAATAGAGTATAGTAACAGGTGGACTTAATGGGCATTCTGTTACCCCCTAAGGGGCCGTTTTCACCGACGACGCTATGGCTGTTATGGGTCTCCAGTTTCACATAGCGCTGACACTAGGTGATGAGAAGGTGGGAGAGTTTTTTGTTAGGGTAGTCCTCGCTCGTACGAGTGGGGGAGTCCCACACACGTCGCTCTCGTCCCCATTGTACGAAAAGTATTTTACCCACCTCAAAAAAAGGGCATTCTGTACCAGACAACAACCGTATACATTTTGAAAAAGTGCCATGTAATGTAAACAGTTTTTATCTGCTCCAAATGAACAACGTATTTAATGTATTTCATTGAATAATGGTTTTTGTAATTTCGAAATTTTCCCACTTTTTGTAATATGTTAAGTTTATAATTGTTTTTCAGTAAGACACCTTAAAAGACGAACGTATTATCGAACGTATGTGTTTAATTGTTTGCAATTTGACTTTGTTTATTATATTTAAATTGTAAAACGGCAATTACAAAATTTTGTTAATCTCATTAAAAATAATTACTTTTTATAAAAAACTAATTAGTTTTAAAGCAATTTTATTTGTGTTAGGTAGGTGTTAGTACGCAACATATAATGAATATTTTTAAATTGTGAGAAGGAGTTTGAGAATGGAAATAAGACTTATTATTCACTAGCTGTGCCCGCAATTTCTTTCTAATGGACTACATACTTTCATGGTCGGTTTTACCCCTATCTCCCCTAATATTCGAAACAAAAAGTAGTTCATATTTTTATCCAAGTTTCGAGCTATATTTGTACCAAATTTTATCTCTAACTTAAAAAATATTGCCCGCCACCGCGTATCGCACTCATTTGTCAACGTATAACTTTTAAAAACGTCATAATTAACACAAAATCTTTATAAAATGTAGCCTATGTATTATTCTCATGTATGAGCAATAATATTGTAAAGTTTCATTAAATCCATCCAGTAGTTTTTGAGTGAAAGTGTAACAAACATCCATCCATCCATACATACATCCATACATAAACACAAACTTTCACCTTTATAATATTAGTAGTGATAGTAAAGTAGTGAAGTAGTGGTTGGTAGTGGTATAAATTACAATAAAAAAGATAAATTAACAAGAGTGCTTTATAGAAAAAATAACTAATTTATAAAATTTTCAATATCTATTTAGGAAATCTCACTTCCCCGACTGTGTGGCCACTTACATGGAGGCCAATTTTTCGCTCTCAGCTATCCAGCATGCGATGTAGGCTCCATGTAAGCGTCACTGGGGTACGGGGGGAGTCAATGTAATAAAATAAAGTGCAAGGTTCGTAAGTATAATACGTACATATTTTAGTACCTATTGTACCCGTGCGAAGCCGGGGCTGGAAAAAAAATTACCTTGGCGTAGAGTATCACTTCTTCAAATAATTAAGTCTACAACATGGGAATGAAACTGTTCCCCGCTCCTTTTTTTTATAACGAGGGGAAATACATTGGTGTACCGTACAGTCACCCGAGGGAAGTGACGGCGTGTGTGGGACTCCCCGCCCTGAGAAGGGCAGGACTACCCACTAAAACCCTCCGATTGGACCTCATCGCCGTTAATGGTGATGCTACGGGAAACTCGGCTCAGCCATAAGTACCACAGCACCACCGGCGGAATAGCCGCTATTATGCGGCACCGTCTCTTCTCTCCTGGTTGGTCGAGGGGAAGGCAGGGCTGGCCGATCCACTGTTCCCCGCTCCTAGTCGTTCCGTATGTAATGAAAAGGTAGACGTTTGAAATATTCACAGATTAAATAGTTGTATATTAACTTCAAAAATAAATAATTGTGTCTAATGTTGAATACATAATGGTACCTACGGAACCCTTCGTGCGCAATTCCTATTTGGCCGGTTTCAATTTTTGTGAAGATCAATGTGAAATATCACGGTAACACCCAATTATTATAAATATAAATAAATAAATATCTAGATATATTTGGTCAAAAGCGCCGTAGGATACTGTACACAATCTCTATAGTATTACGGTCAAACATTCCTTTGGTGAACTGCAGGAAACTCAATCGATGCGTTGGTCAAACGTGCATTAGGCGAGAATGATAAAAGTGAAATACATCTATGAAATAATCTATTAGTTGGTGTGCAGGACGGCACTAGTCATTAATCATTATTGTACATAGCCAAAAATAAACCTTGTTTTCGTTTTTTGTTTCATTACCCTTAATAGATAGATAGGCACTAGTTTTAGTTATTTGTAAATACTTTGTTGTTATTTATTTTCTCTTTTAATAAAGACCGACTCCTCTCTGCGGTATTGCTCGGGGCAACGCAATCATATAGGACTGTCTCGCTCGCACACTATAGGTCTCGCTCATACCCCAAATTCGCACGGGGTATGAAACTGCTCCTCCCAATAGGCGCTAGTTGCACTCACGGAACGCAAGATATAAGTGCGAGCGAGCTCAGTCACGGCACGCTTCATTTCGCTCTACGCTCCAAGAAGAAACTCTGCAAGAAGAAGAAACCCTGCTGGAGCTCTGCCAGACTGCCTGGCAGTAACGACCGCAGTCAATATAGCGTTGCGTTGCGTCGCCAGATACCGTAGAGGGGGGCCGAATTCACGTTTCGTAAAACGAGTATTATTTGCCCCCTCTCTGCCTCCCTATCCCGTCGTACTGACCGCTTCGGGCCAATCCAGCAATACAGAGTGCTCCGGCACATTTTGGTCCTTCGGAGTCGGATTCGTCACGAAGAAATAGAAGATGCCAGTCACCAGATCGATGTGCGGTCGAGAAGGGCGCTCGAGGCAGGCGAATGAAGAGCCCGCCCCGGCGTCTACGACCGCCCAACCGCCGCCCGCCGCTGCTTTAGGAGCCACAGAGCAGCCCCCACGAGAGACTTCCGTGCCGACAGAACAAACCACATCGGGAGTTACCGTCTCGTCGGGAGGCTGCACAGAGAGTAGCAACGGGACCACCGGGACTGACACCACGACGGGATATACAGAATCGACGCAACGCACAACGACGACAGAAACTGCGGTCACAGAGACGACCCTGACAGCGTCACATACAGAAGCGGAAGCTATGCGTCCGCACGCCGCGGCAAATACAGTTACAGGGCAAGAAGAGCCCTGCGCCGTCAATACAGTGCAGGGGGGAGGCACCCCTTGCCCCGCAGAGCGGGAAAAAAGGTCCGAGCGGGACAGGAAGTCATCCAAGAGAAGCCACCGATCGAAGCGATCGTTACGTCTCGCCCGAGCCAAGGAAGAATTGCTGCGACTGCAAGTCGAACTCGCCGCAGCACGCGTCACCACGTTGGAAGAAGAAGAAGAAGAAGACACCGACTTCAACGACGACGACACCGTGACGACGAAGCAAGAAACCACACGTCGTGTCACCGAATGGCTTAACGAAAGCCAACCACAGCTGGCCATCGCCGACCAGCCGCACAATCCGTCGCCGCCACCGTCTCCGCCGAGTCAACCGCCATCAGAACCGAAGGGCTTGAAGAACAACAACGCTCACCTGCCTACCGCGGTGGGACCAGCAGTCATCGTGCCACAACAAGCACAGCCCGCTACCACGTGCGCCCCGCTTCAACCCGTCTCAACACCGGCGGGAGATACCGCCATTACCGTCAGACAGCCGCAACACATAGATCTCACCGAACTGGCGAATGCGATTGCGCTCGCCGCCAAGGCGGGACACCCTACGGCGATACGCATTCAAGAACTGCCGAGCTACAGCGGATCGTACCAAGACTGGCTGACCTTTCACGCAGCCTACCGAGAAACAGCGGGCGCCCACACGGACACAGAAAACGTGGCGCGCCTCCGCCGCAGCTTGAAAGGGAAGGCCAAAGAAGCAGTAGAGAGCCTCCTGATATACAACGCGAAGCCAGAAGAGATACTGAAGACACTCGAGTCACGGTTCGGTCGCCCAGATGCCATCGCACTGTCAGAGTTGGAGCGCCTGCGCACATTGGCGCGCCCCTCCGACTCGCCTAAGGAACTCTGCATTTTCGCGACACGGGTGGTGAACATCGTGGCTACACTTCGCGCATTGAACAAGATCTACTACCTGTACAACCCCGAGGTCACGAAGGCGACAATAGAGAAGCTGTCGCCTGCGATGCGGTACAGATGGTTCGACTTCGCGGCGGAGCAGACTCAAGATGAAGCGGACCTACTGAAGTTAGCTCGCTTTCTTCAAAGAGAAGCGGACAGATGCAGCCCTTACGCGCAGCCAGAACAAATAACAGAAGCGACGGGGGGCCCGCAACGTAGGGCGTACCAGAAAACCTACGCCGCTACAGAACAGAAAACGTCACAGGAATGCCCGCTCTGCGATAAAGCGGGACACACCACAGCCGCTTGCAAACGGTTCAAAGAAGCGGATACCGACGCCCGATGGGACTTGGCCAAATCCAAGTACCTCTGTTTCAAGTGTCTCAAGCACAGGAAGAAAAACCACAGCTGCCGAACGAAACCATGCAACATCGACGGTTGCCCGAAGCTCCATCACACCATGCTACATTACAACAAGCGCGACGCAGAACAGAAGCCTGAAGTCGTCACCTCTACGTGGACCCCAACCAAGAATCAAGCGTATCTCAAGATAGTACCGGTCCGGATTTCCGGTCCACGAGGCGATGTCGACACGTACGCGCTACTCGACGATGGCTCGACGGTCACCCTCGTCGACGCCGACGTAGCGAGACAGACTGGCGCCAAGGGACCGCTCGACCCGCTCCACATAGAAGCAATCGCAAAGACGGAAGTCAACGCTACGGGGTCGCGACGAGTCACGCTCACACTGCACGGAGCCGCGGGGACCCAAGATATACAAGCACGCACGTTTAACAACTTACGACTCTCAGCCCAGCGGATCACCGAACGCGACTTAGCCGGCTGCGACCACGTGAGAGACATCGAGTCACAGCTGAAGTACGAGAACGCCACGCCGAAGCTGCTCATCGGCCAAGACAACTGGCATCTGCTAGTCGCCGCCGAGACGAGAGAGGGTCAGCGACATCAGCCCGTCGCGTCTCTCACACCGTTGGGATGGGTGCTTCACGGTGCACATACGCGCGCGCTAGGACAACGCGTGCACTACATCAACCACTTAGTCGACGCGGACAGCAGTATGGACGAACAGCTGAAGCATCATTTCGCACTGGAGTCACTCACCATAACACCGAAGCGACCGCGCAGCGATCCAGAACAGCGAGCGCTCGCTATCCTACAGGGGCAGACGAAACAGAGAGAAGATGGGCGCTACGAAACCGCATTGCTGTGGAAGAGCGAAGACGTCGTGATGCCGAATAATTACGACAACGCGCACAACAGGCTGCTGAGTACAGAAAAGAAGATAGACAGAGACCCGCAGCTCAAACAGAAATATGAAGAACAGATGAACGCGCTCGTCGAAAAGGGCTACGCGGAGCGCGCACCGCCAGAAACGACGGGAGACAGAGTGTGGTACCTGCCACATTTCCCCGTGATCAACCCTATGAAACCTGGGAAAATCAGGATCGTCCACGACGCCGCCGCCAAGACTAGAGGTGTATCACTCAATGACCACCTGCTCACGGGACCCGACCTGCTGCAGTCACTTCCCGGCGTCCTCATGAGGTTCAGACAGCATCAAGTCGCAGTCACAGCCGACATAGCGGAGATGTTCATGCAAGTCAAGATACAACCACAAGACAGAGACGCACTGCGGTACCTTTGGAGGGGCAACAGGAGAGGCGATCACCCACCGGAGCAGTACAGAATGACGTCACTCATTTTCGGGGCGACGTCATCTCCAACGACAGCCATCTACGTCAAGAACGCGAACGCACAGAAGTACCAGCAGAGTCACCCTGCCGCCTACGACGCCATAGTGAGACACCATTACGTGGACGATTACCTCCAGAGCTTCCCACGAGAAGAAGATGCGGTCGAAATCGCCCGGGACGTGTGTCGAATCCACAAAGAAGCTCACTATGACTTGCGGAAATGGACGTCCAACTCGAAAGGCGTGTTAGAAGCTCTCGGGGAAGCGGCTACAGAACAGACGTCAGTAGATCTAAACGACGGTACGGAAACTGAGAGAGTGCTTGGACTTATATGGAAACCAACCACAGACGTACTTACGTTCAACCTCGACTTGGCACGGCTACCATCGGGAATAATGAACAGCGACAGGCCGACCAAGCGCGAGGTCCTCAAGATCATCATGTCCCTCTTCGACCCTCTTGGTCTAGCGTCACCAGTCACCGCCAGAGCGAAGCAAATCCTGCAAGAAACGTGGCGCACGGGAACAGGGTGGGACGAGAAGATAGAAGAAAGCCTATCACAGCATTGGCACCGGTGGATGGAACACCTGCGGGCACTAAAAGACGTCAACATACCGAGATGTCTAGCGGGCTACAGCGACGCGCAACGCAGAGAGCTACACATATTCGTCGACGCCAGCGAGGCCGCCTACGCCGCAGTGTTGTACTGGCGCACGATTAGCCCCGACGGTAAGATCAACGTCTCACTGGTGCTCGCCAAGGCAAGAGTGGCACCTCTCAAAGTCACGTCGATCCCTCGGCTCGAGCTCCAAGCCGCGGTTATGGGAAGCCGCATGGCCACCGTGGTCATAGAAGAACACGACCACAAACCTGACGAGAAGATCTTCTGGACCGACAGCAGAACAGTACTCACCTGGCTCAAGACAGGCGCGCGCAGCTACCGCCCGTACGTCGCGCATCGCATCGCCGCAATAGAAGAAAACAGCGCAGTGAAGGAGTGGCGATGGGTGCCGACGAAACTGAACGTCGCCGATGACGCCACCAGAGACACGCCGCACGCGCTGAACGCCGAACACCGCTGGTTCCGGGGACCTGACTTTCTACATGAAGACCCATCCACGTGGCCTGCCGACAAACCTACGCCCGTGATAAAAACGGGCGAAGAGAGGACTTGTGTACTAACACAGAAAACACAGACTTCAGTCCGGAACGCGGTGCCCGATAACACGCGATTTTCTAAGTGGGAAAAGCTTCTAAGAACCACAGCACGGGTGCTGCAGTTCATTGAACTCTGTGGGCGAAGGAAAGAAACCGTCAGCTACAAACGAACGAGAAAAAACGTGGAAAAGGACCCCGGGTGGAAAAGGTACCCACAGAAGATACCCACAGTAAGGCGAAGCCCACCGGAACGTAAAGATGAAAACCAGACAGATAAGTACAAACCGATAAGTGCGGCCACACTCAGAACAGCTGAGGCCCTTCTCGTGAGAGCAAGCCAAGAAGACTCCTTTGGAGAAGAAATACACGACATGTGTCGCGGCAAAACTGTGTCGACACATAGCAGACTGCGCCCTCTGTCGACAGAATTGGTCAACGGCGTTATCACCTTGGTAGCGCGTATCGACGCCGCCGACAACATAACCTACGGAATGAAAAGGCCACCAATACTCGACGGGAATAACCACATTACTCGGCTCTACATGGAGTACATACATCGACGGCTACAGCACGCCGGCGTGGAGGCGACTATCAACGAGTGCCGCCAACATTATTGGATACTCCGCCTGCGACCGACAGCGCGGGCGATACTACACAGCTGTCTACCGTGCCGCATAAGAAAATCTTCGCCTCCTGTGCCGCCCACCGGCAACCACCCACACAGCAGATTAGCCCACCATCAGAGACCCTTCACTTACACCGGGCTCGACTACTTTGGGCCGCTAACGGTCACCGTAGGGCGTGCAACGCAGAAGCGATACGTTGCACTATTCACTTGCCTCACCACGCGCGCCGTCCATTTGGAAATGGCGGGGTCACTTAGTACGGACTCCGCGGTAATGGCTCTACGTCGCATGATAGCAAGACGCGGGTGCCCAGCCGAGATATGGTCAGACAACGGCACCAACCTCCAGGGGGCGGCCAAGGAAATCAGACAAGCTGTCGACAGGGCAACGGAAGAGGAAGCAAGCAAGAAAACCATCAGTTGGCGTTTCATCCCTCCAGGGGCGCCTTTCATGGGCGGCGCCTGGGAGCGTCTCGTCCGCAGCGTCAAGGTGGCGCTCACCGCAGTACTACACGAGCGACACCCCTCGGAAGAAGTACTCACGACGTTGCTGATGGAGAGCGAATACACCGTCAACAGCCGGCCCCTCACACACGTCTCTGTGAGCCCTGAAGACCCGGAGGCCCTCACACCAAACCACTTCCTCCTGGGAGGGTCAGCGCTGACACCACCACACCACGACGCAGGAGACGTCGACCTCGTCGGGCGCGCACACTGGCGCACCTCTCAACGCTTGGCTGATATGTTTTGGGCCAGGTGGCTTCGTGAATATCTGCCTGACCTCCAGCACCGGCGGGAGCCCCACGGCAAGGGCCCTGCAATCAAAATCGGCGACGTAGTGCTCGTCGCGGACGGCAATCTCCCTCGCAACATATGGCCACGAGGACTAGTGACCGCCGTGTATCCTGGACCAGATGACGTCATCAGAGCAGTGGATGTACGCACCAACGGCGGGACCCTCCGAAGACCCACCAAGAAGCTCGTCATTCTGCCTACGGACCCAGCCGCCCCGCAGCAGACACAGGAAGATGCGACGACCTAGCGGACGACGCACGGCGGGAGAGATGTGCAGGACGGCACTAGTCATTAATCATTATTGTACATAGCCAAAAATAAACCTTGTTTTCGTTTTTTGTTTCATTACCCTTAATAGATAGATAGGCACTAGTTTTAGTTATTTGTAAATACTTTGTTGTTATTTATTTTCTCTTTTAATAAAGACCGACTCCTCTCTGCGGTATTGCTCGGGGCAACGCAATCATATAGGACTGTCTCGCTCGCACACTATAGGTCTCGCTCATACCCCAAATTCGCACGGGGTATGAAACTGCTCCTCCCAATAGGCGCTAGTTGCACTCACGGAACGCAAGATATAAGTGCGAGCGAGCTCAGTCACGGCACGCTTCATTTCGCTCTACGCTCCAAGAAGAAACTCTGCAAGAAGAAGAAACCCTGCTGGAGCTCTGCCAGACTGCCTGGCAGTAACGACCGCAGTCAATATAGCGTTGCGTTGCGTCGCCAGATACCGTAGAGGGGGGCCGAATTCACGTTTCGTAAAACGAGTATTATTTGCCCCCTCTCTGCCTCCCTATCCCGTCGTACTGACCGCTTCGGGCCAATCCAGCAATACAGAGTGCTCCGGCACAGTTGGTAAAATGGTTTTCGGAAACAAGTTCGGGACTCTCTACGCGAATACGACACGGACTTGCCCGGTTTTAGACTTAAGGTTGTTTTTCTTTAATTTATTTGATCTATACCTTGACACACTTGACCTTTACAAACCTGTAAGAAATAGAAATGTAATAGAAACTACTAACGTTATTTATTATCAAACATTATTTCAACTCAAATTAACCTACATTAAAGGTAACCTAAAAATCGTCTGAATTAGCCATTTTGAAGCAGATTAAAATTTTGTGTTATACCTAGAGAACTAGTAGGTATACTTTTAGTGCATCGTTTATTTTTTTGCATGGTACTTATTAGAGGACATTCATGTTACCTATAGCATAATTCACAATACAGCTGGCGTGTTATTTGCATTACCAATAACAAGTAAAAAGTGTGTAGTATATATAGAAATAATTTAGTTGGTAGGTATTTGGATTACAGAGTGAACTGCATGGGCGCTGTGCAGTCGGATCTTCAGAAAAAATGCAATCGAGAGCAGTTATCTTGCTCGCCATCGCTCTCCTGGCGCTGCCGGAAGGAATGGCAAATGCCATTTTAGAAAAGAGTTTACCAGGCATTGCGCAAATAGATTTTATGGAACTCTGCTCTCATTTCGAGCAGGCTTGCGCGGAATACGAAGTCATCACTGCAGACGGATACATTCTCACTGTGCATCGTATCAAAGGCGACGAGACGCGGCCGGTGCTGCTCTGGCATGGTATCCTCGGCTCCTCAGACGATTTCCTCATCAGAGGCCTAAACTCCACGAGCGTCTCTCTCGCAAAAGCAGGAAACGATATCTGGCTCGGAAACTCCAGAGGAAACAAATACAGCCGCAAACATTTAAACTTGGATCCCGATGAAGATAAAAAGAAATACTGGAATTTCAGTTTCCACGAAATGGCAGTTTACGACATGGCTGCTGTTATTGACTATATATTGTACAGAAGCGGCCAAAAGAGATTATCTGCTATCGGATATTCCCAGGGCACTACAATGTTTTACGTACTTGCTTCTATTAAGCCAGTTTATAATAAAAAAGTACGGCCGTTCATATCGATGGCTCCCATCGCTTCTTTGACCCATATAAAGCCGTTGTTTAGAGATCTCATACCGCTGTGGCCTACGTTAAATACGATTTTCAAATTAAACGGTGTCTACGAAGTGTTTCAAGACAAATCTGCTGTGAATAAAATTATCCAGCTAGTTTGCTCGCTGGGAGATGTGGGTACTACAGCCTGTAAAGGTTTGGCGATGCTTCTCGCTGGAAAAGATAGAGGAGAAATAGAATTGGACTTTTTCAAAGTGATTGTAGGACATTTTCCAGCAGGCACGTCGACTAAAGACATTGATCATTACGTACAAGTTTACGGAAGGAATCGGTTCGCAAGATATGATTACGGGCTAGCGGGGAACTTGAAGAATTATGGAGCTGTGATTCCTCCTGACTACGATATGTCGAAAGTGACAACACCAGTGGCGTTGCTGTGTGGTGCTGAGGACCACGTCTCCACGTTAAAAGACGTGGCGTGGCTGAAACAGCGGCTACCTAACGTAATAGACTACAAAGTGATGGAGTTCAACCACATAGACTTCGTTTGGGGGAGAAACATTGACGAGTCTTTGAATCCCAAATTGAAGAAGCTTCTTCAGAAATTCTCATAATTTTACGGTATCATCGTCAGCTCGACACTTGATTTCTATAATATGTTCTTTTCCACAATAGTGATTGTTTTGGCGGCACATAATTGACAAAGGAACTTTGCAATTATTTGACCATTTTCTTGGCTCAGCGTGCCATATACTTACTCCCAATCAAAAACGCATTAATTTCTGAAATTAACATTTTGAGTAAACGCACAAATCTAATTTTAATTTCTATGCATTCGTGTATTTATCACTTCATATATTTTCTTAATTCATATTGTCCACGTCCGTACCCGTATATCGATATGTCCTACCTATTTCCTCTACCTAAAGGTTGTCTGGAAGAGATTGCTTTCTGGCAATAATAGCACCTAAATTGTACTGAAATTTATCTGTAAACCGATTTCTGTAAATTTTCTGTGCAATATACTGTAAAGAAGAAAGTAACTCTGTCGCCGTCTGTCTGTCTGTCAGTATGGTTTTCACGCCTAAACCACAAAACCACCGATTTTGTTAAAATTTAGTAAAGTTATACGTTGAACCTCTAGAAGGGATATAGGCTACTTTTTATTTTGAAAATAAGTGCCACCCTCACCCTTGAAATTTTATATGGGAAAATGTTTATTTTGTAAGTTAGAGATATGAAATTTGGCACAAATTTAGGTCGAAGCTTAAATTCAAATATGAGTACTGGGGATGTAGGGGTAAAACTGACAATGAAAGTATAAATGTAAACCAAAAACATATTACGCCTAAACCATCGAACCGATTTCGACTAAATTTGATACCTTGAATCTTTGAAGGGGGATAGAGCTAATACAAAAAACTAACCTAAAAATTTATGTGGGAAATCTTACAAAGTAAAATGACGAAAAAACAAGTATACACAGGATTTGAACCCACGTCCTAATGCTATAAACGAAAAACCACCAAAGTAGTTTAGTTATGTGTTTACCCTAGCATTAAGTCCACCTGTTGTACCTATTTGTGCAATAAAGTTTTTAAATAAATAAATAAATATAAGCATTTCGATTCTTAAGACAAAGGAGTTAAGAAATATAGTTTTTTAATGATTATTTAATTACTGGGTCGCTAAGGGCTAATAAAAAACAAACAACAATATAGAGCTCTATTCACTCATTACACTCAACAACGCTATTAAAAATGTTTCATTAAATAAACAATTAGCACATGTGCAAAGAAACTGTAATAATAATTTTCCATAGCAATGTACGGTCAACAGCACTTGCAGTTTAATATTAGTGCTTATAGGGAGGACATAAGAGCTGTGCAAAGTTTAAAGTATATAGTCTGACGTGCGTTTGATCGTAGTTACCATATAGTTTATATTATTAGAAACAGAAAAATTTTATCTCCCCTTGCGGTGCGGGAATTGAACCCACGACCTTCACGTATCGCGCGTGCTGCTCTTACCAACTGAGCTAACCGCAAGTTATTGTAGGCGATGAAATTTTTCTGCTGTATCAATCGTTAGCCTTTCGGTAAGTGCCCTCTGCCGAATATGTTTATATCTACATACTTAACGGCCCGTGGTACATTCGTTGCAGAAATGTTTGAAAACCACAGAATCGAAGACACCTGGCATCTTAATCTATTTTATTATTTTTATAGTACTATACGCCGTACTAGCGAACTTTAAATATTAGAAACAGAAAAATTTTATCTCCCCTTGCGGTGCGGGAATTGAACCCACGACCTTCACGTATCGCGCGTGCTGCTCTTACCAACTGAGCTAACCGCAAGTTATTGTAGGCGATGAAATTTTTCTGCTGTATCAACCGTTAGCCTTTCGGTAAGTGCCCTCTGCCGAATATGTTTATATCTACATACTTAACGGCCCGTGGTACATTCGTTGCAGAAATGTTTGAAAACCACAGAATCGAAGACACCTGGCATCTTAATCTATTTTATTATTTTTATAGTACTATACGCCGTACTAGCGAACTTTAAATATTAGAAACAGAAAAATTTTATCTCCCCTTGCGGTGCGGGAATTGAACCCACGACCTTCACGTAGTTTATATTATTTAGCAAGTACGGTTTTTTTTTATATTGCACTTCAAGATTGACCTCATCCCACCTGATGTTAAGTGGTAATGAGGTCTTAGCTTAAGGGTGACAAGTACAGCATAATAAATCTGTTACTGGACTTGTCGCCCTTACCTTGAAGGCTTGACCTGCTACTAACGTAGCACCCCCCAGGAGCTCTGGAAACCTTACTCACACGCAGGAACACAACACAGAAGTGATTGTTATTTGGCTGCGGTCTTCTGTAAGGTGGTGGTATTTCACCAGTCGGGCTGTTCCAGATCGAGCGATAAATCGCTATGACCTACCTCTCTTAAAATTTTAATGTGTTTCATATAGTGGAAATTTTAATATGTTTTTAGAGACCATGTGTACGAAACTTAAATCTTGAAATATTTTTTTTATTTATTTCCTTGTTGTGTTAAATAAAATTCATGAAAACTTTACGTAAAGCTCATTTAATATTTAAAACTAAATACATTTACATTTTTATCTTTTACTTCTTCCGTCTGACATTTTAACATTTTTTTATTTATTTTCCTTTTTCACGGCAGTAACCTGCCAGTACACTAAGAAGGTAAAAATTATGAAATACCGCGAACACCACGCATATCAAATCATGAAAGTACATGAAAAATAAAGGTAATAAATTCTTAAGTAATGTGACTAGTGAACTCGGATGAAAAAATAAATTTGTGGTATGATTGACATTATTTAAAACATAAACAACATTTTCTAAAGTTTCAACCAATTTATATGTAAGTATTACTGTATTGTTTTTATATTGAAATTTGGCACAAACATAGCTCGAAACTTGGATTAAAATATGGATTACTTTTTTTAATATTAGAAGAGATAGAGGTAATAAAACCGACCATGAGTGTAGTCCACGCGAACCAAGTCGCGAGCACACTAGTGTCTCATAAAATAGAAATATTAAATCTATGGTCGCACTAATCTAATATATAGTTTAAGCAAATTTGTACTTAGCAAAATAAAGTTTATAATTAAATTAAAAGTAATAAATCGAGATCTTCTTATTTTTTACTATTGTCTGGCCTTTGTTAATGACTTTGTTCTTCTAATTTTTTCCTAGAAAAAAATACCTTTTAACAGAGCACATATTTATTCAGAACTCCAATGTCAACGCACAGCAAGCGAAAATTCGTTTTGTAAAAATATTTAAAGGTCAGAAAAAAAAAATCCTCCTTGCGGTGTCCACGACCTTAACATATTAAGGTTACAAAACGAGTTTTGTAACACTTCCTAATTCGTAAATCATGCATGATTTCCAAAAATAATCCCTTCAGACATGCTTTTCGATCACTGCAAATAAATACGGGTACAAATTAAGGGGCATGTACCGGTCCCATGCGAAATTTAAATGGCTGAAATGCTCGTATGGCATCACCTGATAATGAACGACGTTAGGCAGAGCTGCTAGCAACCGCTTTGAGTCCTGGACCGTTCCCAAAAAGTCCTCCCTCCCCACGAATAGAGCAGACTTCATAGTCACTTTGCTCAAATCATACTGCGGCGGCGCCGAGTTACCGTATATCGCAAAATTCCTTCCAACACCATAATCATAATTTGTAAACTCCTTCTTTTCCTTCAGCTGATAAATATGCTCTAACAATTTCGTAGAAGTGCCTCCCGGAAAATGGCTCCAGAACGGAGCCATAAACTCAGGCTCAAGGCCATTCAAATCGAAACCGACGACAGTGAAAACCAAAAATCGGCACAGCTCAGTCCCCAGAGAACCAAAACAAAACGCCTTTGTCAACGGTAATATTGAATCGTGATCGAAGAATTCGTGAATCCCCAATTTTTCCAGCAAGACGCGTGCGATTGGCCAGATTAAAGGTCCTAAAGACGCGAGACCTCGTACGTGCTCGAGGTAGCAAATAGGAGCGAGTGAGATTCCGAGTCTGATTTTGTCGTTGTACTCCGGTCTTTCCGCGCCCATGACGTACAGTTGTGTGGTGCCGAGCGAGTGGCCGATGGCCAGCAGGGAGGGCTGGCCCGTTTGATGCAGGATCAGGTCGATGGTTGCCGGGAGGTCGTACACGGCTTGCTCGTGGAAAGTGAAGTTGAAGAAGCGCTTCGCTTGCGTGTTAGGGTCGAGGAAGCGATGGCGTCGCGAGTACCTGCTACCTCTCAAGTTGATCGCCCACACGTCGTAGCCTCTCTTTGCTAGTGTGATAGCCGGGGAAGCTTCTCCCCGGATAATCCAGCAGTCGCTGGTGGGCGTGTTACCGTGGATCAACAGCACGGGACGGGTCTTGTTGCCAGGGATGTGGTAAAGCTTCAGGATATATCCGTCTTCAGTGACGACGTCTATCTCTTCGGCTGGATGCCCGTATTGTGCTGCATATTTAGGGAATATCGGTTCGTCTCCCCGGCTGCTGGGAATTGGGCACCGTGATTCAATGTGGTTTCCGTTTGCGATCAGGAATATGATTGAGAAGGTAACAAAATTGAAGGACAGTTCCATTGGTTTCTGAAATGATATTATTAAATTTAGTAATTGGTAGGATATTATGCATTGAATTTAAAGAGGACTATTTAATGCCATAGTTTAAGCCATAGAAGGAAGGAGTTATGGACGAAACCAAGGTAGTTGGCAATGGAGTTAAACCAAACTTTTCTCATCAACCCATATGTAAATGTGGTAAACAATATTTACTTTTATCATAATGATGAACTGGATAATAGCACATACATTGTCTGTTTCAGTGATAAATATTATAGTATACGTGGTATTGCAGCGCAAGGTTATATGTACAGTTAATGGAATAAAAATAAATTAGTCGGTGTTTTCGTTACTTAACTTAAAGATAGTTCTACTTACAGAATTTAAATTTTTCTAAGAAAAAAAATATTCAAATGAGACAATAGGACCACCAAGGACTTCTCTTTCATTTTGACGCTTATTGCTGAACAGTTATTTATTAAAACCACTCACTTTGACAATCCCAGTAATATTACAAACGTAAAAGTTTATCAATATTTATGAATGTCTATATAACTAGATGTCTGTATTTATGTTTGATACCCTTTACGCAAAAAATTCTGAAATGATTTAATTTGGTAGTAACACAAATTGAATAATACGTAGAATAACATAAATAATACTTGTAATAACTAAATAACGCGGTCCAAGTCGCGGGGAACAGCTAGTGTTAAAATGAATACTGTTTAACTAACAATAAAGAATATTCTCGATTTATTTTATTAATAACATAAAATATTTCACAGCAGTGGTAAACGAATATGAAGGTTTTTAAATATCTAAATTATTGTTGAGTTGTAACACCTCAAAACCAAAAGCATCCATCATTTTGAGAAAGGCAGGGCAAAGCGATTTATCACTCGAACTGGAGCAGCCCGACTGGCGTAATACCTCCACCTTACAGAAGACCGCAGCCAAATAACAATCCCTCCGGTGTTGTTGTGTTCCTACATGTGAGTAAGGTTTCCAGAGCTCTTGGGGGGTGCTACATTAGTAGCAGGGGTCAAGCCTTCAAGGTGAGGGCAACAAGTCTAGTAACGATTTTACTATGCTATACTTTTCGCCCTTAAGCTAGGAACTCATTACCACTTAACATCAGGTGGGATGAGGTCAATCTTGAAGTGCGTTATTAAAAGAAAACAATATAAACTCTTCAGATACAAAATATGAGGGTGGATGAAGATTTGCAAGCTCCCCCGAACAGACGAAGACGAGCGAGACCAGTCAGCTCGTGACCACGGTTCGTGCAACCTAACCGAAACGTCGGGCAGTAAGTAGTTTCGTATTAACTACTTAATAAAGAAAAATGGTGACGTGTTTTGACCCGTTAACTTAACTAAACGTTTTTAAACATCCAAAATATGTCGTATTTCTCACATGAGATGAGAACCGTGTCATGACTGTTGATTGGCTGTTATCACACCGCACTCGTATTTTCGGCCTATCAACTGATGTCGCGTAAAATTTTATCGATTTTGACATTTGTTTATAGCGAGAATTCACACGCCTGGCGCATCATAAGCAGCAAATTAAGTGGTTAGACGGACTTAATTTTGTTAATTAATTGTGTATACTAATCCATAATATATACAAATATTATAAAGAGTTTGTTCGTTTGTTTGAAGGCGCCAATCTCAGGAACTACTGGTTCGAGTTGAAAAAATATTTCGAATGTCGAGGTTCGAATCCCGGTTGATTCAATATCAAAAACCAACTTTTCTTAATTGTCTCGGGTCTGGGTGTTGTGGTATGTCACCTACGCTACGGTCAGGTACAGTAGTAACACATGAATGCTTTAGCTACTTACCACTGAATAAGGCCAAAGTGTGTGATGTAATCCTATTCACAGAAATCAAACGATATATAAGTTACAGATAGCATTTTTTAACACTCACTAATTGGAATAATTTTAATTGACTTACGCTTAGCACTCCTTTTACTAATTTTAGTTTCTCGACTATTATTCGTTAACAAGTAAGACCTACTTATATGCGATAATTTTCACTTAAATTTCTTCATAATTAGATGCCCGCTCTCGTCAGTTTTTATAATTAAATTCTAATTATTAAGTGTGTTATATGAATATTTCCTAAGGTTTGTGGCATTTTGTGAGTGCAGGTTCCATGTTTAACGTGCCGTTAAGTAAACGAAAGGGCCAAATTAATGGCGTCATCGATGCTCTAAACTTTAAACGTGTTTATTTGTGTTTAGTATTAAAAATATCAAATATTTTTGCATAGTGCTTAACGCCGCGCTAAAGAATTTAAATATTTTAAAGAAATAGAAAATGCCTTAATATCCCTTATTGATGTAATGATAACAAACTCTACAAAGGTCCTAGGGGCCTTGCTATCCATAAAAGTCGCCGTCATGCAACTTCCACTCAACCTGGTCAACTTATAATTCACCAATATCATCTCCACCAGTACTAGAGGGACACTCGCTAAGGTCTAGCCTCGCTAGCAATTTGAGTGAACTGAAGGCTAACTGCATACTTTTTAAGAGAATACCTTCACCTTACATAAGACCGCAGCCAAATAACAATCACTTCAGTGTTGTTGTGTTCCTGCGCGAGAGTAAGGTTTCCAGAGCTCCTGGGGGACGCTACATTAGTAGCAGGGGTCAATCCTTCAAGGTAAGCGTGACAAGTCCAGTAATAGATTTATTATGCTGTACTTGTCGCCCTTAAGCCACTCCTCTGGACCTCATTACCACTTAACATCAGGTGGGATGAGGTCAATCTTTAAGTGCAATACAAAAATAAAAACCTCGAGGAGCCCGTGTTACTTTTGCTCGCAGCTTAGCCGAGTGCATAGCCAAAACCGTATCGGAGAACAACGTTGAAACTTTGATCTAATTTTAAATCAATGTTTTAATATTTTGTAGTATTTATTCAGATATTTATGCTACAATACGATGCGCGCAAACAAACTGAAAATTGTTAATAAGATGTATTATATTTTATTAACGCTTTTGGTGTTTATATGCTTATGCTTAGGTTATAATTGACGTCATAGTGACATCTGGTCAAATAAATATGTTAAGTATGCTCTCCGCAGAAATGTGGCTTAGATATAGATACGTATTTTGATTTTGAAATACTTTTTTTATTTTTATTTTATATCTTAAGGTTCCGCCAGAATACCAGCGCTACTGCGGCATCCAATATTCCAATGTCGTGTGATTCCAATCTCGTGGACGTGCTGACGTAAAAAAAAGATTCCTGAGATTAGCACGTTTAAACAAACAAACTCTTTAGCTTTATACTATTAGTAGGTATAGGTTGTAGGAAAAACTTCTCTAAATATGCGAGATAGAAAGAGAAGCAGTAGTTTGACAGGGCATCAAATGAGAAGATGACATTAAAATGACTGGGGTAAAGTACCTAACACCAATCGTAATTAAATAATTAGACGCAACCAACTTTGACGACCTCCGTAGCCGAGAGGCGAGCTTGCCAGTATTTGGCGTCGCGCCATCTCTGAGGTTCCGGGTTCGATCCCCGGTCGGGTCAATATGGGAAACGAACTTTTCTGTATTGTCTCGGGTCTGGGTGTTGTGGTACCGTCGTTGTTTCTAATTTCTGTAACACAAGTGCTTTAGCTACTTACCGCAGAATCAGAGCAATGTGTGTGATGTTGTCCAATATTTATTTATTTAACCAAAAACCCAATAATATCGGAGTAAATGATGACATTTCAAATATTTTAAAGAAACATAATTTTTTTATCTTGTATCAACCCGTTAGCCTACGGTAAGTGCCCTCTGCCGAATATGTTTAGAATAATGTAATAGTGTAGATAAGTATGTATGTAGTTCTAAACATATTCGGCAGAGGGCACTTACCGGAGGCTAACGGGTTGAGACAGCAAAAAATTTCATCGCCTACGATAACTTGCGGTTAGCTCAGTTGAAAGAGCAGGGGGCTTAGACAAAGTAACAATTTAAAAACGATAACGAAGTTCGAAAAGACAAAAATGTATGGAACTGACATAAGCCGCGTTAAATCACGTGGTCGTTCGACATCTTTATCGTAATTTGGTAGACAATGTATTAATTGATAACGAAACCATAAAGTAACGAATTGTTTTTGTCGTTATCCCATACAAATGCGTAGACAAGCGGCACTTTCAGTGTTCGTCTTCGTTTCGATCGCGATCGACAAAAAAGATAACGAATCGAATGCTAAAACGTTGTAGTTAGAGAAACAATATGGCCGGATTTCATTTAGCAGCTGATTTTTGACGCGAAGTGATTACATCTAGTTACTTGCTCTTAGCTATTTCTTCGGTGTTTTAAGCATTAATACAGATTGAAAATGCATACTTTACGTGTATTGTGGGCTGCACACAATGAAAACACCTGGGAGAGGCGTCAAAATCGATTAAGGCAGCGACGGCAATTGGAAACAATTGAGGATATGCCAGAATTGTTGTTTATCCAACATTTCAGGCTTAATAAAAAAACATTTAGGAAGTTATGCAACGACCTAAAATGTCATGCCGGATTGAAAGGTTCCCCTGAAATTCCCCTGGAATTAAAGGTAAGAAATTTCACATTCAATAAACTAATTTTATTGACTATAGTAAATCATAATAGAACCATATCAAACCTAGTAGGTACAAACCTCTGTATTAATATATTTTTCAGGTGCTGTGTGCTCTTAGCTTTTTAGCTACAGGGTCGTACCAAAAAATTGTGGGAGTGGGCCAGCATTTGACTCAGCGGACAACAAGTCGCTGCATCAGGGAGGTTGTGAATGCCCTTAATCACAATTGGATGGTCAGCAGGTGGATAGCGTTTCCACAAACGCCACATAAGAGATCCATAATCAAAGAGAAGTATGTAAAAATAACTTTCATAAAAGTACATACTTAGGTTCTTACATAAATAGTAACTTTTTAGTATTTTTTGTAATTTTTTTTAATTATTTGCAGATTTCAAAGGACACATAATTTGCCTGGAGTGATTGGATGCATTGACTGTACCCACATTGCTATAACGAGACCAGTTGCGGAAGAACATATGTTTTTTAATAGAAAAGGATATCATTCCCTAAATGTTCAAATGGTAAGCAGCTGGATAAATTCTAATTATAATAAAAAAACTATATGGTTGATAAATTTTATTGAAACTATGTAGGTATGTACTGTATTTATGAATAAAATAAAATGTCAAATGTTTTGTAAGTAACTTAATTCAAATAATGTCTATTATTATTATAATTATTGTACCTATGTCATATGTAAAGAAGTAAGTATTACGAGTATCAGGTTAAGTATCTTTTTAATTTAATTTTCTTTTCAGATATGTGATTATGATTTGCACATAATAAGTGTGAACTCAAAATTTGGTGGAGCTACTCATGACTCCCACATATGGTCTGCGAGTCAAGTGGGCACATATATGCAAGGGCTTCATGAAAGTGGTGAACACGTTTGGTTATTAGGTAAGACATAGTTCCTTATATTGTAAATAGTTGAACATCTGAAATAGCCCTATACTCCTAGTAGTAATTGTAAAACAATGTTTCAGTGAGCACAACTACAAATAAACAACAATTATTGTACATTCCATAATTAGAACTAAAGTAGCTTATAAACAAAAATATAGATACATATTTCCTTTTTTTTCAGGAGATTCTGGGTATCCACAGCGGCCCTGGTTGATGACGCCTATATTGAATGCTGAACCAGGATCCCAGGAAGAGGTCTATACGCGACGTCATGTCCAAGCCAGATCTCGCATTGAGCGCTGTTTCGGATTACTTAAGGCTCGTTGGAGGTGTATGCTTCGACACAGAGTTCTTCACTATCACCCTTACATGGCTAGCAAAATCACTAATGCATGTTGTGTCCTGCACAACATTGCATTAGATGCTAGAATACCACCTCCAAGTTATATGCCAGCTGAAGGTCTAGGAGATAGTGAAGATCATGCTGAACAACACAGCACCTCTTCCAATGAGAACCAAAATGAATTAATCCGAGGCAGGGCTATGCGCAATCGCTTAGTTAGTAGGATGTAAAATAGGTAAATAAATAAAATTACTATAAAATTTAAATAGTTTTAACATTTTTTTATTAACAGTAATTCAATAAAATTTTGTCCTTATCTGATTTGTATCTCTTAACATAATAATACCATATATTAACCAGACTTAATACGTTCACTGCCGTGTGCAAGACAAGCCTCAGCTCAAATGCATGAAATAATAAATCCCTATAAACTTAAACGAAAAAAACACTTTAAAAAATGCCAATGCGTGTAACACACTATCTATAAACAGACGAACCAATACCCCTGGGGTACAGAAAGTTAGCTGTGAAACACCTAGGCATCCTAGGTAAACTACTTTGAGTACTTTTTACTATAGCCTCATTAGCAAAACTTAAAAATAACAATGCATTATCAAGTATCAGTCTTACAGTTACAGTTGAATAACATTGCCATACAGTCTTTTATTGCAGTCTTAAAATTGAGCTATAAAAGAGGCATCTTATTAGGCAATGTAACGATGACACTCCTTTCGCCCAAAGGCTTCACATTTTATTACAAACATTAATAACATAAAATAAATAACATAAATACTTTTTTAGTACCTTTGACTACTATGGCTATAGGGCCAACACAATCGCTTAACTACTCAGTGTTCAGCGGTTCTGTGTTGTCCCTACTGCGATAATAGTTAAGCCAAGCTTGAGCGACATCTACTATCGATTTCAAAACTTGGTTTCGCTCGTGCTCAACCTCCAACGCTCGCAAGTCGCGTTCGTGCTGATTTCTACTCCGCGCTTCCTCCAGCTCCAGGCGTCGTAATTCCACGGCCGCAAACTCGCTCGCCGCTCTCTCGAAGGGGGTGGGTGCCCGTCTCCGTCGGGCGCGCAAACGAGGGCGGTCGGGAGAGGCAGCAGACTGCGGTGTGGCTGGCGACCTCAACCGCGGACGACGCCTGGCAGGTGGAGAAATAGCAGACGCGCGGGGGACAGGTGGCCGTCGTCGTCTAGGAGTAGTGGGCGCTTGAGGGACTGGCGGGGATAGGGCGGCCGGGGCCACAGCAGGCTGCTGTCCCTGAGGCGAAGGAGGAGTAAGTACGAGCGGAAGGGATGGCGGTCTTTGGATTTGGGATGTGGAAGGCAGAAGCCAATTATTTGAGGGCTGTGAAGTGGACGGTTGTGGTGAAGTCGATTCTGGAGTTTCTGCAAAAGAAAATGAGTGCTATTTTGGGCAGTTGACAGAAACCCCTTTTACAATGTTGTCTTGAATCAAATTTAACTTTGTACCTAATAGGTATTATAAAATTTAAAAGTTTGAATGTTTGCTTGTTTCTTACTCGATCACGTAAAAACGGATTTCGATTAAATATCGGCGCACAGATAGTGCATCGCCTAGATTTCATATTATAAATGTGAGATGTTACAAGTACGCAAAAACGGCTGAACGCAACTCGAAAAACTTTGGCACAGTATTAGATAATATTATTATACTATATACATTTCAAAAATATTATGATATTTTAAGCCTAAGACTTACCATCTACAATTTCCAAATAAATAGCATCATCTGGGGCGACAGGATCATCTTGTGCAGAAGATTGTGGTCTCTGAAAAAGATTGGTAATGATAGATTTAGGTAATAAAATTTTAAATAATAAACAATTTGACGACCTCGGTGGCGTAGTGGCTAAGGTTGCTGGCCAAAGCGCGAAAGGTCCCTAGTTCGATTCCCGGTCGGGTCAATTTGTAAAACGAACTTTTCCAAATTGACTTGAGTCTGGGTGTGCTGGGATGACGCAGTTAGTATTCGTCGTCTGGTACTCATAGTACACGGGAAAACGTTAGTTTGAGACCAAGTGATTGGTGTGATTGTCTGGTGCATTTATTTATTTATCATAAATAAAACTGAATGGTGTCTTGTCAGTTAACTAAGTATGTTTTGTTTTCATTACCTAACATCTTTTTTTTTTATGTTTGTATTGTCAACAATACCAATGGTCAACAATTTTTGAAACAAATTTAAATATTTTTATTTTGCGGCATATGGGAGAAAATCCGGTCATTATTGAGCAAACGCGTTGAAGATATATAATACATACATTAAATCCAAGCTCTTCTACAGAGGCTTGTCCCTCCACTGCTAAAGCACCCATTATAGCCAGCACTCTTTCATCGCTGGCTGATAAAGTTTGCCTGCTTGCTGGTCCACCTCCAGTCCCTCTTGAATGTTGCCTAATGGTCAAAGCCTTTTTCTTTGTCTTTGACTTCCAGTCTGCCCACACCTTTATTGAATAAATATCAATCTTAGTCATAAGTATGTTATAAGTAAAAATTTGACTAAAAAGCCAAAAATTTGGTAAATACTTTTGTAATAAATTAAAAAATAATTAAACATCCGAGACATGGTCATTGGTCATCGAACCTAGAGCATTACTTGTACTTGGGGTGTCAAAGACTGATCGCTGACAGTCTAGTAATAACAGATAAGTGTTTACAAGCCAACCATGATAACCGCAACAGGAATTATTGTCCTGGCTGTGAATCAAACACAACCAATTCCATCACACCAGTCATTGCAAAAATATTCATTAAGTCCTTACCTTTTTCCACTTGTCTGTAGTCTTGCTGACACCATCACCAACAGAATTCAAAATATTGGTAAGTTCAGTCCATAATCGGTCTGACCTTACCCGACCTTGTGATCCAGCAAGAGGCCTCGCCAGGTCACCATGACTGTAACATAAACAAACAAAGATGCAATAAAGTGTTCCATTGTTAAGATCGCGTCATTGTTTACATTACCTACATACTCATGAATTAAACTTTACTTATAATACTTACTTTTCCATGAACTCCAGCAGCGTTATCAATTGTTCTGGACTTGCTCGCACTCTTGATTCCATGTTTTATCACTAAAAATGATTAAAATAAAGATTGCTTCATCGTCGTATAATTTTCACATAAATCTCTTTTAAATACCATTAAGTTTTGGAAACCAGCTCAAAGTAATAACACTTTATTTACTTACCACTATCAAAATCTTGTTTGTTTATAATTTGAGAACGATGAAACTCAACACTCACTTAATCTTAGCAGAAAATACTTTTTGAAAATGACAACAACATCAAATAAGTTCGCGGGTTTGATCCGATTTGACACTTCCTAACTGACAGTGACAGCAAAATTTTCGATACCATAGACAATATTCTAGGTCCTTGTCGAACAAACAATTCGTCTCAACGATCGCGATAGTAGTGTTACATTGGCTAGGAAATTGTTTTCGTTATCTCAGAGACGATGACGAACTTCGATATCGTTTCGGTACGAAGCGATGTTACTTTGTCTAAGCCCCAGGGGGGCTTAGACAAAGTAACAATTTAAAAACGATAACGAAGTTCGAAAAGACAAAAATGTATGGAACTGACATAAGCCGCGTTAAATCACGTGGTCGTTCGACATCTTTATCGTAATTTGGTAGACAATGTATTAATTGATAACGAAACCATAAAGTAACGAATTGTTTTTGTCGTTATCCCATACAAATGCGTAGACAAGCGGCACTTTCAGTGTTCGTCTTCGTTTCGATCGCGATCGACAAAAAAGATAACGAATCGAATGCTAAAACGTTGTAGTTAGAGAAACAATATGGCCGGATTTCATTTAGCAGCTGATTTTTGACGCGAAGTGATTACATCTAGTTACTTGCTCTTAGCTATTTCTTCGGTGTTTTAAGCATTAATACAGATTGAAAATGCATACTTTACGTGTATTGTGGGCTGCACACAATGAAAACACCTGGGAGAGGCGTCAAAATCGATTAAGGCAGCGACGGCAATTGGAAACAATTGAGGATATGCCAGAATTGTTGTTTATCCAACATTTCAGGCTTAATAAAAAAACATTTAGGAAGTTATGCAACGACCTAAAATGTCATGCCGGATTGAAAGGTTCCCCTGAAATTCCCCTGGAATTAAAGGTAAGAAATTTCACATTCAATAAACTAATTTTATTGACTATAGTAAATCATAATAGAACCATATCAAACCTAGTAGGTACAAACCTCTGTATTAATATATTTTTCAGGTGCTGTGTGCTCTTAGCTTTTTAGCTACAGGGTCGTACCAAAAAATTGTGGGAGTGGGCCAGCATTTGACTCAGCGGACAACAAGTCGCTGCATCAGGGAGGTTGTGAATGCCCTTAATCACAATTGGATGGTCAGCAGGTGGATAGCGTTTCCACAAACGCCACATAAGAGATCCATAATCAAAGAGAAGTATGTAAAAATAACTTTCATAAAAGTACATACTTAGGTTCTTACATAAATAGTAACTTTTTAGTATTTTTTGTAATTTTTTTTAATTATTTGCAGATTTCAAAGGACACATAATTTGCCTGGAGTGATTGGATGCATTGACTGTACCCACATTGCTATAACGAGACCAGTTGCGGAAGAACATATGTTTTTTAATAGAAAAGGATATCATTCCCTAAATGTTCAAATGGTAAGCAGCTGGATAAATTCTAATTATAATAAAAAAACTATATGGTTGATAAATTTTATTGAAACTATGTAGGTATGTACTGTATTTATGAATAAAATAAAATGTCAAATGTTTTGTAAGTAACTTAATTCAAATAATGTCTATTATTATTATAATTATTGTACCTATGTCATATGTAAAGAAGTAAGTATTACGAGTATCAGGTTAAGTATCTTTTTAATTTAATTTTCTTTTCAGATATGTGATTATGATTTGCACATAATAAGTGTGAACTCAAAATTTGGTGGAGCTACTCATGACTCCCACATATGGTCTGCGAGTCAAGTGGGCACATATATGCAAGGGCTTCATGAAAGTGGTGAACACGTTTGGTTATTAGGTAAGACATAGTTCCTTATATTGTAAATAGTTGAACATCTGAAATAGCCCTATACTCCTAGTAGTAATTGTAAAACAATGTTTCAGTGAGCACAACTACAAATAAACAACAATTATTGTACATTCCATAATTAGAACTAAAGTAGCTTATAAACAAAAATATAGATACATATTTCCTTTTTTTTCAGGAGATTCTGGGTATCCACAGCGGCCCTGGTTGATGACGCCTATATTGAATGCTGAACCAGGATCCCAGGAAGAGGTCTATACGCGACGTCATGTCCAAGCCAGATCTCGCATTGAGCGCTGTTTCGGATTACTTAAGGCTCGTTGGAGGTGTATGCTTCGACACAGAGTTCTTCACTATCACCCTTACATGGCTAGCAAAATCACTAATGCATGTTGTGTCCTGCACAACATTGCATTAGATGCTAGAATACCACCTCCAAGTTATATGCCAGCTGAAGGTCTAGGAGATAGTGAAGATCATGCTGAACAACACAGCACCTCTTCCAATGAGAACCAAAATGAATTAATCCGAGGCAGGGCTATGCGCAATCGCTTAGTTAGTAGGATGTAAAATAGGTAAATAAATAAAATTACTATAAAATTTAAATAGTTTTAACATTTTTTTATTAACAGTAATTCAATAAAATTTTGTCCTTATCTGATTTGTATCTCTTAACATAATAATACCATATATTAACCAGACTTAATACGTTCACTGCCGTGTGCAAGACAAGCCTCAGCTCAAATGCATGAAATAATAAATCCCTATAAACTTAAACGAAAAAAACACTTTAAAAAATGCCAATGCGTGTAACACACTATCTATAAACAGACGAACCAATACCCCTGGGGTACAGAAAGTTAGCTGTGAAACACCTAGGCATCCTAGGTAAACTACTTTGAGTACTTTTTACTATAGCCTCATTAGCAAAACTTAAAAATAACAATGCATTATCAAGTATCAGTCTTACAGTTACAGTTGAATAACATTGCCATACAGTCTTTTATTGCAGTCTTAAAATTGAGCTATAAAAGAGGCATCTTATTAGGCAATGTAACGATGACACTCCTTTCGCCCAAAGGCTTCACATTTTATTACAAACATTAATAACATAAAATAAATAACATAAATACTTTTTTAGTACCTTTGACTACTATGGCTATAGGGCCAACACAATCGCTTAACTACTCAGTGTTCAGCGGTTCTGTGTTGTCCCTACTGCGATAATAGTTAAGCCAAGCTTGAGCGACATCTACTATCGATTTCAAAACTTGGTTTCGCTCGTGCTCAACCTCCAACGCTCGCAAGTCGCGTTCGTGCTGATTTCTACTCCGCGCTTCCTCCAGCTCCAGGCGTCGTAATTCCACGGCCGCAAACTCGCTCGCCGCTCTCTCGAAGGGGGTGGGTGCCCGTCTCCGTCGGGCGCGCAAACGAGGGCGGTCGGGAGAGGCAGCAGACTGCGGTGTGGCTGGCGACCTCAACCGCGGACGACGCCTGGCAGGTGGAGAAATAGCAGACGCGCGGGGGACAGGTGGCCGTCGTCGTCTAGGAGTAGTGGGCGCTTGAGGGACTGGCGGGGATAGGGCGGCCGGGGCCACAGCAGGCTGCTGTCCCTGAGGCGAAGGAGGAGTAAGTACGAGCGGAAGGGATGGCGGTCTTTGGATTTGGGATGTGGAAGGCAGAAGCCAATTATTTGAGGGCTGTGAAGTGGACGGTTGTGGTGAAGTCGATTCTGGAGTTTCTGCAAAAGAAAATGAGTGCTATTTTGGGCAGTTGACAGAAACCCCTTTTACAATGTTGTCTTGAATCAAATTTAACTTTGTACCTAATAGGTATTATAAAATTTAAAAGTTTGAATGTTTGCTTGTTTCTTACTCGATCACGTAAAAACGGATTTCGATTAAATATCGGCGCACAGATAGTGCATCGCCTAGATTTCATATTATAAATGTGAGATGTTACAAGTACGCAAAAACGGCTGAACGCAACTCGAAAAACTTTGGCACAGTATTAGATAATATTATTATACTATATACATTTCAAAAATATTATGATATTTTAAGCCTAAGACTTACCATCTACAATTTCCAAATAAATAGCATCATCTGGGGCGACAGGATCATCTTGTGCAGAAGATTGTGGTCTCTGAAAAAGATTGGTAATGATAGATTTAGGTAATAAAATTTTAAATAATAAACAATTTGACGACCTCGGTGGCGTAGTGGCTAAGGTTGCTGGCCAAAGCGCGAAAGGTCCCTAGTTCGATTCCCGGTCGGGTCAATTTGTAAAACGAACTTTTCCAAATTGACTTGAGTCTGGGTGTGCTGGGATGACGCAGTTAGTATTCGTCGTCTGGTACTCATAGTACACGGGAAAACGTTAGTTTGAGACCAAGTGATTGGTGTGATTGTCTGGTGCATTTATTTATTTATCATAAATAAAACTGAATGGTGTCTTGTCAGTTAACTAAGTATGTTTTGTTTTCATTACCTAACATCTTTTTTTTTTATGTTTGTATTGTCAACAATACCAATGGTCAACAATTTTTGAAACAAATTTAAATATTTTTATTTTGCGGCATATGGGAGAAAATCCGGTCATTATTGAGCAAACGCGTTGAAGATATATAATACATACATTAAATCCAAGCTCTTCTACAGAGGCTTGTCCCTCCACTGCTAAAGCACCCATTATAGCCAGCACTCTTTCATCGCTGGCTGATAAAGTTTGCCTGCTTGCTGGTCCACCTCCAGTCCCTCTTGAATGTTGCCTAATGGTCAAAGCCTTTTTCTTTGTCTTTGACTTCCAGTCTGCCCACACCTTTATTGAATAAATATCAATCTTAGTCATAAGTATGTTATAAGTAAAAATTTGACTAAAAAGCCAAAAATTTGGTAAATACTTTTGTAATAAATTAAAAAATAATTAAACATCCGAGACATGGTCATTGGTCATCGAACCTAGAGCATTACTTGTACTTGGGGTGTCAAAGACTGATCGCTGACAGTCTAGTAATAACAGATAAGTGTTTACAAGCCAACCATGATAACCGCAACAGGAATTATTGTCCTGGCTGTGAATCAAACACAACCAATTCCATCACACCAGTCATTGCAAAAATATTCATTAAGTCCTTACCTTTTTCCACTTGTCTGTAGTCTTGCTGACACCATCACCAACAGAATTCAAAATATTGGTAAGTTCAGTCCATAATCGGTCTGACCTTACCCGACCTTGTGATCCAGCAAGAGGCCTCGCCAGGTCACCATGACTGTAACATAAACAAACAAAGATGCAATAAAGTGTTCCATTGTTAAGATCGCGTCATTGTTTACATTACCTACATACTCATGAATTAAACTTTACTTATAATACTTACTTTTCCATGAACTCCAGCAGCGTTATCAATTGTTCTGGACTTGCTCGCACTCTTGATTCCATGTTTTATCACTAAAAATGATTAAAATAAAGATTGCTTCATCGTCGTATAATTTTCACATAAATCTCTTTTAAATACCATTAAGTTTTGGAAACCAGCTCAAAGTAATAACACTTTATTTACTTACCACTATCAAAATCTTGTTTGTTTATAATTTGAGAACGATGAAACTCAACACTCACTTAATCTTAGCAGAAAATACTTTTTGAAAATGACAACAACATCAAATAAGTTCGCGGGTTTGATCCGATTTGACACTTCCTAACTGACAGTGACAGCAAAATTTTCGATACCATAGACAATATTCTAGGTCCTTGTCGAACAAACAATTCGTCTCAACGATCGCGATAGTAGTGTTACATTGGCTAGGAAATTGTTTTCGTTATCTCAGAGACGATGACGAACTTCGATATCGTTTCGGTACGAAGCGATGTTACTTTGTCTAAGCCCCCAGCGCGTGCGATACGTGAAGGTCGCGGGTTCGATTTCCGCAACGCAGGAGGAGATAAAAAAATTCAGTTTTTTTTATTTCAAATTCGCTAGTGTGGCGTGTGACATTCAAATGTTACTTTTGGCCGCTTTTTTACACCGGTATTATTGATTTGTTGGTTGCGTCTAATTATTTAAATAACCTGATTGTCACTAACTATTTTACGCTACTGTACTAAGTGTTTTCTGGGAAATAAATAAAGTGTTTGAAGGATCCACAACGATAATGATGAATGTCCAAAATATTCGTAAAAGACGTTTCATAAATATTACCCACTGACGTAATTTAGGTACTTAAATAGAGTAATATTGAATTGGGTTAAATCTAGCGATCAACATCATTCGGTCACTTAATATATGCAGCTAGTAAGTAATCTCGTTTAAAAACTAGAGAATATCGCTTTCAGTTTTGAGATAAAAACGTTCCTGATATTTAAATGTACGCCTAGAACGCTCAGTGTCCCAGGTATTTCCCATGGTACGCAATTAAGGCTGAGTTTTGTACAACGCTTATAAAATATCCCAAATATCCCAAAACAAAAACAACAGACGCTCATTATTGCAATTAATTTAAATTTTAGAAGTGTAAAATACTCACTATACTGATGAGCTATGTCCAGTTGTGTATTATAACGGCCCCCTGTGTACCTACCTAATTTTTAAGTAATTAAGACACTCGTAAATGTACTATTCACAGCAGTTCACAGAATCAGAATGGTAAGTACTCATAAAAACCGAGCGATGCCGCATTGCCTCGAGAAATTTAACGGAAAATTCTCAATCTGATTCGTCATTGTTGTTACAAAATTTACAAAAAATACTAAACCTCAGAATAAAATACGTGGGTTCGATTCCCGCACCGCAAGGTAATATTTAAAGTTCGCTAGTACGGCGTAAAGTACTATAAAAAATAATAACATCGATTAAAATACAACAGATCGACGTTTGCACTTTGGCCATCTTCCTCAATTTAGTGACTGACTCCTGTAGGCCTAGTGCTTAAAAAGAAATGTACAAAGGCATGATTCCGTTTTTGATGATTTTCATATATACGTACTTTGTTTTTTTTTTAATCGCTTTAATCACATTCGATTTGAGTTTGTTACGATTATGAGTTCATTTTAATCAGACTAAAACAATAGTTTAAATGTTCCGCTAAATGGTATGTTTTAGAAATTTTATAACTGCACAGCAGGCATTTATTTAAAAATTTTAATAAGCACAGTACACAGCAAAATTTGTTATGAATTTTATTCAAAAACACTTAAATTAGTTCCTACATAGCTTGGCTAGCTCTGGGGTAGGACCCAAGGGTTAGTTTTCTTGCAAATTCGCGAATAGATTGTTTCTTAAACTGCCATGTTGAACCTTTGTGAGCAGTAGCTGTTAGGTCCTGGCGCATACAACCTAAAAGTAGGATCATTATTTTGTAGCACTAAACCGTTCGAGCAGCGTCTTCAAAAGCGGGTTAATGTACTCGTTCAAATGCTTCCCGACGACGAAGTCGATATGATTGAACTGTTTACGATCCATGACTTTATAGTAGACCACATTCCCGAGTTCCTGCTTCACACGCTTTACATCTTTTAACGTTGAGAAGTTATCATTCTGCGCTGCTAATATAGCCATGGGCATGGTGACCTTCGCCAGGTCATAATCGGGGGGCTCCCCTGAACCGTATCGCAGAGCATTCTTCACTAAACCGTAGTCATACTGTCCGAAACGCCTCCTCGCCACAACTTGATAGTAATGGTTTCCATTTTTCCTTGCCGACCCTGCCGGGTAGTGTCCCAGCAGAACCCTAAAGAACTCAGGATCCAGCTCTTCTGAATCGTCACCAGCTATTCCCATCAACACACCATCTTCGCATACTACTTCCCCAATTTTCCCTTGCGAGCAGATCAACTGTAAAATTTTGTTGGCTCCGGATTGATCTTCAAATATTTCTTCATTGCCAGTCAACGCCAAGGCGCTGGTAACTGCAGGCCACAACGGAGCGATGACTGCTAACAGACCCCTCAAATTATTTAAATAGGCTACTGGAGCCATTGATACTGCTATCTGTACCTTTTTATTATACTCTGGCCTCAAAGATCCAAGAATGTAAAACAGGCTAGAGCCTTGAGAATGTCCGATAGCAGATAATTTAGTCTGACCCGTTTTTTCTAATATAAAGTCAATAGCCGCGGGCAGATCGTAGTACCCAAATTCATGGAAGCTGAAATCCCAGAATTTGTCTATGTCCTTGTCAGGGTCGAGACTAACGTGGCGTCTGCTGTATCTGTTCCCTCTGTTGTTTCCAAACCAGACGTCATAGCCGGCGTTGGCCAGAGCTATGCCGGTTGAGTTGACACCTAACACGATGAAAGTGTCTGATGAATCAAGAACTCCATGCCACAAAAGGACTGGCAAGGAACTACTGCTCTTACCTCCGTTGAGGCGGAAGAGAGTCATGATGTAGCCATCTTCTGTTGTTACCTCATACTGCTCGCAGGGCCCGTAGTATTTAGTAGCGAGCTCCGTGAAGTTCAGGTGCCCATCTTCTGGAATGTTCGGTTGAAGAAGAGTGTTTGTCCCATGTAATCCTATCAGCAGCCATAGGAATGGCCACATATACTCCATGGTGGAACCCATCCCCAATGTGACTATTTTGTTTAAGTATTTTCTTCAAGTGTAAATTAGCCAGTGAGCTGGATATGTTTTTATATCACTTTTCTTGTTATTTCAGATGATATTAAAACAATAACGCAAAAATATTATAATTTTAGTAAATTCCAAATAATACTGTGTTTAATTACTATGGTGATACAGCATGTTGGCTATTTTTATTAACTCTTTAACATTTATTTTACATTTTAAGTACATTTTTATTTTTAATTGATGATGAAGATGGGTTCTTGGTCAAGCGTTCGACTCATACTTGACCAGTTATTTGAAAACATGTGAAACGTGTTATTTCTGAAAGTATATTTTTACCCTAAATTCCTTCCTCCCCTCCCTCAGAAATTTAAAGTACAAAACTAAGTATGTAACATAAATAGATCTGGTTCCAGAACTAAAACTCAATCTATTTGGAATTATTTTGTGTTTGTAAGGTGTGAAAAAAAATGTTATATTTGAAATAAGTAATAATTGTCATGTAGATGTGTGAAATTTTGTTTTTAATAAAAACATCAGATTTAAGTCAGGATATTAATAGCAATTCCCTGCCATGTGGTTTGTCCTACCGACTTAACCTAAGTCTACCTAAACAGTACTGTTAGAATAAAACCTCAATTTATGTAATTGTATAAGCTGTCACTGGTGGCGCTAGTGTTGCTTCAAGTTCTTATTTTGAATCACTTCTCTGTTGTACGACGCCATTACTTACCGGTGAATAGATCTGTTTAGACTTAAATATTCTGGAGTTCCTTATTTATAATTTACATCAGGTTATGGGCCCAGATCCAGGAACCAGAAGTTCCTTATTTATAATTTACATCAAGTACTATCCTTATTCCACTCCTCCTAGTTCATATATTTCCTTTCCTTTTCCATCTCTCTTTCTTTGTCCCTTTTCCTTCAATCCAAGGTTCACTGTGATGATGAACGTGTGAGCCTTGCTGCATACGTGCTCTGGGACTGGATGACTCCCGAAAAAGGCAAATTTTTTTGTATGTAGCTTTATCTAAAGGGACAATTATATCCCTCGCTTCTCGTGGGAACGCAATGGATTTATGAAAATAAGTAGAAAATCAGAATGGAGATGATGTGTTTCGGAAATCCTCACGTCTCGTTTCCCGCGGGAGCCAAAAGTAGATAACTGTGAGTCGGTTTTCTATGCTGAATTTCGTGGTAAAATTAACTTGATTAAGGATGTGATCTTTGCCTACCCCTTCGGGAAAAAGATGTGACTGTATATATGCATGTAATAAATACATTCAGTCAGCCTGTATAAGCACCTTTATAGTGTACATACATTTTGGAAGTCCATAGAAACGTAATTTCTGAATATTTTGAATATTTTATATCAAAAGAATCTAATTAACGTTCATTAGCTAAATTTAGTTGAATACCAGCTGTTTAAATTTTATAAATGGATAGTGAAAAAGGCACCGGGTTTTATGATAAAAATTTATAAATTATTTCTTTATTCAAGTAACAACGATATTCTATCGATTGGTTAGTACGTTTTTGAACTATGTTAGTTGGTCTCTTTAAAACCGATTTCCCTTGATTTCTCCAGAATGCCATTATCTGTGTACTGCTTGCAAATTCCACTACATATAAATAAAAACATCGGCTCAGTGCCTCACACATCGTACACACGTCAGTCAGAAGACTTCGTAATATATTCGTAATACCAATATAAGTACATAGTTTTAAGTGAGGCAGAGCATAGCCAATTATAGCTCAAACTGGAGCAGCCCGACTGGTAAAATACCTTACAGAAGACCGGAGCCAAATAACAATCACTTCTGTATTGTTGTGTTCCTGCTTATGAGTAAGGTTTCCAGAGCTCATGGGGGGTGCTACATTAGAAGCAGGGGTCAAGCCTTCAAGGTACGGGCGACCAGTCCAATAACAGCTTTATTATGCTGTATCTGTCGCCCTGAAACTAGGACCTCTTTACCACTTAACATCAGGTGGAATGAGAAGAATCGTTTAAATTGTGATATTATGACATTTTTGTTGAATATTATGTTTATTTAGGAAGGCTATTTACTATAAAAAATAAGTCGGGTTTTCCTTCCTGACGCTATAACTCCAGAACGCACGAACCGATTTCCATGGTTTTGCATTCGACCAAACCAGTGCACCAGTGGGAGCGATGAAACAGTGAAAAACATGGAAAAAACGGTAGTACGTGGGGGAACTCACGGCAGCCAAGCTGCTGGTGACGTTAGAATATAAAAGTTAACGTTTCCAAGGAAAGATTTATTTTATTCATTTTAGCACATATCTAATGTTCATACATAATTGCCGATAAATAAGCTGACTTCGTGCCCTGATTTGTCCTCTAGGATGGTATGTATGGGTACCCCAACTGCTTCATAAAAATAAATAATCGTTGCGTTGCTGTGAAAATTGTGTTTTGCTACATTAAGTAAATATTCTTCACACCTGATTAATAGCTTGCATTTCATATGCAGATTCATTATTTTAACAATGGATTGCTATCCGTGTATCGGTACAATATTTGCTGCCTAATATATTTCACGCTTGAACTGTCAGTTGCGTTTAATTCATATGCAGATTCATTGGTATTTAATCAGCAATCCCTTTAACAATGGGTTTACGTCGGTATTAATACTTTTCCCCCAAATGTAGTTTATATGATTGAACTGCTTCCGAGCCATCACATGATAGTCCACCACATTTGAGAGTTTACTTCTCAACAACTCGACGTCATCAAGGGTAGACAAGTTATCGTTCTCAGCACATAACAGTGCCACAGGCGCTGTCACTTGTGACAGGTCATAATCCGGAGGACTAATAGCACCGTAACTTATGAGATTACCCAAGATCCCATTATCGTAATGAGCGAACCGTTTTCTATTAAACGTCTGTGTAAAATGAGTTACATCCTTAGTTGACGTCCCCGCTGGATAATGCTTAAGAATCACTTCGAAAAATTCCGGCTCGATTTCGTCTGGATCGCTCCCTGCGATGGACATGGCTACATCATCCTGACAAAGTTGATAGCCCACTGGCCCTTGAGAGCAAATTAATTGCATAAGCTTGGTCGCAGCAGATCGGTCTCCGAGGACTTCATAGGTGCCGGTCGTCGACAGAATTTCATTAACTGCAGGCCACAGCGGTATCAAATCTCTAGTCAACGGCCTCACGTGTGTCAAGTAAGCAATAGGAGCCATCGAGATGAACAGCTTCACCTTATCATTATAAGCCGGCCTCGTTGATCCGAGTATGTAAAACATCGTGGTTCCTTGTGAATGCCCAATCGCAGATAGCTTCTTTTGTCCAGTCTTGTCTAAAACAAAATCAATCGTGGCAGCCATGTCGTAATACGCCATTTCGTGGAAACTGAAATCCCAAAATCTTTTTTTGTTCCAGAAGGGGCTCAGGGTTTTGTGGCGTCTGCTGTATTTGTTTCCTCTCGAGTTACCTACCCAGACGTCGTGGCCTGCAGCGGCTAGAGAAGCTCCCGTGGAGTCAAGGCCACGTAGAAGGTAGGTGTCGGAGGAGTCCAGAATGCCGTGCCACAGCAGCACCGGCCGCGTCTCGTCGCCTCTGATGCGGTGCACTGTGAGTATGTATCCATCTTCTGTGGTGACATCATGTTCCTCGCAAGTCTGGTTGAATGCTTGGCAGAGCTCCATGAAGTTCATACTTCCTATATCTGGATTGTTGCTTTTAAGTATTTCCTCGCATCCTGCTCGAAGCGCCAGTAACGCTATGCTGAGCAAAATCACAGTCGATTTATCTTTCAAAGGCATTTTTCCAACTGCCAACTGGACACTCACAAGTGTGAATAGTAACAATTCATTTTTATTTCCTTTAAATTCAAGATATGATTATCATTTACTTTGTAAGCGCATTTAAACACCAATAATAAAACTGATAAATATGCTCGGGTAAAACTGCCTCATTAAAATGATACGATTGTGTGTTATCGTGAAAACCCGGAAAATCATGATGGCAGAGTCCAAATATTTTCATGTAATTAAGTATCATGATGACATAGGAATAATGACAACATTGGGAAACAATTTTCGAATTAAGTAAGTAATTAAACCAATATCTCATCAAGTTTTCATAACGGGAAAGCCTCGATGGTTTAGTTGTTAAAGAACTGTGTTATGATCAATAATTCCTGGGTTTGTTTCTCTTGTGGTGAGGCCATAAAGGTAATAAACCCATAAAGCCGATAGTAGTACTAGGCTTATGCTTTATTTCTACTTTTTTTCAAACACAAGTCAATATTTGCATTAAGAAATTAAGTTTTAAAGATTTTGAAAGTATCTCAAATAACTTAGTCATTGTTCCTACTGTATTTTATCATGATATAATGTAGGTACGAGTATATCATCATTTTAAGTACAGATCTCAAGAATAAAATTAGAAAATTAAACTACTTACTTAATTCCAAAAATTATCGTCATCTCTCTGATTCCCTATATTTGTATCTTCTGGATAACAAAGGGGACATTTTGAAAGTTTTCTTTCGGGACACTGGGCCCGAGTCACCAAAAACAGCCTATCCCATTCAAAACGGAACATATGGTCACATCTACACTTATATTATAAAGAGGAAAGATTTGTATTTTTGGGTGTATGTTTGTTACGAATAAACTCAAAAACTACCGTGCCGATTTCAAAAGTTTTTTCGCCATTGGAAAACTAGAGGCCTAGCATAGGCCTTATTTGTTGCTATAAAAGACTAGATCCACTAGTTAGGTTATATCGACAACGACAATTTTTTTGAGGTGGGGAAAATACTTTTAGTACTATGGTACGGCCGTGGTGACGACAGCGACGTGTGGGACTCCCCCGCTAGGAGGACTACCCTAACTAAAAACCCCACCCACCTTCTCATCGCCCAGTGACAGCGCTATAGGAAACTGGAGACCCATAACGGCCACAGCATATCGACACCGGCCTAGCGTATTAGAAGAGATGTGTCTATGAAGTGACTAACCATTTTTTTTCATGCCATATGTTGGCCTCTGACGAATTTATTAGTCGTTACTTAAGACATCAAATATTTCATTATCAGCAGGGCTCTACAGCTTAACCTCTCAACAAACCGTACGCATATCTATGACATTATTGATATGGTAATATCAGTATTTATACCAATAATATACCAATATTCAGATATCTGATAATGTAAAATTATCTTACTAGATATTATTTTATTCAATTTAAAAACTTTATTGCACAAATGTGAACTTAATGCTAGGGGCATTATCTACCAGTCAAAGATATGTGACGCATTTTATCACCATTGTAAAAAAAACTCTTTTTTCACTAACATAATAATATAACATGAAACGTCATAATTGAATACATTTTAGACCCATTTGAGGAAAATTTTGTTGAATGACAAAAATTATGTTTGGTTCAACCGTTAGATTTTATTTATATGTTAACAAAAATATACTAAGACTAGCCGTCCCGGCGAACTTCGTTTCGCCTTAGAGGATTTTCCCGCGCATTCGACGAAAGACATTTTAAGACTCATTTTTCTACACCTTCGGTTACATTGTTCAAATTTTACCAAGGATCCCTAATTTTGTAACCTATGTCAAATTGGAAGAATGTAGCATTCTATTGATGAAAGAATTTTTTAAATCGGCCTAGTACTTTTTTAGCCTATTCATTACAAACATACAAAAAAAGGTACAAATCTTTCCTCTTTATAATATTAGTATGATATATTGCGTAAAAATTTAGCAGTAATGTCTCTTCTTCGTTCAGTTTATACAAAATAGTGAAGGGGTGTTAACCCACCCCTCCACTAAACTTTGATTCGATATCCTCAGCAATTTTTATTTATTCGTTGTAACTGTAAGGAACGTATGTTCTGTAAAAAAATCATTTTTATTGTATTTTGAAAATCTAACTGAGGGACTAAAATCATTATTTTATCCAAGTCAACTCTCAAGGTATTATTGCTCTCATATTCTCTTAATAGAAGCACCACTTTACTTAATACAGTCTCCTTCATATTGAATAAATAAATGGGCCTTACAAATACAAATATTAGAAACAGAAAAATGTTATCTCTCCTTGCAGTGCGGGAATCGAACCCACGACCTTCACGTATGTATACTTACAAATACAATTCCTACAATAAAGCAATAGGCTGTATGTTAACAATATCTATTGATTGACGACCTTCGTAGCCCAGAGACGAGCGAGCCAGACTTTGGCAACGAGCTATCTATGAGGTCCCGGGTTCGATTTACGGTCGGGAACTTTTCCGTATTGTCTCGTGTCTGGGTGTTGTGGTAGCGTCATTGTTTCTGATGTCTTTAACACAAGTTCTTCAGCTGTTACTATTTACAATGTAAACTGTTATCTTAAATCTGTATTACTGCAGAATATAGATTTATTTATGTGGCAGACAATTGTGCAGAAGACCTCAGATGCAACTTACGTCATCTCTCATGACCTGAGATGACATATTGATACTGTTTATGGCTGATTACATGCCAAACTCATGTTTTCATCCAATCAGCAGTTAATACATTGAATTTGCTACATTCAGACAGAACAGAGTTCGATAAAATTTACTCTGATGGCGCATTCCAACTTACAGGGCGTTCAGTGTTACAAATATATCTAAGCCAATGACAACGATGCATTTATCTATTTTGAACTTGATTTTCTTATTCTGTCAATTTATTAATTACTAGCTGACTAGCTGTATAACTAGTATAAAAAGTATCCTATAAGTTAATCAAGTACCTATGTCATCTCTCTTTCTACCAAATTTTATCCAAATCCGTTCAGTACTTTTTGCGTGACAGAGTAACAAACATCCAAAAATCCATACTCACAAACTTTCACATTTATATATATTAGTAGGATAGTATGACATTGCTTACCGAAACAGAATCTTGGAGCATGCTTGATATGACTAAGCTTAGTAACTGAACTATGAAGATCAAAACAATAAAAACTTAACTCTTAAGAAAATTTATTAAGCAAGGTCTTTAAAACTGGATTTATCTTATTGTTGATGTTTCTCCCCCAAATAAAATCTATGTGATTGAATTGATCCAATATTTTGTAGAACACCACGTTTGGCAATTTCGTCCTTAAGAGTTTGACGTCTTCCAGGGTTGAAATATCATCACCAGCGCCACACAACAACGCCACCTCAGTAGTCACTCTCCTCAAATCATACTCAGGATTAACCCGCTCAGCAGCCCCAGAACCGTCATCGAAGGCACTGAAACTATTTTTCAGATAAATCTGAACCAAATGGGAAATGTACTTCGTCGAAGTTCCTGCTGGGAAATGTGCAGATATCACTCCATAAAACCCCTGTTCAATCTCTCCCGTCACATTTCCAGCGAGGGATATTACCCCATCATCCTCACAAAGTTTCTTCCCTTCTCCTCCTTGACTGCATAGCAACTGTACCATCTTCTTCCCAGCAACTTCATCTTGAAATACTTCGTAAACACCAGACCTCTGCAAGTCCGTACTTATTGGAGGCCAAAGCGGCAGGATGTCTCTGAATAGTGGCCTTATATTCGTCAAGAAGGCAACGGGAGCCATCGATATAAAAGGTTGTACTATATCGTTATAAATTGGCTCCCTCGAAGCGAGAATGTAGAACATCGTGGTGCCCAGAGAATGTCCAATAGCTGATAATTTCTTCAAACCACTTCGGTACAATATGTAGTTTATGACCGCGGGCATGTCGTAGAGTCCCATCTCGTGGAAACTGAAATCCCAATATTTCCTGTCCGTGTCTGGATGCAAATTGATGTGCTTTCTGCTGTACTTGTTTCCTCTGGAATTTCCTATCCAGACGTCGTGGCCTGCTGCAGCGAGAGCAGCACCTGTGGAGTCGGAACCTCTGAGGATGTAGTCGTCGGAAGATCCAAGGAAGCCGTGCCACAGCAGAACAGGCCTCGCCTCGTCGCCTCTGATGCGGTGCACAGTAAGTATGTATCCATCCTCTGTGATGACTTCGTACTCCAAGCATGACTGTTGAAACTCCTTGCAAAGATCCAGGAAGTTCTTTCGCCCTAAATTTAACGCAGTGTTTTCTAACCCCTTAAACGTGTTGGTGTCAGCTTGAAGTGCTAAGACCACAACAATCAGACAGATCGTGATTGGTCTCACAACACCCTGTCTCACTTTCCACCGCTGCCATCCTCGCATTATTACTTAGTAGAATTATAAAACTTTATTCTTTCAGACTTGTGTACGGACAGTAATTAAAAAGGTAATTGCACTTGCTTTTATCAAACACAAATGCAGCTGCAATGAAGGTTGCATTTTATATGGATGTATTGTTATCGGAACCAGAAACAACAAAGGTAAACCAAGATATCTAAATGTGAAGGACCTCACGATGTTTATTCTTTACACTGTACTATGTACGTCGGGTAGTTGAACTGTGGTTACAGGAACGAAGCAGTTGTGAACTAATGCCCAGATCCAATATTTAAAAAACGATCAGTTTTAGTTAAGGATAGTCAAGGCCGTCTTAAACTAGCCTGGGGCCCTAGGGCACACAATTATTAGGGGCCCTAGGGCACACAATCATTAGGGGCCCTAGGGCAGACAATTATTAGGGGTCCTAGGACACACAATCATTAGAGGCCCTAGGGCACACAATTATTAGGGGCCCTAGGGCACACAATCATTAGGGGCCCTAGGGCAGACAATTATTAGGGGTCCTAGGACACACAATCATTAGAGGCCCTAGGGCACACAATTATTAGGGGCCCTAGGGCACACAATCATTAGGGGCCCTTGGGCACACAATTATTTGGGGCCCTTGAGCACATAAAAATTTAGAAAATAAAATATGCTAATTATTCTAAACTTTTTGAAATAATATGTCATGTCATCTGTCATATTATAATGCTGAGGGTTCTTTAGTTAGAAAAATGTTCGGGGCCCCCAGATAATGGGGGCCCTGGGCACGGGCCCCGTGTGCCCTTATGGTGAAGACGGTACTGAGGATAGTAATAAATTAACCGAGGCGTAAGTTAAAACCGTTCCAGACTCGTAGTCAGTTGGAGAAAAACGGATGGTCATTTTTGTCTTATTATGAATGCTTAAATATTGGAACTGGACACTAGATATTCAGTTAAACAATTTTGGTATATACGTAAATTAAGTGTATGAAGATGACGAAGTATTTTTTCGAAAACCGTTTGTTTCAGAAAATAATCCTACTACTATTATAAAGGCGAAAGTTTGTAAGTATGGATGTATGGATGTTTGTTACTCTTTCACGCAAAAACTACAGAACGGATTTGGATACAATTTGGTAGGAAGACAGATGACATACTAGATTAACATATAGGATACTTTTTATCCCGAAATAACGCGGGCGAAGTCGCGGGCAACAGCTAGTAATATAATAACTTAACAATATTTCCTAGCAAGGGCGGATCCAGTAATTGTTATTGCGCAACAATTTGTATTGTTACGAGTAGATATCAAGGAAATATAATATTTAGTTTTATACACCTACCTATATACCAACCTAAGTATGTAATTTTAAACATATTCGGCAGAGGGCACTTACCGGAGGCTAACGGTTGATACAGCAGAAAATTTTTATCACCTACGATAACTTGCGGTTAGCTCAGTTGGAAGAGCAGCGATACGTGAAGGTCGTGGGTTCGATTCCCGCACCGGAAGGGGATATAAAAAAATTCTGTTTCTAATATATTTTTATTTTTACGGTGAAATTTTATATTAACTTTTATTTTGATCTGTTGTAACATTTTTCATGTAACAAATAATATTCTTATTTTAGAAGTACATTTCCGAATTACAAATATTTGATCACAATTGTGTTTAGATGTTCTATGAATGTTAAAATTTAAAGGTAATGTCAAAATTATTATTACAAAAGCATATATTCTAAAATAAGGAATAATGAACGACAAATATTTGGTTTTAAAAACCTGTCACACGTGAATCAGATTTTGCTTACAACTGTGACTCAACAAAATTTTAATTGGGTTGTCTAAAGATAATATTAATTGATTATTATTAAAATAATAATCAATCAAAGACAGGTAGGGCATAGCGATTTATTGCTCGAACTGGAGGAGCCCGACTGGTGAAATACCTCCCTCCACCTTACAGAAGACCGCAGCTTAATAACAATCACTTCTGTGTTGTTGTGTTCCTGCGAGTGAGTAAGGTTTCCAGAGGTCCTAGGGGGTGCTACATTAGTAGCAGGGGTCAAGCCTACAAGGTAAAGGACAGCATAGTAAATCTTTTACTAGACTTGTCGCCCTTAAGCTAGGACACATCATTACCACTTAACATCAGATGGGATGAGGTCAATCTTGAAGTGTAATATAAAAAAAAAACAACATAAAAACAAACTAACAGGGAATCGAACCCAGGACCTTTCAAGCTTTGGCCACTTTTTTATTTATTTTTTTTGTCGAGGGGGAAATGCCTACCGCACCGTCACTCTCAGCGGGGAACAGAGAGTGGTGTGTCGGGCTCGCACCGACTAAAACCCCCTCGGTGGCCAACGCTGCGCAGTTGTGGGGGAGTCGGGATTCCTTGCGGATTCATAGGCTTCCCCACAGCGCCTACTGCCAAGCGGCCCACCTCGCCGCGCAAAAACGCAACTGGAACGTATCAGGCCACCTGACACGCCCCACCCCCTCGGGACCGAGGTAACGGACGCCAGGCTTACCCCACGACTCGCATCTCCGGTCCCAGCAGCGGATCTGCTGTGCGCTGCCTACCGCCTCTGCGGACCCCCGAGACTCTCAATCCAGCTCTCCCTCCGAGAGCCAGATGGAGTCCCGAGACCCACCGGCCGCGAAGAATAGGGAGACCGGCAAACGTAATACCGTATTCTCCTCTTCCTCCGCGACCCCACCACGACGCGAATCTTGCCCCGCGCGACAGCACGCCACTGCCGGGTCGCGGAGGACAGGGAGGCCGGCAACGAAACACCGAGGTCCTCCTCTTCCTCCGCGATCCACCTCTGCCCTTGCGGGCTTGCCGCAGAGTGCCACCTGCTCTCCGCGGCCCAGCTCGGGATCCGCCTTGGCTTCACTCTGTGCGGTATTGGAGACTGGGTTATAAGGCCAGCTTCAACGTCCCGGACCATAGGGTTACTGAGCCCCCCAACGCGACAAGATGCGGAACCCAGCGCGGGGGGACGCTTTGGCCACCTACCTTATCCACTGCACCACCGGGGTCGTCAAAATAACTATTCTATAATGTCTCGGGTCTAGGTATGTTGGTACGTTGGTTTTCAAATAAATAAAATAAAAATTGCTCTTCATTAAATCGATTGTTGATTTAATGCGAGAAAGTACTAAGTTATTTACAATCAAAAAATCTGGCTGTACTTCTTTCTAGCGCCATAATTATCTTTCTTTGTATATTTAATCAAGTGTATTTCTGTTTGTACATTCAGCTAGTATATGAAAATATAGCTTGTGACATTTCACAAGTTTTAGTTTACCATTGTAAACTTCAACAAAAAACGAAGAAATTAACCAAAGCACACATTATGTTTATTGTTTTAAAACACTCAGTGTTGTGGTACCGTCGTTGTTTCTGATTAACCACAGAATTAGAGCAATATATGTAATGTTGTCCAAAATGTATTTAATTCAACATATTTATTATTCATCCGCCTACCGACAAGTTTCGTTTTTGGCAGTAGACCTCTAGCCTCGTCAAATCCGTATCATAGTCGAAGCAGCTAGGCTCCGTAATGGATGAACAACCTTAAAGGAACACGCTATGAGAAATACCAAGTGCTAATAAAGGCCTCTCCTAAGTTTAGTTCTGAATAAACTTATAAAAGTTTTACTCCGAAAATAACTAATAACAGATTCTGACAGATTTTGACGACCTCGGTGGCGCAGTGGCTAAGGTAGGCGACCAAAGCGCAAAAGGTCCCGGGTTCGATTCCCGGTCGGGTCAATTTGGAAAACGAACTTTTCAAAATTGACTTGGGTCTGGGTGTGCTGGGATGACGCCCCTAGTTAGTATCCGTCGTCCGGTGCTCATAGTACAAGGGAAAACCTTAGTTTGAGACCAGGTGATTGGTGTGATTGTCTGGCGCATTTATTATTTATTATTATTATTATTCCGGATGGATTGTGAGCAACAACCTTCCGCATTTCGATTATACTCGTTATAACATACCAAGGTTATTTACTTACGTAACAAACATTAAATGCAAATAAATTAATAACCATCAAAACAAAACATAAACATATATAACACAAACTTAATAAAAAGTTTTATTTACCACCAACATATTATAAATAATTGACTTTTTTTGTTTTTAAATTTAAATTTTTAATACCCTACGTATGTCTTTTTCAAAATGATTTATTATCTAGTTTAAAAACTTAACAAACAACACAGAAAAATCCACTAGCCTTTTCATAAAACCACTATCAAAAGCACGTCAATCATTCAAGATTCCGTTTCTAAAATATTTGAATATCATCTAAATCACATTTGCAAGTAGATATAAGAATGAGTAGGTATTCAATACTCACGGAGATCATAGATTGTTTTTGAAGTCATCACTATCTATTCTGGTTCCCATAACTACACATGCGACGCAAAATATCAAATTACTTTTCTATTCTTAAACCAGGATAACTTCTAAAATGTGATTAAAATTAGAATAGTACCTATCTATTAAGTTTTTTAATACTACGTGTAAGTAATTGTTGTTCATCTTCATTTATCACTTACTCTTCGCTTGGAATGAAACACAAGATGACGTTTTTTTGCTCGCAATTGTATAAACAAGAATACGAAATGTCTCCTATGTGGTTTCAAATTAAGGTAAAATCAAAACTTGTTATTAAATGTCACTGAATTGTTCTAGCAACGACAGTACCTTCGGGAACAAGTGGGTCTCCATATTCTTACCCCACAAGTAGTCAATGTGGTTAAACCTGCTCCAATCCATCACGTGATACTCGACCACATTGGGCAGCCTCTTCCGCAAAATCCCCACATCTGTCAAAGAGCACATCCCATCGTTAGTAGCAGCAAGCAGAGCTATCTTCATCGTCACTTTACTCAAATCGTAATCCGGGGGCACTGTCGAATTATAAACAATCAAATTCCTTTTAACACCGTAATCCATTTGCGAGAAATTCTTCTTCAAACCCAATTGGAGCAAATGAGTCCCACTTCTCCTCGAAGTCCCTGAAGGATAGTGAGCCACTACTGTTGGCAGAAAATCCGGCTCCAACTCTTCAGGGTCGAACCCGGCCAGTGCGAAAAATATTCCTTGGCCACAAATTTGATATCCGCTTCTTTTGTTGCAGACAGTTCTTAGAAGATTAGTCTCTATGGAGTTGTCGTTAAAGACCTCTTCTTGGCCTATCGCGGCGAGCACATCACTAATAAGAGGCCATGACTGTACCACGTATTTTGCCGGCTTCGGTAAATGGTACAGATAGCAAATCGGTGCCATTGCTATCATCAGTCTGATTTTATCATTATATTCCGGTCTCAGTGATCCCAGAGCGTAGAAAATCGTGTTCCCTTGAGAATGTCCGATGCAGCTTATTTTCTTCTGCCCAGTTTTGTTCAGAATATGGTCTATGGTAGCCGGAAGGTCGTATAAGGCGATCTCGTGAAAAGAAAAGTCCCAATACTCTCTGTCGGTGTTAGGGTTCAGCTTAATGTGTTTCCTGGAGTATCTGTTGCCTCTTTTGTTGCCCACCCAGACGTCGTAGCCAGCCCTGGATAGTACTGCGACCATGGAAGTATTCCCTCTAAGTATGTATGAGTCGGAAGAATCCAAAACGCCATGCATGAGGAGCACAGGCCGCGCCTTGTCTCCTGGGATGTGAAAAACTGTGATGATGTATCCATCTTCCGTGATCAGGTCATGTTCCTCGCAGCTGAGTCCGTATTTAGCGGCTAGTCCCGTGAAGTTGAGTCGTTTGTCTTCGAGTAAGGTTTGTGCGGAAAGCTGGGTGAGTTTCATAAGTGCACAAATGATTATGATAGATTCGCTGACGGCGCGACGCTGCGTCATGGCTGGAGGCTTCTACGCGAGTGATCGGAGCTCCGTCACCCCTGACATGGTGCATGGCCACAGTCTAGCATCGAATGACCTAGACGAAACCGGTAAATAACAATTTTATGCCTTATAGTCACCTTACTTGAACGATCCGATATAGTTCACGTCATTGCTCACGCATAACAGGTAGTGGCTCTTATAATAATTATTTTACGAATTCATTATGATCAAGATTGCCTTGAAGCTAAAAGTTACTGCAAATTTTAATTGTATGAATGAAACATAGTATTTACAATTTAAATATTGTTTCAATTACTTTTGTTTTGTAGTTTGTTGTAACATGTATTTCGCCAAAAAGTTTCTCAGTATGATTTATTAGTTTTTTGTATGTAAGATTCGTTGGAGCACAGTCGGGAGACCATGCCCCGATTTATTATTATTTTTTAGATATTATTATAGGAATTTATTGTGTACATTCCCAATTACCAAGGTATCGCGTGACAATCGACCAGGCATATGCCAAAATACGCAAACTATTTGAACGAATGAACTATAGTACCCCAATTATTGGAATAACCTATTATCCTGATTCATTAGTCTTGGCTGTAATTATGATTTTTTTCATATGTTATTATCTAAACACACATAAAGCTCGCACACTTTCATTTAAATCTTGTTTAATATAGATTGAAATCGATTATTCACATCCTTGGTTATACGGAACACGAATACCACTGGTTTTATTAGATTCGGATAGTGAGGAATCTACTGTAGAGCAATGTAATTTATTTTTTATTTTATTCGTATCTAGTCCAATCCATTCTACGAAGAATCGACATTGTATTTACTTAGATCGAGATAAGTATTGCTCAATTACATTTCAAGGTAATCATGTCAATATGATCATTATTGCTGCTGTTCAAACAATTATCATTTCTTGATGTAACAGCCGAGCTATTGTCATCCCGATAAAATTATGCACATACATAATTAACCAGTAAAATCGAAAGGTCATTGTTATGTGATGTTATTTGAATTCTATTCTTATTTTCAATAATGAATAAGCGGGGTTTGTCTTCTGGTCATAATATAAGAAAATGCCACTCGACTCTATAGGGATTCGTTTTTTAAAAGAATAGAACAGAAAATGTGTTAATTTATGAAAACTTTTACAAAATAATGTATGAATCGTCCGATTAAGGTAAACTACCGTTGCATTCGGAATGGTGATGCTATTGAGAAGAACCGGCAAGAAACGCAATATAATTTGAAATAATTTTATACATTAAAAAATATTGCAAATCATCACATACATTGCTCTCATTTTGTGGTAGGTAGCTAAGGCACATGCGTTACATAATTCAGTTACAATGACGGTACGACAACACCTACACCCGAGGCAATTTAGAAAACTTCGTCAATATTGACCAGACCGGTATTCAAACCCGGGAACTCAGAGCTGGGCGACAACAAAGTCAGGCGCACTCGTCTCCCGACTACAGAGGGAGTAGCTTTAAATAATATATTACTAAGTTTTTATTGCATTTCTTTCTGCTCGCTTAAAAATTGTCGCATTTACTCTAAATTAAGTGGTTTTAATTTTCTATTCAATCAAATATCCATGAAAATGTGCGTTGTGATACCAAATTGAAGCCCTCTATAATATATCTAAATGTCAGGATGTCTATTGGTTGCTCATACACGCAAAAATCAATGAATGGACTTGGATGAAATTCAGTTACAAGGATAGATGAAATGCTAAATAAACGCATAGGATAATTTTTATTCCGAAAGTCGCGGTCAACAGTTAGTTTTGGATTTAAAACTTGTTGAGAATTGTAAATAATGACGCTGATTCTAATTTCCATTTAACTAATGTTCTTCGAGTTCTGATTGCGATCGATTATGTTAGAGAAAAGGGTATCTTATGAGGAAGTTTTTAATTGCAAAGCATTGTTACCAGATCTAAATTTCGTGAGACTTCAATCGGACTATTCCAGAAATTAAATAATCTTTTTCTGTTATTTATTTAATGATAATACAGAAAAGCCTGCTCGTGACAAAACATATCACGCAAAATTCATGGCATAAGTACCGTCGTTGTTTCTGATTTCTGTAACACAAGTGCTTAAGCTACTTACCACAGAATCAGAGCAATGTATGTGATGTTGTCCAATATTTAATTTTAATTTATTTATTCATGAGTCTCATATTAGGAACAACAGTTCTTTTAATAATTAATAACGGAACCCTCTCGACTTCCACTCTACAACCGACCTTGTGCGAACCGTTTTTGATACGCCCTCTGATGTAACATCAAGGTGCACATTCAATGTAGATGTATGCTAATTTTACCGAGTCAATGTCCAAATTAAAACTGGTTGCCTTGCCGAATATGATGATAGTAGTGATGAAGACGAAATTTACGGATCGGCAGTTTATTTTTTAAATATACTTCAAGACTGACCTCATCCCACCTGACGTTAAGTGGTAATGACGTATCTTAAGGACGACAAGTACAGCATAATAAATCTGTTACTGAACTTGTCGCCCTTACCTTGAAGGTTTGACCCCTGCTTCTAATGTAGCACCCCCCAGGAACACTGGAAACCTTACTCACACGCAAGAACACAACAAAACAGAAGTGATTGTTATTTGGCTGTGGTCTGCGGTAAGGTCACCAGTCGGGCTGCTCCAGTTCGAGCTATAAATCGCTATATCCTACCTCACCTAAAGTTAAGTTGCCGCTGCAGTTAGCATTAATCCTTAATGAAGCATCGAAAATTGTCATTAGTTTTCTTTAGTACGGTCATTAGGTTCAATTTGAAGTGGAAACTGTTATTGCATTGCCCGATTAAGGGTTAATTTAATTCCGTATCTTACTTGGGCTTCCTCTGAGATGTGTGTTCTCTTCTTTAGCTCCTCGATGCCTGATTCCCTGATCTCATGAAATATGTCAAGGTTCTTTTTCTTTATACATTTAAAGTAATTTAACGGGTCAAAACGCGACAACATTTTTATTTAGTAGTTAATACGAACTACTTACTGCCCGACGTTTCGAGCCGTAGTCACGAGCTGACGTATCTTTTCTGTATGATTAATTTGTTTAATTTACTTTTAATGGTTTACGAATTCATTTGTTTTTTAATTGATACGAAGATGAAGTTCAAAATATTCAGAGATTGAATAAAAGTCTGTAAATCAATGGACAAAAGTTACTTTATTCTAAAAATATCCTTACAATTACAAAACACGGTTTCAATTTTCATTTATTAAGTTTATTCAACATTCCGGTAGTAACATTTGCCTTCGTAGAACTTTTCATAATATAATTATTTAACTTTAACTAACCACTATTATCTCTGTCACTTCAAACAGGATGACATGAGTAGATACCTGGTAGGCATGTACACCGGCGTCACTTGGACCTACCCTTATCTGTGTTCCTACTGCCAGCCAACTTAAACCAACGTAATGTCGAACGCATAGAATTAAATTTCAGTTAGGATATTATGACAGATTTGTGGAGGTCGATGTGACGCTAACTGTACCTATCTATACTCGGCTTTAATTTACTCGAATCGGTCGTTTGCCAATAAACGACATAAGTGATTTCATAATAAAGTCTAAAATTTAATGAAGGACTGGTACGAATTAAGTACCAACATTGATGTGCAAAATATTTTTCTTACATTAAACTTAGACAAAATTTTTAGAAAATTCAGCTGCGTCATTTAGACGGCTTTAAGAAAAACTTATTTGTTTCTATATGTTATGCTTATTTGCTTTAAAATGAAATATTTTTTTCTTAAGTTGAGACAAATACGTTATAATGACGCATTGTAAAAATAGTGTATATTTAAGTATCTAAAACTATTTTGACTTGTAAGGACTTCTGGAACTAAAACATTATTTAACGAATTCCTACCGTTATATAAATACTCCGAAAGCTATGCCTTTTCAAAATGATATTTGCGTGTTTTTCCTAAAACGCTAAATGATAAAAATAGTAAAATTAGATATGAATTAGACTGACGTCATATTGTGTCTTATTAAAAAAAAAAAGAATCACAGAACTTTGACACCCAGTACTTATTACACTTTTTTTTTATAAATTGCATTGGTTATCTACTCCTTAAAATATTTAAGTATGTGATTTGAAAATTTATCCATACTCTCATCGCTGTATTTAGGTGATTTGACAAATATGTCAAACATTCTCTTTTGAAAAAAGGCGTGAAAGTTTATATGGGCAAATGTTTATTTTTTAAGCTGACAGATATGACATTTGCCACAGATATAGTTCGAAGCTTGACTTAAAATATAGACTACTTTTTGTTTCGAATATAGGGGTAAAACCGACCATGAAAGTATGTGCTCGAACGAAGTTCCGAGCTTTTGAAATAAATGTCACAATGTTGGGTATCAGCCTTAATGAAGTTGGTTTTTCGATGTCATCCCATGAAGCGAGGAGTTCAGGTTAACAACTAGAATGATGGAGAGGCTTACGAGCCCGGCCGAAACGCGCACAGCTTGAAGTAGCATAATCCTGCACACAGAAAAGATACAATTCAATAATAACACCAAACACCAGAATATAGAGAGAGGCCTACAGACGTAAAGAAATAGAAATTTAAAATATCTTTATTCATGTAAGCTTTACAAAAGCACTTATGAAGCGTCAATAGGTATAGGTATGTTTAGTATTCTACCGCCGTGTTGATGATGTCGAGAAGAACCGGCCAGAAACTCGACGCAGACGAAAGAACTGGGAGTCCTTCCCCTCTAAATTTCTGCCATTATTCAATGTAATTTATTAATCAAAATAAGTGCGCGCGGAACTGTGTGGTAATGGTGACAGGGGTGAGGGGGCGGGTCGCCTACTGCTCGTAATGCACATGAGATAAGATAGTGATGACCAATCTGGAGATATCGTAAACTATAATCGTTCAATTTATTAATTAATATTAATAACACAATTGAACTTTTAGATGTTCACATTATAAATGGGAAAGTAACTCTGTCTGTTCGTTTATCTGTTTGTCTGTCCAACTTTCATGCCACTGAACCGATTTTAATAGGTATCCGTTGTACCTCTAGAACGGACATAGGCTACGTTTTGTTGTGAAAATAAGGGGACATGGGGGTAATATCGTCCTTGAAAGTTTATATGGGAAAGTGTAAATTTTTTTGTTAGAGATATCAAATTTGGCACAAATATTGTTCAAAATTTAGATTAAAATATGGACTATTCTTGTTTTGAATATTAGGGGAGATAGGGGTAAAAACGAACATAAAAGTATTTATTTATGTATGGAAAAAGCCTGCAGTCGACGCGAACGAAGTTGCAGGCACAGCTACTTTACCATAAGTTGGTGCATGTCCCTTTTTGATCTTCCACTTTTGCTGTGGCCACATCTCGAATTTCTGGAGCTGGCCGCCCCACAGAGAAGAGAGCCTCTTGTACGGAGTGCGGATGAAGGATTCCTCGTACGTTCCCTCTGGGAGTCGCTGCTCCACGCGATCTTCATTGGCTTCGTACGGTATTTTGATGGGTCTGCAAATTAAAAAAGAACAGAGGTCATTTTGTGAGTACTTCTTTAATTTTTTTATTACACTTCAAGATTGACCTTATCCCACCTGATGTTAAGTGAAAAAGAAGTCCAAGCTTAAAGGCGACAAGTACAGCATAATAAATCTGTTACTGGACTTGTCGCCCTTACCTTGAAGGTTTGACCCTTGCTACTAATGTAGCACACCCCAGAACAGAAAGGAACACTACAACACCGAAGTGATTATTATTTGGCTAAGGTCTTCTGTAAGATGGAGGTATTTCACCAGTCGGGCTGCTCCAGTTCAAGCGATAAATCGCTATGCCTTTCCTCTCTTTAATACCCGGTTCCCATATTTGAAAACCAATCCGTTCTAGTTAAGGATAGCTATAAACTATACGAGGTGTAAGCTGAAAACGACTGACGGACGACTGATGACAGCTGGTATAGAAAGTAATTTATGGAACGGTACTAACGACTCGTAGTCGGTTAGAGAAAAACGGATAGTATTTTTTTACACATTACAAATCGTAAAATATTGGATCCAGGCATAAGTGGACCACGACCTGAACTAAAAACGGCAGGTTAGCTGATGTTAAATTATTATCTGAGTAGAGAAACGCACTTACGCTATTATGGGTTGGTATTCTACTCGTATCTACACTGATATTATAAATCTGAAGTGTAGTTTGGTTGAACGAGCTAATATCAAGAAGGGTTTGAATTAATAAAATATTTCAATTGTGTTGGATAGTCCGTTTACTGAGCTTTAAACCATCGTGCAGTAATAAATTGGAGAAAAGCATCAATGAATGATGTTGTTGCAAACTTAAAGAAATCTTTTTCAACCGCGCACCCTATGTAAAGAGTTTAATTTACGTTTAAATCACGTCATTCGCGGAAGACCTCCGGGCACCTGCTTCTTTTGTTATAACATTTAGTACATTCTTGTCTAGACTCAAATTCTCTTTTACATTTGTTACAGCAACGGCATTTACCGTTAAATGAAATACTTATCTAATTTCAATTTGCAATTCGTGTTGTAAAACATATCATCACTTTATACAAAGGATGTCGAATGTTGCATATAGGCCTCTCCTCCTTTCCTTCCTCCTCTCCGTTCCTCATCTCTTGACTTTATGCCACTTGAATTCAGCTCCCTTAATTTTACAGCACATAGTTGCTTTTCTAGAACTTTATGCCTTATTTTTATTTTTTTGGTGGGGGGAAATCCTTGGCGCACCGTACCGTCACCTGAGGGAGGTGACGGCGTTTGTGGGACTCTCCCGCCCTAACAAAGGCAGGCCTAACCATTAAAACTCCCCGGTGGACCACTTCGCCTTAATGGTTATGCTGTGGAAAAAATTTAGAACACCACATCAACCTTATTTTGAGCCCTACTGAACATTTAAATGCGTAGGTCTTCGTCACTCCAGCATCAGTTACAGAGTTAAACAATATAACGAGGGTTGAAGTAAGTGCAGAGATCCTAACCAGAAGGTTCTCAGGTCACCTGTATGGTATACTGAGGCTTGCGACTCTAGAGCAAGGATAGCCTACTACAGCTACTCTTCACTGTGGTGTCGATTTCCACAAACCCAATACCATTTAAAATAAGTGAAAGGGTCAAAACGCTACAACATGTTACTTATTACTTACTGTTTGAAGGTTCGGATTGGTTGCACAAACCGTGGTCACGAGCTGACTTCCTTAAAATGGAACGCGAAAGACTTAAATTCTCAACCCCATACCGTCTTACAAAAATAAAGATCGCAAATAAGTTCAAGGGATACAGAAGCACCTATTATTTTATGGTTACCTGTACGAAATTCTATCGCCTGATGCAGCCTGCAGCTCCAAAGCCTGGAAGATTTTCTTTAACAGCACGTCACGACGGGGCACTGAAAGAACCTCCTCACCGGGGCCTGTGTCGATGTCTTCCACTCCGATACCGTCCTGGAAACCCCCAGAATAACAATACACATTAACGAATCGCGCCATGATTAATCACTTATTAACTTTAAGCTGGCTATTGAGGGTATGGAGACATGGCTTGATGCGAAGGCTACGTTCTTCAAAGGCTGCTGTTCAGCTCAGTCGGTGTCACCAATGTAAGGAACGTATGTTCTTTACTTAAAAATGGAAGTACTTCCGCCGAGCTAGGTGTTATCTGCTCGGGGACCAAGGTCCGGTGACTTATCGGTCCTGGTAATATATCCCAGTAGCAGTTATGGAACTTTGATACCGGTACAATAAGTTCAAATGTAAGGGATTGACAATTCACTTAAAATTTCACGTGATTTTGAAAGTAATTAATTACTCCTACATAATAAACATGAGTTATTAATAATAATCGTAAAATTGTTTCCCCCCACAGCATCGACTTTGCATGTCAGTGGGGATATTTACAAAAGGCGGAATCGGAATCGTAAACAGCGATCTGTCTCTTTCTCACCTTTTACTATTGGTCAGTGGACAATGATAAAACTTTGAATTTTCGTATTGAAAACGACTTTGACGTTTGTAAATACCCTTATTTAGCCCCCTGGCTGGAGGGGTAATTTCCCTTTTTTATTACCTCTAGTCTAAGCCCCCTTTTTCCGACTTAGCAGGTATGCTAGATTCAGAGCTGGCATAAGGGCGGGATCAAGTATGACGGGAACCCCGAAAACTTACTCGACACGTGTATCTTGGATCCCCAAAAATAGGACGCTGAAGGAAATGTGCCCAGGGCACCGATACAGTCTGAATTGCTTCGATGCTTCACATTTTGTCGGTCTGAAATTAACGCAAGTCTCTGGCCTAAGCCCAGAGCCCCTTAGTTCATTGAGGTAAGCTGTTTCTACCTGGTAGATGGCATCCTCAGAGGCAGGCGGCCGGTCGAGCTGGTCGAGGCAGGCGCCAACTGCGACCAGCAGTGCAGCCATCAGGGCACGGCACCATGTCCGTGACCCACACATCTGTAACGTGCGAAACACATCTTTAATTATACCTCACAAAAGAATTTTATCTTTCTTTTGACACTTTTAATGTCCGCCATTTGACGACTTCAGTGGCGCAGTGGCTAAGGTAGACGGTCAAAGCGCGAAAGGCCCCGGGTTCGATTCCACATCGATTTGAAAAAACGAACTTTTCTAAATTGACTTAGGTCTGGGTGCGCTGGGATGACGATCCGTCGTCTGGTGCTCATAGTACAAGGGAAAACCTTACTTTGAGACCTGGTGATTGGTGTGATAGTCTGGCGCATTTGTTTATTTATTGCCGTATATCCGTTCGTTTGTATTTCTAAAAATGTGTAGCTAACATTTGAAGTGTACAGAGAATTATAATCTTAGGCATAAAAAACCAGCTTCCCCTCGATTCCTCTGGGATGCCATCATCATATCCTGGTCTAACTATCACAGTACCACCACTGAAATATCTGGCCCACGTCTCAGTCGGTCGGTCCCAGGTCGCCATTCAGTGATGGCCCTTGTAAACTTCAGTCTTCTCTCTGGCCTAGAGCCCTGCCCAAAGCTATGCTACTTATGTGGTTCGCTAACCTACGTCTCCGACCTTTGTTCTTCGTCGAATTTTGACGTTCGTTTAGTGATCGATCGATCAGTGATATTTCTAACAAGGCGCGCTTCATTCCTCATTGTGCGATTTTAATTGTTTCGAGAGCGTCCATCCCCACTAGGATACGCAAAACATCAAATTTCTCTCATAAGACAAAAAAGTTTCTGTTGATTGGCTGATAGCACACTGAACTCGTATGTCCAGCCAATCACAAGTTGACGCACCGAATTTAACCTAGCTAAATTTGACATATTGCGTAAAATATGGCAAATTCATCATATACATATGTATGTACAGATACTATAATTTATTTTTATTTTTTTTGTTTTATCATACCCAAAGTGAATAGGTAGGTATGTCACTGTGCAACCTCGCTGGCGTCCGTGTATAATCACTCGGCAGGGCCCACTGAAAACCAGCGTCTTGGCCTGCAACGTGGGTCATGACTTATGCTGAGTGAGGCCCTTTTATTTAGAACATTACGACATGTCATGGTCTGCGCCGCCCGGTTGACGAGGAGATTGCGAGGAGATCAATTTCACGCTTTTTTTTGTATGTATATAATTATTATTCTTTTTTTTTTGTTTTCTTGTTTGTCTCCTCTCTGTATATGGGCCAAAATACTTTTTAATGCCTAATTCGAGAATACGATTTTCATTTTTTTTTTTAATTAAAATAATTATTTTCTTATTTTTTTATGCAAATATATATATGTTGTAGTTCGATTTATAATATACCTACCTTTGCAGCGATAGTTTTAATGATTTTACTGTATTTGTGGCATATAATATACCAAGGCGTCGAAAAATAAAACAACAGCGTTACTTTTTTACAAATTTATTTTTTTTATTAATATTGTTCATTGAGACTCATTAATAAGTCAGTTTTGAACTGTAATGCTTATGTTAACCCCCTATAAAGTTAAATCACAGAAATAATCAGTTTCACAGAATATTCTTATTAATCTAGATTACTGCGTTACCAATGTTGAATTTTAAAGTTTAAACTTTTCCATTAGTGACAAAAAAAAACTTTAAATTAATTCTAATTGACGACACAATATTCATCTTTTGATGAATATTACGTACGTATGAATTTGGGGCATTTTTAATAATTAGAATCCTAAGTATTATTGAAAATACAATAATAATCAGAGGGACACAAAAGTAACGCAGTAGTAAGCCTAGTAACACAGTCGTATTGTCTTATATATAATACTTTGTACTTTCTATAGAGATCTTAGTATAATGATAAAAACAAAACAAATTTAACTTTTTATGACTTAACATAAAATAAAGTATCTCAAATAACATAAAATAAAACAAAGCTTAGCTAATTCAATATAAAATATAACGTTTACCCACGTCAATATTTGTTAGGAACCAATTAATATTAGAAAATCAACCTTATAAACTAATGAGATACTTTCGATTTAGTCTTAATTTTCAAAAACGTTTAATGGCTTATCAAAGTTAAAGTATACCCTTTTACCTTTTACGACAATTTTGGGGTTAGGGACAATTTCTACGATGTTGTCGTAAGGTTCGTAAGAAATATCAGTCTCTACTGCTTTGAATCTTTTGCCAGTATTATCCATGGTCTTGTAAAACATAATTTTGACGTCTCCTTCTTCATCAACTTCACTTTTTGCAACACCTAGGTAAGTGTAATGTTTGTCCTTAACAGAAGACACTTTTACTAAAACATGGACACCGTCATATATCTTTGTAGGATGAACGTTTTCCTTTTGAATTTGCTGCATTTCTTTTATGTTAGAAATTGATGGTTGACTAAAGCTTGTTAAGAGCTCATCGTTAGAGCTGGAAGATGAAAAATAAACCTTATTGTAATGTTTTCTTCCAGGTACAACATGGACACCGTCAGAGATCTTTGTAGGGTTAACGTTTTCCTTTTGAATTTGCTGCATTTCTGTTACATTAGGAACTGATAGTTGGCTAAAGCTTGCTAAGGGCATGTCGTCAGAGCTCGAAGATGAGGAATAAACCGTATTGTAATATGTTTTTCTAGGTACAGCAACGATATTAGAAATGTCATCTAGGACTGTTTCTTCATCCAATCCATCCAATGCAACATCTTCTTTAAGTGTGTCAATGACGGGAGTAGGAACAGGCTGATATGTTTTAGGATTCATGCAAGAACAAAAACCCCTTTGGCAAAAACAACTCAGGTCTCTGTATTGAAGTTCACCGAGAGTGTCAGTAAAAACTTGATGTACTTGCATCGTACCCTGAAGGGGCACTAGGTTTTTAGGTAATGCTTTTTCAACGTTTTGAATGTCACTGTCAGTCACTAAGTGCAAACGGACCTTACTCAAGTCCTTCAGAGTATAAAAAAATTCTTCTGCATTAGAAATATCTGAACCAGCAGCTACTTTTTCATCTGCAGTGCGTTTGAGATAGCCACCAACACCATCAGCAGCTCCTTTCCCGTGCCCGGCTTCAAAGAAATTCCATGTTACGCGAATGATGTTGTATTCGCTGAATATTCGGTGACTTATGAAATAAAAATTTTGTTTCTGTCGGTACTGAGTAGCTGGTCCATCAGAGAAAAAGTGAATTGTAGTTATGTGAGGATTGTTATGTTGTATGTCGCTAATTATAGGATGTAGGTGTGCCCAAATAGAGGCAGGATTATGGGAATTATTTGCAGAAATGGTACAAAATGAATTTACAGTTGGCTTGTTATGTCCTTCAGGTTTTGTGTACATAACTCCAGTATGTAAGGTTATCTGCTTTCGTGACCCTCCAAAATGATGGGACTGCACTTCTTCAAAATGTTTACAGTTATAGTTTTCGCTAAAGTCGATGTGCAGAACGATTTCGTTATTTTTCAAATGATCTATAGCAGCCCGATAACTCTTGTATTGTACTTTAATGTTGTAAATATGTTTTTTTAATTGCACCAAAGCTTGTTTAAAGTTCTCTATCAATTTTGCAACTGTCCCTTCAAATATTTCCTTTACGTTTTTAGTAACTTTTATTTTTTTGTCTGATTTTTCTATCGTTTCCGATTTCCTTATCCATTGATTCCATTTCACTAATCTGAGATTTTCTGTTGTTTCCCTATAAAGTATTTCTTTTGTCTTACAGTCTTTACAATTGCCAGTCATGCAAGCTTGGTTATATGTCGAACATACTGTGCTAGCGATGAGGTCGTTCATGTTTGTGTGAGCAATGACCTTGGTTTTGTGGAGAGCATTTATCATATACTGCGCATTAGTATGTATCTTGCATAGGCAAGTCTCTCTTCCAGCAATTGAAGGCGGTTTTATGTAAAATGGCCTATTTTTTATGAAATATTAATAAGAACATCTCAGTTCTGGATTTTCTCTTTTGAATGAACAAAATAGGTTTTTCATTGTGTCCAGTAAATATCGCTTCTGCATTTTTAACTTTTTACTTGTAACAGTTTCTCGTTTTCCAGCCGTAGCTCTAGAAACATCGTCGCGAAGAAAATAGTTTTTAATATTGTCAACCAGACGGATCTTCCTTAAGGAATCCTGCTGCCCTTTTATCAGTTTCATCTGATCAATGCCCAAAGTCTCGCGTACAATAGCAATCTTCATTTTAGACTTAGATATGCCCTCTCCTTGAAAAATTTGTTTTAACGCTTTTTTCTCTTTCATTGACTTCAAGCTTTTGTAGTGATTTTTGATAGCATTAGATAACGTTAAATACTTATTTTGGTTCAGCTTATTTACTTGTTCCGTGTCTTTGATTGAAGTTTTAGCTCTTTGGTATCTCTTTTTGTATTTACCACACCTCTTTTTCATCTTTTCCAGTTCTTCTTGCAATTTCATATTTTTTCTGTACACTGCAGATCGATCTCTTCGAATTTGTCTTCGACCTCTAGACTTCGGTGAAACTGGAGTTCCTGATCGTGGGCTGGACGGCGGTGTAACGTTCATAATTTGTTGAGCAGTCTTTTGACGTTCTCGTCGTTTCTTATTCGCATTCTTCCATTTACGCTTTGCACTTCTATGTTCACGCTCTGTCATGTCTTTCACAAGTTTTTTATTTGCGTGGTACCTTTCAAGATGTTTTTTTTTTGGCTTCAGCATTTTTTTCAGGGTCTAGTTTTAACTTTAGTCTGTAGCGACGCTGTTTTTCTGCGTTCGTCAACGCCATTTAGTGCAGAAGCTTCTTCCTGAGAAAAAAAGATACAATATATAGTTATTTCGGTTCTAATAACGAATTAATAACGTTAAAAACAACTGCGTTACCGATGCAACTACTGCGTTACTTTTTTTCAGTAACGCAGTGTAGTAGTTACGCAGTTGTAAATATTCGACTATCTTGTAAATTATCACAAAATAAAATAACAAAATGCAGATATTTTAATATTGAGTGATCCAATACATAACTAATTGCGTATGAAAATAATAATAATGTAAAAATCGTCAGTACGTACCTTTCGACAGCGGTAACTCAGCGGCCACACAATAAATACACGCACCTGTCTCAACGACTGTGCCGCGACTGATCCGGCTAACGTACTCCCCCCGCGCAGTTGCTGTCATTTGTTATACGAGTTACAACAAGTCGAACCGATTCAAATGCAAGAAAACGTAATACCTTCACTTTAAGGTTTATTTTCATACAACAACGCAAGGTAGTTACGTTTTTATTCTTTGTTGGGGACACAAATTAAATTATTTTTTATTTCATTAAATGTTTAATGAAAAAAAGATCTACTAGCATTGTAATAAGGTCCAAAGTTGACATTTTTATAGTGGTATTTAAGATTAAACGCCATCTAGGAAATATTATGAGAAATAGTTCAGTATACTTCAAACACGTGCTCAAGGACAACGGTATTTAGTACGAAGAACTACTGCGTTACTAAGAATGTCAACGTTGTTACCGTAATTTTCAAATTAATAACATATTTTTTATGTGCAAATCTTGTTTTTTGTATTAGACAATAATGTTATATTCTGAACTTAGTCTACCATTTTCACAAGTTTATACTAATTTCCCATAAAATTTAATTTTCATTCCAAGGGACTGGTTTTTAGGCATCTAAAAATATTTTGGCCCATATGTCTACTTATATATGTGACAATGTTGTTATGTTTTAAGTAATAAATGTTTCTTTCTTTCTTTCTTTCAAATGTATCGCCTGAGCCAACAAAAGTTTCGATACTGTTGATTGGCTAATCGGACGCCGCACTCGTATTTTCAGCCAATCAGCAGCTGACGCACTGATTTTGACGTTTGTTAAGAGCGCGATAAAATTTAGTCGCGTTACGTATGCTGGATTCAATTCAATTCAATATCTTTATTGCATTTCACATGGAGTAAGTTGACAGATTCTCTTAAGATTAAGTACATGTGAAGCCCTGTAGAGGGCGTTGCAATGATTCTATATAATGTTTTTATAAAATGTATTAGAGGTTAACACTTTTTTAACTAGGGAGGTACTCTAAGATAACATTAAATAAATCTAATAACTTTATATCAACAATCTATTAACTTTATATTGCACGGTTAAGAAGGAAAATCTCGCTGTCTGTAGGTAAATTATTATAATTATTCTGTCCTCAAAAAAGTCTGAAATTTTATAGTAACTTTTTGTTATTAAAAATTGTTTTAACTTCTCCTTAAATATTGGCATTGATTCTATTTGTTTAAGATTATTTGGAATATGATTGTAAATTTTGATTAACATTGCATGCGGCGAGGAAGAATAAAGTTTTAATTTAGAAAATGGGATTTTGAGTTTGTTTTCGTAGCGATTATTACGTCTAATCATTTTTACTGGGGAGTATAGATTTGTGTGTTTTTTAATGAATTTACAGGCTTCAAAAATATAAAGACATGGTATTGTTAGTATGTTAAGATTTTTAAAATAAGGTTTACATGAGTCTGTTTGAGCTATATTACTTATTATTCGAATGCATTTTTTCTGTAGGATGAATATGTCCTGGATGCTACACGAGTTGCCCCACAATATAATGCCGTACGACAGACGCGAGTGCGCGTACGCGTAGTAAGCAGAGAGAGCCGTCTTTAAGTTAGTTATTCTTTTAAGGCGTCCTAGTGCATAAATGAATGAAGATAACTTTTTGGATAATTTTTCGAGATAGGGTTTCCATGTTAAATGTGTATCAACAATTATGCCTAGCATGCTAGCCGAGTTAACTGTTTCTATTTTTGTGGATTTGTAAAAGTATTTAATATCTAACGATGTCTCGGTGTTATAAATAAAACAGGCAAGACGCACTGCTTACAAGAAAAAAAAAACACACTAATTGGCTACGAACTCATTAAAAATACAAGATACATTAATACATACATTAATGAACAGGTCACATGTAACACATAAAAATACGAAAAGCGCAAGACATTTAATTTTTTTACGCAAACCGATACCTACGAGCCTCGTATATAGGCAGCAGCCGCCTACGGGTCTATTTTCTGATATCTGGTTACACGGCATCTCTATCACTCCATCATAGCTATACCTAAATCCCCAAACATCCAAGCATAACGCCATGCACAAACGCTAAGCGGAGAAATTAAGTTATAGCCCAGTCCACGCTGAAAGTAATTTTGTTGTTGCCAAATCGTATGATTGTTATCGTGACGATGTCCTTCCTCGAACTCTGGTGACGTAGACCTCTCGTGGGTGACGTCATACACCTCGTGGTGGCTGACAAACACCATCAAATACGACACGAATAAACTAAACACGGAAATCTTATTCCTTTAAGAGTTCTGTTATCTCGAATCATATTTCTATCCGTCCGCTGTAAGACACTTTTTAATCAAACATTTAAAATAATTTAACGGGTCAAAACGCGACACCATTTTTATTTAGTAGTTAATACGAACTACTTACTGCCCGACTACTAAATAAAAATGGTGTCGCGTTTTCACGCGTTAAATTATTTTAAATGTTTAAAATGGAACGCGAAAGTCTTAAAACTTTTTAATCAACTTTAAAAAAGATGAAGAAGGTAATCAATTCGATACAAACATACATCTGTACAAAAAAAAAAAAAAAAATAAAAATAAAAATGTTTTATTCAGTTCAACAAAGAGAGTACAACATTTAGTTACTGTTATTACAAAATTTAGGTTACTTCATTTATACAATAACTTAACAGTATCGCTGGACTTCACACTAGGATTCCCTGTGTCGTGAAGACCAGACTTCCCATCTAGATATAGCATGATTGGTCTACCATTTGGTTAATTTGTAACTATCATTGATACTTTATCTGTATGCGCTTATTGTATGTATGTGTGTATATATATATATATATGTGTGTGTGTGTGTGTGTGTGTGTGTGTGTGTGTGTGTGTTTAAGTTTGTGTACGCGCGTATGTGTATGAATATCTACTATATTATGTTTGCTGAGTTAGAAGTTAAAAACGTTTAAAGACTAAAAGCGAAATAATCACAAAATCTGTATTTAATAATATGTTATGTTTTATTATTTCTATCTGTGTGATATGCTGTAATTTATGTTATATTAATTAGTAAGGCTTCTGTTTCGTTATAATTTTTATTTATTAACCATTTATATACCTCTATTTTACATTGCGATTTCGTGAAATTTAGGATATTGTTGTTTGTTTTATATATTTTGTTATACAAATAGGGTCCCATGTATTCACTACGTCTTTTCGCGAAAGCTGTTCCAGTCTTAGGATGATCCCATTTTAGTGTTCTGGAAGTAGCTCGCGCCTTTTGTTTAGAGCTTCTGTGGAAGAGCATTATTATTGAAGCTATATATAGTTTTCGCACACTGAGAAATTGGCACTCATTGTATAGTCTTTCCGTAGGGTATCTTCTGGATCGTTGATAAGCTATTTTCAAGATGGTGCGTTGGGCTCTCTCTAGTTTGAGGAGATAGGTTTTGCAGGCGACCCCCCAGGTCGATATGCAGTAGTTCGTGACTGATTGGCATAAGCTGAGGTATATCATTTTTATTAGTTCTAGGTCAGCGACTAAACTCAACCTCTTGAAAATGTGCATCATTTTTTTCAGCCTTAATGACACTGAGTCTACCTGTGGCAGCCATGAGAAACCGTTATCGATAATTATACCTAGATATTTGAGTCTTTCTACTTGTTCCAGTGATTCACATGCGCAACTTGTATGAGTAATATTGTGACAACAGTGGAGTTTTAGTGTGAGGGTTTCTTTGGGAGCCGTTTTTTTGTTAATCCTAAAAGACATAAATTTAGTTTTGCTTATATTGGCGTTGAGTAAGTTTTTTTTAAGCCAGTCACTTATCCTATTCAATCCCTCCTGGGCCATGCAGGCAACCCGGCTCCATGAATCAGCATGGAAAATAATGGCAGTATCATCAGCAAAGGTGGTGATTTTTGCATTTCTTATTTTTATGGAGCACAAGTCATTTATATAGGTCAAAAACAGGGTAGGGCCCAACACACTTCCCTGTGGCACACCAAATTTGATTGATGTATAATCACTAAAGCATCCTCCAATAGTTACCCTTTGTTTGCGATCAGAGAGGTATGATCTAAACCAATCCAAAGCGATTCCCCTTATTCCAAGCATCTCGAGTTTTTTTAGGAGTATTGGCCGAGACACAGTATCAAATGCCTTAGCAAAATCCAAAAAAACACCGATACATTTTTGTTTTTCATTAATTTTTCCAACAGCAAAGTTAACAAGATGATTTACAGCATCTTCAGTAGATTTGCCAACCCTAAAACCATACTGATTTTCGGCAAGAAGCCCCTTTGATTCGAGATACTTCAACAGTCTTAAATTTACCACTTTTTCGACTATTTTCGAGAGACCACTGAGTAAAGATATTGGCCTGTAATTATCTGGTTGCTGTTTCAGGCCTGATTTATAGATTGGAAGTACAGTTGCTACTTTCAGTTCAGAAGGAACAACACCAGTGACCATGCTTAAGTTACATATATGAGCAATGGGACCAGCGATTTCGCATTTAGTTTTTTTTAGAATATTATTACTCAGAGAGTCATTGCCCACAGCAGAACTAGATTTGAGTGACCCAATCAAACCAATAACTTCTATTTTGTCCGTTGGACAAAAAAAGAATGAAGATCCAGTGGACGGATAACATCCCGGGCTGATTTTGTTCGCTAACTCGAGTTCTGTTTGACGAGAGCTAGTAAGCATTTCCTTAGCAAGATTCTCGCCTACCGTACTAAAGTATTGATTAACTTCATTTAAAGACTCTTTAGGATTTGCTTTGATCTTTATTAGCTCATCGCCAGCGTTAGTGGTACATTTAATGTTACAAATAGTTTTAACGACATCCCAAGTTTTTTTTATATCCTTTTTATTTTCTATTAATAATTTCCTTTCATAGTTATTTTTGACATTTTGTAGTATATTTCCACAGTAGTTTCTGTACAGTTTATATTTACTTTGAATGTTTATATTATGAGGATTTTTCCTAGCCTTAGAATGAAGAGTGTCCCTTCGTCTAATGCATCTCAGCAACCCTGGCGTTATCCATTTTTTTATGATTACATTCTTATTCCGAATTTTGCACGTAGTTTTATTTCTATCAATGGCCAAATTTACGGTACTTAAGAAGTACTTTACTGCATGTTTAGTATCCGTCATCTCGTAAAGTTTGGACCACTCAATATCCCTTAGGGTTACCAATAAAGACTCATAGTTAATTTTCGTAGCTATCCTATCAGGGTGATGTTTTACTGAATATGGTCCTAAGCTACAGAGCACGGAACTATGGTCAGTTATACCTGAATGGCATACAACTGTAGTCGAGTTAAGAGTGGACTTTATCATACAGTGATCCAGGTTATTCGATCCCCTTGTAGGGTAATTGTGGCTAGATGTATATCCATAATGTGCAAGAATATTTAAGTACTTATCAGACGTCTCATCTAATGAATCTTTAATAAGATTTATGTTAATATCACCTAAAAGTACAGAGTGAGGTTTAGTGTAAGAGCTTAATATTGTGTCGAGTGATAAAAGAAAGTTTCTGCAATTATTAAATGATGGAGATCGGTATATAGCTATCACAGTATAAGTTTGTTCGATTTGTAATACCAGGCAATTTGCATCTTGAAAAGGTGGTTCCAATATTTCAATATTTAGATGAGATCTTGAGTATATTATTATACCATCATTTTGATTAAAATAAGTTTTAGAGTGATAGCATTTGTAGTCATCTAGGGAATTTTTATTTGATAATTGATTTATCCAGCATTCTGTTAATACAATGACATCTGGTTTGAATTTCAAACGACTTAAAAATATTATTAAATTATCAAAGTTTTTGTTGATGCTACGTATGTTTTGCGATAATATAGTCAGTTTATTTATGTTGGTTCCTAATAAGTACTGTTTACATAGTTCAGAATCATCTATCTCAAAGCTATTCGAGAGACTCGTGCTATCGATGTCATTCAAAGTATTAAGCCTACTATCCATCATGATTAATCATTAAAATTATGGTACATGTATTCATTGTATCGAAAAGTAAGAATAAAGTGTACAGTTTATATGTATATATAATATGCAGTTTGTAGTTAATAGGTTTAGGTCGATTTAGGTTCTTGAGTATATTCGCCGTTTTAAATGAACTTCCCTTACGAATCTTCTTTATGTTTATATAAGATAGAACATATGGATGTATTTGTATTACGCATGAGATGGCATAGTTTAATATTTTATTAAGGCTTTTTTTATATGGTTATATACAGTATTTGTATAATTTAAATTCAGGTTTATATAAAAAGTTATTTTGTGTTTATGTAAAGTAGATATATACCTTATGCAAGTATGTAGCGGAGTATATTTTGTGTGAGTAGAGTAGTAATTGATCACTAAAACTAACATAATATTATATTTAACCTTGTAAGCTAGCATTGCGCAGCTGAGATTCACTTTTGACCATGATGTAAGGAGCTCCTTCCTGTTTCTTGATGTATATGTTTCCATTGGACGTCCAACAAAACTGATATCGCTCCTGCTTGGCATATTCTCTTGTGAGAAAGTGTAGTCTTCTTGACTTGGCAGTGAGTGACTCCGAGAGAAACAATGGTGAGGTGTTGCTTTTAATACCCAAGTGTCCAGTGTTAAGTTTACCAGTTCTGTTAAACTTCCTAGCAGAGCTGAGAAATTTGTGCTTTATTAGCGTGTTTGAAAGCTCAAGAATTACAGTCGATTTAGAGGGATATTTCTTATTGGGAATCCGGTACACATCTCGAAGGTCAGAGGTTTGGATAGTAATATTCAAATTTTTGGCAAGACATTGAGCATATTCAAATAGAGTGTCTTTGGTTTCATTTTCAGTTCGTGGTATGAATTTGATTTCAATGCTTGTTTTTTTTAAGGATTTTTCTAAAATTTCACATTTTTCTTCAACTTTTATTACTTGTGACAGTATTTCTTTCCTTTGTACTTCTAGACCATCAATTTTTTGTTGTAAATTTTGTATCTCATCAGACATAAAACTAAGTGACTTTTCAATCTCTTGGTTAGTATTATTTATCTGCAAGGTTTGATCTTTGACCACTTGTATATCATTAAATAAGATATCAATTTTCTTGATTTGAGCTTCTTGAAAAGATACTAGTAGACTACGTATTTCCATCTTAAAAGCCGTCAATTCATCATAGTTTTCGCCTGACAAACGGCGCCGCTTATCTCTAACAGTTACATTCATTTGTTTGGTGTCATCGGCTACCCTGCTTACTTTATCAAAAATATTAGAATCCGAAGCCGACATCGACTTATTTAATGGCGGTGAGCGTAGCATGATGCAGGCGAGAATAATTTCTTGACTAACGTAATAAGGTTCAAGTACCTTTTTCCGTAGGTGCTGAGTGATGCCCGCTGGTCACGTTCGGGGGTCTTGTAAGTTGGTAGCCTCGCGACGATTCCGCTACAAATCACCTTTCCGTCCAGTTAAGGGAGATACTTGTTGTTTTCGAAATAAACTAATTGTCGTTTATTATGATTTGTGCTTAGAGTATTGAACGATAAAGTATGGTTCAGTTTGTGCACTAATTTAATAGTTGTGATAAAAAGAAATACAAATGTGCTCAGAAACACGACTGATCTACTCAGCGGTCCGGCGGGAAGGACCGGACAAACATTCATACATTCTTAAAATAGTGCATTTGGGATTAGTTGTCATTTGCGACAGAGGCCGTGGGTTCGATACCCACACCGTGCAGACTTTCGTGTGATTATTGTTTTTATAAGTGTCTATTTATGTCAGGGTGGAGGATATGGGTAGAGTTAAATACTGGAATCTTTTAAAAGTTACACTCCGATATTTCATTTAAGAAATACGGTAATTCATATTACAATACCAGAGTAGTAGGCGGTGTTAACGCTGAAAAGCGATCTCTCCCAGACTTCCATCAAGTATACTTGGAATACGAGGAAATACTATTAACGAAAATGGGGTAAGGCTCTACAATAACGTTCAGCGGAGAAATTAAATTTTAAGGTAGAAGATTTGGACCTCTAATTCCAAAAAAAATGACTTCTAAAATTAATCACTTTATTTTGTTAAAAAGGAAATACCCTAATTTAACAAATTAATAAGCTGGGATGACTTATTAGGGGTGCTAACAGTTTATAAATTGTCCAAAAAAGAAAAATTGTTCATGCATATTTAAGTAAGCTATTTGCTGAGGCAAATTTCACCCTTTGTTGACTCAAGTTGAAAAAAGTGTTATATTACCTACTTGGAATACGAATAAGATACCTGTTTACTCTCAGAGATGAGGCTGGGGAATGAGTATAATAAGGAGGTAAATGAGAAGGCTTTTGTTAAGAACATGTGTGAGGAGCAGGTAGTTGAAAACAATAATTGTAGAATAGACAATATTTCATTGAAAACCATTGATTAATTTTAAAATTGAAAATGACATGAAATGACACGAAATCACCTGAAATGACATGAATTATCATGAAATCACATGGAATTGCATGAAATGAAATGACATAGTAGGACTAGCCATTGCCGCGAGTTCATCCGCTTTTTTTGAGTTAAAAAGTCCTATATTAATCTAGTGTATCATCTCTTTTCCAACAAAATTTCATACGAATCCGTTTTATAGTTTTTGCGTGAAAGAGTGATAAACATACATCCATACATTCTCACAAACTTTTGTATTTATAATACAAGCTGTTGCCCGCGAGTTCGCCTGCGCTTTTTTCAGTTAAAAAATCCTATATGTTATTCTAGTGTACCTATCATCTCTTTTCCACCAAATTCCGTCAAAATTCGTTCAATAGTTTTTGCGTGAAACCGCAATATGTATGTAAAACCAATTTCAGTAAAATTTCTACGCAATAAAATAAAAGAAACATGTTTTATTCCGACACCCACACATCCAGAAATCAATACATTACACATTCTTACAAAATTTCGCGTTTTAACATTTGTACTATAGAATTAGTAGGACTAGTAAGATGAATCCTGAATAACTTACCATTCATAACCCTCATAATTGCCGAACCTACTTAATTTTAACCGGCTCAGAAGCGGTGCCCACATCCGAAATTACTTTATCACAGTCCACATTGTGATTTATGTTGGAAGAGGGTAATTTGAAATGTGTGGGGGAGTTTAAAACTTGAATGCAGCTTTTATAACCACTTTTACAAAGACTAGCGGCTTATTTTTTCCACATTTTCCACTGATCGCTCCTATGGCCGCAGAGGGGTGTTTTATAGCCTTAAGCCTTCCTCAATTAATGGACTATTTGTGCAACACAAGTACTTTAAGTAGTTACTACAGAACCAGAGCAATGTGAATATATTTTTAGATTATATGCGATACCTTTGGCGAAGGGACACGCATCCCAATTGATTGAATGATAGAAGCGTAGACCGCACGCCAGACAAGGTCGCTCATTAAAGAGTAAAGGTGTGTCTACACGCACGAGCCGAGACAAAATTTGTGTTTCTTTCTTCTTCTTTTTAACACGTTTTTATTCGCTTCACTTGTAACTAACTACGTATGTAAGAAAATCTTGGTATCTTAATTTGATCCACTTCCCGGTCTTCGATAAGGATGAAACTTTGCACGCGCTCTGAGTTCTGATGACAATATATGATTAGCTAAGAAACGTCATTACAGATCCAATATGGCGATGACCTACCTATGATTGTGGACTGGCTGTTTGAAATCCACCCCCATGATATGGGTATCAAGTAAAAGGGTTTGCTATCAGGAATACGAAAAAACTATTCACGTGACTTAAATCCAATATGGCGGACGTCCAAGATGGTGGACAGGCTAATAAGAGTGTTTTTTAGTTCTTTTTAACTATAATTGCTTTAATGACTACTAAGAATCTAGTACCCTTCCACCCTTCTATCAGCCAGTATCATGTGATACAACTTCAAGATAGAAGTTCGGTGTTCTATAGCTTTCCGAGGATTTCATGGAGGACGATATCAAGTTTAAGCTCTTTTGAATGCGCAATTGGGTCTGAAGCAAGATATTCACTGTTAGGTTTGCTGATTTTTATGGTGTATAAATTTAAAATTATCTGATTTCTGAACGTAGCATAAAATGTTTTAAAATATCGTTTCGGAACGGAAATTCTCGACTGTTGAATCGAGCGTTTAAAATGAAAAGAGGCGAATCGAGTCATTCTGGTCGGAGCGCCGAAGGAGAACGGACGTCTCTGGAGCTTGTACAATGCTGTCTGAGGAAATAGAAGCTTTTGGAAACTGTGTAAGTGTTTTTCTGTGTTCCTATTCCTTGTGGCCTTTATTTAAGGAGTGTATTTTACTATATCTCAGAAGTGGGATGATACCCTGCTAAATGTTGCTATACCCTCAGTATGTATGTGCGTGACCCAAATCCGCAAGGTCATGTGGCGGCCACCACACGTGTGACTAAAATGTTGGTGGGATAAAAATTTGCAAACTTAGTCTACCCCTTGTGTAAGTGGTAAAAGATTATGCAAAGTCAGTGTGCGGTCACAACACATGTGGTCAAACTTTATGTCGGTGCACGCCCTGGGTCTACGGGGGCCAAAATTTTCTTATTTTTGAGCTACGACGCACCGTTTTCGAGACATTTGAAAAACAAAGTTACAAAATTTGAGTTCACTTTAAAAAGTACCTAGAGGTTATTAATTCATAAATAGTTTACGCCTGGGTATACTTTTAAAGGCCGACGAATGTGTCGTGTAAAATGTTACTGGTTTGGTACTACAGTTCAAATATTTTTCAGATATCGAATCGCAATCTTTCAGGAGCCGGTTGTTAAATTGTTTTAGAACAAAATACACAGTTTTGTTTTCGAGTTTCAGAAAAGCTGTGGTTACCGTAGCCGCAGCAGGCTAAGGAGTGTAAATCGCGACCAAGGGCGTGTGGTCAAGCCAACACGAACAAGAAATTGCTTTTGACAACGAGCGTCAACGGCTACGCATCATGGAGGACGACCTCAGGCGTGAACGTGATTCACTTCACCACATGGCGTAAGGACAGGAGCAACACGGACGCGTCTATCGAGAACGTAGCAACCGTGAAGACTGTCGCTACGCTAGGGCGGAGTTACGAAGATCACGCACCAGTCAAGGCATCACCAACGGTGCACCAGCACATCAGGATACACGGTCAGAAAGTCTTACTTTTATGGCTAGGGATATTAGGAATCTAATTAATTCGCTAGGTCATTTAAAACCTCAACCCCAGACGACAGCAGTGACTACACAAGTACCCTCGAACAGTAAGATAAAAAAAAAATATATATATATATATTTTACCAGACTTGACCCTTCATCGAAAAGCCAGCGTATAGACGTTTGGCCTAAAAAGATGAACGAGTGTGCCACTGTTTTCGGCTGGACTACGATTCACTTTGCAATGCAGAGGCTCCAAGGATTGGCTAAAACTTGGTATAAAAGTCTAAATTCAATATTATTTAGTTGGTCTGAGTGGCAACAAAAACTTTTAGAAGCTTTTCCGTACGAACAAAATTATGGCCAATCCTTGGAGGATATGTTGAAAAGACGTAGCCGATATAATGAACCTTTTGAAGTATATTACTACGAGAAATATGCCTTGTTGAACCAATGCGACAAAGAATGCGAGCGTGCGGTGGATTGTATTATTTATGGATTGAACGATAAGACAATGCAATCTAGTGCCAATGCGTTATGCTGTTTCTGTCTCGATCAGCTATTACAGTTTTTTATGTCTAATAAAGAAGTTTCGCAACCATTTTACCGTGGAAATTATAAAGGAAGATCCAATGATTTTACGATTAACTCAGTTAGCCATCAGTTGAGATTAAAGGCTAGTACTAGTAGTAATTCTTATATATTTTGTTATAATTGTAAGGAAAAGGGGCAACCATTAAGTGTCCTAAATCATTAATGCAATGTGGAAAATTTCGTAGATTTGGACATAAAACAGACGATTGTAATATAAAGTCAGGGAATCTTTCAAATAATTATAATGCACCAGTAACTAAAACTATGCGCATACTAAGTTCAAATGCGAATGCAAAGTTTATCAAAGAATGTAGGGTAAACGGTGTATCAATGAAATCTTTTATAGATTTTGGTAGCTATGTCACACTACTTACTCGTTCAGCGGCATCATCATTAGGTTTTACGTACAGTGTTAGCTCCGTTCCAATTCAAGGCTTTGGCAATGGAATAGTTTACTCTCTCGGGTCGTTGAACATTAATTTGAATATAGATGGTGTTAATGCAGGACTAGCGTGTCACGTTGTAGATGACAAACTGTTAGACGTACTGTTACTAGTGAGACAAACCTTCACTGAACAGGCGCACATTGTAGTACATAAAGATGCGGAGAACTTAAGATTTTTCAATTTTAGTTACCATTCTCGATATCTGACAATGCTGGGGACATGGCCATCGTGGTCCAATCAAAGGAAAATATCACGGTTCATGGACCAGCCTCGATTAGAGTTTGCGTGAATATCGAAAACGGAGATATCTTGTTGCATAGTAAAGTTATTGGAAAACCAAATAGACAGACTTGTATCAATGGGGGAGTGTATAGCGTTAAAGAGGGGCAGTTTTTCGTCTCTATTACACCGTTATGTAATCCCTGAAAGTTTTGAGCAATCCTTAATTGGGAGAGGTACTAGGGTACAATTTGTTTATTGCGTGAATAAGCTTTCGACGAAATAAACGTGACGTTAGCATCGACATTGATAAAATTCATGTAGGTGACTCTGTAAGCGATTTACAAAAGAAAAACTTAGTGTCGTTACTTAACCGATGTAAACACTGTTTTGCATAATCCTTGGGGGAGCTGAGATGCACTAACGTAACTGATATGCACATAGGGCTGAATAGCAAGCAACCAGTGGTATATCGTCCTTACCGGTTGTCGCATAGGGAACGTCAGCAAGTTAGAGGAATGGTAGGTGACATGTTGGAATTCGGAGTCATAAGAGAATCTGTTTTGGAATATGCAAGTCCGATAGTCCTTATGCGGAAGAAGGATGGAAAGCCTAGACTATAGACTTCCTAATTCCCTGACAGTAAAAGAACGATACCGGAAGCTTGTGATCGAAGACGAGTTTGCGCAATTATCAGGACAGGTATAATTTGTAACGTTAGATATGTCATCGGGCTAATTATCGGGTACCATTATTAGAAGAATCTTAGCATCTTACCTCATTTCGTTACCCCGGACGGTCAATACGAATTTAACCGTATGCCGATTGGACTTGCCAATGTTGGCTGTAGTATGTTTGCTGAGAAAATTTCGTGTTTTATTTGCCTGAGTTAAAATTCAAATTGTGACTGACTGTAGTGCCTTACGCACAACGTTTTCCAAGCGAGATCTGATCCCTCGAGTAGTGGCTCCTATTACGGGAATTTGACTAAAATATAGAATATAGAGCGGGGACTAAGATGGCGCACGTTGATGCATTGTCTAGGAATCCTAGTAGAGAAGAAGATAGCACGGTTTACTGTGATGGTTTCCCCAATGTGATGTCCATTAACCAGTTAGATTGGCTACACACCTTACAGTTAGAAGACTCGGAACTTTGTAGGATTCGTGATATTTTAAGTTCAGACTTAGACGCTTATGGACTGGCAAATATTAGGGAAAACTATTTGATCAAAGATCACAAACTGTATAAGTGTGTAGACGGAGATAAAAGTAATCTGAGATGGATAGTACCAAAAGGGGCACGATGGCAGTTCTGTCTGATGAAGCATGATGAAATTGGACATTTTAGGTGGAAAAGACTCTTGAACGTATCAGGAAATCCTACTGATTGCCCGGAATGTCCAAGTTTGTCAAGAAATATATTCAAGTTTGTATCGAGTGTGCCTATGCCAAAAGGTTAGTTCAAACGAAGGGCTCCTACACACAATAATGAAAGTAGATGTGCCTTTTCATACAATCCATTTAGATCACCTTGGGCCTTTTGTGCGATCTAAGCGAGGGAATTCATATCTTTTAGTTATAGTGGACGCATTCACAAAATGTATTTTTACTACGCCGGTACGCAAAACCAAATCACAAACCGCAATTAAAGTTCACTTCTCGTGCATTCAAGCGTTTTTATGCAGACAAAGATATAAGGAATGTTTTGAATGCCGTTGTAAGCCCACGTTCAAGTGGAGCGATGCAATCGCACAATTTTGAGTTCATTAACTGCACATAACTTAAACTTTGATGAGAGAGATTGGGATGACAAAGGGTCAATGGGGTATGAATAATACCTGTCAGAAAACCACAGGTAAAGCACCAACCGACATCATGTTTGGAGTGTGTATGAACGCAAAAGTTGATCCCAGATTGAATGACGTAGTTAAAGAAGCTCATGAAAAGACAGATTTGGTGACTATCAGAGAATCAGTTAAGGATAGGATTGAAATAGAGCAAGAAAAACAAACATACAAAAAAAAATAGCTTCATTTGCAAATGACGGAAACAGCAAAAAGCTTAGGACACCTTATCAAGGCCCTTACAGAGTCGTTGCGGTATTGGGTAATGATCGCTATAGGGTAGTTTCTATTCCGGGACTTAGTGGCTCTTGAAATAAGTGCAAAACCGCCGTCGCTGCGTATAGAATGTTGCCTTGGGTCCACGTGGCCGCTCTAGGAGTTAACAAAGGTAATGAGAATAACTGTACGGAGGAAAGCGAAATAGAAATCTTATTTATGTAACTAATAAGCATACAACCAGTGATTTAAACTATGATCTGTGACACTGTTTTTACTTTTTGTTTATTATGTAAGAAGGAAATACGTAATGATAAATTATGGAATCTAAATATTTGTTAAGCTTATATTATCTTATATGGTGATAATTAGTTCCTTGCTCTCATGTCTACTAGACAACGAAACTTATTCCACGAAATCGGTGTTAGCTTTCACTCGTATAATTTCTTTGTATATTGATTGTAACAGTTCCTGGGTAAATTGTGTTAAGAGTTAATTAATATTGATTTAATTGTTAGTTATAATAGTACAGAGGCCAGCGAAGTTCACATATTGTAATTAGAATACCACATTTATTTATTATTTTTATGGAGTATTGGTAAAATATGATTATGAGCTAGGAACGTACATGAGTTAATGAAACTTATCTAATATCTGTAACTAAGAGCGAATGTAATTATTTTAGTTGGATACATTGATATCATTATGGATGTTTACTATTTATTATTATGGTGTTTATTATTTATTTACATGACTAAGAAGGAGGGTTTACAGTTCATTATGGATGTTTACTATTTATTATTATGATGTTTATTATTTATTTACATGACTGTAAGAAGGAGGGTTTACAGTTCATTGTGGATGTTTACTATTTATTATTATGATGTTTATTATTTATTTACATGACTGTAAGAAGGAGGGTTTACAGTTCATTATGGATGTTTACTATTTATTATTATGATGTTTATTATTTATTTACATGACTGTTAGAAGGAGGGTTTACAGTTTATTATGGATGTTTACTATTTATTATTATTATGTTTATTATTCATTTACATGACTGTAAGAAGGAGGGTTTACAGTTCATTGTGGATGTTTACTATTTATTATTATTATGTTTATTATTTATTTACATGACTGTAAGAAGGAGGGTTTACAGTTCATTGTGGATGTTTACTATTTATTATTATGATGTTTATTATTTATTTACATGACTGTAAGAAGGAGGGTTTACAGTTCATTATGGATGTTTACTATTTATTATTTTGATGTTTATTATTTATTTACATGACTGTAAGAAGGAGGGTTTACAGTTCATTATGGATGTTTACTATTTATTATTATGATGTTTATTATTTATTTACATGACTGTAAGTAGGAGGTTTTACAGTTCATTATGGATGTTTACTATTTATTATTTTGATGTTTATTGTTTATTTACATGACTGTAAGAAGGTGGGTTTACAGTTTTAAGATTAGAATGGTTTTTGTAAAATGACTCGATTGGCCGAATGTTAGGTGTGCATGAGGACATGCACAATGTCAGGATGGTCGAATGTTAGTTTTGCTGATTTTTATGGTGTATAAATTTAAAATTATCTGATTTCTGAACGTAGCATAAAATGTTTTAAAATATCGTTTCGGAACGGAAATTCTCGACTGTTGAATCGAGCGTTTAAAATGAAAAGAGGCGAATCGAGTCATTCTGGTCGGAGCGCCGAAGGAGAACGGACGTCTCTGGAGCTTGTACAATGCTGTCTGAGGAAATAGAAGCTTTTGGAAACTGTGTAAGTGTTTTTCTGTGTTCCTATTCCTTGTGGCCTTTATTTAAGGAGTGTATTTTACTATATCACGAAGACAAGTCGCTCGACACGCCGTGTTGCGCGTTGGCGGTCCACTTTATTGATTACTACTCGTAGCTGTGCGCACGACTTCGATCGCGTGGACTACAAACTTTCATGCTCAGTTTTACCTCTATCTCCCCTTATATTCGAACCAAAAAGTTCATATTTTAATGCAACTTTCGAGCTATACCTACTTATGCCAAATTTTATATCTCGAACTTAAAAAATTAACTTTTGTTCTAGAGGTTAAACGTTATACCTTTACCAAATTTCATCAAAATCGATTTAATGGTTGGTTATGGCCCGGCGACAGACAAACAGACAGACGGACAGAATTACTTTAATATTTGTAATATTAGTATTCGTATGGATTTTTTATTTATTAAGGTTACTTTTTAAGGTAAAAGTTTCCGAAAACTCTGTGGAGGCCAATATCCAGTTAAAACTCGTTTCATGACACAATCGGGTCTAAAGCATGTTATTAGTGACACTGGTCCACGTAAACGCAAAAAGACACTCTATGCTCATTTGAATACGGCCCATTTTATTGATAAGTAGCGGAGCGATTCACTTCGACTTTGTTCACGTACTAGCCCCGTTTTTTTTTCATATTTTCTTCTGTTTCTTCGCTCCTATTGGGCGCAGCGTGACTATATCCTAAAGCCTTCCGCAATAAATGGACTGCGCAAGACAAATATATATATTAAATATTAGAAACAGAATTTTTTTATCTCCCCTAGCGGTGCGGGAAACGAACCCACGACCTTCACGTATCGCGCGTGCTGCTCTTCCAACTGAGCTAACCTAAAAAGCTATAAATAAGTATGTAGTTCTAAACATATTCGGCAGAGGGCACTTACCGGAGGCTAACGGTTGATACAGCAGAAAAATTGCACGCGCGATACGCTAAGGTCGTGGGTTCGATTCCGACGACCTTAGCGTATCGCGCTATAGTTCGCTAGTGGTACGGCTTAAAGTACTATAAATATAAATATATATATATACTCAAAACAGTACTTTTTGCGATCAAAATACACGAAACTCTTTAGCTTTCCTCCAATGTGAAGCTTTTCCAGTTTAGTTAGGACATAGCAGGCATGAATCACATGTCCGATAAGGATTATGATTCCATGCTTCAGAAACCCTCGGTTCTGACTACAATAAATAGCTCCAGTTTTCTTTGTAAAGGATGCGTAAGTAAGAGGGCAATCGTTGCGATGGAAAATAATCAGGATCGTAATCGTAGTAGACTCCAGGCTTCGTATTGAATTCACAATCGGAATTAGGGTTCATGATTTTTCGGGTCTCGAGAATTCTCGAGACTGATTTCTCGTGAACACTTGGCATGAGAATTCCCGGGAAATAAGCTAAAGAAATATTGAGAATTCGAGAACACATATACCTCGAGTAGGTATCTATCGAAATGAAATTGCCATTTGTTCTGTTGCGTGGCGATGCGGGCAAAAGCGTAGCAAGCACTCTTTGATTTTGCTGCAGGAGTCTAGCCAAGTATAGTTTATATAAATTCAATAAACAATAAAAGTACCGGATGCGGACTAATTGATCTCAGAACACTCAAAAAGAAAACTTTGTATGAAAAATTAACAAGATTAAAGTGGCCCCATTAAACTTGATAATAATAAATAAATAAATATTGGACGACATCACATATATTGCTCTGATTCTGTAGTAAGTGGTTAAAGCACTTGTGTTACAACGACGCTACCACAACACCCAAACCCGATTGATACAATATAGTAAAGTTCGTTTCTTAGGTATATTGACACGACCGAGACTCGAGACCGGGACCTCTGAGATGGCGCGACGCCAAAATCCATTCCGCTAGCCTTTCAGCTTCGGAGGTAGTCACTATAAATATATTATATTCATATTTATGGTTATACAAATATGTAACTATAAATATGAAATCCTGTTTACATCGAAGTGTGGGTGCCTGTTGACCTGTACAACAGGTATAATAAAAGATATCTTTCACAGGCATCGTTTAAGCCTACCCCAATTTATTTCTATTATAGTTCTTACTTAACAATTTTATTTTACTTGTGATTTGTGATGAGAAATAAACTATTATAATGAATTATTTGACGAGCTGTCTCGGTGAACGACGTGCTGCCTTTTCCAAATTTTCATACCGTTTAAACCTTCCCTAGACCTCGGCGATTATATGAAAACAAAAATAAGCTAAATCGGTCCAGCTGTACTTGAGTCTTAGCGAGATTTATAACGTATGTTTCCTACAACGTACAACGATTAATTTTTATTAATAAACTTGCTGTCCTTGCGAACGTCGTAACGCCTATTTTTTTCAACATTCTCTAACCTTTTAAACCTTTCCTGGACCTCCACAATCAGTTCAAAACCAACATTAGCCAAATCGGTCTAGCCGTAGTCGAGTTTTTACGAGACTAACGAACAGTGATTCATCTTTACCCATAAGATAGATAGAAAAAGATAGATTTGATGTAAACAAATGCGGGAGAATAAAATAAATAACTAAAATGCATTAAATACGACTTTGTACTAGTTTCTCTAAATACCTGAACTAAATCCTGAAAAACTTTTGATTATAAATTTATTGATGTAAATAAAACTTAAAATAAAATCAGTCCCAAAAATAATGTTTAATAAAAAATGGCTACTATATAGATGTTAACTGAAATGACAAAAATATGGATCCCAAATATCTCCTTCAATTCTTCAAAATCTAACCTTGTATATTTTTTATAGTAACTAGTAGGTATACAGGAAAAATTGACATATTTGAAAAGAGTAAGCGTCGGGTTTCTTTCCGGTTCTGCTCGACATCATCAACATTGAATAATGAATTTGTACTAAAGATTCATAATGCTTTTGTAAAGCTTATATGAACAAAGATATTTTCTATTAATGGTACTATTGATGATTTCAAATCTGAAGTGGGTAACGACTCCCAATTGACACTTAGATATAAAATGCGCCGTTAACGTTCTAAAATATCAATTTTCGAAGAACACCTTCTTTTATTTCTAACTTTAGCACTGCTAACGTTACTTCTATAGCTACAATGTCTTCTATATCATTTAACAATTGGCTACTTGACAGTTTTTGAAAAAGTAATGTAAAATGTGCGCCCGTTCATTTTATATCCCAAGCAATTCGATTTATCTGGAAAAAATGTAAATAACCAGAGAAAAATAAGATTTTGTGTAACACATTTAAAAATCGCGCGAAAACGCCAAGTCTTGTCACTGTTGCAATTATGACGTCAACGTCCTAGAAAACGAACCGATACGCATAGGAACGACTTAATTTAGATAAACGGAAAATGTTTCAATAAATTCTTAATACGATTAGAGACACAATAGTTCAATTTAATCGGTAAAATAATCATTGTTTCGCCACATTAAAATATTTAATTTTCGCCGACAGCGCTCATTTCCGAATTGCAATGGTGGTTTCCGTTTCGGTTCTTTTGTTCCACAGATAAAAAAAGTAAAATTTATTTTGCAAAAATAAAATACTAACTATGCTTTTAATTAAAAAATAAAAATGTAAAATTATTACTTAACTAATAAGCTAACGTATCTAACACTTTTCATATTTTATTGTTAACACTGTCAAGTAGCCAATTGATTTGACACTCACATTATAAATACTAGCTGACCCGACAGACGTTGTCTTGTCTTAACGATGACCATTTAATTCGAATTAGTTTTCAACCACGACGATGGTATTCTTAAATTTTCTAATTTAAAAGTATAATTTCACGTTATTCATCTTTTTAATTGAACTTTGACATCTATAAAAACAATCAAAACTGAAATATTGACGAATCCTTGCTTACTTTTCATTAATTGATTTGATTCACTTCGTAATTTTTGTTAACGAACTTCAAAAAAGGAGGTTTTATTTTTCTAAATCAATGTTTTAATTTATCGTAGTAAATTTTTACATTTCCACATCAGTTAATCGTTAGACTAAGTTAGATATTTTATAAAATTTTGGACCATGTCCTTGCAAATAAATGAAATTAAAAAACCTCTTTCTTTAAACTAGAACCTAGTCATGCCACTTGTACTAAAACTACGCACTTCTTGAACACGATCCTGAAATCTAGACCACTACAATAATTACGCTTACCTTTATCTCTAAGAAAACCATTTCTAGACCAAAAATAATCGGTAACCTCTTACTTTAAGCTTGAACACCTACATGAAAATAACAGCACTTGAATACGATCCCCAAACCTAAACCACTAAGGTGCATATCAGCTTATTACCTCCAAAATTAATTCTAGAGCACGGCTCATAGCCTATTAGGAGTTGGGAACTAACCTTGTTCAGTTCAAGCTGCGTATCCAGATTGCAGCGTGTGCCGGAGCAGCAGGGCGGCAGGGAGGCGAGGGCGACGACTGCGAGCGCGCCCGCCCGCCCGCCGCTTATAAACCGCCCGCCAACGTGGGCAGCGCCACAGAACTGAAACATTGCTGGAAGCAGCTTTTATTTATTTATTTATAGCACGTCTAGAAAATAACTCCAGGAACTCAAAAAGCATGAATATCGAGTCAAATGAAGCATTTTTTTATAATGCACTTCGAGATTGCCTCATCCCACCCGGTGTTACGTGGTGATGAATGGTCCTAGTTTAAGGTACAGCATAATAAAGCTGTTACTGGACTTGTTGGACTGGACCCCCCCCCCCCCCCCTAGCTCTGGAAACCTTACTCACACTCAGGAACATATCAACACCGAAGTGATTAATATTTGGCTGCGGTCTTTTGTAGGTCCTTTACCCTATTTTACAAGTCGGGCTGCTTCAGTTCGAGCGATATGACGCATTTAGGTAACGTGTTCTTCAACTTGTTATATAAGCCTTTTTGGGAGTTATTACTTTTCGAGTTCCTGCAGTTTTCATCTATGTAGGCGTTCTATATTGTCGTGTCGGAACTGTAACGTTTACTTATATAATTTACTTAAAATTTTATGGTTGCACAGCATTTTTAACCTCTTACTCATTATTATTATATTTTTACTCTTTGATACAATAACGATGGGGTGTTATAAATTGGCGTCTGTCTGGTCTGTGTATGTCTGTATATGGCATCGTAGCTGCCAATCGCGTAATTGATTTTAGTTTATTTTTTTGCAGGTCGCCGCTATAAAATGTCGGATTACTTACATAATTAGGTATGTTTTCTAAAAAAACAGAAAAAAATTATCTCCCCGATTTGGGGCTCAAATCCACACCGCAAAGGGGGGCACGATTGGAGGCTAAAAGGTCAATACAACAGAAAAATTCATCGCCTGCGATAACTATTTTGACTTAACTCCCATAATTTAGGTAAAAAAAGCTTGAATTAGTAAGCTAGTACAATGAATATAAGCTATTGAAAAATTCCAATCCAAGATGAGCTAAGAACAAAGCTACAGAGAGTTTTTTTAAAAAAAACTAAAATCCTATATAAGTTGTTCGTTATTGCAGAAAGAGACTTGAAATTTAAAATGCATGCTCTATAGATGGTGTGATGGTTAATTATTGTTTGTATATTTCTTTTGATAGAGTAGGCTGCTCTGAAGAGAGTAAGCACTACTTATTATTCCCTCCCCCCTCTCCTACACGTTATAATATTTTTTACGATTTACTGATACTGGACAGATATATTTTCGGTAAGCGTTTTCTTTTTTTTTTTTTTATATGGACGCTGTCCCGCGTTTACCAACAACGCAGTGATTCCGCCAATGTCAAGTGTTTAGAGAGACACGTCAAAAATGGGACTGCGCGGTGTAATTAGGTATTTCTGTTTATTTTGAGATCCTCATTATGTACCTAAAACAAATGCTACCGACACATTAACAATGAAGACAACACAACGATTAGGTATGTAGAAAGGTCAAAATAAGAAATTATAGTCTAATATCATACATAATAATATAGTTACATAAATATTTTATATATTTAGAAAAAGAAAGAGTTAGAATAAAGTTAAGTTAAATAAAGTTAACTGTTGTGACATTTTTGACAAGAGTATTGACATTTTTAATGACAGTTGGATGTTTTTCAGGTAAGGATCGTGTTTGTTACAGATTTTATTGAGAAAAAGTTTGTAATTTTATTTTATTGGTATTTAGATCTGGTGGGAGCCACATCAAGAGATTCCTGCATCGCACGTGCAACAGGCTGCCTCAGCGGCGATCCGAACGAACAGGTAATTCCTTAGCAGCTTTAAAACCTACAACAAACTGTTACATGAAAATTTGTTGGAAATAGAACCTGTCTTTGATATGAACAGTAACATGTCAAGTTCAAAGTTCAAATATAGTTATTTAGCGATTTTTCTATTTATAAAAAATGGTCTTTCTGAGATTATGTTAATCAGATGGACAAGCAACCACGTTACGAAAACCGTGAATAAATGAAAATTGGTTAGCTGGCTTAAAATAAAAAATAAATCAATATGGCTTATAATTATACTATCGAATTTCTTTCCGGTTCTTCTCGATAGAAGCAACATTCCGAACATGATGGTAGTAACCTCTAATGTGACGATTCATAAATGCTTTTGTAAAAGTTTATCTACATGAATAAATAAATATTGGACAACATCACATGCATTGCTCTGATTCTGTGGTAAGTAGCTTCAGCACTTGTGTTACAGAAATAAGAAACAACGACGGTACCACAACATCCAGACCCGATACAATACAGAAAAGTTCGTTTCCCATATTGACCCGACCAGAGATCAAATCAAATGAAGAGATTTTCTATTCTATTTTATTCTAATTTATAAAGAACTAGCGACCCGCTCCGGCTTCGCTTGGATGTATTGTAAATACTTATAAATATTGGCTTTTCTATTCTTTATTCCAAATAAAAACCTTCCTCTTGTATTACTCTATCTATAAAAAAAACCCATTAAAATCCGTTGCGTAGTTTTAAAGATTTAAGCGTACATAGGGATATAGGGACAGAAAAAGCAACTTTATCTTATACTATGTAGTGATGAGCAAGACATGGTAGCAAGACCTATTCTACGCTAATTTACGGATTCGGACGTTCTACTCTATAATATTTTATTTTATTTTTATTTATTAGGAACAGCAAACAGCTACAAAATACAGTGTTAACAAATAAACAGTACTTAAATTATTTTATAATAATGTAGCCCACGACGCTATCCACATGTTACTATAATCGAGTTGTCGCGAACTGCTCAAAATGTAACTAATATTATTTTTTACAAACAGATCAAAACACAATGAAAAGCAAAAATTGGGCTTTCAGGTGGACAAAAACAAACAAACCAAAACAAAAAAAAAAAAAATTGAAAAAAGGATCAAACACTGCAGGGAGGAACGAAATAGCGATCCTACAATGACAACTTTTCAATAACAGATTTTTTAAAATAGCTAATATTGTTAACAAATATATCAGTATCGTTAGCGTGAAAACTGTCATTATAAGACCGCATCATGCGCCGAATCGGTATTCGCCAGCCGGCCTTCGTGCGACTTTTACCTATTGCAAACAGGCGGCCAGCACGCACCTCTCGTCTATGTGTGTTTCTAGGTACAGAATAGTATACTTTGGAAACTAACTCATTACAGTCGAATTTGTTATTTACCAGTTTATACAGTGTGACAGCTTCCAAGTATCTACGTCTAGTAGCAAGTGGTAACAAATCAAACTTACTTAGCAACGGGACATGGGTCAAATACGTTCTATAACATCTATAGTGCATGGTACGTAGGAACTTATTTTGAATCTTCTCAATTTCCTCTATATACTTTTTATAATATGGATTCCAGATGGGTACCGCATATTCAAGTTGGGAACGAACAAGGGACTTGTATAAATATAAATATGTAGATGGACGTTTGAAGTCTATTGTAGACCTCATCACAAAACCGTACATTTTGAATGCCTTTTTAATAATATTGTCAATGTGAGTATGCAAGTGTAATTTAAAATCCAACTGTATCCCCAAATCCCTCACATTTTGTACTTTTATTAGAGCGGTATCACAGAGTTTGTATTTAAAGTTTAATGTGTTTTTATTTTTGGTAAAAGATATATAATGGCATTTTGGTATACTTAATTGGAGTCTGTTAGTTACACAGTATGTTGATAACTCATTTAGGTCCTTTTGAAAAGACATACAATCTTGAATAGTCTTAACGGGTTTATATGCTTTGAGGTCATCGGCATACAGTAGGAATTTACGATTTTGAAAACATTCTTTTATATCGTTAATAAATATTACAAACAGCAGAGGTCCAAGAATAGAGCCCTGTGGTACGCCTGAGGTGACCGACACGCTTCCAGACTGATATCCATTTATGACAACTTTCTGAGATCGATTAAGTATATAAGATGAGAACCAACGCAATAAATCACCACGAATACCATTAAAAGCGATCTTGTCAAGAAGTAGTTCATGATCCACTTTGTCGAAGGCCTTTCTAAAGTCTGTATATACAGCGTCCAATTGGACGCCTTCATCAACAGTTTCAAATAAGGTGTTTGTGAATGTCAATAAATTTGTAGTGGTCGATCTTTGCTTAACGAAGCCGTGTTGTTCGCCAATAATAGTATTATGTAAGATAGGATAAACTTGGTTGTGGACTAATTTTTCAAAGACCTTCGACAGGGTGGAGAGTATAGAGATCGGTCGGTATTGTTCGACATTATGTCTCGATCCGCTTTTATGGACTGGAGTAATATTTGCACATTTCCATACTCTTGGGAAAACTCCTTCTTTCATGCATTTATTATATATTATGTAAAGTGGTTTACAAATACTGTCTGCAGTAAGTTTTAAGAAACGTGGGGGAAGGCCATCAGGTCCTGGTCCTTTTGAAGTGTCAAGATTTTTTAGTTCCTTTCTAATTTCAGTTTCGGTGAAAGACATACTGGATATTAGAATATCTTGGTTACAGAAGTTAGGGGGAGGTTGCCATTGGGTCAAGAAAGGAGATGAAGGTTCAAAAACTGATTGAAAGAAAGATGAGAACATTTTACAAATAGTGACTGGATCATTCGATTTGGTATTTAGGTATTGCATTGTGGAAGGTATTGTGGGTTTAGATTTACGATTCGATATATAGGTCCAGAAGTGCTTGACATTTTTAGTGATGCTATCTTCAACGGTATTTAAATAACGGAGATAACACTGCTTGCACTGTTTCTTGAAAGCTGTACGATGGTGGGAAAAATCTTCGTAGTCAATTAGATTACCAAATCTTTTCCACTTCGCCCAAGCTTTCTGTTTATCTCTGAATGTTCTTATAATAGAGCGTGAAAACCATACGGGAAACCCATTAGCACGAGAATTACAGAGAGGTGTGTGTCTCTTAATTATTTCGTCTAAGATATTATAAAAGGTATCGAGACAGGAGTCGACGGACAGAGGTTGCAGCAGAGCGTCCCAGTCTGTATTTTTAATTTTGGTGTTAATGGAATCGTAGTCCGCTTTATAAAAATTGTATTTTACCATAGGACGTCTTGTCATTGCTTTGTACATAGAGCTTATGTTAACAAGTGCAGTAAAAGGTGGATGGTGCGGATCAGACGGTACCAGTGGATCAGATGAAGATTGAATAATGCTTCTGTTGTTCGATAAGAAGAGATCAAGTATTTTTCCGTTTTCATTAAAAACACTGTTGTATTGTGACGCACTGAGCAATTCCATTGAATTTATTAATATATTATAGGTGGAAGATGACCCTATGCTAGTCAAAGGCGCAAACTTCCTTTCGCCATTAACGTCCAAAGATGATGAGGCTTGTGGTGACCATATGACGTCAGGAATATTGTAGTCACCAATTATATAAAACTTATCAATGCATGAATTAATTAGAATGTCTTGAAGTGAGTCGAAATGTTTTTCATAAACATCTGCAGAACTATGGGGAGGGATGTAAGCACCACTTATGAGGTGTTTTTTTGTTTTATTTGCACTGGGAATTTCCACTAAAATATGTTCGATGTGCTTAGCTTGCGATGCATTTGCTGTCGATAAATTGTCAAACAGGGCGGGTCGAAGTCCACGCAACACCGCTACGAGAACTCCACCTCCATCTTGTTTATTAGACAATAAACGGTCCCGATCACCACGGTAAACTACGTATCGTTGGTCAATGAATTCGTTATTTTCTATATCATCTGTCAGCCAGGTCTCGGTCAAAACAATGACGTCATAATTGTTAGATAGAATTTTCATGTATAGTGTTTGTAATTTAGTTCTAATACCCCTGCAATTCTGATAATAAATATAAAGATGACTTTTAGCTGATGTTATATCATTGTTATCCATATTCAAATTGTTTAATTTTTATTACACATTTATATATTATTGTTGGTTTTTTGTGAGAATTTAATAATTTTGAGTGTGTATATGAGGAAGTGAGAGACTCATTACTGTTGATAATATATATATTAATATCACTTAATTTTGTACTTACGCGTTTAAAATTTTTTGTCCCATTGTTAAGCCCTTTAAATATTTTTTTGAAATGTACATATAGAGAAATTAAAACTAGAATATTAATAAAATAAATTATACAAATATAGTGCAATAAATGACGGTTACACTGCAACGAATTCAGTAGTCATTTTCCTTTCTGCATTGTAAGCCCTTCAAGGTCACTCTCGCCTCGGATTGCAATCGCAGGCGAGTCGTCTTCTTCGCGAACGAGAATGGTTGAGTTTCTAATCCAGACATGTTTACAGCCCAGTCTCCTGGCAGTATCTCGACATTTGCGAAACAATTGTTTCTTCTGGAGAGTCAGATGTTCATTCAAGTAAATTGCAGAAGGGGTTCCCTCGATGCCAAGCTGATCAGATTTAAGAGATTTTGCTTTTCGATACGAAGCGAGTATGTTATCTCTTAGGATACGTGTTGTGAATTTAGCAATTATATTTTTGGGTCTGTCGTTACCTTGGTGTGCGTGGGGCACCCGGTGTATTGAAACTAAGTCTCCTTTCGTAAAGGGGTGGCGGATTGATTTACAGATGGCCTCTAGAATGCCTATGAGGTCTTCATTGCGCCTATCCGACACACCGCAAATTTCAATATTTGTTTGTCTGGCCTGCTGCTCCAGGGAATCAATTCTTGACTGAAGATTGGAGGTGGCGGTCGCTGTCTGATCATTGGAAGTGTTAGCTAGGTCATCAACTCTTTTCTTCAAAGCGTTATGGTCATCTGTTTGGTACTGAAGAGAATTTTGAATGCAAGCTATTTCAGTGTTCATGTTACACACATCCTGCTTCAGAGCTGTATAGTCCTTGCGCAGTAATTTCATTTCAGCCTGTATTTCGGACAGTGAGCCTTTAATATCATCACGAATGCTCATCACGTTAGAGTTCATCTCGCTTCGCCATATACTGATAGTGTTGATTAGCTCACTAAATTTTTCCATCGAGATCGGTTCTACTGGAGAGTGAGATGATGATTCGCTCCTGTCTAGAATTTCACATGACATGTCCATGGATTGTTCCATTGATGGTACCTGATTAGCCCGAACCGGAGTGTTCAAGTTTGATCTAACCCGGCGAGAGACGTTCGTGCAGGCTGGGCAGGTCCAATCGGATAAAAATTCCTTGGATAGTGACTTGTATTGCTCAAGTTTTAGATTCAAGCATTCGTAATGGTAATTATTTTTACAGGCGTGGCAACGTAATGCCCCGTCCGCGTTCAAAGATTGTTTGCATCCGTTGCAAATCATGGTGTGGCCAGCAGAAACTAAACCAAGTACTAGTTCCAAGAAAAGAGAAAGAGAAAAAAAAAAAAAAAAGGAACTATATTAAAACTAAATATAAATAATATAAACAAGGGGAAAACAAATCCGTAGTAAGATGAGAACGGGGCCTTCCTCAAAAAAAAAAAAAATATATGAAAAAAATATTAATCTTGAGTAGGATTCGATCTACCGGTTTCCAGACTGCGAGCTACGACTTACGTCCGTGCTTAATGAACCATCTAACTTAGAGTTACCCTGACGAAAATATCAACCACTTTGCAACGGCGTAAAAGCCGGTTGTAGGTTTTTGTATTAGATCGAGTATGTGTCAACTGGTTCACATTAACACCGCGCGAGTAATTTTACGAATACCGCACACAGGCGCACCAAATTCTAATTTTGTCACCAAATCACTTGTCCAATTTTCACAGTTTATATGTAGAAATGTTCCTCTCTGTTTGCTCAGTGATATTATATAAGATTCCAGTCGAAAATCTAACTTTTTCCCGCACTTATCAATTTAATAACAGGATCAACAAATATAAATATAAATAATATATCTCGAGTTTAAAATTGAAGGTATTATAAAAAAATTACGTGATTATTTAACTAAAAGCACATAATATCCAGAGCAATAACCTGCAGTGTTGCTGCCCAAATAGTAATTTTATTTCCTCCTGTATGTAGGCTAACGGGTGGATACAGCAGAAAAAATTCATCGCCTACGATAACTTGCGGTTAGGTAAATAATTTAAATTCGTTGTATGTAATCAATCATTTTTACTAATATTATCTATATAATGTGGTTGCCGATATATTTTAAAAAAAGTTACGGATATGTAAAAACCAGATATATATTTTAAGTACATAGGAAACCGCGCGATGCTGGGTTTATGTAATGGAACAGTGGAAAAGGAAAATACAAAGAAAACCACGACATATAATCATATAGAAGCATAGCTCTTTTGGCTATGCTTTTCATATATATAGGTATATATTTTTTAATGCTTTTTTATATGCTGGAGGTCGGATCACACCGGTGCTAACAGTATACGTACCGAATAAATATCTTTGTATCTTTCTTATGAGATAACTTAATTAATACAAGACAGAAAATGCTGCGTTAGAACTTCAAACTGATCTTTTGTACTTGAAATGAAATTTAATAGTCGTGTTAAACGTCAAATTTCGTAGGAATACTTCTAACGGCGCCTATTGTCAAGTGTCGTACACTTTCCATCAGATCTGTCCGTAAATAGCTCGTTTAAAACAACTTTGTCTATCAATGAAGATTTAATGGGTACAATGACGTGGCCGAATTATTTCTATATGGTTCAAAATCTTTTAGTCTCTTCAGGTTTCGATATCAGAGTTTATATAACATAATTTATTTATAATTATTCATATTGTTTCTAAGTTAAGTATCGTCATAAGAACCTATTTATGAAAAATAATGTAGGTTATATTTTTACATTAAAAAAAAATTCCCGAAGCAATTTTTAATTTCGAGTAGTAGGGTGATTAACGTCAATAAGAGGTGTGCAAGTCACGTGGCTAACAGAGGGACCACACACGCGGAGCGGGGTTACCATCTACCATATAAAAATAAGTCGGGTTTTCCTTCCTGACGCTATAACTCCAGAACGCCCGAACTGATTTCCACGGTTTTGCATTCGTTGGAAAGGTCTCGGGCTCCGTGAGGTTTATAGCAAGGAAAATTCACGAAAAATTTCAAAAGAAAAGCGGGAAAATCCTCTAAGACGTAACGAACTTCGCCGGGACCGCTAGTTTTATATAAGACTAGCTGTGCCCGCGACTTCGTTCGCGTACTACAGGATTTCGTGTAGAGTGTGTGCATATGCAAAATGCACCAGTTAATCAGTATTTTTTATTAAAGATGGGTTCATTAACCTTTTTTTAATTATCTAGACAATAGAGAGTCTACTCCCAAAAACTTAAGATTAATCAAATGTTAGGGAGTTAAAACGTGATTTTTGATTTGCATAAATAATATTTTGTTATATGAAAACGCTTTATTTGCATTCGAAGGGAATTAGTTGCGACAGTGGGAATGTAAAGATACTTTCCGTCATCTGATCCGATATCTTTTGTTTTTGGGAGAAGACTCTTAGGTTTTAGTGAGGTAGGGCACAGCGATTTACCGCTCGAACTAAAGCAGCCCGACTGGTGAAATACCTCCACCTTACAGAAGACCGCAGCCAAATAACAATCACTTCCGTGTTGTTGTGTACCTGCGTGTGAGTAAGGTTTCCAGAGCTCCTGGGGGGTGCTACATTAGTAGCAGGGGTCAAGCCTTCAAGGTAAGGGCGACAAGTCCAATTACAGATTTATTATGCTGTACTTGTCACCCTTAAGCTAGGACCTCATTACCACTTAACATCAGGTGGCATGAGGTCAATCTTGAAGTGTAATATAAAAAAAAAGGTAACGTTACAGAGTTATCATTATATTCAGAAATATCATAAAACCGTACCAAAACATTATTTTAACCTTTCACTTCTAAACTTTCGGAAAACGGTTTGTTTTCCTAATAAAAAGGTGACAAAAAGAGCCTTGTCTTTATATTGGCCCATTAAGAGGGAAAAAACAGAATAGCTCCAAAAACCTCCCTCCAAGAGGTTTTTCGTGTAAGTCCGCGATCTTTTCGGTGCCTCGGGAGGGCACAGAAGGTATCTTGTACATGTAAATACCTCTTAACATGTTATAAAATACACGTAAAAACCTGTGCTTTATACGGAAGCCTAAGATACGAGCTTGTTGGTATACATTTCTCGCGAAGGCTGTATTAAAACCGCCTTCTCATTACGCTCCAACTCTGAGGTCCAGTTGGGCTCAATTCGTAAAACGTTTTTACATTTTCTTAGTAGACCTACTACTAGAAACGGAATGAACAATCTTTCGTCTTTGAATATTAATCGAAAGATTATGAATTATGAAGCCTCTAAAGAGGGGCCTCCACAACAGACGGGGCCCCACTTTAGAGGCTTTTAGAGGCTTCATAATAAAATCTAATTCTACCCAGTAAACAGTAATAAACCATAAATAATCATATTTTTGCAACAAATAAAGGGATCAGGGGCCTCAACTCGTTTGTTTCTCCGAGGTCTCAAGATGTCTTAATCCGGCATTAAACGTTAAAATTTGTCTGTTTGGATGTTTGTTACTCTTTCACGAAATATGACAGCTACCTAAAGGTTGTCTGGAAAATATCACCTTCTAGCCATAAGCCTAAACTGTCCTATAATGCTCTTTAATAAAAACCAATTTCTGTAAATGTTTTGGGCAATAAAGCATATCATCTATATATTAAATGTTAGATCGTACAATAGTATCACTAACTATATGATCTAAGTATCAATATTTTCGAAGAGTCAAAGCAATAAATCAAATTAAACATTGTTTCACGTAACTTTCTCGAACCACGTACCCAAAGAACAGTCGAGCATTTGCAGATTTTTCCTAAGTAAATAGATATTTCAGTGTACTTGCTTCAAACTTCAGCAAAGTATACGAAAGAAAGGTTGAAACACGTTTCCAATATGATTGATTTGCGAACTTTTCAAATGATATATGCATTAGTTTCCGAATCTACAGTCGTTTGCTTGTGTGTAATACCTACAAAGTGTTTAGGCCTCTATGGTGTTCGTATGGTCGTAGGCATAAAGGCTAATGAATTTTATTTACTTATTTATTGCGAACTTTTACTATTTTTATACTTTTTCCTAATGCCCGCTTTTTTCTCTGAATTGAATTATTTAGTTTGTAATTAAAAAATCTTTTCTACTTTTTAGTTAGCTTTGCTACATAAATTTGATTAGTTAATTTGATACTATTATTCATTTTAAATTTTTAGTTCAATTTAGTTAATTTAATAAATTATTGTCATCGGTCCTCGAGGCGTATGAAAAGTTTCAAGTTGATCAAACGTTTAGAAATCAGTGAAAATCTTGCTCAAAGATTCCGTTACGAACATTTATAGTTAGTTACAACCCAAACTTAAACAAGTAGAAGCGTGTTAAAAAAATCTGTTTGCTCCATCCAAAAAATTTAACACACGAATTTTTCCTATTATCATGTCAACTAAAATAACTTTAAGGGGCTCAAAGTAGGTTATCGAATCCGTTTCCAGAAATGTTAATTGAGAAAGTGTACACTCTGCCTATTTTGTCAGAATACAACCCCTCTTCGAAAATACTGCGTAATGACAGGGTGGAGAATAGATATTCGATAGCGAACTCTGAAAAAAGGAACAGCGGAAAAAAGACAAATTCTAAAATAAAAATGGAGAGCGCTTTAAGAAACAATTTTATGTCATTTCATATGTTTCATTTAAATGTACACAGTCTGCCCACCGTTTATTAAATGGAGGACCTGCTCTTCTATTCACAAACATCAAAAAACTGATTTGAATTCAGAAATAATGCTAGAATTTATATAATTTTCTTATAGTGCTTCGCGCCGCACTAGCGAACTTTAAATATTTTGTCATTATAAATTTTAAGACTTTCGCGTTCCATTTTAAACATTTAAAATAATTTAACGGGTCAAAACGCGACACCATTTTTATTTAGTAGCTAATACGAAAACTTACTGCCCGACGTTTCGGTTAGGTTGCACCAACCGTGGTCACGAGCTGACCAGTAGTAAGTAGTCGGACAGTTAGTAGTTCGTATTAACTACTAAATAAAAATGGTGTCGCGTTTTGACCCGTTAAATTATTTTAAATATTTTGTCATTGTCTATGTTTTTTTTGTATCGGAATCGTTTCTAATGTATCGATTGAGTATATCACTCAAATAAACCATCTACTAAATGGTCCCAATAAAGCCTAAACATTTGGTTTAGATAGGTGAGCTCGTTCTTGAGTTATAAAATTACAACGAAAAATGGCATTGATTTTTGTTTCCATTGATGATATCCTAACGTTATTTACAATTTTACGGTGACAAACATTTTCTTCAGAAATGACGAAGAACTATTTGATAAATATATGTAGGACGGATATGGAAAGTCTTGAATCTTTTCATATTCTTGAGTCTTTTTGTCTCAAGTCTCAAGGGTAACGTTTCCTTCAGCTTGTTGAATTAGCTTATTTGTTTGTTAATTTAAGTTAACACCTAAGAGAGAGAGCTAATTAAAAATGCCACTGACTCTTTATATACCTATACGTTTTAAGTCTCTGGACTTTTCATATAAAGGTTTGATATGTACACATTCGAATTAATAAACCTCCTTCTTTTTGAAGTTGGTAAAAAGGGCATTTCTACAAACGAACAAGTTGCCCTTTTTACCAAATGCCGCCGCTCTCGTAAGCTCCTCTAAGTAACCTTGTATTAGCAACCTAATTAGGAGTTTTCCTGGATCCTGGTCAATTCGGGATTAGTAGTGTTGCCGACCGATAGCCGACTATCGATTATATAACGATTGTTTACGTCATATCAATAGTATCGATACAGGCCATACTATTGCATGAAAGAAATACCTACTATCGATTTGGTCACAAAAAATAAACTATCGAGTATTGTTCGTCACAAATGTAAAACTATCGTGAGTAGGATCGATAGCCATATTTTTCATACTGTTGTTTATATGTTATATATAACTCTATGTTATTAACTCAATAACTTCAATCAATAATAACGCTACACGCAATTTACGGCAGTCCCAGAAGTTAGCTACTAAGACTTCATGACTTTTGTAGCGGTAATGGCGTGTAATTTGGTTTAACTTAAAACTCTTAGTAATACTATCGATAAATAAGGAACGATCGAAAACTATTTTTTACCAAGCCAAGTCGTGAAATTATTAAAAAACGACGAGGAAACGTCGCGAAAAAAGTTTTGTCCCACCAGGACAACGCGCCGGCACACAAGTCTGCAGTTGCAATGGCAACAATCCAAGATGCAGGCGTGGAGATCCTCGATTATCCACCATATTCACCGGACTTGGCCCCCAGTAATTTCATGATGCTCAAAATTTGAAGATGACGAAGATGGCTTCTGTAACAATTTTTTTTTTTATATTGCACTTCAAGATTGACCTCATCCCCCCTGATGTTAAGTGGTAATGAGGTCCTAGCTTAAGGGTGACAAGTACAGCATAATAAATATGTTATTGAACTTGTCGCCCTTACCTTGAAGGCTTGACCCCTGCTACTAATGTAGCACCCCCCAGGAGCTCTGGAAACCTTACTCACACGCAGGAACACAACAACACAGAAGTGATTGTTATTTGGCTGCGGTCTTCTGTATGGTGGAGGTATTTCACCAGTCGGGCTGCTCCAGTTCGAGCGATAAATCGCTATGCCTTACCTCTCTTAAATTTTTAAGTACTCAAGATTAAGATTTCTTAGAATGGGAATTTTGTCTCTAGAGAAGAGATATACTAAATGTATTAACCTAAAGGGTGATTACGTCGAAAAATATTTTCTAACCCAGCTATTCTCAGTACTTTCTGAACGCCCCTTATATTACCCCAGTTTGGGCTAAAGTCGATATTATCGATAGTTCTATCGATATTCTAACTGGTTTTCAAGGCCAATCGATAGTGAAACTATTGATAGTTCGGCAACACTAGGGATTAATGTAAGCCTGACGTAGACCGACGTCTGTCGCCTAATGACAAGCCTGCTTCCAAAATAACACACATTGCATCAAATTGTTAAAATACTTGCTCTTGTCAGAGACTTGGCTCTCGTTTTTTCGGTATAAAAATAACCTATCTGTTAGTTTAATGATAATAATCAGTCTAGCTACAAAATTTCAAGTTACTGATAATAATCAGTCTAGCTACAAAATTTCAATTTAATCAGCGTAGTTTGTAAATGTGTCTTAAAAGTAAAAGGAGTTGTTGTGTATTATATGAATAAACCTACGTGAGTATACAAAATTTTAGACCTTCACGTCCCATTTAAACTCATCGATACATCAAAATCTTCACATTTATTAAATTGGCAGCATTTAATTGTAAAACAAAATAGAGGGACGGCTACACATTATCTATCCTACATATCTGTATTTGTTATTATGACACTAACATTATTATACATTATTTTATTCACGTAGTTTACAAGTAACACGTATGCATCGTCAGAATGAATATAAACCAAAATTCAAGCTTCAGCTGGTTCGGAACCTAATCTTACCGAAAAGAGTCCGGCAAAAACTCAATAGGTATCCTAATCTTTTAATTTCTAGTTATCGTCATTTTTTTCATTAAACTGTCTGAGCCATAGAGAAGATGACGAAAAACGTCTGTATGCAGCTAAGATGAGAAATGAATAAATCGTTAATTACCAACTTTGAATGGCACATACTTATACCTAATCAACAGCCTTAAAAGTACATTTCCAGCTTATTAAATTATTATCAACAGTGGTTTTTATTTGCATAAATAAACAATAAGTTTTTTTTTTCAACGCTTTATCCGCATTCAAAATAAGTTGGTTGGGATTATGAGAATTAGAAATTTGTAATCCGTCATCGGAGCCGGCATTATATAATTTTTGGTAGAAGGCGTCTTGTACCTATACAAATTCAGCCTCACTTTAATTTTCTTGTCACACGAATCACGCCTCAGAAAAACTGAAATGGGCGAGTGTCATAATTAAAATCTTCCTAATTCAAGATTAAAACTAAACAGATCAAGGAATTCTAAAAATATTTTGTGCGTTCGCCCTTATTTTGTGACTCCTCGTCTAAACTGGCGTGTCTATTTGTAATATTAAAATTACAGTGTGCCGACCTACGACATTACCTTCAAGTCGACACAAATGCAGCGTCAGCAGCATTGGCGTAGTAAACAACGCTCCATACGTAATGCATGACATCGATCCTACATCGCGATGTCAGAGTTTTCGTCGCCACTAAGTATATATATACAACAAACCAAGATTGGTAGTTGGGCCTTCGTCCCCGAGCAGATAACACCTAGCTCGGCGGAAGTACTTCCACTCTTAGTAAAGAACATACGTTCCTTACAACAGCTTATTACTAAATGCATATGCATGTGACAAAATCACTACATACTATAAAACAAAGTCGCTTTCCGCCGTCTATCTGTCCTTATGTATGCTTAGATCTTTAAAACTACGCAACGGATTTTGATGCGGTTTTTTAAATAGATTAAGTGATTTAAGAGGAAGGTTTATATGTATATTAATATCCATTAAATAGTTGAGAAATACAGTTATTTTTGAGGTTTTTGATGTGCTGTCGTAAATAATTTCATTTTTCCCGCTTATACATTGAAAACGCAAGCTAAACCCTACAAGATTTATATGTAACGTTCAGTAGTGTATTTAGTAATAACATTGCACCCGAGCGAAGCCGGGGCGGGTCGCTAGTGGATAATATATAATAGGCGGTGTGTATATGAAAAGAATCCACTTTTTGATTGTATGTATGTTCCGGCTAATCTCTGAAATGGTTGGGCCGATTTTCACAGGACTTTCACTGGCAGTTAGCTGATGTAATAGGATTTTTGCGTACGCTTTATTCAAAGAAAGTATCATTTTAATCTAGTACGCGATCTATTCTTTCTTGCAAATTTCATCCAAATATTTTCAGTCATTTTTTCGGGAACTAGTAATAAAACCACACTTTCTTATAAACATATAACAGAGCCATTCCGCTGGTGATGTCGTGGTCAGTGAGGAGGACCAGATATCCCATAACACCACCACAAAGGAGATGAGGTCTCACCGTGAGTTTTTAGTTCGGGTAGTCCCCGCTCCTTTATAGCAGCGGTAAGGTACGAAATGTATTTCCCCGCGTAAAAAAAATAAAAAGTAATAGGTAGACAAAGGGGGTGGGGCGTATTAGGTTACCTGCTCCGCTCTAGCAGCGTTTTGCGCGGCGAAGAGAGCCACGTGGAGCCTGCGCTGAATCCGCAAGGGATCCCGACTCCCCCACAACTGCACAGCGTTGGCCGCCGAGGGGGTTTTAGTCGGTACGAGCCCGACACACCACTCTCTGTTCCCTCCAAAAAATGACGGTGCGGTAGGCATATCCCTCTCGAAAAAAATAAAAAGGGCGAGACATTGTCAGATGTTGTCATCTCCGATAGCATGGAGCAAAGACATGTAAATCGTCTGCCTTGTGTCTGAGTTATCTTTGGTTGTGTCTGCAGCCCCATCAAAATTACGGTACTTTAGACTAAGTCCTGCATTACCTACCGATTGATCTCAATGAGATTGGCCACTTACGCAAAAATCGGTTAAGACGACATTGTTGATAACTTTTTTATCAATATTGAATGAAATTGGTATTACTTCTAATATCTGTGCGAACTGGAAGTTGATTCAGTACCATAGGGTAATGATATGTAGAGCTGTTATAAAGGTAAAAGCACCAAGCAAATAAATCTATCTTTTATAATTTGTTTGATAGTGATCACTCGAGTATAAAATTAATAATAAGAAGCGAAAAATTACGGCTTATACTGAGCTTATCTGCCCTAAGCAGACAGGCGGAGATTAAAACGAGCTTGCTACGCAAACAAGATACTTTCCCTACCTACTTATATCTGCGACTTAACTTCTAAGGAACGAGGGATAAAAATAAAAACGGCCAAGTGGGAGTCGCACTCGTGCATCCTGCTAGAAAAAAGTAATTACATAAATAGATAACATAGTTTTAAGTCTAAAATGCGCTAAAAAGGTTATCCACTCAGCATTATGCTGTACATTTGGATAGAGGGCTCAAATGTAAAGACCCTCGTTTTCAGTGGTCACCTAATGTATTATACATAAAAAGGTCTGTATGAATTTATTTATTTATAAACTTAATGCACAAAAATGTACAAACTACATTAGTATTTTTTTTTGTTATTAATTCACTTTTACTTCATCTTTTGTTCGTGTCGCTTTACTGTCTGAGTACTGTATATATTGATTGTGTGTGCTAATAAAAAACTTCTAAAATAAATAACTTCTTAGTAGCAAGAGTCAAGCCTTCAAGCCTTTAGCTAGGACCTCATTACCACTTAACATCAGGTGGGATGAGGTCAATCTTGAAATCTATACTAATATTATAAAGAGGAAAGGTTTGATTTTTTGTTTGTTTGTTTGTTTGTATGAATTGAATAGGCTCCGAAACTACTTGGCAGATTTGAAAAATTCTTTCACCGATGGGAAGCTACACTATCTACGGGTGACATAGGCTATATTATATTTTCAAAAAAATTAGGGATCCTTACTAAAACTTCAATAATGTAATTAAAGGTGACCTGAAAAATTCCTTACATCGCGTGCGCTGCGAAAACTATTGATGATAGAACAAAGTCATGCACTACGACTTTGCAGAACTCATCATTATCTGCAAAAAGTGTCGGGATAGCATATGACTAAATATTATAGTTATGTCACAATAAGCGGTTTTTTCATCTAAAAAAATTATTTATATGCCGCCTCTTTTAAAGGCTCTTTATTTGTACCTTGGTATTAATCCTTATCAAAATAAATTACTTTACATTCAAGATAGCTTCAATACCTTTATATAACTTTTTGAATTATTAAATTCGAATTTAATTCGAAAGATATCATGAGTTTAATAATGCAAGTATTAGAAAAAAGTCGCTTGGTTGCCGCTCACCGCGCTCAGCTAGCCAGCATGCGATGTAGGCTCCAAGCGTCACTGGGGTAAGGGAGGAGTCAATGTAATAAAATAAATTGCAATATTTATATGTATAATACGTACATATTTTAGTACCTATTGCACCCGTGCGAAGCCGGGGCGGGTCGCTATATTAGATATAGCTAGAAGTGGTCATGTATAAAAATAAAAATATATATCTATACTAATATTATAAAGAGGAAAGATTTGTATTTTTGTATGTTTGTAATGGATAGGCTCAAAAAGTACTGGGCCGATTTAAAAAAATCTTTCACCAATAGAATGCTACATTCTTCCAATTTGACATAGGCTACAAAATTAGGAATCCTTGGTAAAATTTGAAAAAAATCAAAAGAAAAGCGGGAAAAATTATCTAAGGCGAAACGAAGTTCGCCGGGACCGCTAGTGCAATTATAAAAACAAGGTATGCTGGGCTTGGCTCTTGGCTCGAAATAACGGGTAACTCTTTACTTTAGCTAACCAATAGTTTCGAATACTGTTTCGGAGTTCCAAAACATTCCAACATTTAGAAAGGTAAGGTATTCCACACATCTCATTCTATTCATCTTCTCGAAACAATACGAAGTTGGACAATGTTCGTCAAACTACACGCGACAAAGAAAGCGTTTACGATTGAAATAGTTGAGTCAGCTACATTTATTTGTTGCGAGAATTTTAGTTCTGTAGAAACGTAGTTCGGACCCAAAACGACTTTGTTGTACAATTACTCGGGAGGTATATCAATTACGCATGGTCAAACATATTATTTATAAGTGTCTCAGTACGTTTGACTGTATTTTATATGTATAGCGGTATTCGACATAGTTTTATATATACGTTGCTGAGGGTGTACTCACAGAAACGAAACGAACAAACAAATCTTTTCGTTTTTAAAGATTAACCAAAGGTTTGGGAATTGAAACGTGGTTTTTGATTAGCAAATGCTTATCATTTTTGGGAGTAGACCTCTTATCTATAAATGCTATGCCATGTCACTAAATAAACATTTCTTTCTTTTTATACTGTTGCAACGTGGAAAATAATAATTTCAATTATTCTGTGTTTATCTATACTTATTATCCACTCTATCTATTTAAAAACTGAAGCAAAATCCATTGGAAGTTTTATAAATCTAACCATACATAGACAAATAATTAGGAAAAGATTAAATTTGTTTTATATTTTGTAGTGATTAAAATATACCTTCCTAAATATCAAATAGGTACCGATCGCTTTAAAACTAGAAAACATGCCGTTGCAAACGAACTTAAAATGGATGGTGCTGTGTCATTTTATAGCCACCACTTAGCTACAGAGTTAGAATAGAATAGAAAACATCTTTATTCATGTAAACTTTACAAAAGCACTTATGAATCGTCAGTACAAATTAAGTATTTATTCTACAGCAGTTAGATCAGCTCTATGTCATCATAATATTGCATTATCAAATTATAATATCTATACACACACGTACATGCAAAATCAGCTAATACCCGGTTCCAATATTTGAAAAACGATCCGTTTTATTTACGAAAAGTAATAAATTAAACGAGGCGTAAGCTAAATACGTTTCGAACTCGTAGTCAGTTGGAGAAAAGCGAATTGTCATTTTTGACACAATACGAAACGTATAATAATGGTACCGGGCATCAACTGGAATCCGCGAAGTGTGTCTAATGTAATTAGCAAATTTGGTGACAAACAGAAAAAAATAATTGTTATGAGAACTAATAAACAATAACAAAATTGGACAACTTCACATACCTACATTGCTCTGAGTCTGTAGTATATAGCTAAAGCACTTGTGTTACAGAAATCATAAACAAGGTCGGTACAATACAGTGAAGTTTGTTTTCTATCTTGTTTTCTACTTTGACAATATTGAATTAAAATAACATTTTTCTTCTTAATAATATTGCGTTTGGATAACAATTCAAGAGTCTCAAGGCCTAGAGAACCTTGAAAACTAGTGGATCGCGAACCTTTCTTGATTCATCGGCGTGTTATTCGGAAGTAACAGAAATAGCCCAAGACCTTTGCACGGTTTTCAGGTAAATTAACGCAACCATCAACAGCCGCGTAAACACTACGTCTGTTCAGGGTTGCCCTTCGGCAGGGTTTCCCCGGATTTGTCGGTGTCAACGCCGAGGGATTTCCGGTGGGATTCCTAAATAGTGTATGGATTGAATTTATACTTTTGCCAAAATAACCTAATTTTATTTGTTACTAGAATATACTGCCATATTAACGGACAGAAGTTACTGTCTGTTTCTGTTTTACTTGTTGTTTAAAGACTAAAAAGTAAAGACATCATATAGTCTGCTTTTTTGAAAGAGACCATACTGTTAATGATTGTTAATGAGTGGATGGTTCATCGGAATCACGCTCTCACTGTCTCCATTGAAATAACAACGCACCTGCTAAAAGTAAAGGAACTGATTGCAAATAGGACACGAAAAAAAAGAAAAAAAAAAAGAATATCCTATCAGGATCAGTACAGCCGTTTCAGTGACTGGCCGGAACAAACAGACAGACTGACAGACAAAAGTTGTATATATATATATATATGTTGTATGTACTATTTAAATATTCATATGCATGTAGTAAATAGCAGTTATTTCAATATTACCAAGGGACTCAAATTTTATTTTATTTATATGTCTAGATAATCTGTTATTTGAAATTCTTAACCCGACTTATTACCTTCTAGCATTTCCATTAGTCTGTGTTATTGAGGTGGACGTTGTGAGTGAGCTGATTTTGCAAGTAAACTACCTTCGTAATACTTTTGTATAAAAAATAATGTTCTTGTATGTTTTGTGGTGTGATCATAGTGTAAGAACTAAATACATTTGTGTAATTAACATAATGAGTGCAACAAAGTGTAAAATGCTTTATCTATTCTGTTTCTCATGTAAGTGATTTTTAATCTTTATGAGAAAATAAATGTCTTTAAACCAATATACTTCACATTTTGTAATTGAGATTATTTAATTTACATTGTTGATTTTAAAAATGTATTTTCTTCCGCCGCGGCTTCCAATGCGTATAATACGATTTCAAACTCGTGTAATGAGCGTAAATTTAGTATGTTATACTCATATTATAAATCTGAAGAGTTCATTTGACGACCTTCGTAGCCGAGAGGCAAGCGTGCCGGACTTTGGCGTTGCGCCATCTCTGAGGTTCGATCCCCGGTCGGGTCAATATGGGAAACGAACTTTTCTATATTGTCTCGGGTCTGGGTGTTGTGCTACCGTCGTTGTTTCTGATTTCTATAACACAAGTGCTTTAGCTACTTACCACAGAATCAGAGCAATGTATATGATGTTGTCCAATATATATTGTCCAATAATCTCAGGAAGTACTAATCCGAATTAAAAACATTATATTTTGTGTTGGATAGTAAATTAACCAAGGAAGGCTTAAGACTATACTTATAACATCACGCTGCGACAAATGTGAGCGAAGAATCGCTGAAAAATATGGGGGAAAAAATAGAAATAGTTCGCGAGCCAAGCCACAACGAGCCCCTAATTGATTAATATGTATTTTTCTTGACTTTCATTACCTAAATCGGAAGTTATTTGAGGGTCCAGCCAAGACGCAGCTATCAAACTTCGTTATAAGTAGTTTCTACAAATTATGCTCTTCGATTCGTTCCTGCCCTCAGCAAAACAGTCCCCAAAACAGTATCTAATCTAAAAACCCTATCGGGCCGGTGTTCGGTTCTAAGAGTGGCATTATACGTTAATTGCTCCAGCTTTCACCTAATTAGACGAGGTCCCGGGAGTACCTACCCGGGTTAGACAACCCACGTGTTATGCTTACAAAACAAAGATTAAAATGTAAATGTTATGCTATTATTAGGTGTCTTTACTTAATACAATGTAACGGGCATTAAGCATATTATGGCAGGGCTGAATCAATACTATCTATACTAATATTATAAAACTGATGAGTTTGTTTGACGCCGCTAATATCAGAAAGTACTGGTCCGAATGGGAAAATTATTTTTTAGTTGGATAGTCCATTTGTGGAGGAAGAGAAGGCTTTACATCACGCTGCAAACAATAAGAGCGAAGAATGAGTAAAAAAAAGAAAAAAGTAGATTAAACGGGGAAAGTATGCATGCGAAACCGCCGCGGGTCGCTAGTCTACCATATTGATTTTTGGGATTTAGTCCAGGACCCTGTGGATTTGAGCGAAATCCCTCAATGGAATCAAATCGAAGTAAAAAAAAAGACGATAAGACGAAAAAAACTCGACTGATATTGTATTTTACAGGCTTACCCATTTTTGCACCAAATAGGTACTGAACGGCAAACAACAGATCAAGGTAAACACTTGCTGTTCGATTCAAGTTCTTAAACCGTACCGTACGTTAGACGATCTCTGAGGTTCCGGGTTCGATCCCCGCTCGGGTCAGGAAACGAACTTTTCTGTATTGTCTCGGGTTTGGATGTTGTGGTACCGTCGTTGTTTATGATTTCTGTAACACAAGTGCTTTGGCTACTTACCACAGAATCAGAGCAATGTATGTGATGTTGTCCAATATTTATTATTTATTTATAAGCCCGCGACATAAGTTCGGTACAAAGTCCATAATGTTGTTGTGTTCCTGCGTGTGAGTAAGGTGTCCAGAGCTCCTGGGATACTATATTAGTAGCAGGGGTCAAGCCTTCAAGGTAAGGGCGATAGCTCCAGAAACAGCTATTATTAGGTTGTACTTGTTGCCCTTACGCTAGGACCTCATTACCACTTAACATCAGGTGGGATGAGGTCAATCTTGAAGTGCAACGCCGGAATACGGTAATGTGTTAAAAGATATTTTTTTTACTAATACCTTACTGTGTCATTTATTTAAAACCACGAACGGGAGTCTATACAATAATGACATAGGTAATTGCTATCAGATCTGTAAACCCAGCAGGGGAGAAGTTAAGTAGATTATAATTAGGATAGGTACATCAATAATGAGGATATCTGAATAAATCGTTAATTATTGATCTCAGGGTTATGGTAAATAAAATCAATGGGACATTGAAATGGGTATTTGATTATCTCAAGAGTAAAATCTCAGTATTAAAGATGTTTAAATTTATCAAACACATGCATTTAAATCATACAGGTCAAAATACCTTGCCGTATTAAATTACCTGTATATTTGACCTACTGATATTTACTTATAACATGGACGTATTATGTGACAAAGGTATGCAGCAAGTAATGGTCGCGACTGTACCTAACCTACGTCACGGCACAACCAACTTTACCTTGACAATCTGCCATCTCTGAGATCGCAGGTTCTATTAACCGGTTGGGTTAATATGGAAAACGGATTTTTCTTAATTGAGTCTGGGTGTTATGGTATCGTAGTTACTTCTGATTCTGTAACACAAGTAATTTAACTTCTTACTTACCACAGATGGACCTCGCCATACTCAACCATGCGAGGCTACTGCGAATTTGGAGGGTTACGTTACAAACGTTACTTTTCGCTATGAAATGAGTATTTCCAAAAAGCAGATTTCATCTCCCCTTGCGGTGTGGTCGAACCCACGACCTTAACGGATCGCGAGTGCTGCTCATCCAACTGCGAATGCTATTTCGTAATTCGTAGTTGAAATTTCGTTAATCATGGAGCTGATTTTAGTAATTTTCAAACATTTCAATAACGAATGTACCACGGGCCGATGTTTATAGTCCTAAACATATTCGGCACTTACCGGAGGCTAAGAGAAAAAAACATTATCTACGATAACTTGCGGTTATCGCAGTTGGAAGAGCAGCACGCGCGATCAAGTCAGCAAAATGTCACGAGCTTCCGCCAAAAGCCCTCAGATCAAAGGAGAATCCCAAATCCCAAGCATGATTATCGTTAGTATACAAACAAATACGTTTAACTTTACTTTTAACAGAATAGAACAAAATATTTTTACTTTGCCCTCCTAGAAGTAACCTTGTTTACAAGGAAAAATTGTGATGAATGCGATCTGTCATGCCCTGATTATATTTTATCTGAGCCTAAACTCTAACAAATTGTCTGTGGGGTAAAGCTAGGGGAAAATAAGCATAGCAAAGGGATCATTAATTTAGTCTTAAATTGGAAATAACAATGCTTGCAGGTAAACAAAAATGCAAGAAACATTTTAATGAATATGTAAGATGACTTTTTATACGTCATGGCTGTATACCGTTTTAAATACCGTTATATGTTCCGGCAACACCGAGGGAATTGGAAATGATAGTTTTTTGAATACTCTTTTAACGCATTAATGTAATAAACACTTTTTTGTCTGAATTTATTTTCATCATGAGGTATTTTTATTTTTAGGGTTCCGAGGTACGGAAAAGGAAAAAACGGAACCCTTATAGGATCACTCGCGTGTCTGTCTGTCCGTCCGTCTGTCACAGCCGATTACTCTTGAAACCACTGGACCAATTGAGATGAAATTTGTTACACATATGTAAGTTAAAGACCTAAAGGTGCATGTGTAACGTAAATAAATAAATTATGAATTTGGGGGTCACATTTGGAGGGTAAATCACAACATTAAAAAAAAAAGATTCGCTTACCATATCGTGTGACATATCAAATGAAAGATCTTGCTGTAAGGATTGGAAATATGTATCATTTAGAATCTTGAAATAAATAGTTTTTAAGTTATTTAAGAAAATAGACGAAAATTGTTCATTCCCCCCCCCCCCCCCCCCTATCTCCGAATCTACTAGGCTAAAAATTTTGAAATTAATGCGGAATATAGCTCTTTACCTATAAATTACAGGAAAACCTATGAGAAGTACATGGATTAAAAAAAAAAGGTTGTTTTGTTAAATTTACGTTTTTTTTATTGTTACCTGCCTGTGCCATGTGATGCTTAATTTCAAAAGGTCTGACACATCAGTCTATAAGCAGATTACACATTATTTCATCAACTACGGATTGCCCCACGAAGGGGGGTTTGTAGGGTGAAGAATTAGGGCCAGGAATTTGGTATTTTTTTTTAAAAGAGAGAGATGGAAGATAGAAAGTGACAATTAAGATATTTCTTTGTTTCTCACAATCAAGTGTAGGCAGTTATTGTGACCTATGAGCCCAACGTACGGAACCCTCTCCGTGCGAGTCCTACTCGCACTTGACCGGGTTTATATTTTTAAAGTCGTAAGACCCATATTACCAGACACAATAGAAGATCAATTGTGTCTAGCTTAAAAGGACACAAGGACAAGGTCTTACGAGGATAAATCTTTATAAATAAAAATGATTCACCGAAAATACTCAACGAAATTGGATACTTACTTTTCTGTTAAGTTTGTAATTGTCAGGATAAAGTTTGAACGGACGTTAGTTATAAATAACAAAATTAACTTTACATCTTCAGTTTCTTAAGTAGTGTTACGAGAATCAATATGAATTAAAACACTTTGATTGTATTTCAATCTGTTATTGCTCTAATTAACAGATCCCATGAAAATTTGATGATGTAAAAAGCAATAAATAAACTTCGTTCCCAAATTTTAGACGAAATGTTTAAATACTTCCGCGCGATGACCCATTCGGAAGTGACTCTGCGCCGTTGGTACGTGCCACATCCAAGATAAATACCACCGTTAATTCTGACTTCATTTGGTTGATTGATATAGCACGGATGTTGTGTGATATTCGTTTTTTTAATTAAGTGTCCGTTCCACAAACTTAATTTAAAGGTTGTCTAATTGCACAAATAGTAGGGGATGTGACGGTTTTGACAGCCGTCAAATCGCCAATTACTGCTCAAGTTAGGTTAGGATTCTGTGAGTGGTAATAATGGAGAGCTATTGGCCTACACGGAGTTCTTAAAAGCTATGCAGCACCGAACCCCCCTGTTCTTTCGTGAAATTGTTAAATTCTTAGCTCGAGTGAAACACATTTCATACATTATGAGTTAGATTGGTTGGTGCTCATAGGTGATGTTAAAGAATATTAGGGTTCGATTTTACCCTGAGGACCTCGCCAGAGTCAAGCGGGAGGCGAAGGAAAATCCCCGCATTGCATGGGCGCAGAGTTTGACAGAGTCGCAGTATGGCCAATGGACTCTGGAGGCGCTCGGCCCTGTTTTTGAGGGCTGGCTTGAGAGGAAGTTCGGCTTCCTCTCATATCGGTTGGTGCAGGTGCTGTCCGGACACGGTTGTTTCCGGAGGTACCTGCACTGAATAGGGCGGGAAGAGACGCCCGTTTGCGCCCACTGCGGGCTAGAAGATGACACGGCGAAGCACACCTTGGTTTCGTGCCCGTCGTGGACAGAACAGAGGGCCGCCCTAACGGCCATAATAGGGGCCAATCTCTCCCTCCCGAGCATCGTCCAAGCCATGCTCGGGGGCGAGGACGCCTGGGCGGCGGTAGGAGGAGGCACAGCGCCAAAGGGAGGACGACCCGTCCTCCCCAGCGCTAAGAAGGCGCAGAAGAGCCAGGGCGCGGCGGCGCTACGACCGCGCCGTTCTTCCGCACGGCGACCAGTTGGCTGGTGGTGTGAGGGCACCCCAGTCGGCATTGCACTCACGGTCTCCAGTGCGAGGCGGGGATGGTTCAATGGATTGACCACTCCCGCTTACCCCCTCCCCCTCCCCCCTCCCCCCCCTACCACCCAGGGGCGAAGTGTCGGGGCCGCGATAGCGGCCATTCCGCCGGCGGTGCTGTGGATGGAAAGGCTAAGCTAATCTCCCACAACGCCGCCACTAAGGCGATGAGGTCCACCGGGGAGTTTTAGTTAGGGTAGTCCTGCCCTTTTCAGGGCAGGGAGTCCCACACACGCCGTCACCCCCCTCAGGGTGGCGGTACGGTGCGTCAATGCAATTCTCCCCTTCAAAAAAAAAATGTTAAAGAATATTAATTCAGTTGGTGCACCCTAAGAAACATTATGTTAAAATAATAATAATAATAAATAATAAATATATCATTTATTTTCTCTTCACAAAGGTAATTTTACAAATAAACACAAAACAATAACAGCATGTATAACCTTTGTGAGAGACTGGTGTCCATACTAGGGTAGGGTACCCTGTGTGACGGATCGCCAGGCCCTCACCACTGGTGTATTGGAGTAACGTATGTGTATTTATCATTAATGTGTATACATACATATGTTGAGTTGCATTGCACCTAAGAAAATACTGCCAATAGGTTTTCCGTAACTTCATAATCTAGGCTTAGTAGCCATTGTTTAATTAATTTCTTGCATGCACACGCTGGTAGTGAGTAGAAGTTTAAAATCTTATTTAGCTTATTATACAAATAGCCACCCAAAAAACAAAAGAACTTATGAGAAAATTGTATGAAAATTATATTTAAAAATGGAGGTATGTACATATTGTGTAAAGTCGCAAACCCTCTTAAACTTTGAAAACATTACCTATTTATAGTTATACTTATGTAGAACAAAATACGTAGTACATAGTATTTTGATCTTACTAACGCTACAATCTAAATAGAATCATTGTTTTTTTTACCGGGGCATTCGGTATCCCTATTTCCATACCATGTTCTCAATTCTATTCGAATACCATATTTACCCGACGGCCGAAGAAAGCAGGGTAATGGTTTTGATGAAAAGGACACTGTCATGCAGGCCTTGCATGCGCCACGCGAGTAAATTTTATCGCGATCTTATGAAATGTCAAAATCAATGCGTCAAATGCTGATTGGCTGAAAATACGAGTACGGTGTACTATTACCCAATCAGCAGTAAAGCAACTTTTGTCGTCTCATGCGATAAATTTGCCGTATTGCGCGTGCTAGACCTAATAATGTAGACGGTGTTGTGCTCTGTAGCCACGCCACTGCATATTTTTTTATTAAGATATCACCCATTTTTATGTACGGGTGACGGTCATTATGTACATGTATTGTTTGTGAATATACGACTATTAATTTAAAAGAAAAATGTAAATTAATGTGGCGTTGCTGCAGAAAATTCTCTGTAGCCATGCCACCTATAATCAACATTTGTAGATACAATTTCAGCTATTTCTCTAAAGTTATATATTGTACGAACGCTGTGTATTATGTACAAATGATAAGTATGAAAAAATATGTCAATTCTGATGTTTAATTCTAAACTCACGAATTATTCCATATATTATTTTTAGCGATGACTTCTGATTGACAGAGAAATTATAACAAAACAAATTAATTCTTACAACAATCGGGTACTGATTTTTTAATTGTGGAATCAATTGTTTCAAATCACCAAAACAATTCATAAAATGTCTTTTTACAGAAAGATATAAAGCTTTTGTCATACGATAAGACAAATCCATCTGACATCTTTATAAACACTGGATTCACTGGACGGAAAGTTTTTAACACTATGAAATAACTCTTTGTGTTTTAAAAACGCATCCTTTTGTTCCTCAAGACACACTGACACTATTTTTTTTACGTATCGTGCTCATTTTACTCTTTGATTTACAAAAACACTCAAGACTTTTAACAACCAGGAGAAAGAACTCAAAAGGAACTAAATTTTTTGTAAGATTTTTTACAACTACCGCCATTTTATTTAATATTCTATACCTAATATTTTTTACAAAGTGCTTAAACATTAAAAATATTTTAATATAAAATAATACACTTAAAATAACATACCATTTAATAGTAATGCAATTAAGGAAATGAGGTAATTTTCCTATTTGAATCATAGGAACATGTCACATAATATCTATCTCAGATAATGTCAAGTGACTTTAATTTCTTCACGCCTACACATGTTTATGACAAACTCGATGGCACAGTGGTATGGGTGTTTGGCCAAAGTGCAATAGGTCCCAGGTTCGATTCACGGTCGCGTGAATTTAGGAAACTGACTTTTCTCAATTGGCTCATGTCTGGGTGTTGTAGTCATTGGCTCCGATTTCCTTAACACAATTTGACGTTGTCTGATGTTCGTATATTAATTTGTATTTATAAGTTTTTTTTCATAAACCTATGTACGTTACTACATACTGTATGGCATTCGTAAATCGGCTATATACAGAACATATTATATAAATAATAAATAACTATTAAATAGTTAAATGAGTATATAATTATCTATTAATGAAATTTGTTTTGTTTTCATTTCCCTGTCAATCAGAAGTAATCGCTAAAATATTATATGGAACACTTCGTGAGTTTAGAATTAAACATCAGAATTGACATATTTTTTCATACTTATCATTTGTACATAATACACAGCGTTCGTACAATATATAACTTTAGAAAAACAGCTGAAATTGTATCTACAAATGTTGATTATAGGTGGCGTGGCTACAGAGAATTTTCTGCAGCAACGCCACTTTAATTTACATTTTTCTTTTAAATTAATAGTCGTACATTCACAAACAATACATGTACATAATGACCGTCACCCGTACATAAAAATGGGTGATATCTTAATAAAAAAATATGCAGTGGCGTGGCTACAGAGCACAACACTGTAGACGGGCGTGGGTTTAACTATGAAACTAAATGTTTTACTACTTCTAACATTTACTTTTACCTTTTGATTGTGTTAATGCGAGTCTAAGGAGTCTAAGATGTCGTTATCTGAATGGCGTTGTTTACTTCGCACTCACAAGTAACTTTTTCTAAAATAAAACATTTGATATGATACTTAAGCGACATTTTTATGAAAACTCTACAGAACCATACGGGGGGAAGTTTATGATAATAGCTTTAAGGGCAGTTTAAGGGCCAATAAAAACAACACCCTATTGTATGGTATGTACCGCGTTAAACTATCCTGCCAAATAGTTAAGAGAGGAGACGTAGTTACAGTATTAATAAACCAAAGTGTAGGTACCTACCTTCTTTTATAGCGAGCATTACTTCAATAAGAAACTGACTGTTAGAGTGATATTAAAGGAACAGTTAAAAAGTAGACATTAAATCTGAGGGTCCCAAAAACAAAATATGTCGGATTCCACAACGAATAGCAATTTTCAATTCTCATAGTTGCAACCAATTCACTTAGAATGCAAATCAAGTGTTTTCATAAAGTAAATTGATTTATGAAAATCAAAAACTATGTTTTTACTGCCGAAGTTTTGATCAATCTACAAAAATGCATTGTGTAGTTTTGAAAATATTCAAATAAAACGATTCCAACAAGAGTAGGTAACATCGCTCCATTAAGAACATTCTACACAAAATGATCGGAAAGGGAAATGTTCAGATTGGCAGAAGCGTTTTATTTCATGAGAGCTAGAAAATCGATTAGTACAATCGAATTATCAGATTTTCGGGAAATAACATTTCTTGCTGGACGATTCTACAAAACGTTATTTTGTAGAATCGTGTATTAAGTACAGTCAATTGGTAGTTTTTTTTTAGATATTCAGGCCTAGCATGCGCAACGCAAGTAAATTTTATCGCACTCTTTACAAACGTCAAAATCGATTAAAATCAGTGCGTTAGTTGCTGATTGGCAGAAATTACGAGTGCGGTGTGCTATTAGCCAATCAACAATATCTAAACTTTTGTCGTCTCCTGCGAAAAATTTGACGTATTGCGCATGGCCTGCATGTCGAGAAGAACCGGCAAGGAACTCGACACTTACCTAATCTTTTCAATCTAAATCCATTCAGTACCCTGTGCTTGAAAGAGTAACAAACATACATACAGACATCTACTGACATATCCATATAGTATAAACATATGTCTTGTTTATAATATAAGTTGGATTATGAATCCGTTCGCTCACAAAAACAGTTTTTTCTACGCAGTTCTGCGTAGTTTGAATGTAAACAAACCAACGTTATATTCCAAGTTGGAACATTGTCTAATCTAATAGCTAACACGTGAATAATATGGAAATCTTTCACAATAACTAAATCCAGTCAGTTAATTTATTTTCAACTTAATGTTATTTTCGTTATAAATGTGTTAAAACGCTATGTTTTGTGAAACGTACAAAATATAGGTAACCTTTTAAATTAAACATCCAAACCTTTATCGTTGATCGAGACTATTAGCCGTAACTTAACGCTCAAAATTACAATCCATACTAATACTATAAATGCGAAAGTAACTCTGTCTGGCTGTCCGGTTTTCACGCTTAAACCACTGGACCGATTTTGTTGAAATTTGGTGTAGGTACACTTTGTACCTCTAGAACGGTCAGAGGCTATTATTCGTTTCGAAAATAAGGGTAATACCGCACTTGAAGGTATATATGGGGAAAATTTATTTTTAAGTGTGACATATAAAATTTGGCACAAATATAGCTCGAAACGTAGATTACTTACAATATGGACTCCTTTTTGTTTCGAATATTAGGGGAGATAAGGGTAAAACCGACTGTAATGTAGTCCACGCGATTTTTTTTTCCTACTGGACTCTCGATGATGGCTGCGAAGCCTTATCATCTTCACCGAGCTTTCGGGAGAGCGCAGATGACTCTCACCACGCGAACAAAGTCGCTGGCACAGCTAGTACCTACTATCAAAATTCATAGCACTTGTACGAGTGGCAGCAATTGGAAATTAGTCGATTGTTTACTAGACTCAGTCCAAAATTAATTCGTGTTTGTCGATTTTAATCTACGTCTTTAGGCGAATCGATCAAGCCGAGAAATCTCGTGGTTAATTAAATTCCTCGCAAAATTAACAGGGCCTGCAAAAATATGGTTTCTATTCGATCTCAAAGGGTAATTCAAAGGGCTGTTGAAACTTCTGATCTTGGACTGAGAAGTATAGAGAATGGAAGTGGTTATGCTGTCACCGAGGGAATTAACTAACATAGGTATTTTCAAAATGATGTGTTTTTTTCAATATTTCAAAATCGATCTATAACTTTAAAGATCTAGCACTATGTAGGTACGTAAAGAACTACGATAACCACGTAGAACAAAATGTTGGTATTTTTTTCTGTTTTACATATGATTTTTTGTTTTTTTTTATTTTATGTTTTAATTTTTATTACAAAAGTGTATTACTTTCTGAAATACAGGTTTTCTTATAAAAATTAGCGGTAATTACTATTTAATTAATCTAATATAATTAATAAGTAGCCGAAATATAGTTCAGTATTTTAAAACACGCATATATCAAACCACTTGTATAGGTACGAAATGAAAAATTTAGAGCATTACCTTCACAATTATTTTATTCTTCCTACTTGTAAAATATTCCAGTGGCTACAAGTTTGTATATCTTTTCATTTTGCAAATGTCATCAAAAAGCCTTTTCGTGTTTTGCAGACATTAGGTACTTAATTAGTATGTAGTTCTAAACATATTCGGCAGAGGGCACTTACCGGAGGCTAACGGTTGATACAGCAGAAAAATTTCATCGCCTACAATAACTTGCGGTTAGCTCAGTTGGTAAGAGCAGCACGCGCGATACGTGAAGGTCGTGGGTTCAATTCCCGCATCGCAAGGGGAGATAAAATTTTTCTGTTTCTAATATTTAATTAATCTGATCCTTAAGAGCGTTACTTAATTAATATTCTCGTCTTTCCGTGCTCTCGTGTTTTGATTATGTTTTATTTAAATTGAGTCTTAATAATGAAACATTTTTATGAACTCTAAGCCGTTTCCAGCGCTGTACATCTCAGGTACAAGTCGTATCGTTTTTCATTGTAATGTTTATTAGATTAGTTAATAAATACCTGCACTTAATTTACCTGTTGATTACCCTGGAAAGTTCCAGACCTTCACATTGGGGTGACGTAAGTCGGCTTGACTTTTACGCAGAGGTTTGTGGGTATACGTTAATGTAACACACTTATGAATAAATTTAGAGAATCCTTCTTTTTCTAAACGATAGCCATTGATTGGATCAAATATTTTGTAAATGCACAGTTGGAATTCGGAAACTATGTTTTCTCTCACTTAATTTGGTTTGGTGGTATGGTTACGCCGTAGTTGCTATCGTGGCAATATAAGGCTATAAAGAAGAAAGGAAGAAGACCTTAGTTAGACCATCTAGTAAAAAATGTCCAGAGACATATGTATTGTGTGGGGGAAGACGTCACATTATTGGACAAAGTTTGTCCACCAAACGTCTGGCAGGAGAATGCAACACCAAAGGGGGAAACGTAGAATGTGTTAAATTCTCAATCTTAGATTTGTAACGATTAGGTACGTCCGATATTTCCGTTATATCCGCAATTTCATTTATGGTGTTTCTTCATCCGTAATGCTCTACACAAAACCTAGACGTGTCAATGGCAGAGGCTACTCAATAAATCAACGCAACTACTCTGTAAGTTATCGTGAACTAAAAATTGCTTTTTGCTCTTAGATTAATTACTTGAGGCAAGTTGGTTGCGGGAAAAACTTAGTATTGATTAGTTGGGAGACTTGTCCGAAAATCTAAGGATGGGTTTAGCTGGCCAGTCACTTGCTATACCTAGTTGGAGGCGATGTTTTCGTTTTCCAAATGGTTTTAATTAAACTTAAAATTACATTTTGAAACTTTCAGATAGTGGTTCAGAGGTCGTGAGTTTAAATATGTAGTTCTGGACTCATACGGCAGAGGGCCCTGTCCGTAGTATACTACGTAGGTTACACTGGGTTTCAAACCCCGCTACCAAAAAGTTGAGTTTTGTAAGCTTAGAATAAGGAAGGTATAATAAATCTATGGTTGTAAGTTTGACCGATGTCTGACTAGCGTACGCGTGTGTGTATATTGTTGGTTTACATCCAATAATCTTTTACTAAATGGCAAGAAAACAAAATGTGTTAAGTTTTCAATGCCTAACGTAAAGCAGGTCAATACTATAATAAAAATTAATGATGTACATATCGAAGTTATTAACTCGACAGTATTTCTTGGCATAACTTTAGACTCAAAATTACAGTGGTCTCCCCACATATCTAACCTGGCTGGAAGACTGAGTTCGGCTGCCTAAGCGGTCAGAAAGATAAGGTACCTAACAGATATAGAAACAGCAAGATTGGTTTATTTTAGCTATTTTCACAGCGTCATGTCTTACGGTCTGCTATTATGGGGATCTGCGGCCGATATTCAAACTATATTTGTTTTACAAAAGAAGACCATCCGAGCCATTTACAAGCAAGGACCACGTGACTCGCCGAGAGAATTGTTTAAGGAAATTAACATCTTAACAGTCGCATCTCAATACATTCTCGACTGTTTAATGCATGTATACAAAAACTTGCATACTTTTCCTAAAAAATCAGACAATCATAGCATTAACACCAGAAATAAAAAACAAGCTTGCTGTTCCTAAGCGTAGACTACATAAAATAGGTAATTCATTTGTTGCTTTAAGCATAAAAATGTTTAATAAACTCCCTCAAGTTATTGTTGAGTTACCTTTGTACAAATTTAAAACATTTGTCAAACGTTGTCTTTTGAAAAAAGGCTACTACAAAGTAGAAGAGTATTTGAATGACAAGAACGTGTGGATCAATAACTAGTCTGCTCGCCTGTTCTTACGTGTTTTATATTATTTTAAAAATATATAACGCATTTTCTCAATCAATGTAAGAATTGGGCCTCGATGACGCATGTAAGTCATACAGTTAATTTAATTTAATTCACAAATACCTTTGTTTTATTAAAAAAAAAATTTTATAATTGATTTTAAATTTTTATTTTACAATTGACAAAGTAACTGTGTGTCTTAGTGCATAATTAGTAATAAGTGTAGCTTTCATTTGTAAAAAAAAACTACTGAGTTTCTTGCCGGTATCTTCTCTTTAGTTATAGGTTCCGAACCGGAGGTAGCTTTATTTGCTTTATATAGAGACTATTCATAAGTATTACTAATGTAATCTATGTGAATAAAAAAATATTGACTTTGACTTTGACTTTGTGTGTATATCTGTATGTGGCATCCTATCTCTCAAACGAATGGACTGATTTCGATGCTTTTTTATTTTATTTAAAACCAGTTTCCTTGCGGTGGTTCTAAGATATGTTTGGTTCATATCGATTGTGCCAGCAGTGTGAGGCGATCGATAAACTGCTTCATTCGTGCTTTTTTGTACTTAAAGGTTTTTACTTATTAGTATTTTTTAAGTGCTTTTTTTATTTATTTTACATAAATATGTTAACTTAAGCCTGACCTAAGCCTAGCTGAAAATTAAAAAAAGAAAAATAGCTTTGACAGTTTTTCAAATACAAACCTTATTTTTTCCAACAGCATCTCGGCTTCAGCTCTTAGACAGGTTGTGTTTTTTTCTGTAGGAATGGGTGATTAACGGAGCAAAATAAAAGAAAAAAAGTTAAAAGAAAATAATATATTCAATAGTTTACAATACAAATCTCATGGCACCACAGCAAGGCACGTCCATTCAGACTCACTCCACTCTATTTACAGACAACTGTGACGCAAATGACCAGAAACGAAAGTGTTGCAACTGATTAAACGACAGACGAACAAAAAAGTGGTTCAAGATATACAAGTAAGGGTCCAGAGCTTGGTATACCGTTAAAATGGTAGCATTACTTTTGCCTGGCTGAGGTATACTTATCTATTATTTTATAACGTTATATTTTAACGTTACACGTATAAAGAGGATTTTCGCGTTCCAAAAATCCACCAGATGGCGATACGTAGGCGTAAGGTCCAACTGTTGATTGATTGGTGATTTAAATGTCATGGTGACATGTCTGTCAATGTCATGTCAACCATGACCAATCACAAAACAGTAGGACCTCACGCCTACGTATCGCCATCTGGTGGATTTTTCGAACGCGAAACCCCTCATTGTATCGGCACCGTTACTTGCCCAATAAAACATATATTTTCGAGTATCAAAATTTGTATTTATTCTCTTAAAATAATCTTCTGATGATTGTCATCAGTCAGCATGTATTTAAAAATGTATATGTAATATATATCTATATACAAAACGTTCATCATGTGCAACACTACAGCAATCAAAATTATTTTTTTAATTCATCATAATATATTCAGAAACCAAATTTGCATTACAAAAGTATAATATATCATATTTTATCGAATATATAATTTTATAAACAATCAAAAATTCCATAAAATATTTAATACATAGGTTGTGATAATTTTAAGGCACATAACAGTGCGTGCAATGACTAGACCTAAGACTAATGAATTATTATTTCAGAAATGGTCTTTACTTGCGTCACATAAGGTATATTATTCAACGTCACAAATCCGTTGCTTAATTTGTTATTAAGCAGTTTAGTCGAAACGTTGAAAAACACCTTTATTTTAAGTAATATTTCGTTGTCTATCATCAAACTTAATACTGGACTAACATTTAATAAATTAATTTAATTAGGTACATAATATAAAGAATAATCACTGCAAAATTTGTACGTTAATATATTACATAATCACTATACATTATTTCTTTTAGACTTCTGTTTAGGTATTTTCGATGGACAGAAAAAGCATTTTAGAACCGTGCAAAATCAATGAACAAACAATATTAAAACTTGAGTTAACTCATTGCCATGGAAATGCTTTTCTGCGCATTTGTACGTGTTTCTGATAAATCAAGAAACATATTGATTTTCCTTTGTCACCGTTATACTATTTATCAGATAATACTTGTAAAACGGGCTATCTCTTATACTTCAACAAACAGCTTTATCCATTCCAAATAGTAAAATGTTCATTTACAGCCCTTTTTGTCCCCCGAAAACAGAATATAATATTCAATTGACAATAGAATTCATAATCGTTCTAAAATTGACAACGAAAACATAGACCAAATGAGAGTTATCGCGTATAAACAATTTTCTAGATGGCAGCACATACGCAGTAGCTCCAATCGCTACGTGATTGGTTTTTTGAAATGACATTGACAGATATGTCAAAAATCACCAATGACGTAACAGTTAAACCGCACGCCTACGTATTGCCATTAACCATTACAATAATACATATTTTTTATTTGGTTTGTACCTTATCTTCATTAGATGAGGTTCTAATTATGGTTGCTATATATGAGCAACGGATTTTCCATACGCGATAATGTCCATTAATTGAATATATAATAATTATATATACAGAAAGTAAGTTGTGCGTTTGTTTCCTAATACTTTTTAAATCTATGCTTCTTGAAACTTTAAGAATAATTTACACCCTAAATATTACATTATTATTTAAGTAATTTCTTGTTAATTAATTGACACAATTATTATCATTTTATTTACTCCATATTCATTGCGTTCAATTAATAGCATCGCTTTAATTTTAAACGTAATGAAATGTATGTAATCATGCATATTAATTAGCGAATGACGTACAAAGTAATGAAAAATCTCTTAAAAATAAAATAACAAATCAACTTAAATTCAAAATATTATTAACTTTTTATCGGAAAACTAGCGTCATCACTTCGAATAAATTAATATAACTTTTTAAAACTAAGTTACCATCACTTCTGCTCATCAAATTCATCGATACATTTATTAATAAAATAAGCTAAAATGGAATTTGTATTTTAAACTTTTATATGTTAGGCGTGTTTGAATTTCGAAGGCACACATTTTATCACAAAATAACTATATATTTACAGCCAGCATATAATGTACACGCAATCCTTGTTTGGTATACAACCAGTAGAATAATACATTCTTACATATTATATGGGTATCTATATGTGAAAAGTTATTATTAACATATATCCTTGTTAAGCCAAATGTCCTTGAAAATCAGGCACATTTCATTTAAAAAAAAAATAATGTTCATAATAAAAATTGTTACCTTTTTAAAACTTGATATATATTTAGAAATGCGTTTCAAAGGTTATTAAAAAAAATTAGAAATTAAATTTGCGTGGAAAATTATCATCATCATCATTTATCATTATCTGATAAATGAGCAAAGAAACAATTTTCTTAATAATTTCATGACGTAATCGTATTGTGTCGACATTGTCAGTGAAAATATACACTGTAGGCGTATACTAGAGTAATACGCAACAGTTCGCTGCTAATCAAGAAGACAACGACTAATGCCCAGTTTTAATATTTTACGATTTGTAATGTGTCAAAAATGACTGTCGGTTTTTCTCCAACCGACTACCAATCGTTAAAAATTACCGTTTCATACAGCTGTCATCAGACGGCCGTCGATAGTTTTTAGCTTACGCCTCGTATAATATATTACTATACATAACTAAAATGGATCGTTTTTCAAATATTGAAATCGGGCATATTACGCCGCTCAGTCAGTTAACTGTTTATTATTCAGTATAAAGTCTTATTGATAACACGCATTAATATTTTATAATGACTTTGAACTTTTCGTCAAATTTTTTTTAATCATTACTAAGATACATCGCGTTAAAATTTACCGCTACGACAATTTTACAAATAAGTAAACATACTCCTCTACTGGTGAGGTGCAATCGCAAAAAATATGTTCTCATTATTTTTTGAAAAATCTAACTGACGTATAAAATGGATTGTTTTTTTTACTCAGTATTCAAATACCTTACGTATTATTTCTGTGTTCCGATGTATGCATCCTGGTCCCGTACCGTGTCGGTCCTCCCCCGGGGCGGTGTCGGGCGGCGGACGCGTCTACGCGCGCGCGGAGGCGGGGTGGTACGTGATGACGTTGTGCGCGTGCGTGAAGGGGGCGGCGGGGGAGGCGGGGGAGGAGGGGGAGGCGGGGGAGGGGGAGGCGGGCAGCTGCAGCGCGCGCGGCTTGCCTCCGAGCGTGCAGCGCGTCGTGGCGCCGCTCTCCACCTCTACTGACAGCTCCGTGCCCTTCAGCCTGCCGCAACAAACGTAATAGACTTGTTTAACTACTCAGCCAACTAAAATACCTTTGAATACCTAACAAAACACGATTCTTTCGTTTATTTAGTATGACGAAAGCACACTGTGACGTCACACTTTAACGTATCAACACACTGACTATTTCAACCTAGCGCAACAAACGTAATAAGTGACCTGTCAACTGAAATACCTTTTAATATATAACAAAACACGATTACTTTGTTTATAGTATGAAGATAGCACAATATGACGTCACAAAATAAAGTATCAACTCACTGATTTTTCAATAATTTGAGAACATTTTAAAGATAATTTGCTTACAATCAATATAACTCGTGAAACATAAACTCCCCTTTTGCGACATTCAAACCGATTTTACATTATATTGTAAGGCAATAGTCCGATACTCACATCTTGTACCTATTGGCGAGTACCCCGACCAGCTCGCCGGCGAAGTCTGTCCCGGTGTCCGGCACCAGGCCCACCACCAGGTCGTTGTTGGCGGCCGGGATGCTGATCACCACCAGCTGCGCGTCGCTGCTCATCACTCGGACTGCGCCGATCTGGGGGAAACGATCAAACTGAGGCATTTTTGAGAGCCTTGGTTCGATCCCCGGTCGGGGCAATATGGTAAGCGAACTTTTCCATATTATCTCGGGTCTGGGTGTTGTGGTACCGTCGTTGTTTCTATTGCATAATCAGGTAAAATACTAGTACATGATTTCCGATGGTACATTGGTGAGAGCTCTTGGCTGGTGAACCAAGGGGTCGTGGGTTACATACTTAATCATTTATTGCTGCTATAATGTAGATACAGTACAGAGATGGTATAAATAAATTAATTGAGCTTGGTTACAAGCTAGTAAGTTAGAAAGTAAAGCTAACCCCTGTTACTAATGTAGCACCCCCCAAGAGCTCTGGAAACCTTACACACGCGCAGGAACACAACAACACAGAAGTGATTGTTATTTAGCTGCGGTCTTCTGTAAGAGGTATTAGACCAGTCGGGCTGCTCCAGTTCGAGCGATAAATCGCTATGCCCTACCCCTCTTTCTAGTCACCACTGTAGAGCCACGTGTGGTACTGACCTCAGTGATGGGCGTGGGCTTCTTGAGCGGCTTGAAGGTGTTGGCGTCCAGCTTGTAGAGCGCGGCCTCCGTGACGAGCAGGCAGCGCGCCGCCAGCTTGTTGTACCGGTTGAACTTGTGCACCTTGCACGAGAACAGCGGCCGCCCCGCCTGCTGAGACTTCTGCAGCGTCGTCACCGACGACTTGTAAAGAGCTGCAACAACCAGATCCGCGGAATAAGATATACGGTTAATAAAATGCCGAATATCGCGACAAGATATTAATTTTTTCGGTATACTTTTCCGGGTGGAATAATATTTTGAGTACAATTTTAAATTATTAAAGTTAGTTATTGAACAGAAAGCCTTGATATGCTATTTATAGTATATATATGCCACTGCAAACAACTTAGATGCAGCATAATTTATAGCCTAAACGTCTCGATAAATCAACTATCCAATACAAAAATAGTTAATCAATTCAAATATTCTTGTAGTTCCCGAGCGCGTTCAAACAAACAAACTCTTTACGGTAATAATATTAGTATGTAATAGATAAAAGTATATAGGTATGTGCCCCCACCCTGCTACCCCCTCTCTGCACAACGCCACGCTCCCCACCCATCCTGCACCGCGACGCGCATTTCCCCCTCCCTGCGCCACACCACGTTGCACTCCCCCCCCCCCCCCTGCGACACGTCACGACTGCATTATATAGCACTCACCAAACTTGGCATTATATTTGTCGTCCGCTAAATAATCGCCAAGCCACTGTCTCCCGGCGCCCCACTCCGCTCGTCGGCCGCGCAGGGCACTTGCAGCGCAGATCTGAAAACAATGAAATCTTAATACTACTTTGAACAAAACTTTTATGCTAACTCCTATATCTATTGCCATTTTGAATTTGAATTATCAAACTGGTGTTCGGTGTTATTTTTCTTTCTGAGGATTCTGTGGTGTAACCAATGATCCAGTTACATCTAGTTCAAGACACAATCAGGTCTAAACATTAAAGAGAACAAAAGTTACATTTTTTAATATCCACACTTGAATATACGGCATGCAAAAACGTTTAACAAAAATATTGAGATTAAGTTGTCACGTGACTTGGCGTTTTCGCGCGCTTTTTAAATGTGTTACACAAAATCTGATTTTTCTATGGTAATTTAAATTTTTACTCGATAAATCGAATTGCTTGGGATATAAAATGAATGGGCGCACATTTTACGATACATTTTCAAAAACTGTCAAGTAGCCAATTATTGTAAGTACAGTAAAAGCTCCTTATTCGCGGGGGTTACGTTCCACAAATATGCCGTGAATATGGAATGACTATTTGTATGGTAGGAGATACGTTCTATGCTTCCGTTTTTTTTTAAATTTATTTTAATCAAAATGATCAGTTTGCCATAGAACAATAAGATTAAAATTAGTCAATTTGCCCAAAACAATGTACTGCGCATTCATTTTCCAAGATGCATGCTATGGGAAAGTCATAAATCTTCGCTAAGGTTTAAGATACGCTTTTTCAGTGCATAAAAACTTTGAGATTCTGCCATTTAATTTATTCAAAACCTACTAAATCTGCGAATATGATTTTTTTTACCGCAAATATATAAAATTAGTCGCAATTTTTAAACCAGCGAATAGTGAAAACACGTATACAGGAACCGTGAATATGGAGCTCTTACTGTATTAGAAAGACTTACCTTCATTTTGAGCTGCGGCCACTGCGCGCGCGGGATCGGCTTGAGCGTGAGGTAGGCGCGCCAGCGGCGGTACGCGGCCTGCATGAGCGCGGCGTTCAGCCTCCGCGGCGGGGCAGGCCACTGCTTTATGAGGCCGCGGTTGCGCTGCAGCTGCGCTTGCAGCTCCGAGATGTAGCGACGGCAGCGGTACCGTCTAAAGATTATACATGCATAGATTTACTTTATTGCACAAAAATAGTGTACAACTAACTCGAGCTCCTAGGCTCGTAGTCTTACTAGCGCCTTACTAGGCTTCGCACACGTACTATTCCCGTTTTTCCCTCATTTTCTACTGATTTATTTAAAACACTTCCTCGATAAATGGACTATTCAACAAAAAAAGAATTTTAGAATTCGAACCATTAGTTTCTGTTATAAGCACGTTAAAAACTCTTTGTACTTTATAATATTAGCAAAAAGTATAGCATAACGTATATAGTTTAGGGCTAGTGTTGCCGCACATTCGATAGTTGACCTCGAAAATCAGTTAGAATATCGATAAGACTATCGATAGTATTATGGGTAGATATCACCAAATTATTGGAAGTATCGTAAATATAAAACTATCGATATTGCGGCAACATTAGCTCTAAACTATATATTATATATTCTTGATATAATTATCTATGCTATCATGAGTTTATTATTCAATATTATTATTGCCTGGTAATATTATTACAATATTATTGCCTGGATCTAAGCTATCGATATGATCGTTGTTATCGATAAGTTACCGATACTATTGATAGGTTATCGATACTATCGATATGACGTCAACTATCGATCGGGACTAACAATATCGATACTATAGATTGTATAGATCCAGGCAATAAAGTAATACTATCCATAGCATCGATACTTTAGATGGGCTATTGACATTACTGATATGACGTCAACTGCCGATAGATTACGATCGACAACACTAATTAGGGCACTCACTTCCATGCATTGAAGATGGTGAGCGCGGCCCTCATCTTCTTGTAGCGCATGCGCGCGAGCGTGCCGCGCCAGAGCTTCTGCAGCAGCACCACGATGGACGGGACCAGCTCCGCGCGGGCCGCCTCCAGCCCGTGCAGGGTCTTTGCCGACCTGCACCAAACCACATACAGATATAGCCGAGTTTGTTGGCGGTCCGTCACGACATGATCAACATACAAAACACGGCGGTAGAATACTGTGCTTTTACTGACGATTCATAAGTGCTCAATAAAGATATAAATATTATTTACTTTTATAATGCAATTCAAAATTGACCTCATCGCACCTGATGGTAAGTGGCAATGAGGTCCTAACTTAAGGGCGACGAGTACTGGACTTGTCGCCCTTACCTTAACCCTAAAGGCTTGACCCCTGCTACCCCCACCCCCTCCCACCCGGACCTTAAGGTTCCGACACACAGTGCCGGCGGCCGTGCCGCCGGGCTAGCCGCCGGCCAAGCCGCCGTGCACCCGGCGGCATTGTTGCCGCCGGCTTCGCCGCACAAAGGGGCGCCAGGGTGTACCGGCGGGTGACACGGCTTGCCGGCGCCAGTTCGAGCCCGGCATTCGAGCGGTAGTGTCACAACCGGAATTATGCTTGGCGGCTTTGTGCGGCTTGTATTGCCGGCGGCATAGCCCCTCGGCATGAACCCGGCGGCATTGCCGACGGCATAGATACATAGATAGATACACTTTATTGCACAGAAACATTTACAGAAATTGCATGTGTGTAGGAACCTTTTTACTCATACGCAGGAATACAACAACACAGAGGTGATTGTTTTTTCGCGGTCTTCTGTGTTTCACCAGTCGGGCTGCTCCAGTTTGAGCGATAAATCGCTATGCCCTACCTCCCTTATCATACCTTGTAGCGCCACTAAAACCGCATCTGTGTAGTTACCTTATGAACAGCTTAGTGTGCCCGAACTGCACGTCCGTCAGCTGCAGGTCGCGCGCCAGCACCATGACGGCGTCCTTGTCGCTGTTGCCGCGGAAGTTGGGCCACGTGTACTGGCTCAGCATCTTGTAGCGCTTCAGGAAGCGGTCGTAGCGCTGCCGGGATGCGAACCCGGCGCGACGGACGCGCACGTTCTCCACTAAGCCTAAGTACGCAACTTGGTGACGAACCTGCAAATATACTTTTTTTATATTACACTTTAAGATTGACCTAATCTTTAAGTGGTACTGAGGTCCTAGCTCAACCTTATCTTGAAGGCTTGACCCCTGCTACTATATACTATAATGTAGCAACCCCCCCCCCCCCCACAAGACCTTACACACATGAACACAACACACTGGACTGATTGTTATTTGGCTGCGATCTTCTGCAAGGTGGAGGTATTTCACCAGACGGGCTGCTCCGGTTCAAGCGATAAATCGCTATGCCCTACCTCTCTTAAAAATATATTTTTGAATCAGTAATAGGGTCACGTTTTTACTCTTTGGGTAAGAAACTCTAAAAAGTAACGATACTTACGAGCTGATCGTCCCATGTGTTGGGTGTCTGCAGCGGGTTAGGCTTGACGCAGCGCACGTAGAACGGCTCCTTGCTCTGCAGGCCCGTCACCAGGGCCGCCATCGAGTTGCGGAACAGCGTCGCGGCCGACGGCGGACGCTTCGAGGTCTGCGACAACGACAACAGTATAATTAACAACAAATAAAATTAAATTAAAAAAAAACCATCAGACCTAATTCGCTACCAAGCGCCACTATTCACTGCGTCTGTACAGCGCGCAACCTTGGAAGTAAAACCGGCACGTATTTTAATGGACTGTTCTACAATCCAGTGTTTTCCAGACTCATTCAAGTCAAGTACCTTTTGTATGTGAGTGCCGCCCTCTGGCCACATGTCAGCGAGCGAGCGGTTCGTGGACGCGTGCAGTAGTCGCTTGAGGTCCTGCCACAACGAGTCTTTGTTCTTGTCCATGAATCCTGTCACTGCGTACGTCACCTCACCTGCGTAATGCCTGTAAGAGCGACACAGAGATGTTAGCAAGTCATGTATGGATCGGATGGTGCTTCATATCCGGCTCGAAGGACCATTTATAAATAAAATGTATTAAAATCATGAGTTAGTTCATATTGAATAATAGTTTCGATCGCTTTATTTAAATTTGCAATTTACAAATTATGAAATGGATTTAATTTGGTTCTTTCATTATTTTTCCACTGTCTCTCCCTATATACATAGGATTAGTTCTTTAAAACTACGCAACTGATATGATTCGTTTTTTAATAGAAAAAAGAATTCAAGAGGAGGGTTTTAAGTAATCTGACTAATATAATAAACGCGAAAGTTGATAAGAATGTATGGATGTCTGGATGTAAAAGTAATTTTTACAATAAAGTACTCGACGGATTTGGATGAAATTTGGTAGTAAGAAAGATGTCATTCTAAATTAACATATATAGGACCAGCCCACTACCTTCACGTATCAGGCGTGCTACTCTTCCAACTGAGCTAACCGCAAGTTATTGTAGGCGATAATTGTTTTCTGATGTATAAATCTCTCAACTATCAATCTCAATATGTAAAAATAAATTTTCCATATTGACCCGACAGGGAATCGAACCCGGGACCTCAGTGATGGCGCGACGCCAAAGTCCGGCACGCTCGCCTCTCAGCTACGGAGGTACGGAGGTAATTGTTTATGTCTTACGTAATTCTGAAGTCGACACCGTGTTTGAGCTTCTTGTCGGTCGGCGCCAGCTGCCGCGACGTGTAATGCTTGTGCCCGTTCAGACGCTTGTCCATCGCTTCTAAGAGTTGTTTGTCTGATATCTGCAAACACAACAAACATACATACCCATTATTTTTATACTTAATCTAGCTTTGTATACTTTATTTAAGTACCTAGTATAAGGAAACATTGTTACATTGAAAAGAGTAAGTGTCGAGTTTCTTGTCGGTTCTTCTCGACATAATCAACATTCCGAACACGGCGGTAGAATACTTTATTTGTACTGACGATTCATAAGTGCTTTTATAAAGCTTACTTGAATAAATATATTTTCTATTCTATTCTATTTGTATGGAGTAAAAAGTACATAAAACCTTTTTATCGGTTAATTTTGAATACTAAAAATATGAAAATAAATAGTTATCGTTAAACGTCAATGAATTCTCATCTTGAAGCGCAATCAATTCTATGGTGCTACTTAACCACCAGAAAAAAAATGCAGTCAGTTCTCCATTAAAAACAAATTATCATCTTGAAGCGATAAAGTATTTTTTAAATAAGAACATTCGTTATTTTTGTAAGTCCGATTGAATCGGGTTGCTGCCTTCCTATCTCTGAAAATTTACATTGTGTCTTCTCGTCGGTATTATTACTATTATACATGTATAAGTAGGTACCTATATTTAATATAAATATACATTCGAATAAAATAACAGTATCTCATTTACATAGAACTGTGTGTGTGATGAACGACGAATCATTAAGTATTTATTTTCGGGAGGTAAGCTGGAGCAGGCCAGTCCCGGCGGTGGCACGTGTTCACAAGCATGACGTATGTGCCAGCCATCGCTGCACTCAAACCACATTGAAGGGAACGCAACAACACGCTACACAGCGCCACCACGTGAAATGTACGGTCGAGTAGTTCATACCTTGGTGGGGTTGAGGCACGCCTCGTCCATGATGGCGATGATGCCCTGGTGCGGCGCGTCGACCAGCTCGCAGATGACGCGGTTGTTGAAGTACTTGATGGGTGTCCACTGGATGCCCTCCCGCGCGTACTCCTCCTGCTCCTGCTTCAGCACCAACTCTGCAAATTGACATGAACACGGTTAGGAAATTTCCGAAGGCATATATCTTTGTCTCTCTTCCACATTTTTCGTGCCTGTCAGCTCTCATCTTTATTGCTGCTTTATTATTTTTTCTTAATTTTATCTATAAAACTACTCATTCATCCTATTCGGTAGGTTTTGTCCTACGCATATTATAAGCGCTTTTGATTCGTCCGCATAATTTCTGGATAAAAAGCACCCTATATGTTAGTGTAGTGTTTTAACTGCTTTATTTTTAATTTCATCCAAACCCATTCAACAGTTTTCCTGTGAAATATTTGTTACCAAACACACAACTTTTGCGTTCATAATATTGGTAGAAATTTGTCTGATGAAATTGGATATAAACATAAATGAGGTGCTAGATGTAGGTAACATATTTAAACCCGAAATTACGCCATACAAAGGCGTCCCGGCGTGACGGTAAACGTCGCCGCTGTATGGCGTTTCTCATAATAACTAGTACCTTACTGCTGCTCAACGTCGCGTCGCCACGCCACGCCGGCTGTTTGACATTTGGCCACCTTAAGTAATCTGCCGCAGATGACGTACGACACTCTTTAGGAGTTAAACAAATCTCACCAATGAAGAGCTGCTGCAGCTTCTCATTGCAGTAGTTGATGCAGAACTGCTCGAAGCTGTTCGTGTCGAAGATCTCGAACCCGTAGATGTCCAGCACGCCGATCAGCGTGTTCCGGTGAGTGCCCGCCGGCACGTCTATCGCTTTGTTAATCTGTGGTATTTACGTCAAAGAGTCCATTAAACATGCGAGGTTCGAAAGGGGGGGAGTGTTAGATAAAATACATGTGATTTAAGGTAGGAGAAGGTAGGATGCGTCTTTAAGGGTGAGAGGGGATTAAAAAATGATCATGTGATTAATGGACGCCCCTAAGGTGTGGTACACTAGAGAAGTCGCAATCATCGTTAACCTGCTGCACTATCCAAGTGAAGAGCCTGTCGTAGGCCGCCTTGGCCAGCGCGAGGCGCGTGTAGTTGGCGTCGGAGAGGCTGTGCTCCTTGCTGACGAGGTCGCCGCCGGCCGCCAGCACGCGCCCCGCCATCGCGCCCCGCAGCGCCGCCTCCGACACGCCCAGCGCCGACACGCACGGACGCACCGCGCCGCCCATCACCAGCTGACCGTCTTGGGACTCCGTGAATGTCAGCTCACCCTGGAAACGAATTTTTGCACCCGTTATTATAATTGGGGGGGGGGGGGGGATGTAGCATTAGTATAGACTTTGACCAGTAGATCACTTTAGATTAGTATATAAGCAATAATATTATTAATAATTACCGCTCTTAATAAACTACCTACTGGCTGTTTCTTATCGTCTCCGAGGAGCTAAAAACAAAACACATTTATTGACTAAGGTAAAACCAGTGAGGTTGTTCGCGTACGAAAAATCCACTAGATGGCGTTACGTAGGCGTGGTCCAACTGCAACGTGATTGGTTATGGTTTACATGACATTGACGGATATGTCACCACGACATTTAAATCGCTAATCAAATAACAGTTGGTCCTCACGTCTTCTACGTATTGCCTATCAATGAATTACTTAGCAACATATGTCTCATCCTGAAAGCTTTATAAGAAAGAAAGAAATACATTTATTGACCAAACTAAAAAATATATATATAACCTACTTAATTAACATGCACAAATAATTTATGGTCAATTGGGTTCCACCTCAGCAATTGCTGCAACGGCATTATTTCTAATACCGCTACAGCGCTGGTATTCTGGTGGAACCCAGTTGCTTGGAAAAATAACTGAAGCCGGAGCTTTTGTTATCTTTCCACGCAAACGAGTGACGACAAAAATCAAAAAATTACATCTAACGAGGAAAAAATCATAAAAATATAAAGCAAAGAAAAGAAAAAGGGAGAAAAGAAACAGAAACAATGTTACAAACACGAAAAGAAAGTTGTCTATGACAGATTAAGCAAATCAAAAAAAAAAAAACAAAAAAATCAAAATCGTCATGGTTTCTGTGGTGGATCGGTGGTACATTCACTCGCTCATTAGAAAATTTTGAGAAATCCAATTTGAAAATTCGATTTATTCTTTTCACATTGGCTGATTTATGTGCCTAATTACGAGTGTTAAACAGCGTTATGTAACTATGGTGTGTCGTACAAACAACGAATACGAAACAACCTCTAACTGCGACTTGATGACGTGTCAAGGGTATACCTGAAAATTGCCTCTATAGAATCATTTCAAGCTCTTGCCATTACGTTGCCGACCTCTTCGGTGGCTGGAGAATGATCCTGACGAATCACTTTCGCGTCGTGAATAGCCTGAAGGTTGGTTCATTTATTTGTAAACTTAAATTTATTTTTACAACGCCAATATTTTACTTACTTAGGTAATTGCGATAGGTACTTTTAAATAGCGATCTTTCTTCTTTCTTTCTATTAAATACGTCATCAATAAAATATAAATGAATTTGTTTTACCAGTTATACGTAGGTACACTTTATTTTTCATACTTACAAGACATAAGTGTAACATAAGTTAGGGCGGTATCCGACAGCCGCTTAAGATACACGCTGAACAGCATTTAGTCCAAGTTTTACTAAGTTTTAGGAGCCCACGGGCACTGCACCACCTAGCCCCTGTATAACTAAGCCACTGCCAATGACTTGGAGTATATAGTTACAATGACTTAAAATCAAAAATCATTTTTATAACGTTACCATAATATTCGCTTTAGAATAAGGCGTGGCCACTCACCAGCAGTATGACTCCAGCGACGATACTCCAGATGTCTTCGACCACAGACGGCTGGAACCCTAGCGCCGAGAAGGCACTATTCGTGACTGAGTACAGCTTCGAGTCCTGGGCCGTCGCTCTCTCGCTGCCGAGGATCTTGTACACCGCGCTGGAGTTGAGGCCGAACTTCTTCGTGTGAGCATTGCTTGTGCTTAGTAACTGTAACAAGAGAGACACACATCATCATCACATCTCATAAGGTATTAAACTAAGAGCTCAGTCTTGAGATAGCTTGACCTAATTCTAGTCACGTTGGCAGTCGCGTCTGTCCAAAGCCCTCCTTTCTAGATTAGCAGATATTGGACAACAACTCATATATTGCTTTGAAACATTAGCAGGAATTTAACAATTAACTATTAGATGAATATTATTTTATTTTTTTTATAGTAGCGCAGTATATTGGCTCCTCCCAGCCTGATGGTAAGCAAGAGAGGAACCCACATCGCGATGACAACGGATTTGACATCAAAATATCCTACACAGTTACCGAACTTTTTGGTTCGTGATGGAATATTTTCCACGGTGAAGCGATGACATCGTTGGCAGGCTCTTGTGGTTCTGTGTAGGAAAGGAGAGGGTGGGATAAGGGAAAATAGTTCCGCGGAACACTCCCCATGATAAAGCCGATAAAAGACACTTAATGAACCAATGTCTCTACGTAGTTGAAGAGCTCCAAGGTTCAATTCCTTGTCGGTCAATATGGAAAAGGAACTTTTCTAAACTGGGTCTGAGTGTTATGGTACCGTCGTTGTTTCTGATTTCTGTAGCACTTACAGACACCATCAGATATATGTATATATGTCATGTTTTCTTATAATCACTTGACTCGCGAACCTAAACCAGGGCCTGGTGCTTTAACCATTAGTTAGACCATCGAAGGGCATTGTCATACATAACATGAGTAAGTAGTTGTATTAATACGAACAATTGAATTAGCTAACATGAGCACGCGCTTAGAATTAGATCACCACCGTCGACCATCAAATGATATGCCTAAGTTTACAAACACGAGCCTGCTATTATGTCATAATAAGCATCTACTGATGGATGTACCTATTCTATAATGTGTGAATATATATAAAACTAACCTGCAGACTATAAGAAATAGGGCTAACATGTGAAGTTACATTTGCTTTTTAAGGGAAAGGGGGACGTCCCGACCGCACCGTCACTCTCAGCGGGGAACAGAGAGTGGTGTGTCGGGCTCGCACCGACTAAAACCCCCTCGGTGGCCGACGCTGCGCAGTTGTGGGGGAGTCGGTAACGCTTGCGGACTCATCACTCATTCTCACCCGTTTAGAAAAAAACTTACAATATTTTCAAATCAAGAGTAAAAACTTTCTTTCTTTCTCTTAACTAAATCCGAACTTGTATCCTTCATCAAAGTATTTAAATAATGCTAAGCTTTGTTGGCAATTAATTTAATTTCATATATTTATTTCTATTTGTTTATATCATAAATACTTTATGGAAATTTATATATTTATTTATTATATAGGTATTTATTTGTTTATTATAGTTTTATTTATCTTTACGTAATTGTTTTTATATTTTTATCTTGTTATGGTATTTAAATTGATATTTTCTCAAGCATTTTGCACGGCTGTACCCGTTTCTCGATGTCTACTATTTCCTCTACCTAAAGGTTGTCTGGAAGAGTAGTTAATACGAACTACTTACTGCCCGACGTTTCGGTTAGGTTGCACCAACCGTGGTCACGAGCTGACTCAAATGACCCGTTAAATTATTTTAAATGTTTAAAATGGAACGCGAAAGTCTTAAAATGTATGTCTGGAAGAGATTGCTCTCTAGCAATAAGACCGCCTATATTGTACTTAAATATGTCTGTAAAACCAATTTCTGTAAATTTTCTGTGCAATAAAGTGTATCTATCTATCTATTTTTCAGAAAGTCACTCAAGGACAAGTCATTAGCAAGCAATGCTTTCTTTTGCGCTATTTCATAAAAAAAAATGTTTACCCAAAATCTCAGCTATCTAATTGCCAAGGTTCATCCAAATTTATTCCGTAGTTTTAGCGCGAGAGAGTACCTACCTAACAAACATCCACCCATCAATCCATATCAACTTTTACGTTAAATAGAAGTTAAATAGAAAACCAAAAATTCAAATCTTTAAGAGCGTTGTAACTCAAGCACTTTTATTTAATACTTATATAGAGTGATTGTATCAAAATCCGACATTTAATGGCGGAGCCCATCTTGGACAAATTTCTATCAAACATAAGTTAGCCTTCCTAGTAGGAACTCACGTTTCAAACTAAAAATACAAAACCATAATAACCATAATATATAACCGATTCATCCGTTCGGGAGCCACAATGCCATAGACAGTCACGTCTAACACCCCAACATTTTTGGCGTCGATGTTTTAAAAGTAGGATTCGTGTAATTCTAGGCAACACCACATAATTTTTTTGCTGGAACATAGTCAAATTATAGCAAAGTAAACTACCACTAAGCCCAAATAGAAGATACCATTAATACAGACTATATTATACTGTACGGAAGCAGTCATGATTCATACAAATGATGTAGGGATAATATCATAACATCGCGTGACTGCGCGCTATAACGTTGCTCGCTGAGCGATGCCTGCCATTACCCCCTATATTTGATATGCTATGAAATTCGTAACGGTTCAATCAAAGTGTAAGTAATATAAGTCTGCGCTTGCTAGGTGTATTAATCTTAGAAAGCCTAGGATCTAATCTACACATACTTTGGCGTCGCGCCATCTCTGGGGTTCCGGGTTCGATCCCCGGTCGGATCAATATGGAAAACGAACTTTTCTATATTGTCTCGGGTCTGGGTGTTGTGGTATGTGCCGACCTACGACATGACCTACAAGTCGACACAAATACAGCGTTAGCAGAATTGGCGTAGTAAACAAACGCTCCATACGTAATGCGTGACATCGATATCCTACATCGCGATATCAGAGTTTTCGTCGCCACTAAGTATATATACAACAAACCAAGATTGGTAGTTGGGCCTTGGTCCCCGAGCAGATAACACCTAGCTCGGCGGAAGTACTTCCACTTTTAGTAAAGAACATACGTTCCTTACATTGGTGACCCCGACTGAGCTGAAAATCAGCAGCCTTTGAAGAACGGAGCCTTCGCATCAGGCCATGTCTCCATACCCTCAACAGCCAGCTTAGCCACGACAAGAGCACCGGACCACCTCAGCTGACAAAGCCACCTGGTTCCGGGCCCGTGTAATGAAGCAGACCATCGCAGCCCTACGACCGAGTCATTGGTCCACACCGGCGTAGCAGCAGCTGCCTCCCTGCAACTACACGCATCGGGCACGTGCTTGGACTCCAAAGGGGGGGAGTACTGTGCCGACCTACGACATGACCTACAAGTCGACACAAATACAGCGTCAGCAGAATTGGCGTAGTAAACAAACGCTCCATACGTAATGCGTGACATCGATATCCTACATCGCGATATCAGAGTTTTCGTCGCCACTAAGTATATATACAACAAACCAAGATTGGTAGTTGGGCCTTGGTCCCCGAGCAGATAACACCTAGCTCGGCGGAAGTACTTCCACTTTTAGTAAAGAACATACGTTCCTTACATGGTACCGTCGTTGTTTCTGATTTCTGTAACACAAGTGCTTTAGCTACTTACCACAGAATCAGAGCAATGTATGCGATGTTGTCCAATAATGATGCCGACTGTACGCGTGTGAGGCCAGGGCGGGCCGCTTTTTAAATAATATGCTTGATAATCGCTAAGACAAAAGTGTAACGATGACGCATAACTTACGTTTATCTCGTGAGAATATTCAAATTGGTTCGTTTAACATGATCATCATTACATCATGTTATGACGTCAGTCATGTATTTACGTCTACTAAACAACAATGATCAAAATTATATGAGACTTAATGCTGCCCGCGACTTTGATTGCGTTTATGTTAGATGCGTAGCCGGGAGGCGAACGGGCCGGACTTTAGCGTCGCACTATCTCTGAGGTCCCGGGTTCGAACCCCCGTTGGGTCAATATGGGAAACGAACTTTTCTACATTGTCCCTCGCGGTCTGGGTTTGGTGGTACCGTCGTTGTTTCTGGTTTCTGCAACTCAGGTGATTAAGCTACTTACCACATAATCAGGGCAATGTATTTGACGTTGTCCAATATTTATTTTTTTATTATCTTAATATCTAATTTCAACGAAATTCATTCAGTAGTTTATGCATGAAAGAGTATTAAATAAATGTTTATATATAAAATGTATGGATGTAATGACCCTTAACTATACGTTAATAACATTAGCAATTAAACATTACACTTATGATTTTCATTGCTTGGCATTACATTTCATAAGGGTCACTCACTCACATCACTCAAGCTCATCGCATAGTATTGAGAAAACGGCCACCATTTTTCGTGTCGTGAAGAGATTTCTTTTGAAGAAAACAATTTATACTTTTAATCATTGCAAAGAGGCTCAATGACTCACCTGGTAGAACGAGTGGAAGTTCCTCTCGCCAGTCTGCAGACTCACGACGCGACTCTTCTCCAGCAGGTAGTTGCTAATGTGCCCGCCCACTTGAATATGAGTTACTCATACAAACTCATCGTTGTAGTGTGCCCTACCCAACTACAAAGAAGATTACTTAATGACTCACCTGGTAAAACGAGTGGAAATTCCTCTCGCCAGTCTGCAGGCTCACGACGCGACTCTTCTCCAGCAGGTAGTTGCTTATGTGCCCGCCCACCGGGTCGCCCTTGTAGTCGAAGTGGATGTCCATGTACTTGCCGAAGCGCGAGGAGTTGTCGTTGCGATTAGTCTTTGCGTTGCCGAACGTTTCCAGGATCGAGTTGGACTGGATCAGGACGTTCTTAACTCTGAAAGAATAAGGATGAAAATGAGAGTGAGAATAAGGCATCCTATTGGTCATGTAAGCTGAAGAATTTGTTCGTTTAAACGCGCTAATCTCAGAAACTCCTGGTTCGAATACAAATAATATTTTTGTGTGGATTCCATTAATAGAGGCATATAAAACGTCAGGAATATGAGGACGAATAGGACCATAGGAGTGACGAATTAGTGTAAAATGTAGAATAAACGGGAATAGTGCTCGTGCGAAGCCGTGGCCAGCCACTAGTCAGTAATATTTATAAATCGTTTATATAAATAAAAATTAAGCTACCTCCGAAAATGAACGTGTAATAACCACAGAGAAGATAGGATAAGAAGTTTAATAAAGAGGCCAAAGGTGGCGGAGGTAAAATTATAAAGCTTCTTTTAATGGATGCAGTTAAGGAAAACTATATTTTTTCCTTTTTCCTTAAATCAATCGTGCATCTATAAGTATCTTAAGATTGTAAAAACCTGTAAGGAACGTATGTTCTTTACTAAAAGTGGAAGTACTTCCGCCCAGCTAGGTGTTATCTGCTCGGGGACCAAGGCCCTACTACCAATCTTGGTTTGTCGTATATATACTTAGTGGCGACGAAAACTCTGATATCGCGATGTAGGATATCGATGTCATGCATTACGTATGGAGCGTTGTTTACTACGCCAATTCTGCTGACGCTGTATTTGTGTCGACTTGTAGGTCATGTCGTAGGTCGGCACAGTACTCCCCCCCTTTGGAGTCCAAGCACGTACCCGATGCGTATAGTTGCAGGGAGGCAGCTGCTGCTACGCCGGTGTGGACCAATGACTCGGTCGTAGGGCTGCGATGGCCTGCTTCATTACACGGGCCCGGAACCAGGTGGCTTTGTCAGCTGAGGTGGTCCGGTGCTCTTGTCGTGGCTAAGCTGGCTGTTGAGGGTATGGAGACATGGCCTGATGCGAAGGCTCCGTTCTTCAAAGGCTGCTGATGTTCAGCTCAGTCGGGGTCACCAATTTGGCTCTTGATCACTAGACTACCTACTGGCTGTTTCATTTATCGTCTCCCCGCTCAGGAGCCCTCAGGCCCCCGTACTTCCGCCGAGCTAGGTGTTATCTGCTCGGGGACCAAGGCCCTACTACCAATCTTGGTTTGTCGTATATATACTTAGTGGCGACGAAAACTCTGATATCGCGATGTAGGATATCGATGTCATGCATTACGTATGGAGCGTTGTTTACTACGCCAATTCTGCTGACGCTGTATTTGTGTCGACTTGTAGGTCATGTCGTAGGTCGGCACAAACCAAAGATGCTTCTCGCTGTATGCCCTATGTATCCTTGATCTTGCTTGCTTGAAATAAATATTCATTCCTACATTGGTAATCGAATTTCACTCATCTCTTCAAGACCACGATAAAACTATGGATCGGATTTTGATCGGTTTTATAATAGATAGAGTGATTCAAAAGGAAAGTTTACGTATGAAACCTTCATATTATGGAACTAGTGGCCTGCGGCGGCTTCACTCGCATACGTTTCCGTTTCTTTTCACATGTTTCACTGATTCTTCGCACCTTTTGATCGCAGCGTAATTTTAAATAGCTTATAACAGTGTTTCCCATTTGCCGGGTCGCGTCCCGGTGCCGGGCCATCAAAATAAAATACCAGGTCGCAACAATTGCCTTGTTTTAAAAATGTAATACCTACTATCGATCGACGCAACGTAAATGATTGCCCTCGAAATACCTGCAGCTAGGGTGACTTTAATGACTAAAATACGATACCAAAACATGATCATAATCCCTACTATAATATTATAAATGCGAAAGTAACTATGTCTGTTACGCTTTCCCGCTTAAACCTCTCAACCGATTTTGATGAAATTTGGCATAGGTATACGTTGAACCTCAAGAACGGACATAGGCTACTTTTTGTTAGAAAGTAAGGGGGGGGGGGGGTAATGCCACCTTTGAAAGTTTATATGGGAAAATGTTTATTTTTTAAGTTAGATATATGAAAGTTGGCACAAATATAGCTCTATTAAAATATAGACTACTTTTTGTTTCGAATATTAGGGGAGATAAGGGTAAAACCGACCATTAAAGGATGTAGTCCACGCGAACGAAGTCGCGGGCACAGCTAGTAATTAATAAAACCTTTTTTCTACTAATAATACATGTGTATTAATTAATCGAATAGAACCAGATTAAAATTATTAGGTGGATCACGAAAGGCAGTGTGAAAAGTACCGGGTCATGGCAAAACAATGATTGGGAAACATACGGCCTATAAGCCTTCCTCAATGGACTATACAACACAAAAATATTTTTTCAATTAAACCAGTAAAAGGAAAAAGCCAAAAAATATTACTATCTATCTACATTGCACCCATGCGAAGCCAGGGTGGGCCGCTAAGGTATTAGTGCTTCTAAATATCACACGAGTATTTCGATCAAAAATGAGTATGTATATGTCACCGTAAGATTGTAAAAATCGTTAGATTACAATCTATCTCGCGAGATTGTAAACTGTCGACAGATTGTGAACCGTAACATTATGATTGCAATTTAACGCATTATTTTACGCTATATTGTAATCTATCGAAGGGAATCGGTCAAATTGTGAACTGACGTAGAACGAAATGCATCTCGCGCGCTGATTGGTTGAGAGTTATGTGTCCACCGCCGCCCCGGCATTCGCCATATTTGTTTCTTATTTCGTTTGTTGTCTTTATACTATTAATTTATGGTATGTTTAAAGGACTAAATATTTTTTACATACATATAATGTGACATATATATAATAATTGCGTGTGGGTAGTAGTTACCCAGATTGTGTTAACTGAATTCGTCGGCCACTGATCCGTTATTACAAACAGGCGGAAACATCTTTAACTGCCTAAACCTTGCTTTATTGAATTATTTTATTTAAGTATTGAGTTTCGGAATTTGGCCTCCGTCGTACAATGTTACAGGCTAAGGTTTTAATTGGTTAAATTGTTAACATTTGAGTCTGATGCCCTGGGCCCCTAGGGGGCAGCTATCGCCGACGGCGCTATGGCCGTTATGGTTCTTCAGTTCCCCATAGCGCTGTCACTGGGCGATGAGAAGGTGGATGGGTTTTTTAGTTCGGGTAGTCTTCGCTCCTAGCGGGGGAGTCCCACACACGTCACTGTCGTCCCCACGGCAGCGATATGGTACGAAAAGTATTTTCCCCATCTCAAAAAAAAAAAGGGGTAAATGACTAGAATTTTCTGTTTGGTCTATCAACTAGATTTATCAAAAAATATAACTCTATTATTAAATATGTTTTTTTCTTTTATCATATTAACAAAGATAAAGGTAAGATCTATTGCGTTAAATTTAGCGCAACACGGAACATTTTTACGATATATTGACGAAACATCATCATCAAATTAAAATTATTTGCTTTAAAAAAAATACATTTTCATTTCATTTTGAAAATCTAAATAGTAGCAATAGAAACATACAATTGTAATTTTACCTTGCGATGTAGTATTCGAACCCATCGCGCGTGCTGCTCTTGCAATTGAGCTAATTTCAGGTAATTATATGACGACCTCGGTGGCGCAGTGGCTAACGTAGGCGCCCAAAGCGCGTAAGGTCCCGGGTTCGATTCCCGGTCAGGTCAATTTGGAAAACGAACTTTTCTCAATTGACTTGGGTCTGGGTGTACTGGGATGACGCCCCCAGTTAGTATCCGTCGCCTGGTACTCATAGTACAAGGGAAAAGCTTAGTTTGAGACCAGGTGATTGGTGTGGTTGTCTGGCGCATTTATATAATTATTTATATGCGGAGCATTTCTCGATTAAAATTACGTCTAGCTTTAGACTTTACTTCCAGAATCATTATTTTTTTACTGAGTCTTCTATCATATTATGAGATGAAACGGGCTATACTCCACCACGGCTTGGCAAATAAGGTACTTCACACCGAAACGGTAATGTTTGGTCCAGGCTATACCCCACCACAGCTTGGCAAGTAGGGTACTTCCCACAACTGTATCACCATACACCTAGACCTACCTGTCAATGTACTCTCTGTGCACCTGCGTGGTATTGGCTGCTATATATTTCATGATGAACTTGGACGCTTCTGTTTTACCCGAGCCCGACTCGCCCGATATGAGCACGCACGTGTCTCGGCCCTGCGAACAATTGTAAAAAAAAGTCAATTATTGCAGCTAGCTGTTGCCCGCGACTTCACCCGCGTTATTTCGGGATACAAGTAACCCGTTAATCTAGTATCTCTCTTCCTAACACATTTTATCCAAGTCCGTTCGGTGGTTTTTGCGTGCAAAAAATAACAAACGTCCAAACATCCATACTCAAAAATTTTCACATTTATAATAAAAATAAATTAATATAAATATTGGACAACATCACATACATAGCTCTGATTCTGCGGTAAGAAGCTTAAGCACTTGTTTTACAGAAATCAGAAGCAACGACGGTACCACAACACCCGGACCCGAGACAATATAGAAAAGTTCATTTCCCATATTAACCCGACCGGGGATCGAACCCGGAGATGGCGCGACGCCAAAGTCCGGCCCGCTCGCCTCTCGGCTACGGAGGTCGTCAACAGTAATATACTCAATATTTAATATTTAATTGCATCTATAAGTGTTTACAAGGTGTTATCTTAATAAGATCACTAAAGACCCTGTAAGAGCATTGCAATTATAGAGAGGACACTTCAATTAGGTCTTGCAACACGCCGCTTTTCCCCCCTTTTTTTCGAGGAAGTCTTTAAGCTATATAACAACACGCTGCCAATAGAAGCGAATAATTCAAACTCAAATTCAAACTCAAATATTTATTTATTCAAGTAGGTTACATATAACACTTTTAAATCGTCATTGAATACAATGCAAAGTGATTCTACTTCCGGTTCGGAACCTATATCTACCGAGAAGACACCGGTAAGATAAGTTACAGTAGCAGTATCTAACTTATAGCTATGTGTAGAACACTTTGGACCAAGTCATATCGTTTTATTTTGATTAGTGAAAAAAGCATTAAGTATTATTTTATTTTAAGAGGTAAGCTGGAGCAGACCAGTCCCCAAAGGTGGCACCTGTTCACAAGCATGACTTATGTGCCAGCCATCGCTTCACTCAACCATATTGAAGGGAATGTAACGACCCGCCACAAATGTGTAATGAATAAGTTGATAATGTGGATAGTTCGCATGCGATGCGGGGCAGCTAGTAAAGTACAACTTCAACTTGATACCTCCATGCACAACTGAGAAAAAAGGCCTTTAAAACAAAGTGAAAACCCTTTTGATGTACGGAGCCCTTGTAATGAAAAACGATAAATCAAACCCTCGATTTATTAATTTGAACGATCCATTCTGATGTCACTTTGGGGCACAAGAAAACGAATTCCGGAATAATTGATTGTCAGTCACATTTAAACCACTCTCCAAGAAGAACGTGAACCTTCACAGTGCTCAAAGCCATTCAATTAGCCGTAACCCTTTAGTCTGTGCACAGGAACCGCTGAGAACGACCGTCACAACAAATCACTGATGCACTGAAGCATCCTGGGTGGGCTGCAATGGGACATAAAAGCAGCCCTTTACGAGCCTTCTATCGTTAAAACAATTGACGAAGCCCAGACATAAAAACAATGAGGTTGAAAGTCCAATCAAGTGTCAAGAATCGTTTCTTTTGAAATGAAATTCCCGCAGCTTCATCTTAATATATTAAAATGTACAGTGAAAAGCACAGTCAAACTACACATTTTGGACTTTGTATCGCCATTATATGATATACATAAGAACTAATATCGAACAGCAACTGTTTACCTTGACGTACTGTTCTTTCCTGTTAATATTGTCTCAATTTAGATTATTGCACGGCTGTCCCTGTTTCACGTTATTTACCATTTCCACTACCTGAAGGTTTTCTGGAAGATATTGCTTGCTGACCGACTATTGTACTATATGTGTCTTTTAATTCCAATTTCTGTAAATATTCTGTGAAATAAAGTATATCTTTCCATCTATCAACTGTGATAGGCTGATAAAGTTGAACAATGATAATGCAATAAATTTGTGCAATGTTTCCATTGCAACCCCGACGGGAATGCAATTAACCTTAAAAATAAAAGTGCTGACTTTAATAACTACTTTTTTTGACGAATGGTAAAAATATCCCAGGGCATCAAAGACCAATAATATAACATATTATAGTATAGAACTTCAATCAACAACCTTTGTAAAGAAAATTCCACTTTCATAACAAATCATGAAGATTTATACTCCAACATAAAGAGTTCTTTCAAACCAAGATGCTATATCGCAACTAACAGGCCCGCTTGATAGAAAATGTTCAATAGATGGTCAAGGCTCAGAGATCCTTTCAACCGATATAAATTTCTCTGGATCTCCTGTAAAACCCTCGACACTAACGAAAATAAATTTGCTATGTTCCTCAAGTCTTAGAACATCTAACTTCACGAGTTCATTGTACACATGTTTTATACAAGAATGACTCTTACAAATAAACAAATACTGTACATATTCACGCTGTCAAGCCATTGATACCCATATCCTTATGAACCGCGCTTCTAATTCCAGACCAGCTCCTAACTCATGAACTTAACTGGGACATCAACAAAGCCGCTTTCAGCAAGCTAAATATAGCATATATGCAAGGATATGAAATCCGAGTTCCAACACTTCCAACAGTAAACGGATTAGCGCGACTCACGTTCCTTGAAAATTTGATGCATACAATCTTATTCTTAACTGAATTATATGATACTAAAAATTTTTACTACGCAGCAATAATGTATAACAATTGTAGATATGTACGAGCAGTATTACTGAAAGATGTTTAAATTCATACAGGAACAAATAAACTTAAGAGAACATAATATAGTAAACTATAACTAACTTACAAAATATTAAAACTGAAATTAATAAAAAATGAATATTTTGAATAAACAAAGACGGACCCTGTGTTAAGGTACCCAAAATGCTGACTGCATTACTTCGCTGAATGGCGATTGAATAGCAGTTAACACAACATATAATTAATTGGCAAAACGACGATTTTGATTTATATGATGTTAGATTTTGAATGATATTGGAGCTCTTATAGGTTCTTCCACTTTCTTCTTCTTCAACATCCAAACTGAAGGGAAGGAGAAGTTCGAGCAAGTTTAGTAACATACTTGTAGTACAAACGCTTCATCAACGTGACCGTGCCGAATACGTTAACGTTCTGGATTTATAACAAGCAGATTTACCATAAATAAAGCCACAATAATACTTTGGAAACATTCCCCTACTCGTTAAAATTCAATGTCGTTTTAGAATTTCAATCGAACCTAGAAAGTATGTATTGTGATACCATCGTTAGTTCTGGTTTCCATAACAAAAGCTAGCTACTTAAGTATAGTATAGTAGGTCAGGACAATGTATATAATTTTATCTGATAAAGAACGACCCTCACCTGCTGCCTGAGCACTCTCTGGCACGCGTCCGCCACGGCGTACACGTGGGGGGGCACTTCGAACATCTCCCGCCCCCTGTACTGCGCCATGTGCTGGGGGCCATAGATGTCCAAGGTCTTGTACGGGTTCACCGACACCAGTACCTCGCCGATGTACGTGTAGATTTTGTTGTGTTGAAACCTGATAACAAAGAGAATGTGGCATTAATTTTTGTCATATAAGTGGAACTTAAGAATAAGCCTAAAGTCATCCAACGCCTACTACGTATTTTATATCCGCTATACATATTTTTTTTTACCTGACTATCGATAAAGGCCTAAAGCCTACTCATTTTCACAGAGCTTTCGGAAATGTGCTTAAGATATATGACTGATGACCTTAAAAGCGTTGGCATGATGGACTAGAGCTTCTTTTCTTAAAGCTGGTTAGGCTTGATAAGGTAATGAAAGATCATGACAATATAAATGCGACATTTATTTAAAAACATTTAAACTAGAGAAAACAAGCATACTTGATAATTAAAAAAAGATCTGTAAACCGCGAACTGGGTTTTGTAGGTTTTCCATGAAGCACCATTTCCCCATAGGACTGTTCATCATATTTATTCTAAGCATTGCAAGATTGAAGCGTACAACTCATGTGACCTCAATCGTTCCTATGGTTAGACATTTAGTTTAGAACAAACGCTTCATTAAATGGCCAGGCTGGGATGCATTCCTTTTCTTTGAGGACCTATTAATATCCTGCCCATTATAGAAGACCTCTATTTAATCGCTGAAATCTAGTCACAGAAACACTTCTACAGTGTCGCATTGATATTTGGAATATTTATCGATTATATTACGGTGGGTGTAAGGAAGTTTTGCAAAAACTGATCCCCCCCCCCCTTTTCCATAACCGAATAACTAGACGCGGATTTCGCCAAAACGCTTCGAGAGTATTACGAAGCATTTTGCCTCTTTTTTCATCATGCGAAAGGCTAAGCAGTGGAACTCTTGTGTAGTAAATTTTCCGGAACGTTACAATCTGGATACCTTCGTGAGCAGACATTTTGAACGAAGTCAATAAATATAATGATGTGGCAGCAGCAATAATAAGTGCATAAACATCCTCTTTCAAAATTTTTGGGTTTTCTTAGTATAGAAAGACCGGCAGGCTTATCAAAGGCTAAGGTTAGTGTAGACTTATATTATTAGTACCTTTGATCATTTTGCTTACCAACACTACTATACGTGTTATTCAGCAAATTCGTAATAAAGGATTTACTGATTATCATTTTTGAAGTACTTTTCAATAACGCATTGGTTTGTTGATGTCCAATCTAATACATATCTGTAGTATTTTATATAGATAAGGTAAGTGTTGGCCTACTTAAGAGAACCTTTTCATATTATCTTGATTTTGCACGACGACGGAAAATAAAATGACCTAGATTAAAATAGTTTGATGCAATTTTGCATTCGTATTCAGCAGACAACAAAGCTATACATGTACCATAATGCACTTGCAAATTATGTAACAACTAAGATATAGTTAAATCAAAAACAGTAGAGAATCTCTAGGGTATTTTAAAGTAGACATATTTAAATAAAAATTATGTACATAGTTCATGTGGATTCAAATTTAGATAATTATTAAAAGAAAATTGAATATTCCTTTGCGTACAATACCATGGATTCTCTACTATCGTTGCTTGCTGTCGTGTCCAAACAGCGCAGATCCATGATACTTTGGGGGCTCTCACAGCTCTAAAAAGGATGTACAACGCTTGCGAAGCCGCGGCGGATCGCTAGTTGCATATAAAACCGTATTAGATAACTATATTGCTTGCCTTACTCTGTTGTCTACACTGTGAAGATTTGTGCACGCGCAAACAAACAAACGCGTAACATTTAGGTCGCCGATGACAGCCGCGGTGCGCCGGCGCACAATGCGATGAAAATCGCAGCATAACCAATAATTTGTAGTCACGAGCAAATGGAATTCAATAGTGAGGTATGCGTGTCAGGGGCCATTTATTCGTAGCTCTACGTAGGATTCACCATAAGAGTCGCCGTTCGGAGTATGAGCATGAACATCCGAAGGAGCGAGGAGGCCCGGTTACTGTCATAAAAGATTTACAATTTTAGGATCAATTGACTTTAAACTAAAGATATCATAACAGACGATTGCACGGTTATCAAATTGCAATAAATTTGTTATAACAGTTTTGACAGCTGTCAAATCATCCGTTGCCATTAAAGTTGATCAGTTTGCCGTTTGATCCTTTGGGCTAGGTAGGCGATTTTAGTTCTGCTATGAATGTTTCGGATTTTTTAGTCTATTAAGTAGAGACTTTCCTCCTATCTCGCTCGCTCTCTCCATCCTAAGCTTAGTAACTGTGAACTTTCATGAGACCCATGGGTCTCATGAAAGTTGCACCAGCACTATTTGTCTTACGTCACTGGCAATTTGCGATAATAATCTGCCAGTCTGTTAAAGTCCCATCTCACCTCGACAACCCCCCGTCGATGTCTAGCCGAGATGCGAGGAGTCGACTCCCGATCGGGTAAATATTAAAAACGAACTTCTATATTGTCTCGGGTCTGGGCGTTGTGGTACCGTCGTTCTATCTAATTTCTGTAACACAAATACTTGAGCTACTTACCACGGAATCAGAGCAATGTACCTATGTGTTATTACCCGATATTTATTTACTAGCACCCCGTCGCGGCATCCCACGCGTCCCCGTTTTTTCTACATTTTGCATCGGTTCTTCTCTCTTATTGGTCGAAGCATGATGTTATAGCCTTCAGCGATAAATGGACTATCCACGCAAAACTATTTTTTCAATCGAACCAATAGTTCCTGAGACAAGCGCGTTCTAGCAAACAAACTATTCAGCATTATAATATTAGCACAGATCCACACATCTACGCTACCCTTTAACATTCCATAAACGTTAATCCAATTGGAACTGATTTTTATAAAAACCAATCATTTGCCTTAATAACCGATTCCATTGAATCAATTCGACCACCAATGATGTGAGACGCGTTAGATTATGTTATCAGCTTATTGTGCCGCCGGCAGCGGTAATGAGGCGAGATGGACCGAGTCGAATCACCAGCCAGCTTACACGGTCTACCGCCCTCGAGTGCACCCGGCCTGATGTTCACATTTTCCTCAAAATAATCATTAATTTTATGTTTGTTTAAAGAAATAAGTAGATGCAGTCACATCTTGTAAGGGTTGCCGATTTTCGAGGAATTCCCTGAAACGTGGGTAATTTGAAACCATGTTCACATTTTTCTCAAAATAGCCATACATTTTCTGTTTTATTACAGCGAGAAGAAGACGCGATCGCGTCTTGTCGGGGTAGCCGATTTTCGAGGAATTCCCTAAAACGAGGGTGATTTGAAACCAACTGGAGAAGGTTTGGGAATGGAGAGATTTGGGGGATATGTGGTGATTTCACAATAATTCGTATAATTGGCGACGAAGGACTTTAAAAAAAGTCATCAGTTGATCAAATTCTGATTGCAATAGTAAGCTTATCTGAAATACCCGAATTGGGAATCTTGACCATACTTTTTGGGGAATTCATAACAGTGGCATCGGCAAACCTGATGCCTAAGTACATTTATAACATTAATAAATATTAAACAACATCACATACAGGGATCTAACCCCCAAAAAAAAAGGCTAAGCACTTGGTTTTATGCAAACTGTGTTATTAGGTAAGCGGTAGAGGAAATTTTTCGGAACACTTCATCTAGACTTTAAGCCGTAAATCAATATGGATTAAAATGTCAAAAACCAACTTTCTTTAGTTCTGTTAATCAAGATTTTTGATAACTAATAAGAAACCTATTTAGCACAGTTTATGATATATCTAAACAAATCTAGAAAATACATCAAATGCATTTAATTATACGAAATAAATGTTTACCGTTTCGCTTCAGTGACAACAAATTATTTATTTAGTTATGTATGTAATCCAAAATAATAATCAAACATTTCATCGCTAGCTACACCTAATAAAATAAAACAAGCCAGTCGTGCCGAAACCGAAAGTCTAATTAGTGAGACTCTTGTTAAAACGAAACTATTCATTAATATTTAAAGGTGTCCATTACATATGTAATTGTACGGAGTTACACAATGAAATACGTTTATTTTTCAATTTATTCCACGTTAAGTTTATAAATTTTAACATTGCGTAAGCAAAGGGAAGGCGTTTAGAATTTTGTATTTTCCATATAAATATTGTATGTCTTTTGTACGTTTTCTAGTTATATTCGTACACCAACAGCATCTAACTTCTGCATGACTCACTTCGTAAGTTTAAGCAATTTGTTCACAAATACTAAAGCTTTCCTAGACAATTAATAAGCTAACAATCAACTCCGTACAAAATTAATTATAGATTTTCAGTATTATTATTACTACGGTATTTAAATGGCAATACAAACCAAACTGTGCTCTGTCTTAAAATGCCAAAGGAAAATAACGCAACGCTATGAAAGTAATAGCGGGATACGACATTTTTTTTTCCTAACTGACATGATGATGGCCTCAGATGACCTTTTCATCTCCACCGAACTTGCGGGGGAGCGGAAGGCTCTCACCCCTAATGCATATGAAAAGAGAGGACGGTTAGTAAAATTAAAAATTCACTGTTTTCCATCTCAGACAGCGCCGCAACTTAATTCAAAATCGGAATGCCAGCAACAACAACACTCGCAATAACATTTTCGTCAGAAAAAACCTCTTTAACAGAACATCATCGCGTGCCAAAACACATAACAATATAACTCATCAACAGCAGAGTTCACCGACCCCCGAATCTCGAAGCAGCCGTAAAGAAACCACCAGTCATCCGATCGTAAACTCGGCTAAGGCGTTCGCCAACACATAAAACAGTACCAATACTTTTGTTTCACGCACATACTGTCCGTAAATCGTGAAAAAGAAAGATATATTTCTGCTTTTACGAGCATGAATGACGGACTTAAACACGGGTTTGTTCCCTTTCGGTCACTTCAAAAACAATTATTTTTCCACAAAAGTTCTGCCATTGACCATACCATCAACGCGCGTGCAATACCGCGTAAGTAAATTTTTCCGTAAGTTCCAATTTGGATTGAAATAATATGAAATAGCAGACAAAATTAATCTTTATGGCAAACGGTAGATACGCGGTATTGCACGCGCATCGACGACGTTATCCCACTTCTGAAAGTTTGGATATATGGATGTTTAATGTCCTTCTTTCTTGTAAAAGCTACGAAATTGATTTGGATGAAATTAGCCGCTTTATGGATTCGAATTTCTCCAAGAACTCATAAAAGTATTCTACATTGTTACGTAGTTATTATTGGCAACATCTAGTCATACTAATATAATAAACACAAAAGTTTGTGAGAATGTATGAATGTATGTTTGTTACTCTTTGACGAAAAAACGACTAAACAGAATTAGATGAAATTTGCCAGCTACACAGATTAAGTACTATAAGCATATAGATTAGGTAATTTGTTCCGAAATAAAGTGAACAATGGTGCGAGCAAAGTCATATTTATTAATTATTTTATATGACACCCCGCAACTTGGCATTATATTATACCTGTATTTTTTTAAATATGGCAAATGAAAAAATACGTATTTAACATTTTTTATTAACTATTTAATGGACATTTTTTACCCAGTCTGGACTATTGCTACAAAAATCTTGAAGCTCAAACACATCCCGGAAGTGTATTGGTTGTAAACTATGCTTACGGCGTGAGGTTAGCGTTTTATCTCGCAAAGATCATGTACTATCGACCTCGGACGCTGATCTTGAACTACAAACCGGCTGGCGGCTGCGCGGGCGTCGGTGACGTCATCGGCGCGAGAGCTTGCGAGCGTGCGAGCTTCGGGATTAGCATTGATAGAAAACTACCTTAGGAACGATACAGCGGCGGTTTGCTCGTTTATCAAAGACTAGCTGTACCAACGAATTAGTCCATATGAAATAGTAAGATGGAGTAGCATTTCGAATTAGAAGACACATAGATATATTAGGTTATGAGCATTTGTAGTATTTTAAATCTGGTTCAGTTCTATAAGGGTTTTAAGCAAACGCCGATTCACAACTCGCTTATGCCTATTTTTTACCTCACCTTCAGAGTGAAATATTTGCAGTCCTCTCCACCTTGGAACTAACGGATTAATGGGTCAGACGAAGCAGCCGGCTGCCGCTTGGATGTTTACAAGTTAAATGCCTAAATGTGGGTATTCAAAGAATTAGATGTAACCAAAGTTAACAATAAACTCGCTTATTAGAATAAAATATTGAAAAATCATTTAATTGCTCCAATATTATTGGCCTTTTGAAGTGGGTCTACTTATTTATATACTTGAAGTGTCACTAACTATTTGCCGCTTAGTGGTTCTTAACCGGTGGTCCCTGAAAGCATCCAACCAAAGTGGGACCACTTATAAGATCTCACGGTTTGTACAATCCAAGTAGCTGTAACAATTTGCCCTCCATAACAGAAGTCTACTGAGGACCTGAGACCTGAGTTGATTTGTTTGTAATACAAACGAATCAACTAACTTGGTGGTCAATGGCAAGACAAAAAATTTAACAAATGGTCCCTTATGACTTTAAGGTTAAGAACCACTGCATAAAATATGAGTAGCGTCATTTTGTTCTGTATTAAATGAATATGCCGTTACCTTATGACGGATAATTAGCTAAGCTATTGGGTCACCCTGAATGTTACAGATAGCTGCTATAAAAATCACCGTTAGCAATAACAAGTTACAAGCCAGAGTCGCGTAAACCTGTTTCCATACTTCAAGTGTTGTTGATTGATCTCTCGGAAGGTCTGTCCTGTGAGGGCCAGTGAGTCACCGTGATGTAGACGGGATGGCTAGCTAAGTACCTATAGCCACAAGTTACTCCGTGACTCATCAAATGAATCGTAATAGCTAGGCAAAATTGATGTACCTACTATATGATACACGTCATCCTGCTTGATGTGGTGGGAAAACTCAGGATATTTGAAACAACAGTAGATGGACGAATCACAAATTATATTAATAACTAGCGGCCGCCCGCGACTTTGTACACATGGAATTTCTAGCAATAAAAATAAATTGTCGGTTTTACCCGTATCTCCTCTAATATTTGAAACAAAAAATAGTTCATATTTTAATTCAAGTTTCGAGCTCTATTTATTTTTATTCATTATCATTAATATTTGTGTAAGATTTCTTCCTTGCCTAGTTTTCACGTCAACTGTATAGGTTTAGGAGCCCAGCCTCCCGCCTTGAAATAGTCAGGCCGAAACTCAACTGTTTGTAAACCAGCTCGATTGTGATGCCGTATTTACAAACATTCCACAGTCAGTCAAATGTCGCGTTCTACGCTAATGCGTGAGTACGGTCACCTACAAAACTATCTTTATCATTTTTTTTATATGTATTGCACTTCATGATTGACCTCAACCCGCCTGATGTTAAGTGGTAATGAGGTACTAGCTTAAGGGTGACAAGTACAGCATAATAAATATGTTACTGGACTTGTCACCCTTACTTTGAAGGCTTGACCCCTGCTACTAATGTAACACCCCCCAGGAGCTCTGAAAACCTTACTCACACGCAGGAACACAACAACACAGAAGTGATTGTTACTTGGCTGCGGTCTTCTGAAAGGTGGAGGTATTTCACCAGTTGGGCTGCTCCAGTTCGAGCGATAAATCGCTATGCCCTACCTCTCTTACCTCAGAATACCAGTGCTGTTGCGGTGTTAGAAATAATGCCGTAGCAGCATTTGCTGAGGTGGAACCTAATTGACCACATTATGTTCTGTGTGTGTGTGTATTTCTGTATTTTTATTTTTTATTTTTGTGTGTCAATAAACACTTTTCTATTCTATTATCTATATATATAAAAGGAGAAACTGACTGACTGACTGACTGACTGACTGACTGACTGACTGACTGACTGACATATCAACGCACAGCCCAAACGGCTAAACGTAGGCACTTGAAATTTGGAAGGGACGTAGCTTAGGTACCGTAGGGGTGCACTAAGAAAGGAATTCCCGAAATTCCCACGGGAACGGGAATTAGCGGGAAAATCCTTTTGTATGAAAAATCTAAACCGCTTAAGTTAGACGCTTGAAATTTGGCATGCAGGTACCTTAGTAAATATAAAGTTTAGTTATGGCTGTATTTTGAGAAATTCTCACGGGAACGGGAGTTAGCGGGAAAAAACTTTTGTATGAAAAAATCTAAACCGCGTAAGTTAGATGATTGAAATTTGACATGCATATACCTTAGTGAATGCAAAGTTATGTCATGATTGGATTTTCCAAAATTCCCATGGGAACGGGAATAGCGGCAAAAACTTTTGTACCGCGAGTTAGAGGCTTGAAATTTTTTAGTATATGGGTATCTTAGCAAATGTACAGCTTCATGGGAATGGGAAACATCTTTTTCATGAAAAAATACTGCACTAGCGCCAGATTCAGAATAATTGTTATGTTGTTTTTTAATGTATTTTCTCAAAAAAAAAAAAAACTTTTTAAAATTTTTGAATGCAACATTCATTATTATTTACATTCGACACACACCGAGAAAAATACTGAAATGACACAATAACACGCCACGCGGACGAAGTCGCGGGCAAAAGCTAGTATTCTTATAAAGGAACAAGGGACACGTATCCAGGGATCCATCGAAGGACCAACTATTTTTCTCACACTTTTACTCTCAAACTAGCGGCCCACTTTTTAACTTTGCACTGATTCCTTGCTCTTATTGGTAGCAGCTTGATTCATTGAATTTGCGGGTAACAGAAGACTCAGTGAAATAAGCAGAAGGCCCTAGCCAGAGATGAAGAAAATAAAAAGAAAAATCTGCTTGACTCCTTAGAGAGGAATATGGGCGGCGGGTTAGTTTACATCTTAAGATGAAATCCTTAAATACTCCTGTAATGGGATTTTTTTACAAACGGAAAGTCGCCGATGCGTCTAGGTTTACCTATATGACGTAAGCAGTAAAATAGCATGTATCCTTATTTTAAGACAATAAAATGACGTGATCAAAACACTTTACTTTTAGGATGGAAAGCCTAAGTTTGTGGGGGCATAATGCGTGGTAAATTTTAAAAGAACTATCGAAAATACAGGTAGGTAGGCCCCTGTTAAGGGCACAAAATCTGGCAGCAAAATTGTGGAATATTTTGTGGCAGGAATGTCCTTTATATCCTCGTAAGGCCGAGTGCTCTTTTAAAAGCTAGACACAATTATTTTGTGTATTTTAGATTTATTGTTTTCCTCGTTATCGTTTATTTTCATATTGTGCCAAATAATAATACTAATTTAATTACTAGCATACCAAGTTCAAAAATAACTCTACAACATGAGATCCATAACATTAACCCAAGAATGTTATATTTACACTGACGGCATTTACGTGAAACGAAAACTATTTTAAACTACATAATATTCCTTAAAGGTGAATCACGATAGTCAACAAGTGCCACAATCTTTCGTTATCACAGCCATTTATCGATTCAATTGAGTCGCTTATCGGTTGATAAACGAATGCTTGAGTTGATGTAATGGTCTGACAAATGTATCGGCAAATGCGACAATGTTTGCTCATAAAATACAAATAATACAGGTGTCCAGTCACCTCTAATCGAGTCAACAAATATTGTTACTTTTGTGGGAAATCAATCTTTACATTACATTTTGACTAGATACGCTTGGCAGCGGAATTACTTCTAGGTTAAATTCTTTACCCCAATTACGATTGGGGTTGTATGTAATAATAAGGAATAGGTATTTCGACTGGCTAGGCAAAGAAGAAACTTTTGCATACCTATCAAAATAAGATTCTTTCAATGAAGTTGGGTCGGGACTTAGGGAGTGTTATAGTACCGTCGTTATTTCTGATTTCTGTAATGCGTGTTTTAGCTACTTACCACAAAGCAATCGTGCGTGATTTGGAAGAAGTAGTTAATACGAATTATGTACTTACTGCCCAAAGTTTCGATTAGGTTGCACCAACCGTGGTCCGGTGTTATCGCGTTTTGACCCGATAACTTATTTTAAATGTTTAAAATGGAACGCGAAAGTCTTAAATTCCAATATTTATTTATAATTATTTTCCCCGAATTCCGTCCAAACAAAATGCAAGAACAGCAACAAGTTCCCCTTGGGCCGGTCCACTTGCTGCGCCCTATGACACGCTTTCTCGTGCTTGGTGCTAGCTTGTCTGTATGCGCGGCGCGTGCGCACATCGGTGACCACTGCGCGGGCCCTCTCGGCCGGTGAGACTCGATGACGCGTCGGTTTAAGGTCGTATCACACATATCAACTCGTAAACGGAACGTAAACGTATAACGATACGTCTTAACGAAGAGAGGTAGGAGCAGCCCGACTGGTGAAATACCTCCACCTTTCAGAAAACCGCAGTCAAATAATAATCACTTCTGTGTTGTTGTGTTCCGGCATTAGTAGCAGGGGTCAAGCATTAAAGGTAAGGGCGACAAGTCCAGTAACAGATTTATTATGCTGTCACCCATAAGCTAGGACCTCATTACCACTTAACATCAGGTGGGATCAAAAAAAATTAACTCTGGCTTACAGTATTATTTTAAGAAACTCTCTACTGCAACGCACACTAATCGGAATCATAATATAATCGTCTCGCCTCGAGACAAGCTTACGAACCGCTTACGTCTTATTTACGACACTCCATGTTCGAATACTGACCAGCGCGGTACTCCGCCTGGCCGTCAACCAGCTGCGGGTCGCTTGCTGATGCACTGATGGTAGGTTGTCGCTTGGTAGACGTGAGGCGATATGAGGGATCGTCACCGTATGGTGACGATCACTTACGGTGACGATCACTTTCCGAATTGATAAGATAAGCTTTGCAACCATTAGGTCACGAAAATATTTTCTAAGTAGTAAGTACTTCCACCATAAATAAAACTTGTCTAAGAAATACAGAAAGTGAAAGGAACCACCTCAAAGTGTTATTCAGTTAACTGATCGGTGGCTATTTCAATTTTCCGAGCTTTTAGCCTCATTCCTTAGCGTAGCTTTCAGTTATCATACCAGCCCCAATAAATCTACCCATTGCTATCAGAATTTGTGCCATTGCGCAAGACATGGGTCTGCTCCAGCTTACCTCTCGAAAGTAAAAACTTACTTGAGTACTTATTTGTTTCATCACTCATCAAAACCAAAACTATATGACTTGGTCCAAAGTGAGCTACACATAGCAATAAGTTAGATATATACTGATACTGTAAATGATCTGCTGAGTTTCTTACCGGTGTCTTCTCGGTAGATATAGGTTTCGAACCGGAAGTAGAATCACTTTGCATTGTATTCAATGACGATTCATAAGTGTTATATGTAACCTACTTGAATAAAGAAATATTTGAGATGGAGTTTGAGTCCGCAGTTCCCCCTGTTGATATATTTAGTTGATAAAAAAAGGAGTAGGTTCTCAATTCGATCGTATTTTTTGTTACTAGTTATACTATTATTGATTATTGACTATGTATTATTGACTTACCTATGCATAGATTTAAGATCCATATTAAATCATGTTTAATGCGAAAATGATACTATAAACTTGATGAATATTTAAACGATAAACATAAATGGACATGATTGTCTGTTCGCTCGCACACCATAGTTTTAAGTTCTCTAGCTCTAAACATTGTAAAGATTAGGATAACTACTGAGTTTCTTGCCGGATTCTTCTCGGTAGGATTAGGTTCCGAACCGGCTATAGCTTCAATTTTGGTTTGTATTCATTCTGACGATGGATAAGTGTTACTTGTAACCTACATGAATAAATGAATTGACTTTAACTTAATTCAAGTGCAAAATTGTGGGAAACTATAAATTATTTTTATTGGGATAGTTTACCCTATTTCCTTTTCTCCATAAGGGATATTGGAATAATAGTCCCCACGAATTTTCTTCAAGCAAATTCGTAATACAGTTGTTATCTCTGTAATAATAAATTCTACGAATAGGGAGAAATACTTATTTTAATCATTCAGTACGCATCCGTTTTTTTGTACACACCCAACAGCATCTGTCACAACTTAGCAGTGCCAGTCATGCAAATCAAACAAGAGTCATACACAGGTACAGCAAGCATCATTAGTTCGTATACACCATGTCATACCAAATCTCCAAACTAAGCAAGTCAGATAGACAGTGACTTAATGTGATAAGGTACAAAGTTGTTCAAGAACTAAAGCTACTGACTGTACAAAGAAAACCACGTCAGACTACACACATTTTGACTTTGTACCGTCCTTATGCAGTAGGCATAAGAATTAATATCGAACTGCAAGTGTTCACCTTGACGTGCTGTCGACGGTACATATATCCACATGTGCAAACAACAGACATTGCACATGACGCTTTGCTCGTCTTGTGGCAACTACTAAGGCCGACCAAGCAAGCGTTATAGCGTCTATAGGGTTGACGCAAAAGACTATATTTGCGTAGAATTCGCCCTATTTAAACGTTTGGGATCCAAACCGGGTGGCGTTATAGGACGGGTCGACATTCCGTAAGCTATGGTTGAGTAATGCGATAGCTGACACGTATGTCATGGTTGTGACCAAGGGACTGACATATGATCATGATGATTCACAAACAAAGATTTATTAAGATTTAGTGCCAATTGCTTTCTAACTAATTATTTTATTATAGAGTCATACATTGAACAAGTCCCCAATATTTACAAATTCTCATCTGATTCTGATAATAAGAGTACATCACAATTTTATAATAATCTAGAATTTCAACAAAGCAACTCCTAAGCGAAATGTAAAACATAATATTTAACATACAGAAATTTGTATTCGCTTTCAAGTAAATGAGACGCTTTAAGACTAATAACAATAAGGCGCTTTTAGCGTGTATCACTTATTCATTAAGTGCTATGAGCCATTCCTTATCGTCATAGTTGCTCGATTTTTTTCCTATTTTGTATGGACAACCCTAAATACCGACCACATACTGAATCACTTTCCTCGAGTGGTTATTGCTTCAAATGACGTGTTTCGCAAATGTATTAAACGGCCTTGTAATTACAACGATGATTTTAATTAACTTTTGTAAATTGAAGGTAAGAAGAAGGTAAGACGAACGAAAGACATATTTCATATTAGGGTATCCATTTTGGAAAGTATTTCTGTATTTTTTTGACAAAATCATATACATTGCTCTAATAATGGGGTAAGCAGGTCAAATACTTGTGTTACAGAAATCAGAAACAACGATGGTACCACAACACCCAGACCTAAGACAATATTATAGCTTAGTAAAACAAGCTATAATATTTCCATTACAGTGGATGATCAGGAGGTGCGGGGAGTTTTAGCAGATAGTACCCGCTGTAGTTCAGAGCGGGGAAGTCCCTCACGTGCTGCTGACATCCTTTAAGCAACGGCACAGTGCGCCAATACATTCCCCTCCCCCCTTAAAAAATTAGTTTCAAAACAAGAAATAAGACCATAATGAATAGAATACACTTGTTGAACTTCTTAGTAGAGCTACTAATGTAAGTATATATCGTTTTTAAAGACGTGTTTACGTTCTTATCCGCACCGGTCTCAGACGTAAAAATGAAAGGCTTGGAAATAGAACGAATATTTTATGGTTATTTATGTCGCGTCATTGCGACATAGACTACCAACCGAATCACGGACGACGGAAATAGACATACTTTGTGTTTAAATAGCGGCTTCACAATATAAATGCGACTAGGCGGGGGGCCGAGAAGTAATCAAACATGAACAATTAATGCCCTTTCCCAATATTTTACGATTCGTAATGTGTCAAAAATGACTATCCGTTTTTCTAAGAGTCGTTAATTCTAATTTCAAATTCACTTTCCATATCAGCTGTCATCAGTCGTCTGTCGGTCGTTTTTAGCTTACGCCTCGTATAATTCATTACTATCCGTAACAAGAACGGTTCGTATTTCAAATATTGGAAACGGGCATTAAACAACTTAACCAATGAGAAGTATGGGTTTGCCCTTCTTCAGATATGTATATGTACATCAAGTCAAAAACACTTACAGTTCGTTAATAGATCTTATACGCATGACATAGGTGCGGCACAAAGTCCAAAGTGTTAAGAGAGGTAGAGCATAGCGATTTATCGCTCAAACTGGAGCAGCCCGACTGGTGAAATACCTCCACCTTACAGAAGACCGCAGCCAAATAACAATCACTTCTGTGTTGTTGTGTTCCTGCGTGTGAGTAAGGTTTCCAGAGCTCTTGGGGGTGCTACATTAGTAGCAGGGGTCAAGCCTTCAAGGTAAGGGCGACAAATCCAGTAACAGATTTGTTATGCTGTACTTGTCACCCTTAAGCTAAGACCTCATTACCACTTAACATCAGGTGGGATGAGGTCAATTTTGAAGTGTAATTTTAAAAAAAGTGTGTATTCTGACGTGCTTTTCTGACGTCTGACAGTCAAAAGCTCGTCAAACTACACATTGGACTTTGTGCCGCTCTTACGTTGCGGCATAAGAACGAATGTCGCATTGCAAGTGTCGACCCTGATGTGCCTTTTTATCATAATCTAAACGTAACGTAAACTTCAAAACGTAAAATTTTAGCTTAAACAAACACACAGAAATAGCAATCAATATAAAAATTTAAACAAAAGAAGTCCTCCAAAACATAATTGTGAAAGTTAAAACTGAGCCGGAAAATATATACACGTATCGGCGTAATATAAAAAATTCGTTGGTATTTCCTAGGTACATCATCAACCAATGTCACCCACATTAATAACCCAATATATACGTAACTAAAAGTAGGCACATCTAATATTTGTTTATTAAGGTTTCCCATATGTTTGCCCCTTTCGACTTAACACTCACGTTATCTATTTTAAAAAACAACAAACATACTGCATTAGTTAGCCCTGCTCCTACATTAAAGAGACGCCTACAAAGATTCGGAAGTACGGACGCTAACACGCCCAAGCAATTTCCGGCCAAGGAAAGTCTATTCAAAGAGTATGTGGGCCATCGCTCCCTGCAGGCGATAACCCACATGACGGTATGCCAGTTTCTTTTATACGAAGGCAAGTAAACTTTCATAGACAATGACAAAAAAATCTGGAAAAAACTTCAACCGCTTATGTAAAGAAAGAGATTTAAACAAACCTTGAGACCATAACTCAGTATATAAACCACTAGACCATCGAGACGTTGAAAGGTAATTTTAAACTCAGGACACCATATCAAAGCAATTTTATTTTTTTCTCCTAACGTGTATCGCTTGAATAAGGAATCCCTCTACAACATTGACCTTTATTTCACAAACATTTAGGGCAATATCAGCTTTTGAAGCAGATCCTATGAAGAAGTGGGGCGTTGTTCTACCCTGGACAGTCCTACCGATGTCTTACTTCCTCAGTGGAATACATGCTTTATTAGTTGCTGATAAGAATCTGCATCCCTTACAAGGCACACCCTATTTTGAACCAACAGCTGAACGTGCCATCCGAATCAGGCGACCATCATTCTTATCGAACAATCAGGTGATTGATTCAAACATCAAGGTTTTGAAACCACAACCTCTAACTACTATACCACTAAGTCATCGTTTCCTAACAAGACACTAAAGAAGGTAAAAGGACAACATAACCTGGCAATAGCACGATTTGCATTCGTGCCGGTGACCCGTCCGAATTGGGGTACCATTCTAGACACGTGCTGAGGCGATACTCATGTATAGCTATAGATAACAACAGCGATATCCATGTCACCACTTATTTAGATAGTGAGGGATTAGCATAATATGTTTCTGAACAGGTTTTCGTAAACATCCTCATATATTTTATAGCTTCCCACCGCCTACTCGAGGTAAACGTCGATAATATGAGTATTTGCTGCGTGTTTAACTTTAAACATTTTCAATACCTTTATTCTAGGACCATTTTTTTTTAAAGTTATATTTCGGAAACGCTGTTTGATTAGATACCCCAAAACTAGACATCGAAAAGGAAAAGAGTTTAGTTATTGAAGACATATAATGTAATCACCTTAATTAGTGTTAAGTGAAGTTTTAAAATTAAGAGCATAAAAATGACCTTCATCTTATTACCCATTTATGCAAAATAATTATTTAAAATCATCCTGAACACCCATAATCTGCCACATCATGACTCGAAAGGGAGGAAGCTATATGTTAAAAGTTACTGGACAGCAAGGAACTGATTCACAAACATAAACGACTCCGATTTGGGAACTCAATGTTTCGTCTGTCTAATCGGTTATTTTAAGAATGAAATAAAACACTGTTTCGGATTTAGAATCCGAATCTGACGTTTTGTGAATAAGAAGGCAGGTTAAGTTAAACTCACGTTTTGGTAAATATCTCTTAGCGTTAATTTTCACTTTACAAGATAATTACTTCTTTGTTAATTCCATCATATGATTCTAAATTACAATCAATATTGTGTAAAATATATACTATAATAAAAAACTAATATTTTAAAACTGAAGAGTTTGTTTATTTGAACGCGTTAATCTCAGGAACTGTTTCGAAATGAATAAACATTTTTGTTTTGGATAGTCCATTTATCAAGGAATAGGAGCATAAAATGTAGAAAAACGAGAATAGTACGAATTTATCGAAGTTGCTTCGCAACGGCGGGCCACTAAATACAATCTAAATATGTAATTTATGCTCACAAATAAATTAAAGACGGTAACTCATATTATTTGCTCATTAATACTTGATGGAATAAACAAGAGCAGGGACTACTGAGTAACATCAAACCTAATAAGCATTGTAAGCATTTTACGTCATTAAGACTTTGCACCCGTGTCATCTTCGAATATAAATTCAGTCATGCACTTCATGCAATGACTATCGAGCCGAAAAAAGATATGCGTACACAACTATTTAGGAATGCTCTAAACGTCCTTGAGAATTACAAACAAAGCGAGTAATCGGCATGACAGAGGTATCACATTCTAAGTTTTTGTACCATTAGAATAGATAATGTAAATAATGAAGCGAGTCACGATGAAGTAATTAAGCGCGATGGAATCAGCTCGGGTTTGAGCACTTCAGTTGTAGAGCGGGCGAACACTGTGATTGTAATTACAGTTGTTAACTAATAAAATGGTTGTTGGGTAGTACTGTGATGCTACTATGTGGATTTTATGACTATCGGACTATCTATCACCGTAATACATAAAGTCGTTTCCATGAATAATCTTGAAGCCAAGGAAATGATAAAAATATTTTTGACTTTTTTTCTGTTTAAGGAATGAAAAAATAAAATCTAAACACAAAAATATACTATTTTATTTTTGTGATTAGATTTGCTTTCTGATCATAATACACTGTGTATTATGATCAGAAAGCTTTTAAAAGGTGTACACTTAGGTAAATGAATTACTGAATACTATGAGACTAGGATCGCGAGCGGCCGCAGATTTCAGTACTGGTCTTAAAATCAAATTGCTTTTTCTTTCTACAAGAAAATATGTAATACATTAGAAAAAGGACATTTTGATATAGTATAAGTTGGAAGTAATGCAAACTACCTCCATTCAACCATTGAAAAGCGTAACTAAGTTTGTTTGCAATTAAACAATGATGATGAAGCAAATAATAATATATTTAGCAAATAATTACTACCTTTTAAACTGAAGATAATTGAACGATGACATCATTAGAGATCAATGGTATGAAAAGGACATTAGGCGGACCACGCATTAGACCACATTGTAAAGGTAACTGAACTCTGTGAATAGGATCGACCGTGAAAGTTACAGACAAAAGGTAACTAACAAAAGCTGGTAAAAGTTCTGACTGAATGCGGTCTTCAAGGTTTTCCTATGTTTCGTAGTAAGTTATTTGGTAAGTATTACCAAGGTTTCAGTTTAAATTTCAGTGGCTTCGCTTGAATTTACTTCCCGACATTAGATTTGAGTCAGGAGCTGGAATATTGATGCATATAAATAGAAACCAATTCGGCACTGAAATACTTATTTAATATCCTAGAGCTCATAGTGTTTTTTTTTCTGGTTTCCAGCTTCCAGTAGAAAATTAATGCCCTATTAATCAGTGAGCAAGAGCTAAAGACCCGTGTCTAAGAGCAGGAGAGGCGCAAAACCGCGTTCCTAGAGATTTTAACACAGGTAGATCACGTGTGAGCGGGTATGGAAAGAGAGTACACGAAGCTGGTCGAGGAATAATTTAATAAAATAATTTCTTATTTCTCTTAAAAGTAGTACAATAAAGAAACGTAAAAGTAGCATACGTAAGTAATTAGGTTTGAAATTGCAGGCAATGGAGTTGCAGTTGAAGGGAAAAGTATACGATCAGGAATTTGGAGTGGATTTAACAGCCTTGTTGGCTTGTTGGCTATGGTAGTTGTTCTACGCGCGAAAGGACACGCGTTTTGCGAAACAAACTTTTCTGAATTGGCTCTCTCTAGTCTCTTATGTTTTTGTCCTCATCTGGTTCTCATACTCCAATGGATAACTTTAGTTTGAGACCTGTTGATCGGTGTGTGGTCTCAGTGGACATAATTTTCATACACCATACTTTTATTTGTGCTGATGGTAATGAATAAAACCAATTCTATTCGGTGTAGCCTTGCATAATGAACGTAATTTAAGCATATTTATTTTAAATAATGATTGGTGATAAAAATACGAAATTTTCTTCATCTGACAAATGAGCTAGAGTGCGAGCCTGTTTTATTTTCTTCTGGTTGTGAATGAATCAATAAACGAATCCGTTTTGAACTATACTTCTGGCTAGCTGCCAACTCCTGGCTTGAGATTGAAGGCTATCGTGAGGTTTTCTTTTATGCATCGTTAACAGTAGTTTGAAAGTATACTACGTACTTAAATTATTCCAGCATATCGTGCTAACAAAAATCGGGTTGGGCGGTTGCGATTGTATTTAATATGGCCATTCAAAAATTACAATGTATTATGATAATCCCTACACAAGCATGTTTTTTTCGTAAAGCGAAGGTGTGTAGACTGGTTAATTCGCATCATTGGTTACGCATAATGGGCAGCATTGAGAAAAACCATAATATTTGTATTTACTCAATAAAATACGTTATGAAAGAACCATGTGACAAATCATTTCATTTCGAATTATTTCTCATTGCAGACTATTGGAGACTGGAAGTAAACATGGGAATACACATAAATATTGCAGACATTACAAATTCACAACCATCAATGTACTCGTAAGATCTAAGTCCAAGTTCAGAGCAATCTATAATTTTGTGTGATCGTTTTGTTTCTTATTTAAACCTACTTCCATACAACCAAAGCTGCATACAAAGCTATTCAAGCATAATAGTTCACAGTCGGAGCAAATAGGTGTATAGTAAACAGAAGAAACAAATAATGGCGCTATCATCGATGTAGTCACCGTTGCATCACCGGCGGGTGAGTCATACAAATGTATTTTGCTATGGTAGAATCAGAGCCTGCGAATCATTAGCGCACGGTAAATAAGTCGCCAAGTTGTTAAATGAAACCCATATCAGCAACACGATTGGTAGATGTCCGATTAAAACAAATAAGGGAAACAAGAACATTTTCTCGATTTATATTTCGGACGGCCGTACCCGTTTCTTGATATGTACTATTTCGACTACCTTTTTACCTTTTCGGTTTTCTGGAAGATATTGCTTTCTAGCAAATAACACCGCCTAAATTATACTTGAAATATGTCTGTAAAACTAATTTCACTCACGCCATTGGGTTTAGCCCACGTACAGTTTGTTGATAAAAAGTATCTCATGGCACCTAGAAAATGTTTAGCATTCAATGGTATAGAGAACATTTAGATAATGGGACAATAATATTTGGGTTTATTTATTACAAACAAAAACACTTATAAACAACAGCAGATACAGCACTTTCTCATACCTTGATTTTAGAATCAAATAATATTCCGATTTCTGAACTGAACTTGGCTATAGGCATGTTTTATTTAATAGTCACTAGTGTGATCACATTTAGAGTTTTGCATTTGTTTAAATTTATTCATTCCATACATTTTGTATTTTAATAGCTCCAGATTTTATTATAATCACAACGAAACAAACAATTACTCAGCGACCTTGTTCTGTTCTGCCTTAATATTAGTAGTAGTGAGTTACTCTAGTATATTCCATAGTAGGTGTATATAACTGATTTAACTAGTCGCTCAAATTTCATCGGAAGATCTAATGAAAGTACAATTTTTTTTTTTTTTTTTATTTTGATTTTTTCAAATTTATTGTGGTTTTATTATACATTTTAAGTTATAATATGAAAAAACTCTTAAACTAACTTATTAATAAAATTAAAAAAGTAAAAGTCAAGTCCAACAACAACAAGTCCGGGGCATAAAAATGTTTATAAAAAATGTTTTTAACGCTGATTAAGCTTTTCCGACTTCTAAAGTGGCTCATAATATGTTGTGGCTCTAGCACGAGCGTGGTCAGCCTATTTTAAGAGTGTATAGCCCTGTATGTGACGAGTTTTTGCATTTACTCAATTTTGTGACTGTTGCCTAGACGCCATTTCTGACAGCTGCGTTGCTAAGGCTTTGCGGTGCTGCTAATCTGCCCCAATCAGGGTTCAGAGAGATAATCAACATTTCGCTGTTGTCCAATTGAACCCAGCGGTCCAGTGCGCAGCTGCTGACAACAAGACATTTGTCAAAATAGTGTAAATAGTTATGTTTTTTGAATGTTTTATTGTAAGTTTATTGTTTTTCTTTTAGGTTTAAGTTTATTTTATTTTGTTAATGCCGCAGTTGGCAGGTTTAGAAATTGATTTTCCGGAAGACAACAACCAAAATATTTATCGGCGTTGTGAGTTGTGTTCCCAACCCAGATATTTCAAAGGCCTGAGAGGTCTGAAAATCCACAATAAAAGGATTCATGGTCCAGCCTTCAATAGTATTTCACAAAATGTAACAGGTAACAGTCCCTCTGATCCAGTTTTTTCTCCAGTTGACCTTCCTCTTTGGCAAAAGCTTGGGCTCCTGAAGAACAATCGTCCTCTCTTGAAGAGAATACCAAGAGGCGCGCGTTCTTCAGTAGCTCATGCTTTAGGAGACTCCATTAAAAATGTTGTGAATTTAAACAATGCTGAAAGTTGGGAACATTTACTTACTTTTGCCTATCACACACTTTATGTGGGCCATAGAGATCGCAATGCCGGGTCTCTTACACAAAAAGTTAAAAATAATTGCACCCACTCAGATACAATTGATTATTCGGAACTTAATTTTTCTCGAAAAACTTTTAAGCCAAATTCAAAATTAATAGAAAATAAAATAAGTGATGGCGATTTGAAGGGAGCTGCCCAACTACTCTTTTCGAATGATGTTGTTGCTCCGGACAATCTAGATACCCTCTCTGCTCTAAAAGATAAGCATCCCCTTCCAGCTTCTAATCACCACCTGCCGCCCCCTCCGCTTTCCTCAGATCAACCCCATCTCCATGTTTCTCCGTCCGAAATCCGCTCCGCAATAATGTCATTCAAGAAGGGATCTGCCGGTGGCCTCGACGGCATCACACCTCAACATCTTAAGGATTTGATTGCTGATGACATTGGGAACGCTGGTAGTACCCTTCTTGTCCATCTCACCTCATTAATCAACCTTATGCTTTCTGGCAACGTCATCGAATCTATATGTGATATTCTTTACGGTGCTAACTTAATCGCTCTTACAAAAAAAGACGGAGGAATCAGACCGATAGCTATTGGTTCTACAATCCGTCGTCTTGCTTCTAAAATTTGTGCAAAATCCCTTCTTCCTGACTTACCCAACTTTTTTCAACCCTATCAACTTGGTTTTGGCACTTCAAAAGGCTGTGAGGCAGCTGTTCATTCTGTCCGTACTTTTCTTTTCAATAACGGTGGTGAGGTGTTGCTGAAAGTTGATGTCAAAAATGCATTCAATTCCGTGGACAGGGGTGCCCTACTGACTCAAGTTAAAAATAAAACTGGACATATTTACAAGTACATTTGGCAATGCTACAGTAAACCTTCTAAATTAATTTACAGAAATCATCTTCTTTCTTCTTCTGTTGGTTGTCAGCAGGGTGACCCTCTCGGCCCGGCTTTGTTTAGTCTGGCTATCCAACCTATAATTTCGAGACTAAATTCAAAATTAAACTTGTGGTACCTGGATGATGGCTCCATAGGTGGTGAAGTTAATTCAGTTTATGAAGATTTAAAAAGTATTATTCAAGAATTTAATTTAATTGGTCTCGACCTAAATTTTTCTAAATGTGAACTTTTCATTGCAGATAATTCTCAAAATAAACAACAAATTATTGATCTGTTTACTACAATAGCTCCTAATATAATCATATTAAGTAAAGAATCTCTCAACCTCCTCGGAGCCCCCATTTTCGACGAATCCATCTCCAATTTTATATCAAACAAAATTTCAAAATTTGATCAGTTTTCTAAAAATCTATTAAACATAAATTCCCACATGGCTCTTACCTTAGTTCGATTTTGCACTTTTGTTCCAAAATTAACGTATGTTTTGCGGTGCTCTCAACTTTGGAAATTTGAAAACTTATTATCATCTTTAGATAATTCTTTGAAGGAAAGATTGTCTGAAATTCTAAATTGCCCCCTAGACGAACGATCATGGATTCAAGCGTCCCTGCCCGTTCGTTTTGGAGGCCTAGGGACTCGCAAAACTTCAAATATAGCCTTGCCTGCATTCCTTTCTTCCGCCTACGGCACGGAAAACCTCTTCAAAACTATTATTAATCCGTCGCTTGGCGATGTTGAGGTTGCCTGTCTGGCGGAAGCGAGGAATGCGTGGACTAATGCCTGCTCAAACTCTCCCACTTTTTTGAATTCACAGCGGCAATGGGACGAGCTCCTCTGCAAAATCACTTATGACCGGCTCTTGTCCACGTCTTGCGGTGATTCAGAGCGAGCTCGTCTCCTTGCTGTCGCAGAGAGGGAATCTGGCTTCTGGTTACAGGCGTTGCCCTCTGCTTGCGTGGGTACTATTTTAGACAATATCACCTTATCTTTTTCGGTGTCACTGCGTCTTGGCTTAAGGGTAAACGCCGCACACACCTGCCACTGCGGTGAATTTGTTGGGCCTCTTGGGCATCACGGCCTATCTTGTGTCCGGAGCGCAGGACGCATTCCTCGCCATACCTGCCTAAATGATATTCTCCGTCGGGCCTTTATTTCTTCCAGAGTTCCGGCAGTCCTGGAGCCTCTGGGTATTTGTCGGAATGACGGAAAGAGGCCTGACGGAATGACTCTTACTCCTTGGAGCAAAGGTAAGGCTTTGGTTTGGGATGCGACCTGCGCCGACACTTTGGCGCCGAGTAATGTCCATTCAACCTCTCGGGGCGCGGGGGCAGCCGCTGCAGCGGCGGAAATGCGGAAACGCAATAAATACTCTGCACTCGACGGCTGCTACCGTTTCGCCCCGTTTGGCGTGGAGACTTTGGGGCCTTGGGGTCCGGAGGCCCGAGCATTATTTCAAGAATTGTCCGCTCGGCTTATTGAGGTTTCTGGTGACCGGAATGCTGGCAACTACCTCGGCCAACGCATTAGTCTGGCTATCCAAAGAGGTAACGTTGCCAGCATCCTGGGCACCCTTGATACCGGAGCGGACAACCTTTTGTAAATATTCTGTACATTTTCTTTTGATTATTTTTATTATTATAATTTTATTAATAAGTTAGTTTAAGAGTTTTTTCATATTATAACTTAAAATGTATAATAAAACCACAATAAATTTGAAAGTACAATATAACGTCTAAGTTGTCTAGGTAGATTGCAGGTATCAAAATCGTGTACGATAGCTAGACATCAATAAGACAAGCATAGTTCAACAATAAAACCACGAGTTCTGAAAAATGTGCAGCTAAAAATGAAAGAAATGAATATAGGTAAAAAATCTTTCATTTCTATTTTTAATTAATGGCTAAACAAGCCGATTCATAGAACATCGATTTACCATATGTAATTCTGAGAGAACAGATGAACATGACAACATACAAGTGAGAATAGGTAGCCCTCATTTTTTTGCTCGGGGTTATAAATGAAGAACGAAACAATGTTCATAGCTGTTTACAATCATGATGACTTTATTAGACTAACCTAGTCTGATACATAGCCCTTATTAAAAACAGTTCTTTCGCTCTATTTTGGGATAAAAAGTATTATCTATACTTCATCCAAATGAAAGTACTCACTTTCACGCAATAACTAGTGGGTTCTAGTGCAAACGTTCATTTTTTTCCCTATCTTGACTATTGATGATGGCCGCAGATGGCCTTTTCATCTTAACTGGGCTTGCGGGGGAGCGGAGGGCTCACACCCCTAAAAATTTAAACAACTGCCTGAGGGCGCCCCATAGCGGGACTCGGACCTCGGCTCGGGCCGTTGTTGGGAGATGGTAATCTAACGTACCTTGGGGGGGAGAAGCGTCCCGGCACGTGCCGGTATCGCGATAGGGGCCCTGCTGCTAGGGGGGAGCACGTCGCGCGTCCTCGCCGGCGAGGACGGTATAGCGGTCGTTGTGGAGTGTGGGCTGTCGCGAGCTGTTTGGCTTCGGCCATGGCAACCGTGATGGTGTCATCAGGATCTAGGAGGACGTTCCTATGCCTGCGTTTTCGGGGGCGAACTACGGGTGGGACATAGTCAGCGGCGGAAACCACTAGACTATTCGGGTGGTGGGTTGCAGAGTCGACATAGCGGGAAAAACGTTCATTCATTCGCGTTTATCATATAAGTAGGATGCTATTCTACTGTAACAATACTACATCTGTTTTTTATTAAGATTTGTAAACTTAACGTTTGTAGACAGTTTACCATTGACCCAAATACCGGGCTCGATGCACCGTCTAATGTTTGCTTAACGACCGACCAAATACGACGAACGCACGTGTCTATTAGTTTGGTACTCGTATGTTCGATTTGACATCCTCAATGTTTTCAATTGAATTTTAATGAATTGTTTCAGAACGGAATGCACAGAAGGCATGCACTATATTAATAGTTCCGTTCTGAAGCTCCTACGCGAGGGTCCAAGTATCAATGCACTTATTTCCAGTTCTCTTGTGATTACAGATTTTCCAGAGAAGTATACTTATATACTTTTTTTTTGTTTGTTATGCTTTCTGCCCGGTTCTAATGTTTTGGGATTCGGAATGTGTCAAAAATTACTATCCTTTTTTCCCGAACCGACTACAAGTCGTTAATACTGTTCCATGATTAACTTTCCATACCAGCTGTCTTCAATCGTCCGTCGTTTTTAGCTTACGCCTCGTATAGTTTTTTACTATCTGTAACTTGAACGAATCGTTTTTCAAATATTGGAACGGGGCATTAGTCGCATTCGAAGTTAAGAGGCGTATTGGTTTTTAGAATTGGGGTTCGGGGTGCATTTTTTTTAAAAATAGTCTGCTTTTCACCCGTACTTTTCGACAAAACAGTCGATTTCTTTTGTTTCCTATGCATTACATAAACACTATTTTACACACTAAAGTTAATTAGATGGAGAGCAACCGGGAATAGCTTGATTTTCTTTTAAGTACCCATCATTGAACAGGTAAGCACATCAATACGCTATAATGGTCATAAGCTTGTGGATGTCAACATGTAACCGCGTCAAGTACCGTATGGTAAGCGGTATTCTGAGACTTCCAAACCATGGAGAAAATTTGCTCATAGATATTATCAACACTTGCTCTTGCTCGCCACTTCGTCCGCGTTATTATGGAGTAAAAAGTATCCTATATGTTAATCTAGCATGTCATCTCTTATCTCAGAAATTTTCATCAATTTCAAATCCGTTCAGAAGTTTTTGCGTGAAAAAATAACAAACATACAAACACATCCTGATATCCAAACATCATGTTTAGCCCGAAAATATGTAAATTCCAAAAAACGACATCAAACAAGACCTAATACACTCGTCTATGCAGCTTCTTTCATTAACACGAATCACCGTGTTCGGATGAACTGCACGAATGGATTTTGTTAAGGAAAATATTTTTCTGCATATATTAACTATGGCATTCATATGAAATGAAGAGTAAACATAATACTTCCTAAGACTTTGGGCCATCTGACCCCTAGGTCGTTGACCCGCCTAATGCCTCCACTTATTGTTCATTAGCGGTCGCGTGAACTGCGCGGGCGCAGACGTACATACTATGTAATTGACGTAAGTATAATTTCTTCACACTGTTATTTAGCGGGATTCTACTACTGTTTTCTTGATTGTTTAAAGATTGGAGCGATAACAGCATCAATATTTTTTTTTCAATTAAGTATCTTTACGAATGTTTAAATTGTTTAAGTACCGTGGGAGTAACAGACGAGGAAATGGCGCTGTTGTGATCATGTTATTCTCCATCGAGCTGCGAGTGTCTGTTATAGTTATTCATAGACGACATGTTCTTAACATAGACAATTACGTCGTACCTTTGAAAACTAATCAAGTTCAGCAGCAGTTTCGTAATAACAAATAGTAACAAAACTATACCACAATTCACAAAATCTATCTGATCTTCCGCGATATCAACGGCTTAGCAACCTAGATAATGCATGCATTTACAATTCTGATTTATCAGTACCAAGTTATTGTGCATAAATAAAGGGTTTCTTTATTACACTTCAAAGTCTTCATCGGTAAGATTCCCTTCACCTTGAGATAAACGAGCCAGCAACTTCAGACGCTACGTGCCTTGTCCAGGTAAATGATGCTTATTGGAAAACTTTCTACCTCCTTTTTGGGCGAGGGGATATGCGTGGCGAATTGTACCGTCCCCGGAGGTGGGTGACGGCCTGTTTGGGACTCTCTTCCTCTAATGAGGGTAGATCTACCCACAAAAACCTCCGGTGGATCTCATGCCATTCATAGTGATGTTGTGGGAAACTCTACAACCACACAACACCAACGGAAATCTTTAACACCTCTAGCTTCCAATTTTACAAGGTTCTATGTGTAGAAAATTCGAAGGAACACAGAGAAATAGATAGTTATTTGTTTGCAGCAAGTTTTCGTACTATTCTGCAGTAGCATCGATCCATGCCATTTGAAACAATCTCATAATAGGTAAGTAAGCACGAACCGAACAAAAGGCAGCTCTGACCTATTATAAGCACAATAAATTGCTTCCCCACATAATGAGCCATTGGTAGGGTTGCAACCTGATTACAATCATCTGCCGTAGAATAATGCTATTGGAAATAACCAATGCCTTAATAGACCGCAGTAGACTTCATTGCTAAACAATGACTTATTTTATAGACAAATTATGGTATAAATTAGGAGATCGCTAGAAAGCTTTATGATAAACTTCAGCTAGAAGAAATAATAGATCCAGAAAAAATACTAGAATAGTATAATACTAAATATATAAATGGTCGGAAAGAAAATGAAAATAAAACAGCAATGACATTACTGTCTGCTCGCTCGTAAACTGGGGGCCTGTCACACATCGTTCTTGCAAATCCCATTATGTAATAATTATTATGAAGAATAGGATGAGATGAAGAATAGGTGTATTTTTTTTAGTTCTATTGCATTACATCACATTCGTTGCTCAGATACAGTGGTAAGTAGCCAAAGCACTTGTGTTCCCGACATCAAAAACAATGACGGTACCACAACCCAGACCCGACACAATATACAAAAGTTCGTTTCCCATATAAACGCGACCGGGAAACTCGGGATCTCAGAGAAGGCTACTAACTAACTAAGTCCAACCCGCTCGCCTCTCAATTACAGAGGTCGTCAAACCACAGAACATATAAAGGTATTAGAACCATGTTTTCCTTTTATATTATTTTGCAAGTAAGCAACCCTACAAGAACCGTCTTTGCGGTCAGCGTTAGAAGCGTAGCTAACTTTATAGGTCTTTGTGGTGCAGTGGTTACGAGCACACACTAATGAGCCGACTAGTTAGATCTTCATAACCTCATACGTGTGGTACCTACCCTCAATAAACAGGTAACTATGTTATCACGACAGATTATTTTCCGGATTTAACATTTTAACCAGAAGCATCGCATGTTGGCTTGGCTTTGAAAGAGATGGCGTGTCGACATATCATATTGAGTTACTTAATAAAAATAACGATAAATATCAGATCACATACATTGACTTGAGCCCAAAGTAGCTTACGCATTTGTGTTATGGAAATCGGAACCAAAGGTGGTACGACAGTATAGTTATTTAAAACATTTAGAGGACAAGATATAATTTGTTAACTAAAAACTAACAATATAATAAGTTATTTGATAACTAATAACTAACAAGATATAATTTGTAAACTAAAAGAAAATTAATCACGTTCTACTCTCGTAAGTCAAAAGAAAGCAACTGATAGACCTCTTCCCGGCGAGAAAACAGAACGAGGACTTATCTCCTACTTGTAAATGTATAAAAATATTTTACACGAACATATTACAGGTGTAACATGCTCCTTTGAACTTTAACCTTCTCGAAGTGTGTCCTATTATTTTACCGCTGTCGAAATACATAACTTTAATTGATTAATCGCTGCCTTCAAGTTCAATAGCTGCATTGCGCAGCATGACCTCGCAATGAGGAATCGGAGCACGATAACTACGTTAGCAACTGGTTCGAATTCGGTGCACGAGTGAGGAGGCACAGTAACACAACTATGTGAAAAATTAACGTTACATGTAACATCGCATTACCTATCACCTAAGGGGGTCATTAGCTTTGTGGCGGCGACATCTACCAAGGCACAATAACTGCGCGCACTACCGGGATTGCCGCGGTAAGGGATTTTTAAACTTGTTATTAATAAGACTAAGACTGAAATTGCAATATGAATGGTTTTGGTATGTAAAGATAAAACCGTTAACATTTTAAATTTCCAACCTTAGTGTTTGAACATGAGGTATTTTACTGTTCGTCGTCTTAAAATCCCTTGCCATGTCCTCCCGAGAGAAGGAATAGTCCCTTATTCTGATTGATAGAAAGATGGCATCTTTATGAAATGGCCAATACAAGTCAACGAAATCTTACTACGCAAAATTAAAGTTATTCTTGTAATGCGTTTATGTACAAACCATCAAAAGGGTTAGTGGACCTTGGTCCCCTTTTGGATAATACTAGCGACCCGCCCCGGCTTCGCACGGATGTAATGTAAATACTTAGAAATATTGGCTTTTCTATTCTTTATTACACATAAAAACCTTCCTCTGGAATTACTCAATCTATCAAAAAAAACCGCATCAAAATCCGTTGCGTAGTTTTAAAGATTTAAGCGTACAAAGGGATATAGGGACAGAAAAAGCGACTTTGTTTTATACTATGTAGTGATCTATAGCTTGGAAGTATTTAATTGTTCAACTTCAATGCATTTGTGGATTTGACATGACGCCTATGTATAATTCACTAGATGGTGATACGCCTGCTGAGATTATAACAATCGTGAGCCATTAAACATCTAGACTAGACTTCTCAATAATGGCTTCCGACACTGAGAGATGTTATTCCGCATTACTCTCTTTATACTAGACTTTGCTCATGACTTCGTCGTACGCGTTATTTTGGGTTAGAAGTATCCTATATATCTAGGTATGTTATCAAGTATCTTATCTATAAGTAGTTTACCAAGGAATTTACCAATAAAATAGAAAATAGAAAAAAAAACATACCATGAAACGTCACCAGCAGGCCTAGCATGCGCTACGCGACTCAATTTTATCGACCTCTTAACCAACGAAATTCGATTAAATTCAGTGCGTCGGCTGCTGATTGACTGAAAATACTGTTTATACATATTTTTTTTGCATGACTTATACCATATGTGTCAGTTTTGAAGAGAGTAACTATCGAGTTTCTTGCCGGTTCTTCTCGATAGAATCAACATTCCGAACACGGCGGTAGTTACTTAATTTGACAATTCATAAGTGCTTTTGTAAAAGTGTACATGAATAAAGACATTTTCTATTATATTATATACAATCAACGGTGTCAAAACTTTGGACGTCTCATGCGCATGCTAGGCCTGCAGGTCGTCTCCACCTTACATCTGTTACGTTGCGGTGAATGTTACATGCTACGCTTGTCAGTACCAATCTTAAGCAGTTAAGTCCCATGTTAGGAAATGTCTTACTCTATTTCGTTGCATTGTTATGCAAATGCAGGCTAATGCAACGATAAATCCGCTCCAATGGTCGCCGGTTCGTGAGGCTATCATGCAGGAAATAGTTTGAAACCAAATTTACATAGTGCGATGAGAATCACAGAAAAACTAGCTCTTACATCAATTATGCCGTGGGAATCAGATTCCATATTACGCCACTGGTAATGATAATATCAGTGAGATGTAACAATATTTATACTCGTTTTTAACAGAATAATAAATATTGGACAACATCACATAAATTGCTCTGATTCTATGGTAAGTAGCGAAAGCACTTGCAGTGCAGCAACACCCAGACCCAAGACAATAAAGAAAAGTTCGTTTCCCATTGATCCGACCGGGGTTCGAACCACACACAGATGGCGCGACGCCAAAGTCCGGCCCGCTCGCCTCTCGGCTACGTAGGTCGTCAAAATTTAAGACCCTAAGCTTCCACTTAACCCACCAAATACTTCCTTCATTCGCTTTGATTGACATGATTTATGTGACTGAAGATTTCCAAGTTCAAGTACATGATTAGGCTAACCAGATTACAGGATTGCCCTCTGTAACATACTTACAACGAAAACGTGAATGTTAAGTCGCGTGTATTATACAGGTACATGAAAGTAGTAACATTTTATGGCCACAATGACATGGCTTTGGCCTACTTCCTTCGAATTTATTCGGTCTTCAAAATGTTTCGATAACTTTTGTCGGTAAATGAGGTAATCTGGGTACTTGGGTACTTTTTTTAAGGCAACAAGACAAGTCATTTCCTTCCTCCGTTCTATGTGACTCTTGTGCTTTAGGGCTACCTTTCTTCTATGGTTTACTGTATTCGAAAGATATCTGAATAGGTATTTCTTAATTGAAGGACCAAAAAGGCGCAGGCTTTTAATCTGCAGTTAAAAACGGACTCATATCATTTTACCGAAACTTTTTCGATCGAGGCTTCATTTCTTCCATCATCGTTTCGCCGAATCATAGAACTTTGTATGGTCTTCCGAAGCCCAGTCGAAACTAACAAAATACTAATGTCTCATACTATCATTACCATTCGTTGGTTTTTTCCTCACGGGCGCGACTTACTAAGCATCTCTTTACACTCCTTAAGTGCTTGCATACCTACCGATAATGAGGATGATAATGACTGCCAGCCTATTCAAACAACCAGGTAACAGCCCCACCTTATTACAATAGAGATTAGATTCAAATTGTGCCGGCATTAGTTTGAAAACCACGACTGTTTGTTATCAGTGGAACGTGACCAAGGGCTATTATGTTGTTAGTTTTTCAATAAAAATAGTTATGGAGAATTCATTGGATACGTTAATCAATAGATTACAATAAGTCACTTTTTGCTTTCTTATCTATATTTTCTAAATTCATAAATTTTGTAGCCTGAATTTATATAGACCTAACCTACCTGTATTTAGATAAAGTATCTGAACAATCAATCTATATATATATATGTATAATCATCCAAATCTATTTATCGTGAAGGTGTAACGAACTTCTTTCTATCCTTGCCCATAAATATTAGCCTTGACTTCACTTAGCCATAAAAGAGAATCCTCGGTACTTAGCTGACCACACCCAATTTATTATTACGTTCGCACCACAGATACCTACAAAAGACTACCTATCTACCCCAGAGGTTTGACATTTACTAAAATGATAAAATGCGCCTACATTTTTTGTGACATTTGAGTAAATGTTTTCTATACACATTTAAATCAAGGCCTCATTTATTTTGTGCAAGGGTAAATGCGTGACGCACCGTACTACCGCTCTATTAAGTGACGGCGCGTGTGTGACTTTACCCTGCTAGACACCCCCCAAAAAAGTCCCCAGGAACCTCATATCCTGAATGTTGTTGCGGTTGGAAACTTGGAATACTACAGCAAATTGAAAACGAGGCCTAACTTCACTTCCTTTACGCCTAAATTGTACAATAAGTAAAAACAATTTCTGTAAATTTTCCGTGCAATAAAGTGTATCTACTTCGTTTGGTTAATCTCTATAATTTTTTCTAAATTATTTACGGATTAAGACGTAATACCCAAGTGGGCCTAGCATGCACAATACGTGAAATTTATCGCATGAGACGACAGTTTCGACACTGTTGATTGGCTGATAGCAAACCGCACTCAGCAGCCAATCGGCAGGTGACGAACTAAATTTAATCGATTTAGAGGCTTGTAGCGATAAAATTTACCACCGTGGCGCATCCTAAGCGTTGAGGTTTATAAGTGATTAGTAAAATATGTATTTACTTGGGAATTAAATTATCTAATTCTTTTAATCATGCAGTGACCGTCATGGTGGCCAAGACATAATTTCTTCGGTTATAAATACGCTGGAAGATGCAGCGGCTCTTAACCTACATTTCGCAGACATTTGTACAAAAATACAACTGAGAAACAGTACTATTATATAGTACCACTCACATAATCGGAGCAAGGTGTAGTCGACATCAAAATATTAAACCCAGGATGAGGTAGTTAAATCCTACCAAGATTAAAAACGCGAAAGTTTTCAAGAATGTATTGATGTCTGATTTGAATTCGTAACTGTTTCTACTCATAAACGACTAGAATAGAATTGTTTACCATAAACAGAACCATTCCCCGTGTCTCCATTGTTTCATTTACAGCCTCGCAGAAAGCTCAACGACTTCATTAGTCGAATACAGGCCGGTATGCTTTGTAAAAGCCGACTCAGTGTGCGGTTAACCTCTATTGAAGTTATTGCTTTCCGGTAACAGCAAGGAAGTGAGGAATATACACAAAATACCTTGTGAGAATATACCGACGATGACGACGATGCAATTTTATTATATTTAAATGACACAATTGGATTACATTATGAGTATGTTTTTTTGCCTGAACCATTATGTCGGACTGTGATAAAATCCTACTAAATGTAAAGATATTAAAAAGGTGAGTTTCTAAAAATGTATGTATGTACTTATTTTTGTTACTATTTCACAAAAAAACTGCGGAATGAATGTATACTAGACCAACATTTATAATACTTGCTGTAGCCCGCGACTTCGATCGCATTATTTCAGGATATAGTAAGTACTTATATGTTAAACTAGCATCTCATTTATCTTTCTACCAAATTTCATTCAAGTCCATACATTCTTTTTTTCGTACAAGGGCAACAACATCCACACACATCTAGATGTTCTTACAAAGTTTCGCTTTTATTGTACAAGTAGAACTTTTCATTCTGAAATAACGAAAACAAAGCTTGCAACAGCTAGTTATTTACAAAAGGCATCCCCAATTTTTCAGAAAGAGTCACTCATTATTAATTAAGATAACAGCGACTATTATCCCATCTAACATTCTACCACATTGGTCACACCAATCCAGGTGGTAGATTCCAGCGATAAAGTATCTTAAGAAAGAATGTATGCACGATGATATTTCCCATTCTTATCCTTCTTGGTTCAATCTATTAAGCTGAAGACCTGATGTAGTACCATGATTCAACGCTAACTCCCACAAAGAAGGCCGAAATGGTTAAGTTTACCATGCCTGTGGTTAACCTTCTATCTCAGTACCAGCTTCCCGGTAAAAGTGGGTATTAAATTAGCGGTAGACGTCTCACTGGCGGCTTGCGGTTTATTTCAAGCCCGACATTACTTCCTCAGCTTCCTTGGTCAAACGACGCGTATCCCGTACGTAACAAATCGGTGATTACTATGCTTGTATGCATCTAGCTTTTTGCTTACAAGAAGATGAAGTAGGAAGAAAGGAAGATACTCAGTAAGAAAGAACTGTAAAATTAACGACTAGGTTTTGCAGTCATTGGTAGCGTTCTCTCAAATTGCAGTGCCCTAAAGGGCACTATAATGATTTAATTTAAAGAATTACATTTGAACCGTATGTTATAGAAACGATAATCGATTGATTATTAAGTCTAGTCAATAGAGGGTCAACTTCGGAGTGATATATAATAAGCTGGATCTTGTTCTAAAAGTCATTAAGATAGCTTTTAGACCACCAAAATAAAGGTCTATACAATTCTTTTTATCATATTTCATTTCGAAGTTAAACCCTTTTTACTAGCTCAATTGACTGGAAACGTATTAAATTGAACATTTGGTATTTGATACAAATGCATTTGTTAAAGCAAAGTCTGGTATTTGCCAAATTAAACAGCTTAATTGTCTTCAATGACAAAAAGAAGTAAGACGAAAGCAAAGTAATTATTGGTAGTTTTCATTAAGAAAAAGAATTACAAAACTGTCTTTACCCTAGTATGAAAGATCTTTTTCACTTAGTTCACCAATATGATATAAAAATTTCCGATTGAGTACAATACATAGATTTGAACAATAAGCGTGGGCGGTTGGTTTTTCACGATCGCCACTGGGTGGCCTTGAGATAACGAGGAAGCCCGCCAGTTATCAGTCGGAACTATACGATACAGTAATAATATTGCAATCATGGTAGGTACTTTTAGGTATTAGCAAACATTTTATTTCGTCTAACTAAATACGAAGCGTAGGTATTGTGTTATAAAATAAATTAACGGGTCACAACGCGACATCATTTTAGAAGTTAATACGAACTACTTACTACCCGACGTTTCGGTTAGGTTGCACCAACCGTGCTCACGAGCTGACTCGACTCAAAATGGAACGCGAAAGTCTTAAGTTTATATCGTGTTACAAAGTCAGTATTTCTGCCACCATACACGGCAGTCTTTTGATTCGAGAAGCAGCTTGAAGTCTCTTGTTTTTTTTATGGACTATCCCGCTTTTAGAAACAACGCAGTGATTCCACCAATGAAAAGTGTTTAGAGAGATATGTTTATGAGAGACTGTGCGGTCTCCCGTTTTATAATGAGCGGCATTTGCAACATAACAGTCTTTGGATCTGTGTAATCTTCATAGTGCAGTTCCAAAGGAATTCCCTCTCGTGAATGTTCTACAACTGGAATGAGCTTGCAGCTGATGTTTCCCTACAGTGTTTTGTAAGTTTTGGAATGAATTGGTTTTAAAGGTTCGGCGACAGGGCTTCGATGCGTCTGATGAAACAGGTGTCCATAATCTACCCACTATAGCTGCTGGTGCAGGTGGGGTTTTCTACTATGGTGCTTCAAAATGCATCCTTAAGAACTAATAGGAATTGCGAGATTACTTATTATCGCAATATCACGTGAAATGATACATAAATCTAATATACAAATTAGGGTTTGTTTATTTAAACGCGCTAATTTCAGAATGGTTTGAATTTAAATAATACTAGCGGTCCCGGCGAACTTCGTTTCGCCTTCGATAATTTTTCCCGCTTTTCTGTTGAAATTTTTCAAATTTTACCAAGGATCCCTAAAAAAGTGTGTTTTTTACGACCTCACATTAGAAACCTCAAAAATAGTAGCCTATGTGTTATTCTGATGTATAAGCTATATTGTGGTAAAGTTTCATTCAAATCCATTCAGTAGTTTTTACGTGAAAGAGTAACAAACATCCATACATCCATACTTACAAACTTTCGCCTTTATAATAGTAGTAGGATTCTTATGTTTGACAGTCTGTTTATAGAGGAAGGCTAATATAGCTATATAATATTACGACCCGCGCCAGCTTCGCACGGCTGCAAGTAATTACAAATGAAGATTTCGGCGCTTCTGTACATTAACATGTATAGATTATACACATAAACCATTCTCATGCATCAGTCTATTTATCAAAAAAATCGCATAAAATCCGTTGCGTAGTTTTAAAGATCTGAGCACACATAGAGACATACAGAAAAAGCGACTTTGTTTTATCAACTAACAGGAGCGAAAAATCGATGGTAAATGAGGAAAAAACGGGTATAGTACGCGTGCCAAGATAGTTAGTAAACAGATATAAAAGACCTGGAAAACACCATGGCATCAGTCACTAGTCTATCTATGACGATACCTACCTACGTAAGTATAAAGTTTTAATCGTAAGTATACAAAATGAAAGACAGCATTATCAGATTAATAAAACCTGAAGTCATTATGCATTTTTTATAACAAACAAACTGTCCACATTCCTTCTAACAAAGGACGTAACTGATGGACACTATAAACAATGAGGGATGAGGAAAAAGGCATGAAAGGCCACCTCAGTCAGACGCCTTGGGTGATGACATCATACGCGCGCGACGCGTACGGCGATTAAGAAGGAGACAATTACGACTGTATTTTAATTTTGTAACAGACAATTTATGACTATTAATGGAATTTTACTGTTGCTTAGAACTGTATACCTTCTTCTTTCTAAATTCTAGTGCCAAGTTAGCACTTAAAATGTTTCACAAATGTTTGAAGTAGTGCAACATAATTTTTGCACAAAACTATTGTATGTGTAGAATTAAAGCACAACAAGAAGATCTTAAAAAAATTCAATTTACTTAAATTAAATGTAATTTTTTAACACATTTAAAAAATTTCTTTTTTTTTTCAGGTGTTCTTTTTTTTTTAGTTAATAAAATTCTATAGATTTATTAACTATGATCATTAATTATTACAATTGCCATCCTTTCAATCATTATATTTTTAATTTTTAGTCAATTATTGGTATATATTTAAGGACATACTTATATTAATATTGATCCTTAAAAAAAACAATTGTTTTCAATAAAGTAGTGTTAAATTATATAATTTTGAACCAAGTCACACTTATTATCAGATAACAATCATACTCAATTATTATCTGAAAATAATAAAACAATTCACAATACTTTATCAATTGGGTTTCAAATTAAGGTTTACATTGATACATGCAAGTTTCAAGTAGGTATTAAGAAGTAGAAACAATAAAAAGTTTCCGTCTATTTCAGTAACCAGGTATTATCATAATATTATCATTTGGTTTTTTATTTATTTTAAATACAGGAAAATCTTTTTTGTTTTAGATAGAAATCCTAGTTCCAGAAATGTAACTTACATAATTACATTACTATAATTATTTTAAAACATGAAGTTTGAAATAATAATAGTATTTTTAATAAGTCTGATGGATGATTGTTTCTTCTACAGACATGGATTAACTATTTGGGTGAGTGTGTCAATAAAATATAATCAACTTCATGACAAAAAAGAAAATAAGTAACATAAATATAATTATCAAGGATACACTAAAGAACGATGTTTGTACAGACTTCAGAAATATCAAAAATATTTAAATTCAGTTAATTATTGCATAGGTACACAGCCAATTTGTTTATTTTTTTGTTAAAACTCATGTGCCATCAATTTAAACATTTAACTCAATCACCAATAAGTAATAAAGATTCTACACCACCACACTTTTGTTTATCCAAGTGAAGTTACCAAGGTCGAGGGCTAGAAAAGTCCATCACACCATCTGCTTGGGAGTTTCAAACAATTTGCAGCTAATTTTACTTTCTTTGATCCTACAATCTAAGCGGCAAAGCTTTCATTCTACTTAACTTTAATGAACTACACATTGAAAACAAGGGTAAGCGTATTTGGCTAAATATGCAGCACGGAAAAATGTCGTAAATGCCGTAGGCAACGCACTTACCTCAAATGCAAATTCTCTATAAAATTGTCAGCCGTAAGATTGTCCAGCAGGACAAAGTCAGACACGCCGACTTCTGGTTGGGTCGCCATCGTAGCTATGCCACTTTAAATTCCACAATTAAAACCAAGTAATGATTTCACACACTGTTAACATAAAATAATTTACTCGCATGTAAAATAATGTCAACAAACCGTTAAAAATAAAACAACCCGAAACACAACTCCCCCGTCAAATCATTTCATTCAACTGACAGTTTTTAAATTTTGTTTGAGAATGGTCACCCCAGTATTGTTGCCATGAATAAAATAAAAACACCTAGTTTGGAAAAACTACAAAGTACTTTTTTTAAATTTAATTAGTTAAATACATATACAATATTTTTGATTGTTCTTATTAAATTATAAATAGGTAAATTAACTCCAAATTTTGTACGACAAAAAATTGTTGTAGGTTTTGAACACACTCAGTGCGACGCCATTTTCCTTGTTGTAGGTGCATCAAATGTCATAATAATTTCAATTTTTCCGAAAATTATATTTTCTTTTGGCCTTTACGTTTAATCTGTCTTTTTTTACAACACCTTTGATGTGTTTTGGTGTATTAAAAACTTAATAAGTGATATTTAGTGCAGCCTTTGTATCTATGTGGTTTTTCTGAGGTCGTCATTTCAAGGATCCTTCATGTTCTTCAAAGAGGATCATCTTCATAAAAGGTAGTGAGCTTTACGCCCACGTTTGTGTCGCATCGTAAATTTACGCGTGTTTTTGTGTGGTGTTTTGAAGTAATGAAAAGGAGGTGCATTGTGTGACGACGTTGTGTCGTAGTGTGTGGTGCGTTGATGGGACAATGAGCGACTCGCCAGGAGTGGAGTGGCTCCCGGCGTACAGTCCTGGGCCGCCGCGCCACAGCCCCCTCGGGCCGATTCCGCGGTTCCTTTACGAGGATGTGCAGCCGCTGGCGCTGCAGCAGGAGAACAATAACAAAGAGGGCGGCGAGAAAGAGAATGCGAATAAGATCAAGCACGCGAAGCCAGCGTACAGGTAAATCGCGGGTTATCCTCAACGCAGAGGCCTCTCGGCAATGACGCGGCTTGTAGGTCACTTCTTGGCCCTGACTAATTAGAAATTGTTAAACATTAGGATTTGGACAAAGTTTCACCAGATTACATTGTAAGTAAGGATTAACAATTATATGCCTTTTTAAATAAATTCAGCTTTAGAATAATCTACACCCAAAATACAAAATAGGAATATGAAATCTGTCTGTTGTATGCCAATTTATATTACTCATAAACTATTTATTTTCTCTGTCTGGAATTTTAGTGCTCATATGACCAGTAAAAATCTGATTTATCTAACTATACTATGGTATTGATTGTAATAATAATAATGTTCTCATGCTTTTAATATTTCACTGTATTACAGAATTGAACTTTAACTGAGTACTTAATGAGAAAATTATTTCTACTTTATATTGAACCAGTTTGAATTAATGGTAAAAGCCATTAACAAATAGCAAAACATTATACCTTATGGGTATAAATTAGTGCTTTTGAACATTTTTCTCATTCTGTACACCCAGAAAAAGAGGTATTATGGTGTTCAAACTCATGATGTGCTTACTATCACAACATAATTAATTGTGAAAATCATTAGAGCCATATCTTAAATTTTTTTGGATTAAATGATAAGAAATAATCTTCATGTGTACAGATATCAGTATACATGAAACCCTATGTATATGATTTGCATTGCTTACCTACTATTTTGGACTCTTAAGATGATAACTCTGGTCTGCATATTTCATGAAATGATCTAATATTATTGTGGTAGAAGCAGCATTGATGTAATCTATACTACAGCAAAAAAGTAGGTTTTCTGAATTGAACACCATTATCTAGAGACCATATAAAAAAATGCGTACCAATTTGTACTGTAAATATCTCATACGTTCCAGTGACCACAGTTCACTAGAACTGAACAGATCCAATTACTTTGACCATAATAATAATTATAAATGTATTTAATATTTTCAGTTATGCCAGTATGATAAGACTAGCAATCAGTAGTTCGCCAAATGGAAAGATGACACTTAACGAGATATACAACTATATCTGCAATGCATTTCCTTATTACAAAGAAGCAGGAAAAGGATGGATGGTGAGTTTCACTTTTTATGATCCTATCATATTATCTATCATATTTTTGTTGTCCATGACTTTGCTCGCATTTTTGATTTTTGGGAGAACAAGTATCCTATATCGTCGATGTGCGTGCAATACCGCATAAGTAAATTTTTCCGTAAGTTCTAATTTGGATTGAAATAATATGAAATAACAGACAAAAATAATCTTTATTACAAATGCTAGATACGCGGTATTGCACGCGTGTCGACAATATTATGTTAATCAAGTATGACATCTATCATCCAACTCTGATCCTGATTTTAGTTGTGATAGAGTATGGATGAGAGATAAGACCATTCTTATTATTATTTATTAGGATGTATGTTGGTTAAACGTACATCCATTCTTACAAGATTTTCACATTTATAATATTAATAGGAAGGAATAAAAAGATTTGAATTAAACATAAAATTATTTTTCCTACAAAGATAATATAAATGAGCAAGTTAGTTTATATGGATGTTTGTTAATATTCTGACAGAGGGTCTGCAATAAAGCTCTTTTCAAAGTTTAGACCGAGACTGTGATAAAATTTGCAAGTCAATCAAATGTTATCCTGAAACTCATCGCCAATGTTGGATTAAGAGATCTGGAGGCCTTGAGGCAATCAAGGAGTGATGGTCTCCTGAATGTATTTTTACAATGGGGAGCCAATTGCAAGTGCTTATAAGGACTATCTCAAATTTGGAGATTATTTTGATTGCCTTAATTAGAGTTAAAAAATAGAGAGCAATGATTTCTGTTAAAATTTAATACAAATCATGTTTGTATAAGTAAAGGTTAAATGCAAAAAAATAGTGAGTAAACCAATGTTTAATAGTTGACAACTATTGTGGCCCTTTTTGCAGATGATCTCTTTATTATTCAATCTAGCCTAGTAAAATGCTTCAGAGTTGTTATATATTTAAGTTTGTGTGCCTTGTTTTGTTGATTCTATAGTAAACAGGGTCTGATATTTTATTTGATACTAATGTTCCACTTTAAAATATTTTAAAACTACTTTTTCAGAACTCAATAAGGCATAACCTCTCACTCAACAAATGCTTCATGAAAGTGGCGCGTAGTAAAGACGACCCCGGCAAGGGCTCCTACTGGGCAATGGACTCCAGCTACAAAATAGCCGAGGTCACGCCGAGACGACGCAGAAGTCTTAGGGTATAGAACTAAAACAATTATTTATCTTCTGCCTTTTTCTTTTGGCGATTTTTATAGCTTAAAGCAGTGTTCCTGATTTTTGAACAAGGAGCGACTATTTAACTAAGTTTATATTCTACATATTTTTATCATTGTTCTTGAAATATAGCCAGATGCCAGAAGGACGATCAAACTCTGAAGTCATAGTAATAGGGTCTCGTTTTTACTTTTCGCATTTTGATCAACTACTTTTAGGTCTACGATGGTCGCCTTCTCAAATCTGCTAGCAATCACCACAAAATGTTATATGAATATGCTAAAACTTGTAGAAATACAACTCATAGTTGTTAGTTGTCAGGCAGCCGAATGCAGTACATTAATATTTTGCTTGAAATATTAAAAAACACCATGAACCTGCATTTGAAAAAAGCTTGGTTAAAAGATTATGACACACACAGCCACAGATAAAAATTAAATAAATAATGGACAACATTACATACATTGCTCTGATTTTATGGGAGCTCAAGCACTTGTTCTACAGAAATCAGAAATAACGAATGCAAAATAGAAAAGCAAGTTTTCTATATTAACCTGACCTGTAATTGAACCTGTTACCTGAAAGATGTCATGATGCCAAATAATCTCGCCTTCCGGCTGCGGAAGTCGTCAAACCAGATGTATAATCTAAGCTCGCGACAGCCGACTTATAACATCTACTAGATTGGTGTACCTCGCATCAGTTGGTTTTGTTATGTGAGCCAAGCCTGGCATTTGTGTGTCTCCGGCGCAGATGGCTCCGTACAGTCCGGAGTGCAGCTCGAACAGCAGCGGCGAGGCCGGGGCGCCGCCGCCTGACACGCAGCCCACGCCGCCGCACACGCCCACCACGCCCACCTCGCCGCACACGCTGCCCACGCCGCTCAAGGAAGAGCCCGTTATCAAGCAGGAGCCGATCGACACGGGTATGTTAACCCTCTGCTCTTTCAGTTTAACCATTTTTAATCCCTGACACAAAAATAAGACAGGTTACAGAAGACCGCAGCCGAGTAACAATCACTTCGGTGTTGTTGTGTTCCTGCATGTGAGTAAGGTTTTCAGAGCTCCTGAGGGGTGCTAAACTAGTAGCAGGGGTAGTCTCCGCAGCGTGGTGGGGGTGGTCCAGTTGGATTGGCCGTCCCCAATCTCCCCCCGACCACCAGGGGGGAGCAGACGGGGCCGCGTAAGCGGCCATTCCGCCGGCGGTGTTGTGGTGGGTAAGGCTTAGCCGATTTCCCGCAGTACCGCCACTAGGGCGATGGAGGTCCAACCGGGTTGTTTTAGTGGGTAGTCCTGCCCTTTTCAGGACAGGGAGTCCCACACACGCCGTTATCCTCCCTCGGGTGACGGTACGGTGCATCAATGCATTTCCCCCCGTCAACAAAAAAAAAGGACATCAATGAAATGAAGTCAATCTTGAAGTGTAATTTAAAAAATTTGATGGGTTATAAGTTTCACGTGTATGTCTATAGTATGGTAAGTTGAGAGCTTGCAAACGGATGAACCGATAAATTTGTTTGAAAAGTGATAGTCGAAGATGTTATTAGCGAATGTTAATTAATTTGAAAATTTAATTTGAGTTTGTGTTTGAGCTATGTTTTATGGATATCAATCAATGATGGTGGATCCCACTAAAAGTTGGGTTGGGACTATTTAATTACAACTTTCTCAATATATGTAGGTATCAAATACGAAAAGTCTAAATTATACTATACATTATAAGAAATTTCAAATGAATAATAGAGTAATTAAATGATAGGTACAGTCAACATAACAGTTTGAACTTTGACGGCTTTTATGTCGTAAATATAAGCTCAAATATCAAATATCAAGAAATTTGTAGATTTAGGTTTTCCCTTTTAGAATTTTGATGAAAATTATATTATATTATAAAACGTTTTTCTACTGTGCGCTTTTAAAGGTTTTTCTTAAAGTTTAATGTATCTATTTTACAATTTCAGTGGTTCCAGAGTCGAAGCACACGGATGACGCGTTGAGCGCGCTCATGAACGAAGAGCTTATGGCGGATGTAGATATCACTAGAGGTGAGTATCGAGTATCAATAAGTTATTTGTTTCTTTCTTTCGTTTTAATTAGTATTGCATTTATTTTCAATAGATTTTTAAATAAACGTAAAACGTACTATCTGCATGACCCAACGGTTGACTGGTAGAGAATGCTCCTAGCATTAAGTCCGCCTTTTGTACTTTTTTTGTGCAATAAAGTTTTTAAATAAAAAAAAATAAAAAAAAAAATTTTTTTCAAGCTTGTGTAAGCAAAAGCACGTGAGGCTACATATTTTGGATATTGTAGCGATCTTATGTGATGTGCATAAGATCTGATTTCGTATTGCATGTGTTTACCATGACGTGTTGTCGATCGTATAGTTCTACAAATATGATAAAAGTGGATGTTTGTAAAAATGTATGGATGTCTGTTTGCTGCATTTTCATGCAAAAACTACTGAATGGATGAGATACTAGATTAACTCATAGGATATTTTTTATCGTGTAATAATGCGACCAAAGTTGCGGGAAATAGTTATTAATAAAATAAATAAATATCAGCCAACATCACATACAATGACCAGTGTCCATATTTCACGAAACGTCGGAAACGGTTCTGTGAAACCAATAATAAAACTATTATTTCTCAATACAAATATGTCTTAGGGCTAGGAGAAAACATGTCAACACATATGGGGGTCGGTCCCAATAGAAGTAGCATTTTTGAAATGAGATCCAACGGTGGTACCACAACACCGAAATACAAATATTTATCACACGGTTGGTCGTCCTGGGTGGAGTTGAAATCCCCTTCCCTGTGACCAAGGAGGTAGTGACGTGTGGTCCGCTGCCGCAGGCGGGCTGTGGTGCGACGGCGGGCGGCGGCACGTGTGCGGGGCCCTGAGGCACAGCGCGCTGACGGACGACTACGGCAACTTCGTGGCCCAACGCATCGACTGCGACTGTCCCGCCGACCTGCCGCCGCCGCCGCCGGCCCAGGCGGACCCCGCCTACTGGCACCCCGACGTCTTATAACACCGCCGGCCCGCCCGCGCCCGCTGGATGCTGCCCTGAACCCTGCCCCGCCCCCGCACTGCACGCGGTCTGCCAGCCTCCACCCGAGAACGAGAGCTTGAACCATTCGTTTCGGAAGGGGGGCTGAAGATGAAGATCGTGACCCGGTCCGTTGATGTACTCTATGGTCGCTTTTATTGTCTGTGGTCCGTCCACAGATAAAATAAAAAAAAAAAGAAAACAAGTAATAAAACTGTTATTGTCTTTATCGGTTCAATATCAAATGCAGTTGTGTTTTTTTTTAATTTTGACTAACAATAAAACAAATACAATAATGAAGACTTGAGGTTCTTACTAAAAATTCACGGTCCATAGACTACATTCACGGACGCGAACAAAACATAGTGAAGCTATAGAAACATATGCGCTCTGAACTCAGTGCGCCTGGCTTGCGCAGTGTAGTCACCTGTATATTGAACTTAACGTGACAATTACAGAGCTATTAGCTTCTAATACGTAATGTGAAGGCGAGAATAAATATTTGTAATACGCGACAGGGTGACTTCCGACTTTTTGCACGTAAGTTCAGTGAAACATTCGGAATCGATTGTTGTCAGATTACTCGTGAAAACTTATTTACATCTCGATACGAAGTTTATTTTATTAAGAAGTCAAATTCTTAAAAATGTATAAACACATTGCCTAATCAGAAACATAAAAAGTGTAAGAATGTAATTACACTTTTAAATCGACATTAAACAAATTGACTCCATTTTCGTTTCGAAATTTAACGAGAAGATTCCGGCAAGAAACATAGTATACATGCGACAGTAGCTGTCTCTAACTTGTTAAAATGCGTCATTAAGACCAACTCACACAATTTTCCTTTTATGGGAGAAGAAGTAAGTAAGTTTAAAAAAAGAGCATCAGTTAATGCTATGGAGTACTAACTCCATATTCAAATTCTACATAATATCTATAGCATTGAAATAAAACAACTGAGTTTTGAGATGCAAATATGGTTTCAGGAAAAAGATATACATGATGTAGATTTTCACAAACCCTTCTAAAATTAATTTATTGTTTTTCTAAAGAATCATTGTCATCAACAATAAGTTTATTTCAGAATTTGTAAAAAGAGGATCCGCTGTGTATAAGTGTACAATCAGCTACAAAAATTGTTTACAAACTGCAAATCGAAGTTGTGAACAAATTTCTTGGCCAGCTGTACAAATATGTTTCAACTATTTTTTTCCGGTTCAACGGAAATGATAAATGTATTTTGTCGTCCATGTGGCCGTCTGTCGGAAATTTCTGAACTTAGTAACCTTGTATAATATTTTCGCTCTAAGTTTGCTAGAATAACGAAAGCTTAAAAGGAATAATATAGATATTGATTTATTAGAAAATAATCTAGGTATTCACGTTTACTAAGTTAGAAATAAGAACTAAATTTCACTCGGACAAGACGGCCATCCGGTTTTGCCAAAGTATTTGTGCAGAAAAGTAAGTTTATATCATGAAACATCTGAGCTACCGTCTATTAATTACTCCTACGGAGTCTAGACTGAAATTTATATATTCGAGCGTGGCGGCTCAAAATTTAATGCGATCTCAAAAATAATTTCAGTTTATAAAATTTCTACGAATGTAGGAGCAATGATATATTTTTTGAGTTAAAAAATAAGACGGCTGTTTTGTGCTCGCATCAATATAAAACTCACTCATGTTGAGCTGGCTTACTATCGTATATGTGTACTTTGGCGTTGTTGTTGAAAACACAATAAGTGTACCAACATGAAGGCTCGAACTGTGTTCGACTTGTATTTAAGATGTAATTATTTGATATGCATATAATGAAGAATATAATATCTAAAACACAATAGTTTTGTAAAAATAATGAGACTAACGAGTGAACGTAACTTATTCTGTGAAATAAAAATATGCCACAAAAATGATATATCAAAATCGGTAACATATCTGCCAACTAAAGTAATGATAGAATAGATGTAGTTACCTTAACATAGAGTAACGAATCGTACGGAGACGGTGGACCACGCCCGCGCGGCGGAGACCTTCTTGAACTATGCCATTTCATACATCACTAACGAACGGTGAGCTGGAGGAGGTACGACTAAGAGGCATTCGCTACACAAATACCCGTCATACGCCAAGACAGGCAAGCTTATTGTATATAGTTTTGCTTTTATAACAATTACAATTTTATTGAAGTCGTGTTTTTTTACACTCGCCTGTAATTGAATGTGCAATATGGTATCACGATTATTCTAAAGTTTCTATAGGTATATGTTTTCCAAACGTGCTGGTTTTAAAAAAACGTACTCTGAAACGTAATCTGATGTATTTTTTAAAAATTATGAGACCAAACTGGTTTGGTCTCATGACTTGCTGTACCATTTAAAATTCATACCAATATTCTACCTATATACTGCATATATATAGTTCGCAAGTTACTCTTGTCACATCTCCGCCAGTAAACCGAAGTAAACGAAATGACATAATTTAATGAAAAGATATACATAAGAAAATGATGTAACAGTATTGGAGCCAGATTGGTGACGAACAGATCTCAGAATGACCAGTATATTGTAATAAAGAATATTATTAGTCTGCTAATGATTTTATTATTTAGCTGTGCATATACACAATTAGTATTTGGTTTATATTTAGTTTAAATAATAAAATATGGTTATATAAAATATGAATTAGTTGGTACGAATTTATAATTTAATGAAAATATTATATATATTGAATATCGAAGTCGCACCTATATACGTAAAAGTATTGCTTTTAGAGTAGAGTAAATTTTGGCCTATCGGATTAAAAAGTATCTAGTTTCTGCTTGCCTAAGAGGAAACTCTTATTTTTATTTAAGATGTGAAAATTAATATTGTTTATTCACATTAGTGCCATAGAGGAGTGGAACAGAGAAAGGCAAGGAGTCGTACAGTTAGGAATTAAAATTTGTCCCATATCTTATTGAAAATGTGTTCAGAAATTTTTAGAAGTTGTACCTACATACATTAATGATAGTTGTATGTACATAGTGTTATTTTAATATAACTGGTTTCTTAAGATGTCTGCGGTGTATGTAATTTTTTTATCGATTTTTGATGTGCAGGTTTATATGATATTGTTGTGATGGTCATAACTATTATAAATATCGTTTTGATACTCGACATACACAAGTATTGTGACTTACAGACTATTGCGATCTCTCGATGATTCTCGCTCGGACCGACTATACGGTCTGGACACTTTATACAAACGTTGTTAGTGAGTGCACGTGATCAAATAACTACAATCAAATTATATGTAATTACGTCATTGATGGTGAACGAAACTATTAGTAGTTGACGTCATGACGTTAAAAGTGCACTCCAGCCTAGATGATGAACTAGATCAGTCGAAATGCAGAATAATGACATTGAAAATGGTACTTAAGTTTCTACAGAGTACAAAATTTTACATTTATTAGTGCGTTTATTCCAGGATAATTTTAAATGTGCATAATCGTTAATATAACAATAAAGTACCAATTGTTACTCGTCAATATTTATATGTATTGTATAAACCTGTGTTTTAGTTATATATTGACGGTAACGCGAAAATCGTCCCTATTACTATTACAATAAGAGATATTTGTTAGCAAATATTGTGTAAAAGTATAGATTTCATATGATATTCATTGGTTCAATCACATTCCTTAATTCGATTAGATGAAATTGAAATATATTTTAAGTTTTTAACCTATTTTTATACAAAAAATAATATAGAATCAAATTCAGTATTTATACTTGTATTTTTAGTTTGAATTTGTAATGTAATCTATCGACATAATAATGGTAATCAATATTGTTTGGTTTAGTAACGTGGTGCATAATAAGTTGCCATCTTTTATTGTTTGCTAGTATTTATTTTTTTCTGTGATAAATCTTTTTATTTTATTGTAAAATGTGCGTATAAAATCAAATATTGATATTTCAATTTCGTCTCCAGTGTTTTGTCTTGCGCATCGATCTAAAAACAATTATACACTTTGTTTGTAATGTTCAGACAAAACAAATATGATTATGTAGGAGATTGCGTTTGTAAAAGCTTGCATCAAAACGCAAGTCACCTCGTTATAATAACCGTGGGAATTACATTAGACGGAGCGTTAAGTAAGGTTTATTTAATTCCGCTCCGCCAACTCCGCTATAGGGTGTCCGGCAGACTTATATCGAAAATCGCTCGCTATATCTCTGAGTGTCTTCATCACCCTAAATATATTCTACATAAAAAACTAACCGTCACCATGTAACCGATACCACGCAAGCTTTACAATATTTATTATCTAATGCGAAGACAAAACATTGAAGGATGTCATGCGTAGTCTAAAGCGATCGTATAAAACGTATATTTAAGTTATTTCGGTTACTCACTCCGCCTATGAATGATATTAACGCGGCGATCGATACGAAATTAACTATTTTATTAATTGTAATCACGTTAGCCGTTTAATTTAAGAGTAGGATGTTCTACCTCTAAACAAATCATAGTTGATGTACAATATAAACTTTTAACAAATCCGTTTGTATTATTTCGTAAGACCCAGACATTTTTACTAACACCGTACCTTTGGTCCTCCACAAATGTTCGTAACATTTTTCAACGTTTCATAAAACCCTATAAAAGAGCTAACATTGCTAAATATTAGGCAAATACTTCCTAAAATCACCAAACTGTAGTATTTTTCAGCTAAGAACAGTTCTGTCGGTTCAGGTTTCACAATTTACATAAATTTCCCTAATAAAGTCTAATCTGAACTCTTGACCTAAATAATACTAGATATTAACAGTATAAACAGTTTTCTGGGGGCCGCTACCACGCCACTATACAGTCCAGTTTGGCAGGATAAAACACAAAATGTTATACTAACAGGATCTTGCTAGAAATAGAAACATGCCGTGCCCTAATTTCCTACTTTCCTTTTATCACCAGAATATCATTTTCTAAACATGATTCTTGCCAAATAAAAGAGTCACATGAAATATCAACAACTTTAATGATCGGATATATACAAGAACAATTATTACAAGTGTTAACAAATAGTTCGCGATGGTGCGAGCGGTCGGCCCAGGCGCAGCGAAGTGAGGTATTAAATAATAACATAAGTATGCGGTTCCATATCAAGTCAATTTACACTAAACACGTTACAACAAATGAGATAAATGAAAACACTATAATTTAATCATCTTCAAATTATTACAACTTGACCATGAAAAAAAATGGTTGTCTCAGAATACCAATAATGTATATTATTGCTCTTCTCAAACAATATTCGTAATAAGTAAATAATGAGATGCTTACAATGCACAAATCACCAATTCGTTGTAATAAACTAAAATACAACCTCTTCGACGTTACTACACTAAACGAAAACTACTCAATTTAGTAACAGCTAAGACTAATTTACAATTTCCTGCATTAATATATATTTAAATACTGTACTTTTCGAAACAAAAAAAAACAAGCAACTGATCAAGGCCACGTAATTGCACACGAAAAACTTTAAACCCTATGCACCATACCATAATAAACAAAATCGTTAAAAGCTATTGTTATAAATCATACGACAACATATATATGGTCGTGACGTTCAATACAATGTAAAACAGACAAACCTAGGCGCTGTTATAGTTTAATTGGCAAGTGGCGACAGACAGGCCCTGACTTGTCTGAGTGATCGCAAGAGTGACACCAGTATAGCATACAACAGTATTAAAATATACAAATATTTAAATCGAATTTTCCATAAATTGTTACCGACAAGTTATTTGGTATGGACTAACGAAAGAAACTATAGGCTAAAAATCATCGTTATATAGTTCTAATCCTATATAAAAATATGAAAAATAAAATAATAATTTAATATCATAAATCTAACATGACATTCGTCAACCGCGTTAACAGAGAAGTAAGTAAAATTTACATATTCACAGCCCTAACGACACCTAACGGACTTCCCTCGAATTGACGGCTAAAGTAGAATATAATACACAGCTGCATCTCGACAAATATATCGATGAATCTAGTCTAGGCCCCACAAAATTTGTCCAAAACTTATTTCGTTAACCCATTGAACATCGATTAAATTACTAAATAAAACAATCGTAATAAACAAGAAACAGAAATCAAAATGAAAGTTCCTGGGATGGTTCATATCACGTACATAATCCATGCGAACTTGTTTTACGAAATAGGACTTGAAACAATTTTATTTCTAGACAGATTAAAGCGCCTACAATTTGCACGTACCGCTGACCGAACTACACTCTCCGTTTGCTCGGCCGTAGTAACGCAACGCGACAATAAACCTTATCTATAATAACTACAGAACATTTTTTAAACAAAGCCTGAAATATAATATAAAATTATAGTATCGTACGCAATCATATCTTCCTATAGTTTCTGAATCAGGCTTTTGACGGCACTGCCCTCTACAAGAGGCACATTTTGATTTGTAAATACTTTCTTCTCTGGGATTCGTCTTTTATGGGTTGAAGGACAATGCCGGCCGATTACAATACAATAGATTTACACATTGTAACAGACAACACTGTTAATAACAATCGGTAATTTAATAATTACACATATAATTTAAATATTGTATCATCGTTATACTTTTCCCATGACGTACATGTAACATATTTTTAGATAGGTGTTTGCTATATGAAGGTAACAAATTTTCAACATCATAGAAATTGTTCAATGATAAATATCTAAATTCTGAAAATTCAACAATTCGTGTGAAAATACAAGTACATACAGCATCTGATTACAAACAACTTCGATTTCCCAAAATAAATTCACATTAACCTAGCTAAGTAGCAGTCTCTGAAAACGTAACGTGTGCAATTTTAATTTAAACTGCGAGATTTCATCACATATGGCTACGATCAGTCATTTCACATACGGTCTCGATACTATTATACTATACAGCAAAGAAATCAATTTCATATGCATTCATAGCGACAATCGCATCATTTTTATAACCGTAAATAGTAACAACATTATCAACGCATATCAAATATATTACTCAGTAACAACTTTTACATAAACTACTCAAAACAATTGTTTTAGATTAGTTTATTTTGTTATGTACAGTTAGCAACAGTACCTTAACGTCCTACATATTTAATATGACTATGAAAATAGGCATTTGTAATAATTTCAATAGAGACTATGACTCGCTAATAAAACATTGATTCTATGTAGTCCTTCGGTAAGATTTTCAAAATACAACAATGAAAACATATTTATGACTTCAATTCATAATTAAAAATTATGATGATACAACGCAACAAAGATCAGTGGTTATTTACGTCATTATTTCGTAAAAACTGTGACGTTGCGCGTCAATCTTCGTTTACACAACAAAATGAAAAATATGTGGATTATAATTTTTGTTAAATCTAACTGGACCAAACAAACATTTATAGTCATTTACCTTAAGCTACTTTGACTGAACGTCCAGAATATCAGTGTACAAGCGACCAGCCAAATTGATAGCTTACTCTAGTTCGTTCTGCAACAATAAGCTAGAACTAAATTTTATTCGTTAGATTGTCGATGGAAGTCTTTTCTATTTACATATTGTCCTTCAACATTCGTTTTAATCATTAAAATTTGAAAACTTGTAAGGAAAAGCTCAATAAAACAATTTATTAACTATAGTCAAGCCATCGAGTAATTATCGATTTGACATATCAAAACAAAACATATGTCAAATCGGTAATGGTAATGTTCTATCGGTAATAGTTACGCATCTGACTTATTAACGATTTGACATATCGCACACCTAGATCTAAAGGAAACTAACGCAAAAATTGCAGTTTTTGAGTTATGCACACTATCGAATTTCTTAAATCAGTAGCGACCAAAAAATTTTTTTAGCTTCATTAGTACACCATAAATCTTTTCAGGAAATTCCTACGGTACTCAGGGACACGGCAATTCGTTTTTCGTCTCTCTTGAAAAAAGTACTTTTTTGAGTTGACTCTGTTTAGATATAGAGGTGCGATATGTCAAATAGGTAATTAATCAACGGCTTGACTATAATAGGGACTATTTAGATTATTTATAGTGGTTTTAGGTAAAGAGAGAAATAGGATGACAGTCATTTGAAGAGATGAAGTAGTAGGTATGTCGGTCGGTCGCAGCTTCTCAGAGCGAGTCGCGGTGCCAGACCCAGGTGCGCTTGGTGTGGTCGAAGCGGTGCGCCAGCCACTGCGCCTGCAGCAGCTCGAGCCGGTCCAGGCTCAGGTACAGCGGCTTGCCGCGCCTGACCAAACGACAACTTGCTTATTTACGAACTGTGCCCACGACTTCGCCTGGGATGAAAACTATCCTATGTATATGTCAATGGTGTCCGTCACTTCGTATCAATTTGTATCACAATCTGCTGAGATATTTTTACGTGAAAGTGTAACAAACACACCTGCATCACGATTTCCATACATTCTTACAAACTGTTTTGCGTTTATATAATTCATGGAATGTAGTATCTACTCCTACCAAATTTCATCCAAATCTTTTAGTAGTTTTAGCGTGAAGGTATAACGAGCATATATCCAGACGTCCATACATCAAGACATCCATACATTCTTACAAACTTTCGTGTTAACTAAATAATTATAATTTGAAAGACCAACAAGCCTAAACACTATAACAGTTAGCTAAAGAATAAAGATAAATAGATACAAAACAGTTGATGCGGCCTTGGCCGTGGTGAATCGGTAAAAAAACAATTAAAACGCAAAGGGAACTCACTTGAGGTCCCGGTCCTCCTCGTCGTAGTCGTCCAGGTAGAGGCTGCCCCAGAGGCAGGCACGCCGGCCGCGGATCACGATGATGTACGTGGAGGTCACCACCAGGAAGATGCCCGTGCCGCCGCCGCACTCCATCGCGTGCTGGGAACGAGAACGATCGGGTTAGATACCGTGCGTGCGGGTGTACTTGGACGGCCTCGGCGACCTGCTGCTGCCGGCAGCAGGCCTGTTTGAGGCAGACGAGCGTGCCGCACAGCAGGCACACGGACGCCTCCTGGGGCACTGTGTCGCGCGGTAGAGCTAGTAGTGCGTGCGGGTGTACCTGGACGGCCTCGGCGACCTGCTGCTGCCGGCAGCAGGCCTGTTTGAGGCAGACGAGCGTGCCGCACAGCAGGCACACGGATGCCTCCTGAGACACTGTGTCGCGCGGCAGAGCTAGTAGTGCGTGCGGGTGTACCTGGACGGCTTCGGCGACCTGCTGCTGCCGGCAGCAGGCCTGCTTGAGGCAGACGAGCGTGCCGCACAGCAGGCACACGGATGCCTCCTGGGGCACTGTGTCGCGCGGTAGAGCTAGTAGTGCGTGCGGGTGTACCTAGACGGCCTCGGCGACCTGCTGCTGCCGGCAGCAGGCCTGCTTGAGGCAGACGAGCGTGCCGCACAGCAGGCACACGGATGCCTCCTGGGGCACTGTGTCGCGCGGTAGAGCTAGTAGTGCGTGCGGGTGTACCTGGACGGCCTCGGCGACCTGCTGCTGCCGGCAGCAGGCCTGCTTGAGGCAGACGAGCGTGCCGCACAGCAGGCACACGGATGCCTCCTGGGGCACTGTGTCGCGCGGTAGAGCTAGTAGTGCGTGCGGGTTGTAGTATAAGTGAATGTTATCAATCACGTCTTAAACGTGATCGATAAAGATAATACAATGCGCGTAGGCATCTCTACCCTGACCACGTATTATAGATAAGTAAACTAGTATATAAGATGTGGATGTGTTAATAAAGAGAAGCTTATACAGTAGACGTTGGTTCATTAACATCGACCCTCCAACCTCCCATGATACATGGCGACCGTGAGAGAGTGACGCGGACCCGGCAGTTTAGAAGATGGGGACAAAAGACGATTTGTGCCCTGTACGGCGGTGCCTCCACACATAAATGGTGAGTGATAATTAACCTACAACACTCAAATATTAATTGGCATCCAGAATGGATACACGAAATTCCAAGGACAATGATATTGACAGCCAGGCGCACACTACATCTGCTTCGTCTCAAATAGTAAAAGTGAAAATGAAATCAAATGAAAGGACAGGATCTATGGAAATTATATTATTGGCCATTGTTATGGAAATTATATTATTGGCACTATGTGAAACGAGATATTTAATGGTCGTAGAAGAGATGGAGAAGAACAGCGCAACGAGCAACCAACTACGTTAAAGTGTATAAAAATAAGTTTTTAAGTGGCCAGTGGAAGTGTAAGTGATGTAATTAAGTGTGTTTTAAAGATAATTAGTGACAGTATTGTTGGTTAAAAGATGTTCTAATCAGGTAGAATTTTTTTTTTGTAAAGCAATTTATATAAAAATTAAATTTGAGAAAATAGAAGAGATAGAAAAGATAGAAGCTGATATTGTTTATATGTCACAAATAATTAAAGTTAAATGTCACGAATCAGCAAGGTCATGCATGTTATGTAAGTAATTCATTCCGAAATCAGCAATATTGCTTGACCTACCAAGCAATTGTGCGTCATCGCGTAGTAATCGCGCGGAATGAGCTGATTCAGCTGATCGTAGTTGTATGGACGATCGAACTCACTACTCGTTGTGAAGTTATTTTTTTTGTGTATTGGTTAATGTGGAGAATTATTAAGTGATGGAAAAGGAAACTGTATTAATGTTGATATTTGTAACAAACATATTATAAATTAAAAAAAATGAGAATTTTATACGAGACGAAAAAATATAAAAAAAAAGTTTGTGGGAATTTAGTATCGTTAGGATATGATATGTGGAGTTAATAAATTAATAGTCACAGTTTTAGACATAACTTTTGTGTAATTAAGGATTTACAATCCGAAAAGAAACTGTATTTTAGGTGAGGAGTTATTTTTTTAAGTAAAGGTATAATATTGAGTATGAAGATAGGTTGTTTAGTTTACAACAGTCAGCTAATAAGGAAATGATGATGTGCACCGACCAAATAAGGGTTATTCCAGGAAGTTGTGAGATTATAAAATGTATTTTGACTGATTTAGAAGTGTATTATGTCGTAAAGTAATTGTAGCAGGTCCTATGATGAGGCCTAATCGGGGAAAACCCCTGTATGATTTTGAAATACGTGTGATAATGAAGTAAAAAAGGGAACTATAGTCCTAAAGAAAAATGAATTCGAGTTTTATAGGAGTAGTAACTCGGTATAAGTCACGTGTTTTAATAATAAAAAGAGGATAAAATGTCGATAAATTAAGGAAATGAGTCTACATCGAATGATAGGCAGTTAAAAGTGGTAGATGTTATAAGGAAACAAAGTACGACGTAAGCTTAAATATTTGTGTGTATAAACACTTTGATAAGTTGGCAAGAGGAAATATGAATAGGGAGAAATCTTCCCATATATGGTTTGTAACTCTACAATTTACATACATAAATCAGAATTCTTTACTAACGGAGGTGCGCCGAGACGCAACGATAGGAGACCTGATAAAGATATGTAAAAATATATAATAAAGTAGAAGTTATAGTAATAAAAAATGAGCTTAAAAGGATGTTGTAAAAGTTAGCTCAAGATTTTGCGGGTAAAGAAGGGTTAAACCGCTTATGCAGCATAAATTGCGCAGAAAAGGTCATAGATACCTAAGGAATTGATTGAAGAATAACCAGTATGGTTAATATAATGGCTAAAAAATAAAGCTAAAGAAAGGTATTTTTCTCTTAATATGAATAAAGATATTGTGAATTATGTAACGGCGTTGTAAGTATTGCCAAAATCATAAATTGTATACTAAACATAATAAGGTAGAAAATGTATGTAAGTTTTTAAAAGTGTTTCGCTTATAATACTTTTGTACTAGCACTAAGCGGCGTTTCCTTACGAATCGTTTTTTTGAAAAAACTATGTAATGTACAAATAATTTTAAAAGTGAAATTGAACCATTGTATGTGCACGTATATGAAGATAAATGATACTAATAGAAATATTTATTGTAATTTAATTATATTTAGGTCCATATAAGGACATGGAAGACATCAAGAATGTATTTATGTGATATTTTGAGAGAAAATGTTTTCTCAATTATTTTTTTTCAGGGAAGGGATACCTACCTAACCTTTTTAGGGGAGGTGTAGTATAAGTGAATGTTATCAATCACGTCTTAAACGTGATCGATAAAGATAATACAATGCGCGTAGGCATCTCTACCCTGACCACGTATTATAGATAAGTAAACTAGTATATAAGATGTGGATGTGTTAATAAAGAGAAGCTTATACAGTAGACGTTGGTTCATTAACATCGACCCTCCAACCTCCCATGATACAGGGTGTACCTGGACGGCCTCGGCGACCTGCTGCTGCCGGCAGCAGGCCTGCTTGAGGCAGACGAGCGTGCCGCACAGCAGGCACACGGATGCCTCCTGGGGCACTGTGTCGCGCGGTAGAGCTAGTAGTGCGTGCGGGTGTACCTGGACGGCCTCGGCGACCTGCTGCTGCCGGCAGCAGGCCTACTTGAGGCAGACGAGCGTGCCGCACAGCAGGCACACGGATGCCTCCTGGGGCACTGTGTCGCGCGGTAGAGCTAGTAGTGCGTGCGGGTGTACCTGGACGGCCTCGGCGACCTGCTGCTGCCGGCAGCAGGCCTGCTTGAGGCAGACGAGCGTGCCGCACAGCAGGCACACGGATGCCTCCTGGGGCACTGTGTCGCGCGGTAGAGCTAGTAGTGCGTGCGGGTGTACCTGGACGGCCTCGGCGACCTGCTGCTGCCGGCAGCAGGCCTGCTTGAGGCAGACGAGCGTGCCGCACAGCAGGCACACGGACGCCTCCTTGGGCACGGCGCCGCACTGTGCGCACACTCGCTCGTGGTAGTATGTGAAGAGCCGGTCGTAGTCTCGCGGCAGGGCCAGCAGGGCCGGCTGCGCCCACTCCACGTGCAGCGACCGGAGCAGGCGGCGTGTCTGGAATAATTAATTACGGTTCAATGGAATATTTTTCACTCGTGTTATCGAAACATCTAGTCAAATTTCGAACTGGGTCCAAGAGCAGTAGGCGGGGAGGCGTGCACTCACCACGAGCTGTCCGCGGGCGGCGGCGTGCACGTACGGCTGCAGGCCTGGGTCCAGGAGCAGTAGGCGGGCAGGCGTGCACTCACCACGAGCTGTCCGCGGGCGGCGGCGGCGCCCAGCTGCCGGGCCCAGCCGCGGGCGGCGGCGTGCACGTACGGCTGCAGGCCTGGGTCCAGGAGCAGTAGGCGGGCAGGCGTGCACTCACCACGAGCTGTCCGCGGGCGGCGGCGTGCACGTACGGCTGCAGGCCTGGGTCCAGGAGCAGTAGGCGGGCAGGCGTGCACTCACCACGAGCTGTCCGCGGGCGGCGGCGGCGCCCAGCTGCCGGGCCCAGCCGCGGGCGGCGGCGTGCACCTACGGCTGCAGGCCTGGGTCCAGGAGCAGTAGGCGGGGAGGCGTGCACTCACCACAAGCTGTCCGCGGGCGGCGGCGGCGCCCAGCTGCCGGGCCCAGCCGCGGGCGGCGGCGTGCACGTACGGCTGCAGGCCTGGGTCCAGGAGCAGTAGGCGGGGAGGCGTGCACTCACCACGAGCTGTCCGCGGGCGGCGGCGGCGCCCAGCTGCCGGGCCCAGCCGCGGGCGGCGGCGTGCACGTACGGCTGCAGGCCTGGGTCCAGGAGCAGTAGGCGGGGAGGCGTGCACTCACCACGAGCTGTCCGCGGGCGGCGGCGGCGCCCAGCTGCCGGGCCCAGCCGCGGGCGGCGGCGTGCACGTACGGCTGCAGCGCCTGGGCCGCGGACCAGTCGGCCCACTGCATGCCGTCCGTCACCAGCTCCAGGTAGTACGCGAGCCGGACGAACTCCTGCCGCGGCGTCTGGATCTCGGGCAGCTCGCAGCCGTACAGGTGGTGCCGCAGCAGCGCCGCGATGCGCACAAACGGGAGAAGCAGCTCTTGCAGCTGGAACGCATAATATAATAATTATGTCACTCATTTGTAAACTTTTTTTTACAAAAATTATAAAAGGGGGACGTGAAAGGAAAAAAATACAAAAGTACATGATAAATCCTCCTCCGTAGCCGAGAGGCGAGCGTGCCGGACTTTGGCGTCGCGCCATCTCTGAGGTTCCGGGTTCGATCCCCGGTCGGGTCAATATGGAAAACGAACTTTTCTGTATTGTCTCGGGTCTGGGTGTTGTGGTACCGTCGTTGTTTCTGATTTCTGTAACACAAGTGCTTTAGCTACTTACCACAGAATCAAAGCAATGTATACGATGTTGTCCAATATTTATATTTATATGTAACCTATCAAGATGACCCATTCGATCGAAGTATTTGAAAAAAAAAAACTTTTTCAATAATAAATAGGTATAAATAAAAAGGGCTTTTATTTTACATGGCAAATTTCAAATCCAATATGCATTAATATTAATGTAATTATATCAATAAAAAATTGTAACGCTAGTGTAGTACACTTACTTGTGACTCCATGTGAGCAATGTCAGGCGGGTGTCGCTCCGCGTGCGGCGAGGCGGGCCCGTCCTCCGTGAACAGGTCGGAGCCGGCCAGCGCCGACAGCATCAGCCGCGCCGCCGCCTGCAGCCCCCCGGCCCCGCCCCCGGCACCCCCCGCGCCCCCGGCACCCCCCGCGCCCCCGGCACCCCCCGCGCCCCCCGCGCCCAGGGCCGCGCGACCCTCCGCGTTGGTGCTCGCGATGAACTGGCAGACGATCTGGTAGTACGTGAGCGCGTACAGGGACCGGACTATACATGTGAAGTGTTCTGTAACATAAAGATATAATACGTTTTAAAAAAATTTCAAGGATAATTGAGATGTTGACAGCGCTCTTATGCCATCGGCATAAGAACTAAAATCAAACTGGAAGTGTTTACCGTCATGTCTATTGGACGACGTATACTAACTGGGATCTTAAACCCCGCATACCCAGTCTCACACCAATTCCAGTTTGTATTCAAATATTTATATGACTGACCATCGAATCCGAAACTTTTACGAATAGGGTAACAACCACTATGATTAAAAAATCAATATAAAGGGTAAATTATAATAAGAATCTATGGAAAAAGCCTTATGATTATAAGGCAGTCGCAAGGGCTCCTGAGTAGAGCCCATTCTGCAGCGCGGCGGGGTCGCGCAGCAGCAGCAGCAGCAGCGGCACGGCGGCAGGGCGGTACTCACGCATGTCGAGGTGCGGCGGGTGCGCGGGTGCGAGCAGCAGCAGGTGCAGCAGCAGCGCGGCGGGGTCGCGCAGCAGCAGCAGCAGCAGCGGCACGGCGGCAGGGCGGTACTCACGCATGTCGAGGTGCGGCGGGTGCGCGGGTGCGAGCAGCAGCAGGTGCAGCAGCAGCGCGGCGGGGTCGCGCAGCAGCAGCAGCAGCAGCGGCACGGCGGCAGGGCGGTACTCACGCATGTCGAGGTGCGGCGGGTGCGCGGGTGCGAGCAGCAGCAGGTGCAGCAGCAGCGCGGCGGGGTCGCGCAGCAGCAGCAGCAGCAGCGGCACGGCGGCAGGGCGGTACTCACGCATGTCGAGGTGCGGCGGGTGCGCGGGTGCGAGCAGCAGCAGGTGCAGCAGCAGCGCGGCGGGGTCGCGCAGCAGCAGCAGCAGCAGCGGCACGGCGGCAGGGCGGTACTCACGCATGTCGAGGTGCGGCGGGTGCGCGGGTGCGAGCAGCAGCAGGTGCAGCAGCAGCGCGGCGGGGTCGCGCAGCAGCAGCGGCACGGCGCGACGGGGCGGCAGGGCGGCAGGCACGGGCGGCGCGCAGGCCCCGGGGGCGGCAGGGGCGGTGTCGGGCGGCACGAGGGCGCGCCACGTGTCGCAGGTCATGGCGGCCAGCTCGGCGCCCGCCGCGCACAGTGCGCGCACGTGCGTGCCCGCTACCACCATCAGGGGGACTGACGATCACAAACGTCTAATATTAACAATTTTAAGTGCAACGTGTACTATCAAAACCAACCGTGGTGAAATACAATGTTGATGTTATTTAAAAAGTACTGGGTCTGTTTCGTCAGTTCAAGTCGAGCATCTTGGAATCCTCGCTTTTATCGTTGAAAATATGATAAATCACGTACATAATTTTAATACAAAACATAATCATAATAAAAACAGGAGCAAAGTGACGGAAAATCAACTGCTTTTAGAATTATTACTATGATTATAGAACTTTTAGAATCCAACAATTTCATTTCGAACAGGCTATTTGGTTTTAGAAGTGCAAAATCGACGGAAGATGCAGTGACACTGTTAACGGATTCCGTTTCTTCTCACTGTAGCTGTGTCAAAGTCTTTTTGGACTTGGCCAAGGCCTTCGACACAGTTTCTATAACGATTCTTTTGAGGAAACTAGAAAAAACCTAGGTATTCGAGGAAATGCTCTGAAATGGTTTACCAGCTATCTGTCCGATAGGAGTCAGTGCACCAGGACCGCGGGCCATTTAAGTGTTACAAAGTTCTGTTACTTTTGGCATGCCTCAGGGCAGTATACTTGGTCCATCTCTGTTTATCTACTATATAAAAATAAGTCGGGTTTTCCTTCCTGACGCTATAACTCCAGAACGCACAAACCGATTTTCACGGTTTTGCATTTGTTGGAAAGGTGAGCTCCGTGAGTACTTGGGCTGCGAAGAAAATTCAGGATTTTTTTTGACAGAAAAGCGGTAAATCCTCTTAGGCGAAACGAAGCCGCTAGTAATGAATATAAATGACTCCCCTGTCAATACCTTTCTGTCAATAAATTATTATTATTATATTAATTTCTAATGACAGACTGATGAATACCGAAACCGAGATAACGAGGGGATGATTAAAGCATACTTTCAAAAATGCTCATTGCAACTCTACAATTTAATTAATAAATGTCTTTCGCTTGCACTTCGTTTGTCACTTCGCAAAACATGACACATGTTTTTTCGTGCGTGCAACCAGCTCCAGCTAATTATAAGACGTTGTTACATCAAAAACAAAAAGATTTTTTAAGTTTTGACTTTTACACCCATAAACACAATAATACCGTGGTTGCAGCAATGCGAAGCGTTAGCGCGGGAAACTTGCGAGCGCTCAGACAGGCGTTCGATGGCCCTCTATAGGCCGTATCGTCAACTAACTCTTAGCGGTAGGTATTAAACGCGTGGCTTCAAGCCAGTGACGTAAGCGTGCTTAGTTTGAACTCACCGATGCAGTCGTTCCGCGGCTTGTACCGCGGCGGCGGGTGCGAGACGAGCGTGCCGCCGCGCTGCACCAGCTCGCACTCGAGGTTGGTCCGCACCAGCGACGCGACGAACGTGAAGATGCCCGCCGGGGACGTGCCGTACCGCTGCCGCAGCTTGCTGCCCGCCATTGAGGTCATGTCCTCCATCGCCTTGCCCATCGCTTCAGAAAGCCGGCTTGGACTCTGCGAATGGAATTACTTTGTTATTCGCGAACAATAAAATAGCTAAAACATGAAAATGTACATATTAAACTATGGATAATGTACAGTTTTTTGACGTGACAACGTCTAATAACTTGATACTACAGGCTGCATGCACGAAAGCGGCGGCGCAGGTCGCGGCCGCGGCTGCGTCCACACATTCATACGTCCACACATGCGTCACCAGTAGCGCAGTAGCGCAGTAGCGCACGACTGACCGGCGCGCGCTGGTCGCGGCGCGCGTGCAGCATGTCGGCGAGCTGCGCGGCGAGGTGCGCGTGCGGCGGCGCAGGTCGCGGCCGCGGCTGCGTCCACACATTCATACGTCCACACATGCGTCACCAGTAGCGCAGTAGCGCAGTAGCGCACGACTGACCGGCGCGCGCTGGTCGCGGCGCGCGTGCAGCATGTCGGCGAGCTGCGCGGCGAGGTGCGCGTGCGGCGGCGCAGGTCGCGGCCGCGGCTGCGTCCACACATTCATACGTCCACACATGCGTCACCAGTAGCGCAGTAGCGCAGTAGCGCACGACTGACCGGCGCGCGCTGGTCGCGGCGCGCGTGCAGCATGTCGGCGAGCTGCGCGGCGAGGTGCGCGTGCGGCGGCGCAGGTCGCGGCCGCGGCTGCGTCCACACATTCATACGTCCACACATGCGTCACCAGTAGCGCAGTAGCGCAGTAGCGCACGACTGACCGGCGCGCGCTGGTCGCGGCGCGCGTGCAGCATGTCGGCGAGCTGCGCGGCGAGGTGCGCGTGCGGCGGCGCAGGTCGCGGCCGCGGCTGCGTCCACACATTCATACGTCCACACATGCGTCACCAGTAGCGCAGTAGCGCAGTAGCGCACGACTGACCGGCGCGCGCTGGTCGCGGCGCGCGTGCAGCATGTCGGCGAGCTGCGCGGCGAGGTGCGCGTGCGGCGGCGCAGGTCGCGGCCGCGGCTGCGTCCACACATTCATACGTCCACACATGCGTCACCAGTAGCGCAGTAGCGCAGTAGCGCACGACTGACCGGCGCGCGCTGGTCGCGGCGCGCGTGCAGCATGTCGGCGAGCTGCGCGGCGAGGTGCGCGTGCGGCGGCGCAGGTCGCGGCCGCGGCTGCGTCCACACCTTCATACGTCCACACATGCGTCACCAGTAGCGCAGTAGCGCAGTAGCGCACGACTGACCGGCGCGCGCTGGTCGCGGCGCGCGTGCAGCATGTCGGCGAGCTGCGCGGCGAGGTGCGCGTGCGGCGGCGCAGGTCGCGGCCGCGGCTGCGTCCACACCTTCATACGTCCACACATGCGTCACCAGTAGCGCAGTAGCGCAGTAGCGCACGACTGACCGGCGCGCGCTGGTCGCGGCGCGCGTGCAGCATGTCGGCGAGCTGCGCGGCGAGGTGCGCGTGCGGCGGCGCAGGTCGCGGCCGCGGCTGCGTCCACACCTTCATACGTCCACACATGCGTCACCAGTAGCGCAGTAGCGCAGTAGCGCACGACTGACCGGCGCGCGCTGGTCGCGGCGCGCGTGCAGCATGTCGGCGAGCTGCGCGGCGAGGTGCGCGTGCGGCGGCGCAGGTCGCGGCCGAGGCTGCGGCGGCGCGGCGGCCAGCGGCAGCACGGTGTTGGCCAGCTGCCGGCACACGGGGCACAGGAACTCGCCGCGGTCCACGTGCAGGTTGTGCGGCCGGTGCGGCGCCGCCAGCGACCGCAGGTACAGCTGCAGGCAGCGCAGGTGCAGGTGGTGCCCGCACGACGCCACGTGCACGCCGCCCTCCCAGCCCACGTTCACGCTCATCAACCACGATTCCTGTGGACGAAACGGTAGCTACTTACAATTCGAACACCACGACAGTTTATAAAATAAAACAAAGAGAAGTTACTCGTAACATATTCGGATACGGTAAAGTATATCCTGTGCGTACCTGGTCGAAGTGCGCGTTGAGGTCGTCGTGCGTGCGGTAGTGGTGCGCGGCGGCCGCCGTGTCGTGCTGCGCCGCCAGCCGCGCGCGCTCGGCCTCCGACAGCGCCAGGCGCGCGGCGCCGCTGCCCGACACGCGCCGGTGCCCTGCGCACGCACCCAACAGTTACGGCAACACATCACTACTGACTCAGGACCCACATTACACAAACAAAAACGTTTTTAGCTTTGAACACTGACCTAGCACAGAGGTGGACTGCAGCAGCACACACAGTCCGATGGGGTCGTGCGCTGTGGCGGGCGCGGTGGTGTTGCATATGACGCAGTCGTAGTGCCGCTCCGGCGTCTCGTCGGCGTCCCAGTCCATCTGGTCGGCGGCGGCGGCGGCGGCTCGCACGTGCGACATGAACTGCTGCTGCCGCCGCGCGAACTCACGCATCACCGCCGCCTGCCGCTCGCGCGCACGACGAGACCGCTCCTCCTTCTCGCGACGCTCCCTGCGACCACACACGCTTTTATTATTATTTCGTAGCTGACTATAGATGATTGGGTTGGTAGCAGTGGGTTGGGTCCACGTGCGGTTATGTGATGTACGAGTGTGAGGTACCTGGCGCGCTGCTCGGCCTGCCGCTCGCGCTGGTTGGGCCACAGCGTGTGGCGCACCTGCGCGATGGACGCGGCGCAGCGCGGGTCCAGTCGCGCCAGTGCACGTAGCACCCCACCGATGAAGTGCGGCCCGTCCCCTGCACACACACAAATACGTCACATATATTATTACTACTATCCCCCCCCCCCCCCTTTTTGTGATATTATTGGACAGCTCCTTATAGTGTTGACTCACCTATAGGTTCTTCAGTGTTAGGCGCGGGCTCATCCAGCGAGAACGAGTCGAGCCTGCCGGACAGCTGCGAGTGCAGTTTCATCAGCAGCGAGATTATGGACTCGTTCACCGGTATCGATTCGTCAGCTTGATTGTGGACTTGCACCTACCAAATACAATATACAATAGTAATGAGTTTTTTTAATGTTTATGACTAGCTGACCGAGGCTTAGCACGCATACTGTCTCCGTTTTTTGTCATTTTCACCTGATTTTTTGCTCCTATAGGTGACAGTGTGATGTTGTGTCGCCTTATGCCTTCCTCTATAATATACTGTCCAAAGGTAAGCCGAATCAGTATTCAGGATGAAGGAAACCACCAAAATCCTTTGATTGTATAGATATTTATTTCGAAAATCATTGTAAACTTTTACAGGAAAATTTGCCTTGCGCGATGAAACTATATACAACGCCATCTATTGATGTTATATAGGAAACTCATTGTACAGTCGCCGTCAGATATATCTGCGCAGACAAAGTGACCAAATACTTCTGAACAGTTAAAATGTCAAAAAGTTCCATACACCACAAGTTACAATTAATATCTGAACATTCATTACTTCAATAATATCTGAGCGTGGCTGACTCAGGGGATTTGCATGGCTATGAGAAGACGTAATAAAGCCTTTCGACGTTTCAAAAAGGACAGAACTGAGGAACTATGGGCACTGTACAAGTCCGCAAGGAATCGCTGCAATCAGATGATACGAGTAGCCAAACGACGCCTTATACACGACCGTATTTCACAATCTTCTGCTCCAAATGTCTGGAAATTCTTAAAATCTTTAGGAATAAGTGGATCTAAATTGAATAAAATTCCCATCTCACATTCTCTTGATGACATAAACTTACACTTTTCTAATGTGCCACTCCTTGATCCACATATTAAATCCAATACAATCTCTAAACTTTCATCAATTACACCTCCTTTCACTGACCCTTTCACTTTTTCCCTTATCTTTCAGGACGAGATAAAAAGAACGATTTATCCCATTACGTCAAGGGTCACTGGAATTGACGGAATTAATCGCCTCATGGTAATTCCATTATTGGACCAACTGCTACCAGTCATTTCACATTTGATTAATTTTTCACTCTACTCCAGTGATTTCCCTGATGTGTGGCGTAGGGCGTTGGTTCATCCTCTTCCCAAAATTTCCAATCCCACTTCTACCAACCATTTTCGACCCATATCAATACTGCCTTTTCTTTCGAAAGTAATCGAAGCCTGTGTTTTGAAGCAACTTTCTACACACTTAAATATTAACAATCTGCTCAACTCACTACAGTCCGGCTTTAGGCCCGCACATAGCACCACTACTGCACTCATCAAAGTAACTGATGACATTAGAGAGTCTATGGATAACTAAGCTCACCCTTCTCAACCTGATCGACTTCTCTAATGCTTTTAATACGGTTGATCATAATCTCCTACTTGCTACCTTATCCTCACTAAATTTATCCCCTCCTGTTTTAAACTGGATGTCCTCCTATTTACGCGGTCGCCAACAATCGGTTGCTACAAAGTCTACCTCTTCTAATTGGGTTTACTTATCAACTGGTGTCCCACAGGGCGGTATCCTTTCCCCGATCCTCTTCTCCGTTTTATCAATTTAATTTCTAGTATTCTTGATTGCTCGTATCACCTGTACGCCGATGATCTGCAATTGTATACTAGTGCAACTGTGGTGGAGTTATCCTCGGCCATCGATAGGTTGAATATCAATCTGGATCGTGTTCGTGCCTGGTCATATGATTTCGGGGTTTCTGTCAATCCCACTAAGTGCCAAGCGATGTTAGTTGGAAGCTCCAGACTTCTGTCTAAGCTTCGTATTTCTGACCTGGGACCGATACGATTTGATGGAACAATTATTCCCTATTGTGAGTCTGTGAAAAATCTTGGTCTTCATATAGACTCGAACCTGAGTTGGTCTGTTTATGTTACTGCAAGGTAGTTGCTTGTCTGAGGAGTCTTTATCGTTTCAAATTTTTTCTTCCTTTCTCCACAAAACTCATGCTTGTGTATACTCTAATTTTCAATTCCATTTCGAGAGCTGGATGATACTTATCTATTTTCCTAACAGTCTGCAGACACTCCTTAATCCGTATCCTCTCATGATTACATAATAGAATGTCGAGTATTTTATTATGTTCGTTTTTTATATGATTAAAAAATAAATAAAATAAAATTGTTTCTTGCACAAAAGGTTTACAATGGTAGGTACACAGTATAAACATGGCAGTAAAAAGTTGTGCATAGTAGAATGCTGCGAATGAAATAACAGGATTATACTGTTTTAAATCATTAAGCGGCATAAAATCCACAAAATCACACAGCAACTCACACTTCTCGTAGCCTACCGGTACCAAACTATGTGCATCCTTACTATTGTTCACGGCCCACTCCAAATTACTTAAATTAAAGTCACCTGCAATCAGAGTGTAATCCGTTTTGGAACCTAGCTGTAAGTTAGCGTTTACCCTATGTATAATTTTTTTTAAATTATTCTTTGATACTAAAGGTGGCAAATTGACAGCTCAAATATTGAATGCACATTACATGCTTTGCCTGCTGATTTAGAAGATACCAATACCCACAAATCTTCGCAGTCACTCTCATAATCTAAAACCCTTTTCGACGTTAAACTACTGGTGACCGCTATCAGTACACCACCACCCCTTTTTTAAATTGAAGTAGATGTCTCTCTGTCCCGCATGTACAACTTCGAATCAAAACATCCACCATTAAGCCAAGTTTCTGTGAATATGAAAACATCGTAGTTACTATTTCAAATTTCTTGTCGAACCTCAGATGCATTAGTATTTAGCCCTCTAACATTCTGGTAATATATATTTAGTGATTTCAATGACATAAAGTAATAATGCAAATTAACTTAAAACTATGTAATTCACTTATTAAAGCATTTTGCGCTAATTCAAAAATAAAATCAGTATTGAAAAGAAAAGTATATGAAAAATTACTTTGTCATTTCTGATAGATCCTGAAGATGTTAAATTATTTTATATTCAGAGGTTTCAGTCCTTCTCATGTATATCCTACCTCCTCTCACCCAAACAAATTTAAAGCCGAGTTCCTTTGCTTTAGTTCTTGTTGCTGCGTGTAGAACCTTTTGTGCAGGGGACAAATGTTCCGCTACGAAAACCGGCTTCTTATCTCCACTGATACCTAAATGACTGGTATTAAGCTTATCCGTAGAACTTTTAACTTTCTTATTGAATTTTAACGTCGAAGCCAGGAAATTGTCTCTTGATCTTTGCGAGCTATATTTGATAACTATTGATCTAGGCCTTTGACTTTCGTTGTTCAGTTTAGTTTAATAATGAATGGGTAGCGCGTGGTATGGCGACCGCTTAGGGCGCCAGGCATGAAGGGTGCCGGTACTATACTCACACAAGGGAATCCCCCTAACCCTTTAGATCTGATAGATAGCGAGTTTCAATAGATCTGATAGATCTCAGTGATCACAGTTAACTAGAATTGGCTACTTGACAGTGTTAACAATAAAATATGAAAAGTGTTAGATATGTTAGCTTATTAGTTAAGTAATCATTTTACAGTTTTACTTTTTAATTAAAAGCATAGTTAGTATTTTATTTTTGCAAAATAAATTTTACTTTTTTTATCTGTGGAACAAAAGAACCGAAACGGAAACCACCATTGCAATTCGGGAATGACAGCTGTCGGCGAAAATTATTTATTTTAATGTGGCGAAACAATGATTATTTTACCGATTAAATTAAATTATTGTGTCTCTAATCGTATAAAGAATTTATTGAAACATTTTCCGTTTATCTTAATTAAGTCGTTCCTATGGGTATCGGTTCGTTGTCTAGGACGTTGACGTCATAATTGCAACAATGACGCGACTAGGCGTTTTCGCGCGCTTTTTAAATGTGTTACACAAAATCTTATTTTTCTCTGGTTATTTAGATTATTTCCAGATAAATCGAATTGCTTGGGTTAAGAAATGAACGGGCGCACATTTTACAATACTTTTTCAAAAACTGTCAAGTAGCCAATTGCACAGCCCCAAGTACCTTAATAATAATCCAGGTCCACCGTGAGGGGTGACGCTTGAAGAAATATACTCATGACGAAACCGGCATTGCATAGTGTTTCTGTTTTCTATCGTAAACTTATATCAATGCGCGTGAGCAGAGATATTAGTAGTAATATACTTATTATATATAAAAAAAATAGTATTGTACGGTCAACAGCGCATCAAGGTAAACAATTTCAGTTCAGTATTAGTAGGCGGTACAATATCCAAAGTGTGCAGTCGGCCCCGTGAGCTGTGTGTAGTGTGTGGCATGGTCGGTGCAGCGGCACGTACCTGCGCGCTGGTGGAGGGCTGCGGCAGGGCGGCGCGCGGCGGGACCACGCTCACGCACCACTGCGACGCGCCCACCTCTGCGGGACCACACAACATACTCGTACATACACATGCTACCACCCTCCTATTTACATATTTCACTCATTATTATGTGACATATGATCAAAATAAATAAGATTGTAAAAATAACAGTGGTCTAATGCCCGGTTCCAATATTTTAAAAACAATCCGTTCTAGTTACTGATAGTCATAAATTATACGCGGCGTAAGCTATAAAACGAACGACTAATGACAGCTGATACGGAAAGTAAATTATAGAACGGTATAAACGACTCGTAGTCGGTTGGAGAAAAAAAGATAGTAATTTTTGACAAATTACGAATCGTAAAGTATTGGAACCGGACATAAGTCACTCCTTATTGTTTTCCTTGGGTTTTACGGTGCCGTGGTTGGTCCTGATTTCTGTATCACAAGTGTTTAAGCTACTTACCACAGAATTGCATTGCCAATCAGAAACAAAGACGGTACCACGACCCAAGACAATGTAGAGAAGTTTGTTTCCCATATTGACCCGACCGAAAATCGAACCCGGGACCTCAGACATGGCGCGGTATCAAAGTCCGACCCGCTCGACTCACGGTAACGGAGGTCGTCAAATCAACAAGTATATTATTTAAATAGGTTAGATACAAATCACGTACCATATTCGATAGGAGGTGGCGGCGCCTCCACCTCTGGTATGGCAAGCGTCATCTCTGGTTCAGTCTCCATGAGGGTGTCCTGTAGCGTCTGCAGTACAAGTGCTTGTCTGTCCGATACGTCCTGGAACGAAACGCAACATGAATGTACGGAGACTCAATTAGTTGTTCACGAACCCTCGTACAGGTAGTAGGAGTAATTAGGATGTTGACACCACTCAAATAATTATAAGGTACTAGCTGTGCCCGCGACTTCGTTCGCGTGGACTACATCCTTTTATGGTCGGTTTTACCCCTTTCTTCCCTAATATTCGAAACAAAAAGTAGTGTATATTTTAATCCAAGTTTCGAGCTATATTTGTGCCAAATTTCATATCTCTAACTTCAAAAATAAACATTTTTCCATATAAACTTCCAAAGGTGGTATTAACCCCTCCCCCCCTTATTTTCTAATAAAAAGTAGCCTATGTCCGTTCTTGAGATTCAACGTATACCTACCTATACCAAATTTCATCAAAATCGGTTGAGAGGTTTAAGCAGGAAAGCGTAACAGACACACAGACAGACAGACAGAGTTACTTTCGCATTTATAATATTTGTAGGGATGCATGCCGTAAAAGAGGGCATATTGTAATATTGCTTCAAAAAGTATTTAAGTGTATTCTAGAAATAAGTAAGTTAAAGCGTATTTTAAAGCAGTGCTGTACCTAAACTGCCTCAGGTTTACGAAGAATACAAGCGTCGTGGTGCGCACAACGACCCCACGGCATAATATGCTGAGCGGAGTCCTTCGCTTTGTTCACTAACAATGTGTATAATAATTAGAGTGTATTTTAAGTTGTAATTATCGGCAGTCTTATTTGTCACGAACTCGAAGCTCGATACAATCGTTTTAATTTAAGTTGGTACCTAATAAACATTTTTCTTTATGATATAAATAAACTTAAGATAACATAATATAGTAAACTATAACTAACTTACAAAATATTAAAATTAAAATAATAAAAAATGAATATTTTAAATAAACACAGATGGTCCCTGTGGTAAAGTATCCAAAATGCTGGCGATTGAAAGACGCTGTGCGAGGTAGCAGTCAGCCTTTGGGTCTCCTGTAACGTTAAGTCTTTTTGAAATATCTTTAAAGAAAGAAAATGCGTCAGGACCCCACGGACGTTCATATACCCATAACATAAGGGCGATACAAAAATTAAAGTGAAAATTAGGATACGTACCTCAAGCGCCCGCATTTGTGGTGCATCGCCTCCCGCGTCCGATTGGTCATCAGGCACGGAGTCTGATCTTTGAACGACCTGCGGTAAACATATCGAATAAAAATAATCTAATTAACGCTCATCTGATTGTAGTTGTTGCTTAAATACATTAGGGTTAAGTCTTATGATCTCTAATACTCGGTGAGTTATTCTGGCTTCGCAGCCCGGTGATAGTCACGAAAATAACAGCTGATTTGATGTTTATTTAAACTGGAAATTATTGATTGATAAGATCAAACATGAATGAAACTTGATCAACATTGCGACTACTGGTTGTAACTCTTTAACCCATTGACCGCCATTGACGCTTTTAAGCGTCATCAAGAATTTTGATCCAGACGCCGACGCCTTTAATCGTCATTATTTACCTTATGTTTGACGTTGAAATAAAAAGTAATGAACACCATCTCGTATACATATTTATACACACCGCGCACCAGGATACGATAGATTATTATTATTGATGACTAAAAACGTCCTACAGCATAGAATTTTGTTAAAAAATGATAAAAATCAACAATTAAAATAATTAACGTAAAATCACACTGCACGCGCCGTGGACGTCTTAAAGCGTTAGGTAGTGATGTGACTAAGAGGACATTTTTATTACTTTTTTATTTTTATTTAATATGTAGGTATTAGATGATAACAATAAAATGTGATTATTTTTTTATTGTTCTACTGCTAGTGTATTAAAAGTGTATTAGTAAATAACTATTATCATTATCTCTGCCTATACCCATACTTAATAGATGGATGGATGCTGCTCACTCGCCATATGGTTAACGTACGAATTTTTGTCTGTTTATATTTTACCTAATTATTAATGTTCACAGTCAATTGAGAAAAAGTTTGTAATAATAAACAGATGACATGCCATTGTGAATTAATTTCATGACTAATGTATTTACTATTTATTATTGAATTTAATCTGCTTAAAATATACCTTAATTTTTTTTCATAAAATTTAATGTTATCGATATACCCACCTAACTCCACTATGTCGTGTTCACTTTAATGTACTGCCAACGCCAACGACGCTTTAAGTCGTCCGCTTGTGACGTCATAAGCGCGTATGCTGCTATTGATAGTGTTGGGAGTTGAAGGTAGATAAAATATATTTTTTTCAATTACTGAAAAGCTTAAAGCTAAATGCTATTGAAGTTATTGTCCGTGTTTCTATATTGTAGACTTTTTAGGTAAAAACCCACAAACACATTATTTACGAAAATAGTTTAAACAATAATGGGTTGTGTTGAACTTTTACATATTCTGGAAGTAGTTGATGATGATGATATTTTTAAAAAATCTTCGCCTGATAGTGAAGTAGAAGTGTTTCTTTTCGAGGCACTTATTTATTTGAATCAAACTAAATTAATGAGCATGACAACCGGATCAACAAATTCTAATTATTTCGTGAGTTATTTCATAAAGATTATAATACCCATATTACCCATATTTATTGTTTACTCAATCAACTGAAAAAACTATGTATGATAGAGCTTATAAAAATTCGAAGTTCACTATGTCGCTGCTAGTTTTAAAATGTATCTAGGTGTAACGTCATACGACATTTCAACGAAACACTGCACCGTGATTTTTTGATTGATTAAATAAAAAAATATGAATGTTTATCGTTAAGCGTATATGCACCGTAAAAACCGGGAAACATGATTTTGGTGTAAATTTGTAAAACACCCCTTCAAATAACATATTTTGGTTTCGGTCTATAGAAAAAAATATACAATGTTTTGTTGCTCTTCTTATACAATGTTTTGTTGCTCTTCTTATACAAAAAATAAAAATCATAATAAGTTCAAAAGGTGTACTTATTATAATTTCTTCACCGACATTAATTCATATTATTTTGTTTTTAACCAACACAGTGGCGTTTTTTCCAATTACATCGATTAAGTCCTTAACAACACTATAAGAGTAGGTAAAATTTGTCAAACATTTAAGTTGTGATCGTTTAACCAAAACATGCTCGACAAACTCAGCAATATTTTGTTATAATATTAAGGCCTTATGAAGGTTTTATGAGAAAAAAAACGGTAATATTGCTGATGCCAGGTCCCTGCAAATGCTAGTAAATAATACAAGTCATAGTTACGTACCTGTAAGGGCGTCGGCACCGCTAACGCCGTGCTGGTGGCGGGCAGAGAGGCGGATTTTGTGAGTGAGGGCAGTCTTGTCGTCTCGGATTCCGATGGCTCCCACTCTGTGTCGCCTGGGAATGAATGCGTTTATTTTATTTTAGATCCAACATGAAGGAAGATTGGAAAAGAAATTTTTGCAACAGGTGATTTACACACAAAGCAATCCAAACTGAAAATTATTCTTTTATTTAATTATTTCATGGTGTTTCAATAAAGCAAATAATAATCATTTGAATTATATCGATTAAAAAAGGTGCACCGCTATAGTTCATGAAAGTTGTCACATATGTGACATGACAGTTACCCTAGCAACCAATCTGTTGTTTTTTTTTTTATATTACACTTCAAGATTGACCTCACCCCACCTGATGTTAAGTGGTAATGAACTAATGAGGTCCTAGCTTAAGGGCGACAAGTACAGCATAATAAATCTATTACTGGACTTGTCGCTCTTACCTTGAAGACTTGACCCCTGCTACTAATGTAGCACCCCCCAGGAGCTCTGGAAACCTTATTCACACGCAGGAATACAACAACACAGAAGTGATTGTTATTTGGCTGCGGTCTTCTGTAAGGTGGAGGTATTTCACCAGTCGGGCTGCTCCAGTTTGAGCGATAAATCGCTATGCCCTACCTCTCTTATAATGTTGTTATCGAAAAGTCATCATTAATTAAACAGTGATTTTACTTAGTAATTGGCTACTTGATAGTGTTAACAATAAAATATAAAAAGTTCTAACATTTTTCATATTTTAATCAAATGTTAACTTATTAGTTAAGTAATCATTTTACATTTTTATTTTTTAATTAAAAGCATAGTTAGTATTTTATTTTCGCAAAATAAATTTTACTTTTTTTATCTGTGGAACAAAAGAACCGAAACGGAAACCACCATTGCAATTCGGAAATGACAGCTGTCGGCGAAAATTATTTATTTTAATGTGGCGAAACAATGATTATTTTACCGATTAAATTGAATTATTGTGTCTCTTAACCGTATTAAGAATTTATTGAAACATTTTCCGTTTATATAAATTAAGTCGTTCCTATGCTTATCGGTTCGATGTCTAGAACGTTGACGTCATAATTGCAACAGTGACGTGACTTGGCGTTTTTGCGCGCTTTTTAAATGTGTTACACAAACTCTTATTTTTTTTGGTTACTTACATTTTTTCAAGATAAATCGCACATTTTACAATACTTTTCAAAAACTGTCAAGTAGCCAATTATTTTATTTGATAAAAGTATTTTACGTTTGAATTGGCGCATTAACAAAACATGAAAATTTTATAATTAACCAAGCTTTTCCGTAGATCTTAGCCAAATTTGTTAGGACACGAGCATAGAAACCAGGCTTTATACTCTCGCTTCTTATTAGTCGGCAATGTACGGAGGTGACGACGACACAGCGCGCGTTGTCGCACGCGGCAACACTTACTGTCGGAGTGGTAGTGCGCAGGGTGACGACACAGCGCGCGTTGTCGCACGCGGCAACACTTACTGTCGGAGTGGTAGTGCGCAGGGTGACGACACAGCGCGCGTTGTCGCACGCGGCAACACTTACTGTCGGAGTGGTAGTGCGCAGGGTGACGACACAGCGCGCGTTGTCGCACGCGGCAACACTTACTGTCGGAGTGGTAGTGCGCAGGGTGACGACACAGCGCGCGTTGTCGCACGCGGCAACACTTACTGTCGGAGTGGTAGTGCGCAGGGTGACGACACAGCGCGCGTTGTCGCACGCGGCAACACTTACTGTCGGAGTGGTAGTGCGCAGGGTGACGACACAGCGCGCGTTGTCGCACGCGGCAACACTTACTGTCGGAGTGGTAGTGCGCAGGGTGACGACACAGCGCGCGTTGTCGCACGCGGCAACACTTACTGTCGGAGTGGTAGTGCGCAGGGTGACGACACAGCGCGCGTTGTCGCACGCGGCAACACTTACTGTCGGAGTGGTAGTGCGCAGGGTGACGACACAGCGCGCGTTGTCGCACGCGGCAACACTTACTGTCGGAGTGGTAGTGCGCAGGGTGACGACACAGCGCGCGTTGTCGCACGCGGCAACACTTACTGTCGGAGTGGTAGTGCGCAGGGTGACGACACAGCGCGCGTTGTCGCACGCGGCAACACTTACTGTCGGAGTGGTAGTGCGCAGGGTGACGACACAGCGCGCGTTGTCGCACGCGGCAACACTTACTGTCGGAGTGGTAGTGCGCAGGGTGACGACACAGCGCGCGTTGTCGCACGCGGCAACACTTACTGTCGGAGTGGTAGTGCGCAGGGTGCGTCGCGGGGCGCGGGCGTCGCTCGCTGCGGCTGACGGCTCGCGGCGGCACGGAGGTGACGACACAGCGCGCGTTGTCGCAGACGGCGGCGCCCGCGAACGCGCCCAGCAGAGGCACGCCCGATATGCTCGGCCCCGACTCGCTTTCCGCCACGCACACGTCGCGCTAAATAATAAATTAACAATAATCCATCAGTCTACACAAACAGCTGTACGCGGGGCCAAAACTGTAACAACGAACAGTAATACACGCAGTAAGAATCCGGCGCATGCGCATGAATTGTTTATACGAACACAATAGAATCAGTATAAAGTGTGAGCCAACTCACGCTGTGCGTGTGGTCGGCCTGCCGCTCGGCGGCGAGGTCGCAGGCGACGCGCAGCAGGTAGACGGCGAGCGCGAGCACGTGGTCGGGCGGCGCGTGGTGCGCGTGGTGCGCGTGGGGCGCGTGCGGCGCGTGCGCGGCTGACGCGCGCCGGTGCACGCCGCGGTGCAGCACGCACAGCAGCGCGCCGTGCAGCACGCCTGCGACAGACGTACATATCGTTATTAGGTATAATGCGTAACATTATTGAGTTCACTTTAAAAAGGGGTATTATACTGCGTAACTTTTAGGAATCTCGAAATATCGTGAAAAAGTTAAGCAATCGTTTCAGAAACTAGTAAAACTATAGCTACTACAGTCTGTGTTATACAGCCTTGTTATCAACAATAGAAACATTAACCTTACTAAAATTATAAACGCAAAAGTGTGTTTGAATGAAAGTTTGTTATTTTTTTACACAGATCTCCTAAATGTGTTTTGATGTAATTCGAATAAACTTATTTATCAAAGATGTTCGCTCAAATATTTTATAGATTTTTATTTTTTTAAATCTTTATTACACATAAAATGTACAACAACAACTCTATATAAACCTCAGATCACGCAGAGTTTATAAACACTTTACAAACTATAATAAACGTGGATAAATGGATTTGGATGACATTTGGTAGAAAGATAAGATGCTAGATTATATCGTATGGGATTATTTTTATATCGCGGACAACAACTAGTATAATATAAATGAATAGGTGTGTGTACCTGAGGCGCAGAGCGACCTCGGGTCCCCCTGAGCCTTGGGCGCGGGCGGCGGCGTGCGGAGCGGCGGCCACAGCGCGGCCGGCGCCGCCTCCGCCGCCTCGCCCGCCGCGCCGCCCGCCGCGCCGCCCGCCGCGCCGCCCGCCGCGCCGCCCGCCGCGCCGCCCGCCGCGCCGTCCGCCGCGCCGCCCTCCGCGCCGCCAGTCGCGCCGCCCGTCGCGCCGCCTGCCGCACCGCCGGTCGCACCGCTTGACCCTGCAGACTTCTGCTTTTCACGGACGCTGCGACAAATAGACACTCAATACAGGACACTCCTCGAATCGCAAGACATAGCAATACTACTTTTGCACTTTTTGCACACACACATCTATTTTTTACCACACAATCTACACTCTTTCACATGAATTTTGTGTTTGATCCAACAGTTACTTTTCAAAAGAATATCATCATATTTGTTTCTTTTATCATCTAAACAAAAGTTTACTAAGACACATTGCGTTAACATTTAGTGCAAAATTACTTCTTCGCACAGTTTTTACGAATTAATGACGTATATATACCACTCCGCTGAATGTAATTTAATTGAATAAATAAACATTTTGATTATGTGTTAAAGCAAATATAAGTTTTCTGTTTCTTTAAGGTCGTAAGACCCACAAATCAGACACAATAGAAAATCAATTGTGTCTTGCCATTTTAAAACGACATTCGATCTTAGGAGGTACTTACTATGTCGTGAATCGCTCCATAGACGCGTGAAAGTCCCTCCTGTGCACCGCCCTCCTCAACACATGCAAAGGGTCGTAGTACTGCTCCCAGACGATCGGTTTCGGAACAAACAAACCTTGCTCAAGGTTCTCCGAGCCCTTGGGCGGTGGCCGGTACGTGGATACCTGATAATAAAAATAATTTGATTCGTAGAAGCTCTTCCAATAACTTTCATTTCAAGTTAGGGTAGTTAACAAAAACGAACTACCGCTTCACGGGGCATAATACCAGCCAATCTTCAGAAGTGTATACTAATCTTAAAAATTTGTATGGTGTCTTTGGTTAAAGTTGCGATTTGTTATCGTCCTTAATTCGTTATTTGAACGTGGCGGTAAAGCGTGCCATGACTTTTACACGGACGGGTGCTCTCGTTCAAGTGGGTACCTCCTTGAGCACGCTCTCGAAGTTCCTGGTGTGAGCGTTCCCTGAACGCTCCGGCATCAGCTCGAGCAGCTGCGAGTGCGTCTTGTCGCCGGCCGCTAGCAGCGTGCTCACCTCGAGCCGCGACTGCGTCAGCTCGTCGTTACCTGAAACATATTTATACTTTACATGCACATACACTATATTTTCCTCTCAAATCTGTGGGAAAGTATGCTCCTAGATATTAAGTCCGCCTTTTGTACTTTTTATTTGCAATAAAGTTAATACACTTATTGGTATAATAATGGCAGTATTATCTTTCGTGCGTAAAGCGGGTCACTCGCTACCAGTCATGTCAGACCTAAGGTGTATACGTAGCTCTGCGGATATATGAAAATCAACGGATATCTGTACCATTCTCAAAAACAAAGTAGTTATTTTTTTAATAAGGTAGGAGCCTTTTGTTGTTAACCTTTTACCCTTAAAAGTCGGTCTGTGTTGCAGCAACGAATCGCTATTTCAAATCCAGCCACTATCATACGAGTAGTTAACAACCAAACTGTTATTCTCTAACTAGCTGATTTTACCAGGTGACAGAACAGTCATTCAGAGGTCCATCACTGCAGTGATCCATCAACGACAAGCTTCCTAAACTATTCCAGAACGTATGTGAATGTTACCAAGGTTTGTTCTCGAGGAGACGAGGATCGCGAGGAAGGTGAGCAGCCCCTCAACCATCGCGTCCTGCTCAGCGTCCTGCACGGGCGACATCGGCAGCATGCTCAGCCACTCGCGGACGCCGAACCTGCACAAATTAACGTTTGAACCGGTCGCTCATACGCTGATCATAGCTAAGACTGCACTAAAAATGAATAGTTTATTTTGCATGGCTCCTAAAATCTATAATAAACTACCAATAAAGATAAAGGACGTTAATTTTCATTTATTTCGTAAGCAACTACGAATTTTGTTGAAAAATAAGGCCTATTATTACCCTGACGGGGGTTTCTAACAGACCGATTTTAATTTTAGTTTCAATTTATTAATTTTAATGCTTTTTTACGATTTTAAATATGTGACCAACTAAATATTTGTACGCCAAAATGATGCAAGACATAGTGATACTAATCTTATTGTAACCTAATATCTGTAATACCTATGTTTGACAAATAAAATTTGATTGATTGTCAGTGTCGAGATTCTCACCGGTTCTTCTCAACATCATCAACATACATAACACGGCGGTAGAATACTAAACATTTACAATCAGTAGCTTTAGTTCATGAACAACTCTGTACCTTATCACATTAAATCACTGTTTATCTGACTTGCTTAATAACGCGGAGATTTGGTTGGTGGATGACAAAGTAGGTACTGAGGTGTGTACGAACTTATGGTGCTGGCTGTACCTACTGACGATTTATAAATGCTTTTGTAAAGCTTACATGAATGAGGATATTTTCTATTATTATTTTATAGCAGAACTCACATGTCAATGCACATATCTATGAACTGGTCAGCGGGCAGGTGCGCCGCGCAGACCTGCAGCCAGTAGATGTCCATGTCGACCATCGAGTTGCAGAAGTTCGCCTGGATGTACGTCATCGCCTGCCCCTTGATCTGAAGACCGTTCCGCACCCACACTCCAGCCAGGATCTCGTAGAATAAGCTCTGTGAGACAAAATTGTTTCTATCAGATCTGTTACTGATGACTAAATATCTTTTGGAAATATGAACTACTTTAATTGGCTACTTGACAGTTTTTGAAAAAGTATTGTAAAATGGGCACCCGTTTATTTTATATCCCAAGCAATTCGATTTATCTGGAAAAAATTTAAATAACCTCAGAAAAATAAGATTTTATGTAACACATTTAAAAAGCGCGCGAAAACGCCAAGTCACGTCACTGTTGCAATTATGACGTCAACGTTCTAGACATCGAAACTATACGTATAGGAACGACTTAATTTAGATAAACGGAAAATGTGATAAGAATTATAACATTTTCCGTTTATCTAAATTAAGGTTACAGACACAATAATTAAATTTAATCGGTAAAATAATCATTGTTTCGCCACAATAAAATTAATAATTTTCGCCGACAGCTGTCATTTCCGAATTGCAATGGTGGTTTCCGTTTCGGTTCTATTGTTCCACAGATAAAATAAAATAAAATTTATTTTGCAAAAATAAAATACATAGGTACTAACTACGCTTTTAATTAAAAAATAAAAATGTAAAATTATTACTTAACTAATAAGCTAACATATCTAACACTTTTCATATTTTATTGTTAACACTGTCAAGTAGCCAATTGCAACTTTGGTACATTAAATTCATGTTTAAGATCATAAAAGAAAAAATATATTGTTCGATATTTAAAAAGCACTCCAGACTTTGGACTGTGTATAAATTCTTCCTTATCTTGTTGACATAAATCTATCATGAAACTCTTAATTATTCGCGTGATATGCTTTTAACCGAACACATCGCGACATGCACTTATCGATATACTCAAATCCGTAACATTTTCCTAGTAAATTATTTGAGCTTACTTAGTCCAATATGAATTCGGAAATTTGACGAATCAGACTCTACTAAACTCGGATTCGGGTCAAGAAAATATGTTTTATCTTTTTCTTAACATAAACGATTGGACAGAGACAAAACATAAATCTAGGTCTGATTCTCATACTTTTTTTTTATAGTAGTGCAGTATATTGGCTCCACCCAGCCTGATGGTAAGCAAGAGAGGAACCCACATCGCGATGACAACGGATTTGATATCAAAATATCCTATCCGTTAGCATCGCCATACTGGCCCGCAAGATGTTTCTTCACGCTCCTTTTGAAGGAATCCATGTCAAAGGAAGGACGAAACACATGAGCCGGCAACGAGTTCCACTTCTTTATGGTCCGGCAAAGATAAGAGTTACCGAACTTTTTGGTTCGTGATGGAATATTTTCCACGGTGAAGCGATGACATCGTTGGCCGGCTCTTGTGGTTCTGTGTAGGAAAGGAGAGGGTGGGATAAGGGAAAATAGTTCCTCGGAACACTCCGCATGATAAAGCCGATAAAAGACACTTAATGAACCAATGTCTCTACGTAGTTGAAGAGGTTCAAGGTTCCCAGTAATCTCTTCATCGTTAATTATGCGCACAGCCCGTCGCTGCAACCTATCAAGGGTATCCATGAGGTATTTGGCGGAACCGTCCCAGAGATGCGAGCAGTATTCCAGGCAAGACCGGACTTGAGTCTTATATAAAAGACAAAGCTGGTCCGGCGTGAAAAACCGACGCACTCTGTTACTTATACTTCAGAAACTATTCAATTTTTTTTGACTCGAATAGGTTTATGTGTCGCAATATGGAGTCTAAATATTTACTCTACAAAAATACCCATTAGTACATATTACACACTGTCAAAAGTTGATTTTCTTTCTTTAAAATACACAGTACCAACAGCCCTTGGCAAAATACTCTTGCGCAGTCCCAGTGAATACGTTGTGGTGGTCAATAGTAATAAGGTCAGTAAATAAACCCCACTAATCCTAAGTCTAATCAATTTAGGACTATTCATTCAATTCAACACAAATTAGGATTTAATTTGGATGCAAAAATACATCTCATTAAATTACTTACAACTCTTAATGATTAACTAGATAAGGATGTTATATTTTCTAGGGACTGATCATAATATGCTCATCATTGTTATCGCGTGTTTAATATGTAATTAAAGTTCGATATGTTTACACTATTATTGCACTCGGTTAGTTATTTCAACCCATAATAACATGTACATTGGGTATACAATCCAGTCCAAATAAATCAAACAAGTGTAGTCATATCACAACGTAGGTATAATTATGCACCTATACATACATTTTACAACAAAAGAAGACATAACACAATTTTTCTCCTACAATAAGCGACCAGACATTGTCATGATAAATATTAATGTCGCGGTCTTCATAGACGGGTGGAGAAACCCTTTTCTGAATACTTGACCAACAAAAAACGGAGAAAAAAATGGGTGCGGTGCGGATGCAACAAATCGAAAGCATTTCAAACAATAAAGTTCTGTTTATAACACGAAGGGGACGTTTACGAGGGCTGGCCCACAGTGTTGCCAGTTTAGAACTCCTGACTGATATCAGAGGTAATTGATTATACCAGCTAATGACTTAGGGTTAATCAGGAGTAACGGTATATTGTATTTAAAAAAACGTAGGAAAACTATTACGTGCACACGAGTTTACAATGCCGTTTTGAGTGAAAATTTACGCAAAGCAAAGCTTTACAAGTACGAAACACGTTGAACTAGTCGGTGCAGTTATATGGAATCGTTCACTGACGTCATCGTACTTTAAACCGGTTTACTTGCCTCCGTTGCTAAATAAGAGAAGCTAGTCATTGAAATTAAAACGAGGTAACATTTACAAGGCTTATAGGAAGATTTAATTGAATTATACAACATCAAACTGATAATATGAATAAATGCAAAGTATGTAAAATACTCGAGCGACGAATTCTGAAGGTCGTTCTCTACCCGAAACAAGCAGAACGCGGAGCAATTACGAATCCGATATTTAGCAAGAATTCGTTCAATAGAAAGTGGTAATTTGCGTCTGGTAGTCGCCACCCTGCGACCTCGATTGCGCCGGCGCAGGCAGTGGGCCCGCGTCCTCCGTCATGGCCGACCGACACTCGCGCGCACTCCTCGCGCTCCTCGTGCTAGCACTAGCGGCGCCCGCGCACGCCCTCATAGACGAAGCACTCGACGTCATATCCCTAAGCAAAGAAATCGTCGAGAAGGTCCTCAGTTCGTGGGATATAATCGGGAAGACTTTCAATGCTACCGGAGGCGTGGAACTACCGACCCTGAAGCGGAGGGAGAACCAGATCCTGGCGCGTCTGGCTCAGGTGTCGCGTTCGATTGAGAGACTCGAACTGAACTTGGAACAGACGAGTGCCGTGAACCTGCTGCTGGCTAAGGGGTCCGGGAAACGGCAGGCGCTTCATTTGAAGCTGCACGAGTTGGCGGACTTGCTCAGCAGAGTGTCGTGGACTAACAGACAGATGAGGGAGTACGTGCGGCTTCAGCAGATGCTGGAGAAGAGTACGCTGCAGGACTTCGCGGAGTGGTGCGTGTCGCACGACCCTGGCGCGCTTCCCGGGCTGCTAGAGAGAGTGCACGCGCTCGTGGTGCCCCAGCACGGGCAACTGCTGGGCCGGGGGGTGTTGCGAATGATTTTGGAGGAGTTGCAGGTTCGTATTTTAAACAAATGGTCTCGTGAATGAGGTAATTGAATTCATAATGTGTCTCGCGGTTACATCATACTTGCGCTCGAAAATAATTCACTACAGTTCATGAAAAGTTCGTATGACCAAACATTACTTAGTTATTACATTGTTTTCAAGTTCATTAGAATTAGAAATTAGAAATAATTTATTAGCACACACAATCAATACACGGTACATACACAATAAAGTAACACGAACAAAAGATAAACAATAAAAAGAAAACAACAAAAAAAAAGGAAGAACATATTGATTGCGCAGCTAACAAGGTCCCAGCCTCAGCATAAGCTGGTACAACATTGGATCCAATGCTGCAGCAGCGCTGGTATTCTGGTGGAACCTTAAGCTGAGTGGCGCAAACGAAAAACAACGGAAGAAAGAAGCAGAAAAATGGCGAGAAGGAAAGAGAGGGAAAGAGAAAATAAAAATATATTCACACTCCCCCCCATTCTGAATTACAACCAATTGTACACTAAGCAAACAGCACGCAGTTTGAACATTGAACATAACAAAACAAAATAAGACAGTTCACAGGTAGACAAACATACGCGTAAAATCGAGACATTTTAAGAAAAACACTGAAAGTAGTCTACGGAAGGTCATTTAACAACTAATCATCTATTCAACGATTGCGAACCATGTCGTGCATGTCATTGTCCTTCTAAACGGAAGCGTTTAGTTAGTTTAATCATAATACATGAGAGGAGGAATCCTTATCAATACAATACTTCTATATTTAGTGTAACAAAGCGCCGGAAAGAAATCCGGCATACAAATTTAAAAAATTAAGAAGCGAATAGAATGTCATATGGAAATTTTCCTTTTTTAAATATGGCATTTGTTTTCTAAGTCATGTTACATTTTTTCTCACTTGGAATCGTTACATAGCTGCATCTGTAAACATTGCGTGTTTGCCGCTCCCCATCATACGAGCAATGGCTGTAAACAAGTAAAGAAACATCCGACATGTAACAGTAACATGGTTCGTTTGTGACTCCTCCCGTCTCGCGGACCAAGTCTTCAGTCTGGACAATGTGCTCAACACGTTGAGGCAGAGTACAAAGCTGGATCGATCGTTCACCACAAGCGAACAGTTAAGTCTGACTCATACCTACGTTTGTATTGGCATCATCATGTGTGATCGACCCAAAAAAGTTGCTAAGTGCCCACTTGGAAACATTAAATTGAGAGTTCCGTAATCTGTCAACGAACGTGTGCCCCGAACGAAAGTCAAGTATCGACATAGTACTAATATTTTATATAATGAACAAATTCACCAGACAATACTGCCATTCAACAAAATCTCGGTTTCGTCGTTCAAAAACAATGCTATTTAGTCATAAAATGATATTGTATTTTTTGCTTCAACAAATAAACACAGCGCATCAAAGTTCAATGAAGGGGTGTGGTTGTGTTGTGATTAATTTGTACTGACGATTTATAAGTGCTTTTGTAAAGCTTACATGAATAAAGATGTATATTATTTATTCGTCACTACTCTGTACGAACTGTACCAAGATGTATCGTCTTGCTAAATTTGACTGCTGTGTATCTTGGTTAATTACTGTTTACTATTACCGTATTTTGGTACTAGAACTGGGAGCCTCAGACCAGCACACCTATTAAAATTCGATCGATCGAACAGGGAAAAAATATACGTAAATGAGACCAATATAAGATAATAAAATAACCCTCTCTCTTCGCATCTTTGGCTATAAAACTAAAAAAACCATTTGTTCAATATTATTCCTTTTATTACGAGTATAATCGTTACCTTACTAAACGACTGTCGTCTTAATTTTGAGAAACCAAACAACAAGTATGGTCATAACCAGCACATAATGTCACTTATAAAAAGCACTCGCCGTTGCTTCAATCCAATTATTTTAGGATAGAAAGTTCAATCAGTCAATGTAGAATCTCATACGATATTTCATCCAAACATATTTATTCTGCCGTGAAAGATCATCAAACATTCACTAACCCCTCACACTTGCGTTTATTACTACATACAATACATTTTCGACTCTGCACTGCCTTTATGTCGTGCACATAAGTAATAATATCGAACAACAAGTGTTTACCTTACGTGCTGCCGACCGTACCTTTGGATCCAAACATCTGCCACGTGAGATTGCAGTGTAAAGCTTACGGGTTCCTAGAAAAAAATTGAGCCAAGTATTCCGATACACAATTCGCCGAATGCAACAGTAGACCATTGTTATATGAACGCCATTGAGTCAAGTATCGTATGGTATAATAGTGCAGCTCATCTGACTGCGGTGAACGTCGCAAACACGGTCGTATCTGCCCCATTATTTACAAACGTCAGATATAATAATCATCGGTTTCCGATTCGGATATTCCTTGTCTGCCCAATTGTTATGGTTAAAAAAGAGACAACAGCTTCTAAATCACTCATTCCATTTCTGACATCTTGAAAATAAGAGTTCTCACACACACAAACACACATCGTATCTCCCGAATGGCTGACCCAATATTGATTTTGTTTGAAAGGTGAAAGTCGAGGGTGTTCTTACCTATGTTTGAAGGAAATCGGTGCAATGTGACCGACGCCATTAATTGACACAACTCCTTCAATACAGATATTAAATAAAATTAGTAGAATAGTACCTACATACCATGCCAAATTCACAAAAAAATTAAAACACCTGTTAGTCGAAAAAACCTATTACACATTAAACTAATTCCTCACTGATAAAACCATAATATAATATAGACTATTGAATTTATCAAATACTTCTGAGATGACATATTTTATAAATTAATGGTATTATTATTAAATTCATTTACTGACTTATTTACCATTATAATAATGTAAAAAAAATGTTTATTTGACAGATTGTTATATTTAACGTAGGCTTAACAAACTACTAATATTTTACGTTGTAAGAATAAATTTTTGACATGAATATGAATATAACTTTGACATTAAAAAAAAATAATTAAAATTGACCAAAGAATAACACAAATTATAACACAAAGAATACTAATTTGACAATACATACTAATTACAAAAATTGAAATAAAATTTAAAGAAAAAAAAAATAGTTACATATTTTTACTGGGTAAAGGACTTATACTGAAGACATAACATTTGCATACCTACTTCATTATATAATAAAATCTGCCTGTCGTTTCAAATTGTTAAACCCATCAGGGTTCATATGTACTATATCTGAATGTAACACCTACTTACACCATATGACTGACAATAAATGTATTGAGTATTGAGTATCAAATTTCAAATCAAAACAAACATCAGAGGTAATAGTTTGAACTACTGCTCTTATACCGTAAGCATACGCCCTAATATCTCAATTAAGTTCGTGTGCTCGTTTACGGTGGTTTGGTTTCGTTATAGGCCGTCTGAGCACTACAAGGAAATGAATCCTTCAATCAATCTGTCCGGTCGAGGCACATAACATACAACCATACAAGTGCGAGACATCGAGACAATGAAGTGCGAACTAACTGTGCGCGTGAGTCATCAGCATGGGCCGTGGGTCAAACAACTACATCGCCCGATTGGAGCAGGATGCCCGCCGCATAATACGTGCTCATTTGTATACCTATGTCGATTTACGTACGTCAATCCGCGTGAATAAAAATTCAAATTAATAAATGGTCTAATGGGAAATGTTTATGATAAGAAGACAGGTTTTTAAGATACGACGACCATATTGGAAAGTAGGTCAAAAAAACTTTTAGTATTATTTGTTTCGAGAGATTTAATGTTCTTTACGTCTTAGTTCAAACCAAACAAAAATTGTATTAATAAGTAGGTCAAATTTACAGTCAGAGTAATGCCAATACATGTTTTCAGCAACTTCATCAGTATCGTGGAACACAATGGGGGTCTCTTAAAATTAAATATCAATTTAATGGCTATGCGTTGACGTAGAGTCCTGCTACCCCTCCTCAGTTGGGTTTCGCAACTTGTGGCAATGGAGGGGCTCAGTAACCATGTTATCTGATGAGGCTGGCCTTGCCACCCAGCCTTCACCCAGGGTCTCGGTGTATCGTTGCCAGCCTCCCTATCCTCCGCGACTCAGAAAATCATCAAACGTGTAGATGTTGTTTTTTCTAAGACTCTCATTTCTAGCCATACAAAAACTGAATGGATTTAGGTTACATTCGGTAGATATATTGTGACAGATACAAGATTAACATAAGTATAGTATTCTAACTCAAAATAACGCTATAGAAATCGCGGCTGTATGTTAGGAGGTAAACGAATCTTTTTGATTCTCTATACGTACTACATAATACACGAGGATATATTTAAAGATGACATCAGATGTAACTATATCAAAAGAGCTGACATATTGTTAAATAAATAATAAGTCACAAAAAAATGATAAAGAGAAAACAATTATATGCTAACATTGTAATCGTAGCATTTAAATTAAACATGCATGCTTAATTTGCTTAAGTTGAAATGCCGATATGTTATTTAGGTAGTATTAGGTAGGTAGCTTCAGGCTATCAGAATACGCCTTCAACTGCTATGTTTAGTTGAGACACTTTGTACGCGTATCAGACGTTATAGTTTGGACTTTGACCGCTCTTATAACCTTAGCTTAAGAACTAATATCGAACTGTAAGTGTTTACCGCGACGTCCTTTTGACCGTTCTAGGCATAATAAATTGTTGTGATCATATTATGCTGATGCATGAAGCGAATTGTTTTAATACCAACACTGGTATTTCCAAGCGGTCAAAAGCTAATTACTAAACTGTTGGTATTTCTGAACATGCCATCCCGTTTTATTTATCATTTTAATGCTAGTGGACAATATATTTAAATACCTAAATAGATTAATAGTAGACGGGACACAAGTACACTGCAATAAAATACTCATTACTTAATTCCTTTAGTCTGTAGGGTAATCAGTTGAATGAGCACATAAAATGTAGATAAGTAGGAAGTGACCAAGGTTCGCATAAAATAAAAATTGTCGTTAGGACTAACAAGTGCTTATGATAACCTGACGGCTCGAATAGTAAACTTGGCGCTTGTTGACGATGGGGGTGTTGACTGGCTAGTCAACTGAGATACTTTTAAATACCTGTCAAAAACAAGATAAGTAGCAGACTGACGTCACGATTTAAGTTATTAACACACTGACTATTAAAAAGTACCGGAACATTTAAAATAGAATTTTAAATACAATAGACGATATAAAGTTCTCTTATACGTCATGCATACCATCAAATGATTTGCGAATGGTGGTGGCCTAGGGCATCACATTAAATGGGCCCTGGCCATATACCTTGATCATATGCAGTGTAAATTATCGAATACTAACTTCGTTCGCGTGGACTACATACTTTCAAGTTTTACATCTATCTCCTCTTATATTCGAAACAATTTTTCAATTCAAGTTTTGAACTATATTATTTGTGCCAAATTTCGTATCTCCAACTTAAAAAATAAACATTTCACCAATATAAACTTTCAAGGGCGGTATTACCCCCTTCCCCCCCGCTAATTTTCAAAACAAATAGTAGCCTATGTCTGTTCTAGAGGTTCAACATATATCTGTGTCAAATTTCATCAAAACCGATTCAGTGGTTTATGCGTCAAAGCCGGACAGACAAACAGACAGAGTTACTTTCGCATAACATTAGTATGGATGGCGTAATAAAGCGAATATGGGAAAGGGAGCTACGGTTGTCCTATTTTCATTTTATCCTCTACGAAACTAATGAAAATTGAGTTGCTAAGCTAAAACATAAGACAATACCTGATTCATCGGAAGTTTTTGCAACCGTGTATGCGACAGCTATGAGTGTTTAATCGGATTCAAGAAACTCGTTTCGAAGCCGGCGATCATTCGCACTGATGAATCAGCGCGTACGCACCTTGCGGACACAAAGAGAACGGAACATAGCAGTTACAATACATTTTATATTGGGACGAGATTCATTTCATCTTATTTATTTAAACATAATAGTCGAAACAATAAGTAGTTTATATTTTAATCCAAGTTTCGAGCTATAATTGTGCGACATTTCATATCTCTAACTTAAAAAAATTAACATTTTCCCATTTAGGTAGCTATATTCCACTATCACAAACATCATACAAATTCTCTGCATGATCCAAAGGTTGACTGATAGAGATATGCCCCTAACATTAAGTTCACCTATTGTACTTTTAGGTGCAATAAAGTTTTTGTAAACTTGCTAGGGCGGTATAACCCCTTATGTTCAAAACAAAAAGTAGCCTATGTCCAATTCCGGATACTGTCAGTGTAGTGTGTCGAAGTGACTTCAATAATATTTTGTTATGTGACAATGTGCGGGTGGATGAAGATTTGCAAGCTCCCCCGAACAGACGAAGGCGAGCAAGACCAGTCAGCTCGTGACCACGGTTGGTGCAACCTAGCCGAAACGTCGGGCAGTAAGTAGTTCGTATTAACTACTAAATAAAAATGGTGTCGCGTTTTGACCCGTTAAATTATTTTAAATGTTTAAAATGGAACGCAAAAGTCTTAAAATTTATAGCCTATGTCCGTTCTAGAGGTTCAACGTATACCTATACCAAATTTCATCAAAATTGGGTAGGTGGTTTAGGCGTGAAAGCCGGACATACAAACAGACAGGTTGCTTTCGTATTTATAATAGTAGTATAGAATAATGCATATATTGAAGAAGTACAAAATGCGGACTAAATCCTCCTGCTAATAAAAATAACTATGTACTCAATCCTAACGTTGTACGGTGAACAGCACATCAAGATAAACACTTGTAGTACGATTTTGATTCTTTTGCCCCCCACATAAGGACGGTACAATTTTCAAAGCGTGTAGTCTGACGTGCTAATTATTATTTTGATTTAAATTATATAAAAAAACTTAAATAAACATTGTGAAAAAGCTTTTAAGACTGAAGTTTACCATATTGCAGTTCGGTCAAATATTACAACTGTTATTTGAATTGGTCAATTTGAGAATTGGACCATTTGCTAATTGGACAATTTGAGATTTGGACAAAGTGCGAATTGAATGAATTGCTGATTGGATTATTTATGACTTGCACGTTGTCAGAATTGGACGTTTTGAACGCATTGGACCTTTTGAGAACAGGACATAGTGCGCCTAACAGCAATTTTGCTAGGCGCTCCGTCGCAGGCACTATGACAATTTAGTTACCAGCCCCCAGTGTCGCGAGGATGCTATGTAATATATAATATTTTCTCCTTTTCTGTTCTCAAGTATGTATGTAATATACATTTCAACTATCGACTTAAATCACTATATCTGTTAAAATAAGCTCTAAGCGAAGATACTGCGGAAGCAACTTTACCTTATACCCTTATACTTTAAAAAGGTACCTGAATTATATTTTAGGTTCTAAGTTCGAAACGTGTATTTTATATCTTAATTTCACTATTTATCATGTTTTTGAGGCCGAAGAAATAAAACATTTGATAAGAAATAATTCTCTCAGCTTCTCGACGTACATAATTTTTGTAATATAGGTATTATCTTTTTGTTTCTGTATGTAAATGTGACATTTTAATTAGTTTTCACTTGGATATATTTTTCCGGTCGTTCGTGCCCCATTTCAAATACTTATAACATTATAGTCATCAGCTTTCGACACTTTGTGGACCCATTACATTTGTGAATTAGTCATTTAAATAGTTTCAAATACGTCGTATCTATTAAAACGATATAAATGTTTGTGGTCATATTATGAGTGTAAGTAAATAGATTCATAATTTTGCATTCTTCCTAGATTGTCACTGGTATTTCCAAACGATCGACTGTTATCAAACGTATCTGTCTTGGTAGGTTAACTAACGTTATAGCTGTAAAAACGATATTTAACGATGTCTAGGGCAGAGTATTACTACCATAAATCTGGACAATTGCTGTCCAGATACGCAAATTGTTCCGACAAAGCAATATAGGTACAATATTTTCAAAAAGAAAGTTGTCAGGTACCTCTTGGCAAAATTTTGTTAGAACCTGATCCCGCAGAAAAACTGTGTGAACAGTTTTGTGCGACTGCCTATTTTCATACACTCTCTTGATTTGTTTTATAAATAAACTAGCGAACTTCGTTTCGCCTTAGATAATTTTTCCCGCTTTTCTGTTGAAATTTTTAAAATTTTACCAAGGATCCCTAATTTTGTAGCGTATGTCAAATTGGAGGAATGTAGCATTCTATTGGTGAAAGAAATTTTTAAATTGGCCCAGTACTTTTTGAGCCTATTCATTACAAACATACAAAAATAGGTACAAATCCTTCCTCTTTATAATATTAGTATAGATATACGTTATAACTACGACTGTATTATAAGAACTGTTTAAATACGTCAATACTTAACCAGATAAGAATAGCGTTAACATTGGCACTGACACGTTCATACAGTAATAAGATCTCGCAGGAAAGAATAATAGATGAACTAATTGCCAATTTTCCAAGAAAAAATGTATTCAATACTAGGTGTTGCCGGCAGTCGTTCGCAATACCTTCATATAATCTAGAATTCTAGACACGCGGTAGGGCCAGTCAATCACACCAATCACGTGGTCTCAAACTAAGGTTTCCCTTGTACTATGAGTACTAGACGACGGATACCAACTGGGGGCGTCATCCCAGCACACCCAGACCCAAGTCAATTTAGAAAAGTTCGTTTTCCAATTGGACCCGACCGGGAATCGGACCCGGGACCTTAGCCAATGCGCCACCGAGGTCGTCATGAACAGTATTTTGGAAAAACTAACAGTATTTTGTTTGTTTATCGATGTGGTATGGTGGTCCAATGATTAGGGATCCTCGCTGTTGAACCAAGTGTTATAGATTCGATTTTAACAAAGGACCTACGTTCGTGAGATGAACATAAGTTTGTTCTGTGGCTGGGTGTTTAGAAATTTAATATTATATTATTATTTTGATATATTGTATCATCGTTATGCTCTCCGTAACACCAACTCTTAAGCTGCTTAATTTGGGATTAAGCCAATGTAGGTGTGTTTTAAAATAAAAACTCTTTAGGACGCCTTCTAAATGAATAAAAAATATAATATGTAACATTTCGATGCTGAAAATAGTTTTTCGTACCTATACTTTATTTATGTTCAACAGAAAAAAGTAGTGGATAAAAACGGTATTAAACTGTTTTTAACAGTATGGTTGGCAGCCCTTCTAGTATTTCCCAAACACAATGGTATTTTTTCTAAGCACAGCCTCAAATACATACATTATCATTCTTGCGGAAAGTACTGTCGATACTTTCGGCTTCTTTTCTATGGATATTACAGAAAAACTTTACGGTGCGTTACATACAAATTCGAAAATAGTTTTACGTAATACTAGAACGCAACTTTACGCGGATAATGCAAAAATACGTGTAAGTTTGTCTGGAAGAGATTGCTTTCTAGCAATAATACCGTCGAAATTGTACTAAATTATGTCTGTAAAACCAATTTCTGTAAAATGTTCTGTGCAATAAAGTGTATCTATCTATCATTCTAATACGTGTCCCATATTTTTTGACAATCTAACAGACAGACTAAAAAGCAATGTTTAGCCCGCCTTCCTATCATCTCTTCAATCTGTATTGAAATTGATAACAACAAGTCATTTCAAAATTAAATAAAAACCCTCGATAAATAAAATCAATAAATAAGCGTACACGTGGTGTATTGAGTTAGGTCAATAAGGACAATACCGGTTTGTAGGCTAATTAAATAGATGGGTTTTTTAAGTGCTATTTTAAATGGGTTCTAAATATTAGAGCAGCCGACCGATTCCCATCGAAAGATTACAATATAGCGAAAAATAATCCGTTAAATTGCAATCCCAAGTTACGGTTCACAATCTGTCGACAGTTTACAATCTCGCGAGATAGATTGTAATCTAACGGTTTTTACAATCTTACGGTGACATATACATATTTTCCGTTGTTATTAAGTACATTAAGTATCGTTGCTAAATTTCTATCGCAAATCATGCACGATATTTTGCTGCTAAAATCTGTAGGGTTGACTGGTATAGAATGCAACTAGGCACCAAGTCCGCATTTTGTACTTTTTGCATACGTGTTATAAAGTTGAAATAAACAACTCGCAAAAAAGATATAAATAACAAACTTTACAATGATGGACGATCATAAAAAGTGGATTGACCGCTTTCATTTATGCAAAATAAACTTCAGTGAGTCATAATTATCAATGTCATGAACCAAATACTTGGCCGGGAACGTGCTGCCACATTTCTTCCCTATGATTCGGTGGGTAGTGGAAAGAAAAGCAAGGTCGATCGAATTTACTAGGTTTTAATTAGTGTAATTTAATGCAGATTTGTGCGATGTTCAGTAGTGAGTGATGAATAAATTTATATCTAAAGTGGACCGTATTTAAACGCGCGTCGAGTGTCAAGGGACAGTAATTCGTGAACTACTTGTTACGGACCAGATTTTGCCTTGAAACAAGCTTAAACTGGACCATTGTCTGAAATTAATTCGTGTTAGAAAATTTGCCATTTAACATAAACAAATCTCAAAGCATAATTTAACTTAACTTAAAAATAAGAGGTCCACAAATAAACACTACTACGAAACCAACGAAATAACATTTAAACTAGTGGTCAGGTTGCGCTGGAGCGGGCTACGTCAGCTGACTCCACTCAGGCTTAATGAGAGAATAATAATAACAAAATCACACGTACGAAACGACGCACAAACGAATAAGTACCTTATTACTGAATGATAAGAACGACGAGAATCGCAAGCTGTGATTGCGCTGAGTTAACAGTATTAAAATGCGGGCCGTAGTGATGAGGCGACGCGAATGCACGCCAGCTTTAACTGATGTCGATCGATACGGTCGGCTCGCTTCGTCGTAGTTCGTTTCGGTTATCAAATCTTAAAAGAAATACTATTTAATCTTAGACTTTGGAGAACGGACTAACGGCGATGTACGCTCAATGTCAACAACAGAGTGCCAGCGTCCATAACAAATACCGAGACGAATAAAAGAAAGCCTAATTAAACAATCGAACATCATCCTTTCCTGCGGAAACGTCATCAGTGTAAACAATGTGTTCTCGGATCCGCAGAGGTTAAACGCGAGGTCGCGTTGTTAACATAATACGTTCCACCGTTCGTGAATATTTTAGTTGTTCGTCGGTAATCGTCGCGTCGCGTTGTCGATACGAGGCGTCGTTCGCGGTGCGTCACTAAAGCGACCCCACTAGTACGGAGCCGCGGCCCCTCGCGCTCCCCGTCAGTCGTCAGTGTAGCTCCGGTCGCGCAACGAACCGTTTCACTTTCGAACCGTGTCACAATGAGAATCGCGGCGCTTTTTGCGCTGCTCACGCTCGCGGCCGCCGACGACCTGTCGCCGGTGGACTTCGTTCGGCAAAAATTCTACGCTTTAGAGGAGGAGTCGTGGAGAAATGTGTCCGACCCGCTGTGGGGACAGGACGGCCTGGGCGGCGACGTGGAGCTAACAAAGGCGTGCGTCGCGCTGAACCGGCAGATCGAGATGATCCCGCGCCCGCCGCGCCCTCAGTTCAAGTCCTGGCTGTGGACGAAGGCGCTGGAGAAGATGCAGCTGATAGACGGGGTGTACAAGAACTTCATGGCGTTCGTTAGCGAGCAATCGGTGCCCGGGAAGCCGCCCGCTCCGTTCAAGGAGTGGCTGGACTTGGTCGAAACAGTGCTGATGGACCCGAAGACGTCAGTGCGGCACGCAGTGAGGAAGCTGGACGATTTGCTGGAGCACGGGGACCTGTTCCGGTCGATACTGCAGGTACACAAAGGAAGCGGGCGACGGTGGCGTGCGAACCGACGTAGCGTTCCCGGGAGAGTATTTTATATTAAATGCAAGTGACGGTCGTATTGATTGACGGTGCGGTAACGTCAACATTGGGACGTCGTGTTTGGCAACTTGGCATGTCAGTGACCCGATGTTTATGTTGGCGCGGTCTGTTTGTGCCGTGTTCGCAATATTGTGCCATATTTGGGTTAGAGGTTCACTTACAGAAACGGTAAGATCGTGTTTTAATGTCAGGATGATTTTATGTTGAATCTTAATGGGACTCAACAAGTGTTTTCAACATATCCTATTTCTTTTTACGCAAAAAGTAAGCTCTATTACGTACATTGGTATTTTCCTAAAAACTTTACAAGACAAGTGACAAGAAAACATAAAAAGACAAGTAATTATAACTAGTAGAAATTGGTAATCAAATAAATAATTAAAATGCAATTATTTTAGCCGGAGTATGTGAAAACTTGGGGACAGACTAATTATATGAAGAAATTCGCAGTCAATTACTTCGTTTAAAATATTAAAAACAGATAATTTGATGAATAAGTAAGTACGAAACGTTCTCCAAAGAAATTAAGGATATGAGGATTCCTCCAACCGTCACTTAAATATTCAACAAAGCAGTTTGACCAACGCAATATTTTAACTACCTACAAAAATGATCACAAGTACCACTTTCTGAATAAGTCTGGTCATTCTAAGTTTAATATTCAAGTCGGACGTTAAACAGCGAGTGTCTACGAACACTTTTAAATCCTCGGAACACTTTCAGCGGCCACGCGTGGTGAGCGTGTTTATTACGCTAATTGTTCTTCATTGTTGTCCATCAGCTTTAATTAAACAGCCTCTTTGTTATTATAAACACTTGATGCGAGCTCAACTTGCTACGGTTCGATGTCATCGTTTCGTTGTTCGCGTAAATCAACTTTTAAATGGTTTTCGACAATATTTAGAGCTGAATATGAGCACTCACCAACTTTATTTCCACAGTTCATCGCTATTACTGCTTCCATGTTCGTAGTTACCGTAAACAATTAATTAAATAAACAATAGGTATGTTTATAATTGATGAATAAGCTAATTTGAAAAATAAGCTGTTTGTTTTTACTTTAGATTCATCAAAACATGTCAAAAGATATATATTTTTTTAATTTAAAAAGTTATGGGCAAATGTAACATTTTAATATCAACTTTACCAAAATATCAGCTAGAAATTAATAATTCTCCAAGAGTTTACTCAGGCCAATCGCTATAAAAATAATACATTGAATGAAGAAAATAATAAATACCAAAGTATGATAAAACGGGAAGTAGCATTATGTTATGATAGCACCTGCGACTATTGTTAATGTGTCATACCAAGTAACTAGAACATTTTCAGACCACATATTATTATAAACGACCTTCTAAGTGAGCAATTGCTCACTTGTAAGATGTTTAGTCCGAAATAATTCACCTTTTTTGCATTTAATTCCGAATCAATTGTTTGGCTGTTCAATTTGAATTTCAAATTCAGGATACTCATTTATGTGATTAAAATACTCGTTTTGAACACTTAAGGAAATTTAAAATAAGCATTATAAGCTGCAAAAAAATTAACTCATTTCAAATTTACCGTATTTGACTTAATGGGGGCAATCTTATAACTGCAATTAAATCATCATGGGATTTAAATTAAAACTACAGGCAATTAATCTGTTTCTGGGGTCAAGCTTTACAACTTATGTTTTTATTATAATATAACGCACGCAACATACTGCGCTGTTACAACTTTCGTTTATTTCTAGTTGTATCATAAATTATAACGCTACATTCATATGCTATCACGTACATGTGGTATATATTCCGTGCTAGTCAAAGCAAAAATCTTTTAACACTTATGAATCGTCTCTATATAGGTAAACCAAATGTTGCTCCAGTTCTATATATTTCCAACGTGACCAACGGTACATAGAAGAAAAGCTGTTTAACCAACAATGCCGTATATTTCCAGGATGAACAGTCTGACATCTGCGAGCTGCAGCTGTCTCCGCACCAGCTCATCTACGACACTTACAACACCATCTCCCTCACAGAGATCAAGGGGTACGCCATGATGCAGTTCTCCTGGATGCTACTCAGGATATACGGAAAAGGTACCAAACAGTCAAGTGTCGTGATGCACCAAATGCCTCTTAAAAGTTATTGGATTTGACAGAAGCAGTGGTAGAAAAGGAATCCGTTCGGATTAGTATTAAACGAATTCATTTTGAAAGAGTAACATACATCCATACATTCTAACAAACTTTATAGTGTTAGCAGGATTTAGAATGTGAATTTGTTTCACCGTTTAAATTCCTCAAGTCAATAATATATTTTTAACGTGAACAGCACTGAAAGGCATCGATTGTCAAACAAATTTACGAATGACTGAAAACAAACACTAGCCAGTTAAAACGTAAGCTAGTTACAGGCAATGACTGTTGCTTGTATGTTTTAAAATTAGAAAGTAACTTAGATTTCAGCTGTACAGTCAGTAGTTTAAGTTCATGAACATCTGTACCTTGTCACATTAAGCCACTGTATATCTGACTTCCTTACTTACGCGGAGATTTGGTATGACAAGGTACTGAGGTGTATATAAATTAATGATGCTGGTTATACCTACTCAATTCCGTTTTATTGCCATACTTGTATTCCAGTTTCAAAGTACACTCAAACAGACGGTAGGTATGTCTAAAGAATGAAACCGGTATATCATGGTATAACAGCACAATTAACTACGCGCACGGGTATATTTTGTACACCTTAGGTTTTCTTTAGGTTTTTCTACGGAATTGATTGACGCACCACACCCAGCCAGGACGCAATGCCTGATCCGGCAGAACCGGCACACCAGGGGGCACAAAGGAATTATGCATTATTTAATTCAAATAATGTTATACCTACATTATTTGAGTTTTGTAAAGAATTCCTTTTTTTTTATTACATATAATAGCCTCGGTCACACGGGTATAGAGTCCAATGTAAACAAACAAACAGATATTTCCTGTTTACAATAGTAGTCAATATAGATAAAGATTTACCTCCACCACCATACAAAACGTGTACGTAGGGACAAGTTTCAAGCGCAAACAAGTATTTACAATACTTATTATAAGTTAGTATGTCAAATGTTTGTAAATAGGACGAACTTTATAAAATACAACTACAGCGATATCTACGTGAATCATAATATTTTTACAATGCCGACTGAGACACGTATGCGAAGAGGTAATTCATTAAAATTATTGCGTAAACATTCTGCATATTACATTTGTGAAACGTCTGGTTTGATTGATCGCAAACGACGAAATTTATCGATTGATAATAGAGAAAGTTTTGTTTTAACTGACATAAAAAGCAATGTTATCAGCCAATCAGCAGTTGATTTTTTACCGATTTTAGATTTTAGACTCTAGCCCATATTCACAACCGTTACAATCATTTGCAATTTTGATTTCGATCAAATCGACCATGCTTTGCCATAGTCAAATCGTACCCATTAAGACATATATGAATATATAAACAGGCAAAGTTTACGAATCCGTTACCAACTTATTATGAATACGGGAGCTAGTAATATTACGTGCAGTGAAGGATATCTATACCTACATATTAAATATATGTATGTAGTTATAATATTCATCGCATACAATGATAAACCTTGAGCGAAGTTATGAATGATACAACAATATATACTAACCAGCGATGCAAATATACTTGTACAAATGATTGTACGTTGAACTGCACAGATCATGACTATTAGAGTGATGTAACAACATATAGCAGATTCAATTATGATTCTACTACGCGATCGCTACTATAGCGACATTGCACTGCAAATATTTACAGGTTTATTTATGTATTGAACGAATCAAGTTACGATATATAACAGTCCCATAGAACTGTTTAAACAGTTAGTCTGCGGAATCAAGAGCCTCATAAAAATTATCATATTTGTGTCACGAGTACCCGTGCACTTTTTTTCTTGATTGATATATAATGATTACAGGTTTCTACCTGTAATAACATACTAAATTTGCTAATATACCAGTTGCCCGCTACTTTGTTCTCGGCTCGGTATTACGGGAAAAAGTATCCTTTATGTTTTTTTAGCATCTAATATTCTTAGCTACCTTTCATACAAAAATCTGTTATTTAGTTTTGCATGTAGGCGTAACAAATGCATCCATATCATCTTTCACGTTTTTAATATTTAGTATTATTATGAGGGTCGTTAAATTTTTAAATTAGTTGTGACTTCCATACATTAAAAACATTTATGTAGGTACCTACAGTCAAAATCACTTTAGACTATACTCGTACCGCACTTATTGCGTGGGCATAAGAACGTATTAAAAAAAAGGAAGTAAGTAAATGCAACAAGTATTGACACATAATACAATTTTAAATGCTTGCATCAAGTTTATCACTTTTGATTCCAATATGACCTTAATTCCTTATCATCTTCAATTAAAACTGCAAACAACAGTTTTAATTACATATAAATAAATATTAATCGTTGTATTAAAATCACGCAGTAAAATCGACAGTAACATAACTTACACATATGTTGTCTACATAATTATTATAGATCTCATGACACTCTACAAGTACAGTCACGTGCAATAAAATGTATACAACTTCATTCAAAACTGAACCTTATTGTAGCGCAATAAGAGCTCGAGTGTTTACATTTCATTGCTCGTGACTGTACAACAATGGAGAAATAATTACTTTTACGATAAAACCGGTCAGAGTCCAGCAATAAATAACCTAAGCGCTCGTAGTAACTATCTACATCATAACTATCAACATAACATCTATTGAGAATTTAGATAATCTACATTCCAATAGCACTGTCACTAGGCTAAAAGAGGTGTATGCACCTCTTTTAGAGACCTGAAACCCCATAGGGTTTAAGTGGGTAGTCTCAGGTCTGAAACCAACGCAGCGGTAGGACGCGTTAATGCATTGCTCCCCTCCATGCAAAGTGTCCAGCAATAAAAAACCTAACCGCTCATAGAACCTAAGTCACAACCATCAACATAGTTAATTCAGCCGCATAATTGGACGCGTAAGTCGTCTTATCAAGTACTGGATTTAATTGGATGCCTAGACCATTTAATGGACTGAGGAAAATTATGCATGTTTACAGGAAACTACACACAGGAGGCCAGTTTGACGAGGCAGCGATACGGCGAGAGGACATCACAGACCGCTGCCGCAGCCCGGACAGCTCTCGCAATGGCTAGCCGGGACCTGTACAGGTGCGACCCACCAATGCATAAGGAAGGTAAGCTAAAGACGAACCATAATTAATCTTTTTACACTTTAAGACTTTCGCGTTCCATTTGAAACATTAAAATAAGTTTAAAACGAGATACTTAACATGTGAAATCTGTATCAGATTCAGTAACGTACATTAGGTTACATGTAGTAAGTAGGTAATCTCGTTTACAAACTCAGCAATATCGCTTGCAGTCATGAGACAATTACGTACCTAATTTTTTTACTAAAAGTCTACGACACTTAGTGTCATAAAACCCAATTATGTAATATAACTTAGTTTTAAAACCCGTTCAAGAACACCCAAATAACAAAAAATAAAGGACATCAATCATCTTTGCAATGTACCATTCATATTAAGTATTTAATGCGAAGTACTCACTGCCTGACGTTTGGTTAATTGCATCAACCGTGGTCACGAAGCAACTATATGTATGTAAATATGTTGTCGCGTTTTTACCCGTTAACTTATTTGAATAAAGAAGCTGCCTGACATTAATTTACGAAAGCTAAAAAACAGATATGTCTAAAGTTCCTTCAACGTATGACAACAGCTTATCACGGTGAACACTTGCAGTTCGTTATTCGATCTTATACCCAAGACACAAGGACTTCTGGCAGTACGTGGGATTCTCGAGACATTTACTACCTATCTAAAGTAATGAACTCAGCTTACAGGACATCGCAAACCACAACTTTAAAGATGGTATTTACATTCGCACACTTTAAAGAGTAATAAAATTGAAGACGTAATAAACGTATCATTAGCAACTACACACTCCATCCAAACACAAGATTCTATAGGATATCGAAAATCGATGTGAACATTGAAAAAAACATCAGACCAGACAGGAAAATACTAAGGAAAATAATCTCACTCCGACCTTAGAGTACTTAAAGAACAGCAGAAATAAATTGATAAGACCTTCTCTATGATTGTTGTACCAAAACAACTGTCGGATTGTTATTATGATGAGCTGTAGTATTAATTTTATCGAAAAAACTGATACCTAAAGCTAGAAGAATAAAGTCCACGTTCGTTATGGAGGACTTTAGTTCCAACTTGTGTAGATAGATGAATTACGGGACGTTATAAATGAAAAAGCGTAATAACATAATGAAGAAATAAATCAACATAGAACAATATCACATACATTGCTCTGATTCTATGGTTAGTAGCTAAAGCACTTGTGTTACAGAAATCAGAAACAACGACAATTCCACAGCCGGCCCTGACAATCTATAAAAGTTTGTTTTCCATAAGAATCCGAACGAGAATCGAACCCGGCATATCTAGAGATAGCGCGACGCCAAAGCCCGGCTCGCTCCCCTCTCGGCTACCGAAATCTGTGATGACGTAATCTACATGATGTTATAATCTCCATTTCTCATGTTCTAGGCGAGACGTACTCAGAGGTGACCCGCTTCCTCCAGGGCTACATCGAGAACGAGGTAGACATGAACACAGACGGCACGTGCCGGGGCAACTGCGCCGCGTACACGGTCGCCGAGAACCACGGGTGCTTCAAAGACAAGTTCTGCGCAAAGCAATCAGTCTGCAAAGGGAACATCCACGACTGCGAGTACATCGACTCGGACATGTGGGTGTGTCCAGCGGTGAGTTACGGTGACGTCATACTTATATAATGCAGATACCGAGAATCACAACTGATAGGAAGAACCATTTTGCTCGAAGCAACTCGTGTGTACAAGCAATATTCAAGACAGCTAGCATCGACTCCAAGCAAAATTATCAAAACGGGTGTTTGAATAAACTTCCCCACCACGTTTTTAGTTCAATAATATCCCTGAAAACTTTCAAATTAAAGTTCTTAACCTTAAATCATTGAACCTGGGACCTGTTCTGCAGTTGATATCACAGGTTACGCTTAGATGAAGCGACTGTATATTCAACATGGCTGGCAACAATTGGGAAACGAAGAACTAAAGACATGAGTTAAGCATTCAATTGGATAGGCCTTATGTCCTCAACCAGGGTTAAGGTCCCCAAAACTACTTGGCGCAAATGGACCGAAAAGCTACTACAGCTTAGCAGGCTGATTACCAATGTAGCAAGAGCCCTAAAAGGACGCTGCAAACTAAAAAGTCACCACTTCCATATATGAATTGAGTGACTGACGTCTGCAGATACTGCGAGGTGGAACAGTAAAAACATTTTTTTCACAACATCCTCATACTTCCTATGAGTTTATGTAACCTTGATTCATAAACGAAGAATCCACCTGCGACGATACAACTGGGAGAATTAAAAACTCTTAAGTCAAGGGGATACTAGATTTTTAATTTCTTCATTAAAATTATATCATACAACAAGTACGTGCCACTTCGTTGTATAACCGAATCGAATGCACGTATAATCAGTAGGTACCGCTGATTACACATAATCACCAGACGAATGTTCGTTGCAGAGCCGCAGCAGTAATCGCCGCTACGAGTGGATCGAGTACGAGAATGGAAGGACCTTCGGACGACCATCAAGCTGCGCTCGCGGGACCACCAAGGTACTCATAAGTACATTCTTATTATTTTTATATACCTTAATATTTTATTCTTTCATTCGAGGCTATTTTAGTAGCATGGCCCTTAGCCAAATGCGACTAAAGCGAAAAATTATTATAAATTTAAAAACTTTCTCACGATTCAGCAAGTATTCAATATTACTGCTTTTTGAAGTATTATCATTTGTCTTAATTGTATAAAACATTTACAGAAATTGGTAAATCATATAACAATTTAGGCGGTCTTATCGCTACAAAGAAATTACAAAATAGTACATAACTATAAATGGGTATGAACTTGCAAACATATTAGTTAATATAAAAAAAACTATTCAAATTACAATAACGTATTAATGATAATATGTATGAACACGATTGTCTGCTTGATCTCACTCTGGGTCTATCTAAATCTGGTATCTGGGTAAATTAAAAGTCGGTGCGTAAGTGGTACTCTTAAACTACATAAATAAATGTAATGAGAGTAACTGACACGTAAATTACGAGATTAAATACGCATAATTCTTTAGTTCGGTAATGTTAAGGTTTGTAAGTAAATTCGATGTTTACCGTCTTCAATGCCGTTTCCTTAGTTATGTAATGGTCATTCAAACGCAGCTGTTTAAATACGAAAATCAATCAGAATGGAATGTAAACATTTTTTATCACATCTATGTCTAAAATATTGGGGACAAAGTTTTGTAAGGAACGTATGTTCTTTACTAAAAGTGGAAGTACTTCCGCCGAGCTAGGTGTTATCTGCTCGGGGACCAAGGCCCAACTACCAATCTTGGTTTGTCGTATATATACTTAATGGCGACGAAAACTCTGATATCGCGATGTAGGATATCGATGTCACGCATTACGTATGGAGCGTTGTTTACTACGCCAATTCTGCTGACGCTGTATTTGTGTCGACTTGTAGGTCATGTCGTAGGTCGGCACAGTTTGTTAACCGATACGACCCCGCACCAATTCTTAGTAAATCTCGGACAAGCTTATCAGGAGCGCAATATTTACATAGCGTTATCTAAGCACTATGAGGTCATTAGTTAAAATCTGCACAAACATTGTTAATTTTTCGACTTGAAATATCAACTTCAAAGATTCAGGGAATCCAAATATATGGTAAGAAAAATCCTTACAACATAGAATCGAAGAGTATTATCAAAGAGCCTTGGGACTGGTACTCAAGGGATAGCTATATGCAAGAATGTGCAATTAAAAAAACGTTTTTTTTTTATTTCCAAGAGGCTAGTACCGATCGTTGGGGCTCGAATTTAAATTGGAATTCCTCAGGTGGACTCCTGGTGGCGTTGGCTGTTTTGGCACTGTTCCTACTGTATGTGCCTGTGCGACGAGGCGGGCCAGCTCTCAGACAGATACTTCAGCCTCTTTGAGACAGTTTCAGACGTCAGAAACAACAAGTTAGTCCCTTGCACACCAGGGACGCCCGCACAATACCCAGCATTCACACCACTATTTACAATAACCATAATGCCAATTTTCCTCTGAAGGTCGACTCCTGGTGGCGATGGCTCTCCTTCCACTGCTCGTACTGCTTTTGCCTATGCGAAGACGCAAACAACAATAAGACGGAACGTTTCTTCAGCTTGAAGGCAACAACATCAGACGTTAAAGAGAACAAGTCAGTACTGAAATAGGGGGGGCTTAAAGGTTATGCTGTAGTTGATGCTTTGTCTATTAACACAGGTGATAGGTAAGCGCCCGGCGTCTTTCGGTTAGCAAATATTTGTATTTTCAAGGTGGAGCACACTATGAGACGACTAACCATTAATTTGTAAATAAAATATTTTCTAGTCAAGGCGGTGGTTAATATAATTATGTAATATAATATAAAGTAATCGTAATTGTGCGGGTGTCCATTTTTATTCAACACTTGTATTTTTAAATGCTATGTTTTTTTTTTGGGAAATGTAGCCAGCCCGTATTTTGAAACGATTCTAAAGAAAGAGCCTTGTTTTTGACCTAATGCAATATGTGCCTTAAGTAACACTTCTAAGGCACAATTGACTTATGCTCGAGACAAGATTGCATCGGAATTGTTGAGATTTTAACAGAGTGAATGCTGCTTACAGGGTAGTGACTGGAGTGCGTCTGGTTAAGCTGGGGAGAGTGTTCCACCTCCAGATCAGCGAGGGCACCCTCGGCGAGCGTGGGTCAGTGACCCCGGGCGACTGGGTGCCGATACAGAAGTTCGACCCCAACGATGCGGGCATAATGGAAGGAAAGGACTACTACAAGCTCACCTATCACAGGAGGTCTGTCGACTTGGACGTTTTGGACTCGCCAGCTGGGCACGTGCTGACAGGAGTCAGGTAAACGTTTTTGTTTAGCTACAATTTGATGAGTAGTATTAAATGTTTCACCGAATCAAATAATTTTGCATGGTTAGGCGAAATGTTAGTTCGGTCAAACGTTGGTAAAGCGTGGATCGCAATCAGAATTGGGATAATGACAACATCCAGAAATATTCATGCTTACTTTATGAAATTATCTTCAAAAGCGATTAACACGTACTGTATCTTATAAATAGTGAGTTAGTGGCGTCTTCGTTTCGAATTTTCATAGAAAGTCGAATTAAGTTATAACCTAGTTACTGAACTCTTCCATATTACGGAAGTAAAGCAAATTTAGTAACATATGGCATTTTATCTGACAGATTCCGCTTGCACGGGCCGCACCTGCACTTCGAGATTCGCGCGACCGCCTTCAACTACGCGACCGGACGACTGACGGACCGCTTCGAGTGGCACAGCAACGACAACACAGACGCCTCTGACGCCCCACGGTAAGTTCACTTAAGATTCGGTTGACGGTAGCGGATGGAAATTAAGACCAATTAAAGAGTACAGGGGGAAAAAAAGAGATATCACAAATTTAAAAATGAGTGCGCTTTTGGCAATGCGGCCAGATCTGTTACACCAAAGCATTACCTTATGGCGTAACTGCGCACGATTTTGTAATGACTCCTCCACACTACTCGCGAAGTTGAATGAAGTTAGACGAATACGATAGTGTAGAGAGGCACTTTGGCTCGCCTCGTGCTCGCCGCGTCAAACTTTGCCTCGCCTCGGGCGAACTTCGCCGAGTAACTTCGCGAGTAGTGTGAAGCAGGCATAAAAGTTTAATAACCATCACCAGTCTCATAATTTTTGTTGATGCAGGGTGAAAATACAGGAGTTACTGTAACTTTTGGTGTCATAACTTCATTTTCGAATTTTATGTGACATTGCTTGTTGCATCAAAGATATTGTAAATTTTGGCGTAATATATCTTAGTAAAATTGTGTTCATATAATAAAAGAAAATAATCTTCCCTTCTTCGGCAGTCGGATGAGTGTCTAAAAATGAGATTAAATGGTAATCAAATTTTTGTACAAAACATAAATGTTTACGTCATACCCTATCGTAGCACAATGTTTTACCAATTTACACAAAATTACCTAAAATATTTCGTGTCTATTTACAGCAAACGCCTATCGCTATACCGGCCAGATATCCCGACTAACAGCCTCGTGCCCCTACCAGTCGACTCCACACACGACCAGTTCATCGAGTTCACGCACACTGACTTTGAAGCTGATGCTGCTCAGTCGACAGTGCCCTTCATCGACATACAGCCGGTACAGCCGATGAAAGGTACGCAAAACATACTTTACACCGATCAAATTACGACATATAATTCAACATAACAAAGATGGAGGATTTGTATTGTCCACCGACTAATATGTTACTAACTGAGTAATCAATAAACTCAAAATCAACTATCCAATTTCAAGAATGATGTCACCATTGAAATGCTGCAATCACCCTGAGAAACATAGGCGATGTTTGTAGCTAGAAAAGGAAAGGGATCCGTATTAAAACTTAAGTAACATAACAAGAACGAAGTTGCGGGCGAACTGTACATATGTATGCTTAGATCTTTAAAAATGCGCAACAGATTTTGATACCGTGTTTTACAGATAAGAGTATATCTATCTATCTCTTAGGTTCGTCTAAGGAATTGCTCAATCAGAAAATAGGGGTATACATTGGGACATGCCAGATTCAGACCACAATAATTTGGACACTTTTTCACACATTCCATCTATCGCTACCCTAGTTTATGTTCCGTTTACAGGGTGCCCACGTCTACTCCTAGAGTGGGATCCAAAGTAATGCAATAATTTGTAACTGTGTTTGTTTTTTGGTAAATAAACTACTTGTATTTGTATTAGAGATTGTGCCAACCAACTTTTGTTAATAGTACAACACATTTTCCAGGGGGCAGCCTCCTAAGCGGTGCGGGCGTGATCCACCGGGGGGCGCGCGGCTCCGGAGGCTTCCTAGCCCTCAAGCTGCGCACGTACGATTACTCGGCCCACATCAAAGCGGAGCCGCCGACCAGCGAGTTCGATGCGGAGGAGAGCGACACCACAGAATTCTCGCCCGTTATTAATTAGCGTATGAATTATGTACTCATTGTAGCGTAGATTAGGTTAGGTCATTTTTTTAAATAAACGAATTAAGATTGCGCTGTCGTTTTATTGTGACTTGAAAGTGACGTAATGATGACGATTTCTAAATTATAGTAAGTTCCAGTCACGAATACCCACTACTTTTGATCTGGGCTCAGCGGCTGTAATTTTTTTTAGTGTGCAGGTGCACCCATTTCAAATGAATATGTGATATGGAGAAAGGGCGGAGAGCATATTTGTGGATTGAACTACATATCTATAACGATGTCTAAAGGTACAAAAACACTTGAACGCTTTGTTACACTGCACCTTTGTATATTCAAAAATGTTGCTTTCAATGTATAAAGATACATTTTGTTTCTTTAAAAATGCTATTCATTTCGTAATTAATAGCATTTATTAAAGGTTCTCATCCACATTAAAGTTTTGGATTGTTTTGCTTTCTTGTCTTCAGTCCTGTTTTTCTGTCTTCAATGTTATGTGTGCTTATATGGGTGTGTTGAGATCAGTAAACAAAAAAATATGGAAGAATTCCCGTCATACTTATTTCAATCGAATATCGGCACCAAAACACATACAAATCTAAAGCACACAAGCAATAGATACGCAATATAGTGATAAATAATCGACTCTTAAAAAAAAACTTTAAGGCTAATGCGTTAAGGTCGACAAAAAGACGTTTTTAAAGGGTCATTAGTCACGTCATTTCATAGAACGGGCTAGAACACGCGCTGTGATTGGTCCGCGCCTATGACTCGCGTCGTTCGTGGAAACGGTATTCGTACCGGCGCTAGCTCGCTTTATTAAGCCACGCCAACCGTGCCTTACTTTTCGTGGTGCGTTTTCAAGCGTTAGAAACTTAGAAATGCTTGTATGTTTTTTCGTTCACTGATTGTGGTGTGCCTCTTACCTGGACGCGCAGCGGGTGGACGGCGAGCAGCGCGAGCAGGTCCGGCGGCGGCAGCACGTCGGCGGCGCGCACACCCATCGCGCGCACGCCCGCGCACAGGAACGCAGCCAGGTACCGGTGCAGAGGGAAGTGGAACGACGCGTGCATCACCTCCGTCTGCCGACACACACACGCACATTACTAATGTTTCTTTGATATAAAAATATTGAGAATGAGAACACATTGACGTGACCACGTCTTATAATTCAATGGAGCCGGCTGCATACAAGAAAAAGCATGACTCATGCAGCGTTACCTCGCTCTGATGCGTTCCATTTAGGGCTTGAAGTGCAAGCGAGAGCGCGGAACGAGCGACAGAGAGGCACAATCGGCCTCCACGTTCGGAAGCGATAACTGCCACATGGCCAGACCCTCATGTCGCAACAAAAAAAAACAACTCATCCGCTCCATATGAGGCGTAGTAAAGTGCAAAGCGACTAACCACTACGCAACGTTTTCAAACTGTAACAACTGCCACTACATGACCATACCTCACCTCTCAGCAAAAATATGATAGTAGTAATTTAAAACAACTAAAAAACACGCTTTAAGTCACGAGACATTTTTTTTCGGTATCCTTACAGCAAACCCTTTCCTGTGATACCCATATCATGGGGGTCCGCCATCAAACAGCCAGTCCGCCATCTTGGGGAGGCCGCCATATTGGATTTGTAATGACGTTTTTTAGGCTAATCATGTATTGTCAAGATTGTAGATTGTAGAACAATAACAACTGACCCGCTCCATATGAGGCGTGGTGAAGTGCACGGCGTCCAGCCACTCCTGCAGGTAGGTGAGCGCGGCCGCGATGATCCTGCGCGCGAGGGGTGCATGCGCCGGCTCCGCGAGGTGGCTCAGCACCGACCACATCGGGTACGCGGCCGCCTCCAGCTCGCACGAGAACAATAACAACTGACCCGCTCCATATGAGGCGTGGTGAAGTGCACGGCGTCCAGCCACTCCTGCAGGTAGGTGAGCGCGGCCGCGATGATCCTGCGCGCGAGGGGTGCATGCGCCGGCTCCGCGAGGTGGCTCAGCACCGACCACATCGGGTACGCGGCCGCCTCCAGCTCGCACGAGAACAATAACAACTGACCCGCTCCATATGAGGCGTGGTGAAGTGCACGGCGTCCAGCCACTCCTGCAGGTAGGTGAGCGCGGCCGCGATGATCCTGCGCGCGAGGGGTGCATGCGCCGGCTCCGCGAGGTGGCTCAGCACCGACCACATCGGGTACGCGGCCGCCTCCAGCTCGCACGAGAACAATAACAACTGACCCGCTCCATATGAGGCGTGGTGAAGTGCACGGCGTCCAGCCACTCCTGCAGGTAGGTGAGCGCGGCCGCGATGATCCTGCGCGCGAGGGGTGCATGCGCCGGCTCCGCGAGGTGGCTCAGCACCGACCACATCGGGTACGCGGCCGCCTCCAGCTCGCACGAGAACAATAACAACTGACCCGCTCCATATGAGGCGTGGTGAAGTGCACGGCGTCCAGCCACTCCTGCAGGTAGGTGAGCGCGGCCGCGATGATCCTGCGCGCGAGGGGTGCATGCGCCGGCTCCGCGAGGTGGCTCAGCACCGACCACATCGGGTACGCGGCCGCCTCCAGCTCGCACGAGAACAATAACAACTGACCCGCTCCATATGAGGCGTGGTGAAGTGCACGGCGTCCAGCCACTCCTGCAGGTAGGTGAGCGCGGCCGCGATGATCCTGCGCGCGAGGGGTGCATGCGCCGGCTCCGCGAGGTGGCTCAGCACCGACCACATCGGGTACGCGGCCGCCTCCAGCTCGCACGAGAACAATAACAACTGACCCGCTCCATATGAGGCGTGGTGAAGTGCACGGCGTCCAGCCACTCCTGCAGGTAGGTGAGCGCGGCCGCGATGATCCTGCGCGCGAGGGGTGCATGCGCCGGCTCCGCGAGGTGGCTCAGCACCGACCACATCGGGTACGCGGCCGCCTCCAGCTCGCACGAGAACAATAACAACTGACCCGCTCCATATGAGGCGTGGTGAAGTGCACGGCGTCCAGCCACTCCTGCAGGTAGGTGAGCGCGGCCGCGATGATCCTGCGCGCGAGGGGTGCATGCGCCGGCTCCGCGAGGTGGCTCAGCACCGACCACATCGGGTACGCGGCCGCCTCCAGCTCGCACGAGAACAATAACAACTGACCCGCTCCATATGAGGCGTGGTGAAGTGCACGGCGTCCAGCCACTCCTGCAGGTAGGTGAGCGCGGCCGCGATGATCCTGCGCGCGAGGGGTGCATGCGCCGGCTCCGCGAGGTGGCTCAGCACCGACCACATCGGGTACGCGGCCGCCTCCAGCTCGCACGAGAACAATAACAACTGACCCGCTCCATATGAGGCGTGGTGAAGTGCACGGCGTCCAGCCACTCCTGCAGGTAGGTGAGCGCGGCCGCGATGATCCTGCGCGCGAGGGGTGCATGCGCCGGCTCCGCGAGGTGGCTCAGCACCGACCACATCGGGTACGCGGCCGCCTCCAGCTCGCACGAGAACAATAACAACTGACCCGCTCCATATGAGGCGTGGTGAAGTGCACGGCGTCCAGCCACTCCTGCAGGTAGGTGAGCGCGGCCGCGATGATCCTGCGCGCGAGGGGTGCATGCGCCGGCTCCGCGAGGTGGCTCAGCACCGACCACATCGGGTACGCGGCCGCCTCCAGCTCGCACGAGAACAATAACAACTGACCCGCTCCATATGAGGCGTGGTGAAGTGCACGGCGTCCAGCCACTCCTGCAGGTAGGTGAGCGCGGCCGCGATGATCCTGCGCGCGAGGGGTGCATGCGCCGGCTCCGCGAGGTGGCTCAGCACCGACCACATCGGGTACGCGGCCGCCTCCAGCTCGCACGAGAACAATAACAACTGACCCGCTCCATATGAGGCGTGGTGAAGTGCACGGCGTCCAGCCACTCCTGCAGGTAGGTGAGCGCGGCCGCGATGATCCTGCGCGCGAGGGGTGCATGCGCCGGCTCCGCGAGGTGGCTCAGCACCGACCACATCGGGTACGCGGCCGCCTCCAGCTCGCACGAGAACGCCGCGTAGTACGACGACGGCTCGAACTCGATGTGCCCGCCCGTCTCGCGGACGTTCACGTTCATACCTGTGCCGGACGAAATGAACAAAATATAAAATACATTCCACAACTATTTCAAGAGGTAGGGCATAGCGATTTATCGCTTGAACCGGAGCAGCCCGACTGGTGAAACAGAAGACCGCAGCTAAATAACAATCACTTCGTTGTTGTTGTGTCCCTGCGTGTGAGTAAAGTTTCCAGAGTTCTTAAGGGGTTTACAAAAATCAGAAACAACAATAGTCATAACACCAAACCCGGGATAATATAGAAAAATTCGTTTCTCAAATTGACACAACCGGGGATCGCACCCGAGACATCAGAGATGGGAAATATAAAAATTAAAAAATGTCCTAATAGAACGCCATTACGAATCGGGACAACGTATATAATATCGTCAAATGGTAAAAACACTTAATTCAGGATCTTAGTTTCACTCCACCAGTAAAACGGTTTATGTACTAAACAACAAAATTAGTCGCATTTATCAAATAATCTTTTGAAGTAATTTGAAAACTTAAGCACAATAAAACTGCAATTGTTTCTAGCAAGAAGACCAACTTTATTTCCATACACGAATGTACTGAGCAATGAGAATATCTATTTTTGTTGGTTACGATTTGATAAAGTTCGGTAATAGATCATCATCTATTACCGAAACCTATTATATCTGAACTGAAAAACTTACTGAAGCATCCTTCAGTCAGTTTTTATCATGAGTGACAAGTTCCACTCTAGCTAGAATCTACCTAAGTAGCATTAATAGGAATTGGCTACTTGACAGTTTTTGAAAAAGTATTGTAAAATGTGCGCCCGTTCATTTTATATCCCAAGCAATTCGATTTATCTGGAAAAAATGTAAATAACCAGAGAAAAATAAGATTTTGTGTAACACATTTAAAAAGCGCGCGAAAACGCCAAGTCACGTCACTGTTGAAATTATGACGTCAACGTTGTAGACAACGAACCGATACGCATAGGAACGACTTAATTTAGATAAACGGAAAATGTGTCAATAAATTCTTAATACGATTAAAGACACAATAATTCAATTTAATCGGTAAAATAATCATTATTTCGCCACATTAAAATAAATTATTTTCGCCGACAGCTGTCATTTCCGAATTGCAATGGTGGTTTCCGTTTCGGTTCTTTTGTTCCACAGATAAAAAAAGTAAAATTTATTTTGCAAAAATAAAATACTAACTATGCTTTTAATTAAAAAATAAAAATGTAAAATGATTACTTAACTAATAAGCTAACATATCTAACACTTTTCATATTTTATTGTTAACACTGTCAAGTAGCCAATTCGTATGCGCGCACATAGTTAAACAGACACCAAAGGCGAAAGTAATAAATATTAGCAACAATAAAATTGTATCTCCCCTTGCGGTGCGGGAATCGAACCCACGACCTTCCCGTATGGGTTCCATTCCCGCACCACAAAGGGAGATAAAATTCTGTTTCTAATATTTAAAGTTCGCTAGCACGTCGTAAAGTACTATAAAAAAAATCGAAAGTAATAAAGTCCCGCTTTAGTCAGTCAAATGATGGGTGGCCACTCACCCTGCAGCATGGAGAGGAACTCGAACCACATGTCTACGAGCGCGTCGTCTCGAAGAAACAGCAGCGCGACGCTCTTATGCGACAGCACGTTGTTGAAGTCCGACACCAGGGGCCAGTAGCAGTGCTCCTTCATAACCCGCCGTGTGCAGTCGATCACGTAGTGGAAGTTCTGCTCTGGGTCGTGGAGGGTGTTCTGGAAGTTAACGAGGTTTATTAGTAAACGGTGACCAGTGCTGACGCTTGTCTGACGCTTGTATAGTTGGAGTGAAGACTGCCTAGCCATGGGACATTTAAATTATTTGTGAATGGTGTTATTCCAATTTGCGGGTGGAAGACTTTACTTCCACACCCAATTTTTTATATAGCAGACTAGTCCCCAAATGTGGCACTAGTTCACTAGCATGACGTAGCTGATAATATAAATGGGGCCAGTCCTAGCTTCACACACGTCTTATGCAGTAATTGTATAGGTAGGTAGTTTATATGTAAAATTACTATGTTGACTAAGAATAAAGAATAACCATTTAGAGAAGTACGCAAAAAAGACGTTAGTTATCTCGACAACTGGATTTGATTATTCTAGTTACAAGTCTTTAAAAGGCTAAGAAACCAGATGGACGGACATGTGGACCACTCGGTCGTGTCGCACACTGTACCTGCACGAAGATCTTGCCCATCATGAGCCGCAGCGAGAGCACCATGACGTGCAGCAGGTGCAGCTGCTGCACGCAGCGAAGAGCGAGCGCCTCGTTCGAGAACAGCTGGACGGACATGTGGACCACTCGGTCGTGTCGCACACTGTACCTGCACGAGGATCTTGCCCATCATGAGCCGCAGCGAGAGCACCATGACGTGCAGCAGGTGCAGCTGCTGCACGCAGCGAAGAGCGAGCGCCTCGTTCGAGAACAGCTGGACGGACATGTGGACCACTCGGTCGTGTCGCACACTGTACCTGCACGAGGATCTTGCCCATCATGAGCCGCAGCGAGAGCACCATGACGTGCAGCAGGTGCAGCTGCTGCACGCAGCGAAGAGCGAGCGCCTCGTTCGAGAACAGCTGGACGGACATGTGGACCACTCGGTCGTGTCGCACACTGTACCTGCACGAGGATCTTGCCCATCATGAGCCGCAGCGAGAGCACCATGACGTGCAGCAGGTGCAGCTGTTGCACGCAGCGAAGAGCGAGCACCTCGTTCGAGAACAGCTGGACGGACATGTGGACCACTCGGTCGTGTCGCACACTGTACCTGCACGAGGATCTTGCCCATCATGAGCCGCAGCGAGAGCACCATGACGTGCAGCAGGTGCAGCTGCTGCACGCAGCGAAGAGCGAGCGCCTCGTTCGAGAACAGCTGGACGGACATGTGGACCACTCGGTCGTGTCGCACACTGTACCTGCACGAGGATCTTGCCCATCATGAGCCGCAGCGAGAGCACCATGACGTGCAGCAGGTGCAGCTGCTGCACGCAGCGAAGAGCGAGCGCCTCGTTCGAGAACAGCTGGACGGACATGTGGACCACTCGGTCGTGTCGCACACTGTACCTGCACGAGGATCTTGCCCATCATGAGCCGCAGCGAGAGCACCATGACGTGCAGCAGGTGCAGCTGCTGCACGCAGCGAAGAGCGAGCGCCTCGTTCGAGAACAGCTGGACGGACATGTGGACCACTCGCGTCGTGTCGCACACTGTACCTGCACGAGGATCTTGCCCATCATGAGCCGCAGCGAGAGCACCATGACGTGCAGCAGGTGCAGCTGCTGCACGCAGCGAAGAGCGAGCGCCTCGTTCGAGAACAGCTGGACGGACATGTGGACCACTCGGTCGTGTCGCACACTGTACCTGCACGAGGATCTTGCCCATCATGAGCCGCAGCGAGAGCACCATGACGTGCAGCAGGTGCAGCTGCTGCACGCAGCGAAGAGCGAGCGCCTCGTTCGAGAACAGCTGGACGGACATGTGGACCACTCGGTCGTGTCGCACACTGTACCTGCACGAGGATCTTGCCCATCATGAGCCGCAGCGAGAGCACCATGACGTGCAGCAGGTGCAGCTGCTGCACGCAGCGAAGAGCGAGCGCCTCGTTCGAGAACAGCTGGACGGACATGTGGACCACTCGGTTGGAGAGTGTGTCGGGGTCAGCCGCTGCTTCTAGTACTAGCGGGATGCGGGCGTAGTGCATCACGAATGTTCGCGTCAGGTGTTCCTGAAAGAAGAAATATACACTTACTAGATACACTCAGCAATGTAAGTAGGTAATCACGACCGAAAAAAAAGCTATCGCATTCACAGAATAACTTAATTCAAATAATGATCAACCTTAGGCTTTGGACTTTCTAGTTATTTCTGTCGTATAATTGGCTACTTGACAGTGTTAACAATAAAATATGAAAAGTGTTAGATATGTTAGCTTATTAGTAAAGTAATAATTTTACATTTTTATTTTATAATTAAAAGCATAGTTAGTTTTTTAATTTTGCAAAATAAATTTTACTTTTTTTATCTGTGGAACAAAAGAACCGAAACGGAAACCACCATTGCAATTCGGAAATGACAGCTGTCGGCGAAAATAATTTATTTTAATGTGGCGAAACAATGATTATTTTACCGATTAAATTGAATTATTGTGTCTTTAATCGTATTAAGAATTTATTGAAACATTTTCCGTTTATCTAAATGAAGTCGTTCCTATGCGGATCGGTTCGTTGTCTACAACGTTGACGTCATAATTTCAACAGTGACATGACTTGGCGTTTTTGCGCGCTTTTTAAATGTGTTACACAAAATCTTATTTTTCTCTGGTTATTTACATTTTTTCCAGATAAATCGAATTGCTTGGGATATAAAATGAACGGGCGCACATTTTGCAATACTTTTTCAAAAACTGTCAAGTAGCCAATTACCAGTGTACGGTTGATAGCGTAACACTTACAGTTTGATTACTTATGCCCACGATGTAAGGGCGGTACAAAGTCTAAAGAGTAGCTTTAGACTTCCGTACAAGAGAAGTACGAAGTCTTTTAAAACTTTACTTAAACTTCTTTAACTTAATTGGCGTTCACTACGTACTTCTAAGCCTAGATACCTTAATTTATAAGTTTTGAGCTTTTTTTAAATAAATAATTGTATCTACTTCTTTGCATTAATGGGAGCACACAATGCATCGACTTTCTACTAGTTAATGTACCTATAATCCATCAGTACCTTATAATCTTGGTCAGGCAGCATATTCAGCAGGAAACAGACAACATTCTGCGGAAACTCATATTTGAACGTCCAGAATATGAACTCGTCAAGTAACGTATTGTGTTGTAGCCGCGGCGCTAAAGCCGGGAGATGTCGATATCTGCAGACAACAAAAATATAATTACTTTAGGACATGAATACTAGTTATTTTAAACAGATTATTTGGAGGAATTCTTTAGATTTGAAGGAGTGAATTGGATTAAGTGTTAGTTGCAAAGAGTAAAGGAAAGAAACTGTTGTCTTAATTCTTTTTCCAATAACTCCACCATACTCACTCATCAGGCGGTTCTGGTGCTGGGAATGATTCGATGGCCTTTTCATACATTCTGTTAGATTCGGCCATGTAGCATCCATACTCTGTTTCGGGAAACGGCGGCTCCACCAGATTTCGGTACATCTGCGAACGTGAAATAGGTAAAATCAGCAACTTTTGTTCGTATACATCTCAATACCTCGAAACATTCATTTTACTGTCTAAATGACTTATTTAATAAAACTGATTTAATGTGACACTGAGTTACTGCAGAAGAACCTAGGACTTAAGTTGATGACAATGCTAAACTCAATAAACATCTGGGAATTCTTTGATCATAGAAGATAGGAAAATCTTTAGGGCACAAACGCAGACCCTCATACGCCAAGAGCATAGTTTTACAGAGTTAAAGATATAGTGAGACAAAGTGATCATGAAACAGTGATACGGAAGAGGCGGCGACGCAGTGCCAGGAGCCGCTATTCCATACAGACTGCTGTTTCTACTTAGGAACGAGAAATGCGATGCGGCGCTTCCAACAAAAAGAGAAAAACACTTGGCGCATCTTAGGGCGCCTTTTCCATCTGAATCAACTCTTTTTCCTACTCGACTGTCGATGACGGCTGTGAAGCCTATCATCTTCACCAAACTTTCAGAGGAGCGCAGAACGTTCTCGCCACTGTGTAATTTAAGCATACATCCTGAGAGCGATCGGGCACGTGCTGGTAACGCGACATGGATCCTACTGCTATGGAAGGAAAAGCGGCAGGCCTCGCACGCGGTGCTGAAAGAGCCGATGGCGTGTCATATTTGATTATTACGCGCGATATACGGCCGGGGTCTAGTTGTAAAAACTATATCTAAATCATCATTTTCCTTTTTTGCGGGGGGAAACGCTTTGCGCACCGTATCGTCCCCCGAGGGAGGTGACGGCGTGTATGGGACTCTCCTGCCCTAAAAAGGGCAGGCCTACCCATTAAAACCCCCCGAGGGACCTCATCGCCTTAATGGTAATGCTGTAGGTTACACCACCACCACCGCAACAGCACCGGAAGAATAGATGCCCAACGTTAGAAAGTGCATAGTTGTATTGTACTGTACCTGTGGGTTGATAAGCGCCTTTGTCATGGCGGAGCGCATGAGGTCGCCCATGTTGTTGAAGTCCATAAGCATCTGGACGTAGAACTCGCAGTCGTGCACCGCGATGCGGTACCCGTCAGACTTGGACTGCGCGCCCGCTGATGCGCTGTAGTTATCACTGAGGGAAACAAGACAATAGGGGATCAGTTCAGCGCTCAAACAGAACACCAGGTTTTTCCTACTTTGGTTGGTGTGCGAATTTTCCTGCAAAATTTGCTGTTCTTGCAGTAGGACGACTGCCGTCCTTCATCAGCCGTCCTACGAATACTATAAATGCGAAAGTTTGTTAGAATGTATGGATCTGGTCTGGATTAATAGAATTCTAGATGTATATTTGGTACTCTTTCACGCAAAAACGAATGACTGAACGATAAAACTAGAATAATAGATGAGCTTTTAATTTATACAAGCTGTTGCCTGCGAATTTGTTCGCATTGGGATAAAAAGTACCCTATATGATAATCTAGTAATTTTATCCAAATCCGATTAGTAGTTTATGCTTGAAAGGGTTATAAACATACATCCACACATTCAAATATCCATACTTTCTCGTTAATAATATTAGTAGAATGAACTCAATGTGTCGGGTTAAACCAGACTCTCAACTCAAAAGCCTTGTTGTAAGTGGTGAAATGTTACACATATCAATGTTTTCAGACAAGGGTTATTGACTAAGACTCTCCCTTACCAAAGAAATTAGCAATGCTCTCGTAAATCTAGTAACAATAATAGAGCTACGTTACAAAACACGATAATATCTAAAGTATTATTTTTAAACTAGCAATGCAGTGCGGTAATCCTTGACATTGTTAAACGCTTAGGGAAACCTTAAATGCACTTGAGAGACATCGGTGAATCTGGTTCAACATATAATGTTAAATTGAGTCTGTAGAGATTATCATTCACGTCATCTTTCATGAAGAATTTAACGGGCAAGTTTCTGTAGGATTCTAGAGCAAATAAAGAGTCGTTATCATGTCAATTATGTTTTTTAATCATAATAACTAGTTTATAACCGCAAAACGTTTTAAGCGACTATCAGAAGAGCAAGAAAATAAAAAAGCGCCACCGGAGGGGCAGCGGCAAAATAAATAAATAAAATTAACAAATGCGCCAGATAACCACACCAATCACCTAGTCTCAAACTAAGGTTTTCCCTTGTACTATGAGCATTAGACGACGGATTCTAACTGGGAGCTTCATCCCAGCACACCCAGACCTAATATAATGACAAAACATGACAAAGATCCTTAATAAAATTCATATGGTGTAATGGTGGCGTGTTTTGGCTAAAATCTGGAGCACTTATAATAATAGGTTATCTCAGATAATCAAAATGATAGTACATACTTACACGTAATGTTTATAAGTTAACTATGGGAAAATGGATAAAAAGTAAAAAACGAGATAAAGAACACAAATTCAAGAGGAAAAAAAGTTTAAGAATAAATAACACCAGAATAACATATAGGATAATTTATACTAATCCTGAAATAACGTAAACAAAGCCGCGAGCAATTACTAGCATTCAACAATAACAAAGACGGGTACACAAACTCGACGTCACATTGATGATTCCTATAATTGCATATTCTCTATTTGTATGTTGTCGTATTCATCAAGTCATCGATTAAAATCTGCAAAGTGCATGGCCGGGAAATACCAACAATTATGTTTATCATTTAACTGTTTGCTAACACAATATCTAGTGTGTAGCATCAACGTAGCAACGACATGCTCAAAGTCGTTCGTTTGTTCTTCCTACACTATCTGTGTACAGTCAGCGTGAAATAATTAGTAGCGCTCAAAAGTATTCCTATAATTAGATAGAACCAAATAGTTACTAATAGCAGTTCCACGTATTGGACCGGTATTGGACCACGTGACATACGCACAATAGGCACTTGTAAAATAATTTAACGGGTCAAAACGTGACGCCATTTTTATTAAGTAGTTAATACGAACTACTTACTGCCCGACATTTCGGTTAGGTTGCACCAACCGTGCTCACGAGCTGACTTAGTTTTGACCCGTTAAATTATTTCAAATGTATAAAATGGAAAATCTTAAAGTTTAAATAAGCACTTGTGTTTTAAAAACAAGACTAAAATCTAAAGACCGCCTAAATTGTACTTAATTATGTCTGTAAAACCAATTTCTGTAAAATTTCTATGCAATAAAATGTATCTATCTATCTATCTAAATTAGAAACGATGACGGTACCAAAAACCCGGACCCGAGTTAATATAGAAACGTTTCCCATATTGACCGCGACCTCAGAGATAGCGTGGTCTACTACTATCTTTCTCTCTCTATCTATCTATAACTACCCTCAAAGATGGCGCGACGCCAAACTCTGGCCCGCTCGCCTCTCGTCTAAGGAAATCGTCATAGAAGTAACGAAAGTGTATGTTCCTTATTTTTTAACACTAAGGATGCTTAGATATCATTGGCAAGACGACTATAAACATATTTATGGCGACTTAACTAAACCTATCTAGGTATATGACATTTTAAACTCTAACCGACCGTATTGTTGACAACGATAAGGAAACCTTATTTGCTCCAAAATTAGTGACTTTTTTGTTTGTATATTACTGTGGTCAGCTCGTGACCACAGTAGGTGGAAACTAGCCAGTAGGTACATCGGGGGGTAAATTTTTCGTATTTATTTACTAAAAACGTTGTCGCGTTTTGATTTTAAATTTTTTAGTTTGTGTTTTATTATTGAATACCCTGAGTGCTACCAACTACTTGAAGCTGAGTGTACCATTGGAACATCCTTGCGTCTATAGCGCGTTTGTTCGTGAACAAGCGCTCAGTCTAGTACCATACAAATGTTGGTAATGACCATGTTTGTGCAGGCGAAGTAGGTTAAGTGCACCGTTTGCCCTTACAGCTAGGGCTAGCATTCAAACAGAATGGAGATATTTCCTGGGTATCGGCATATTATTAAAACCGAGATTGATTAATATTTTTTTTAATAAATAAATAACTATTAGACAACATCACATACATTGAAACTCAGATTCAGTGGCGCTTGTTACACAGATCAGAAACAACGACGTTACCATAACACCGAGACCTAAGTGAATATAGAAAAGTCCGTTTCCTATATTGAACTGGACCTCGATGGCACAACGCCAAAGTTCAGCCGACTTTCCTCTCGGTGACAGAAGTTGTCAAAAAATTAATTTTGAATTTTTCTTCGAAGAATGCTTCATTCAGAATTAAAAACAACGAATTACTAAAAGATTACAGTTTTAAAATAATATTCTAAAAACAAGTATAAAAAACGAAATTAATTTTTAGCAATAAGACCGTCGGAGTCGTAATTGGCGAAGAATTCCCGTATTGCCGTTTCTGTGGCTACCCTAATCACGATCCGCTAACGACTTTGTATAACTAGGCTCGTATCCGCATTACAGAATCAATTAATAGTAACTGTCATTAGTATATTAAATGCTGACAAGACATACAGAGCTTTGAAAGTAAGTTCTAAGCCCTCACAGCGCACAGCAGCTTTATGAAAAAGCTTTATGCAATTGAATCTCAAGAGTTTTTTTTTCTAAGGAGGAATCAGGCGCACCTAGAATAAGTAGGCAAGCGAAACATTAAATATGCTATACTCCAATTAAAAAGGAAAGGTAGGAACTCACAGCGCGATGAAAACTGATTTGATACCTTAGTATCATATCCGTTAGCATTGCCACATTGGCCCGCAAGATGTTCCTTCACGCTCCTTTTGAAGGGGACTTCGTTATCCGTCGGTCTTTTCGTCTGCATATCTAAGGTGTGATAGTTAGACCGTTCAGACCTGAACTAGGGAGCTAACTTGATTGCATGGCCCTGGACACTCAAACTGTACCTGTTCTCTCTGAAGTGCTGCAAAAGCCGTAGTATGAGCCGCGGCATCATTGCCTCCGCGACGCACATCAGGTCAGCTGGCGCCGTGCCCGGCCTAGGACATTTATTGCCGTGGTTGCTGCAGAATCTGGAACAGAGAGACGTATTATTAGAGCACCTTTTACGAGACATGTAGGTAACTACCGCAAAAATGAACCATTAAGAAATGCTAAATCTTTGGCATTTAGCATTAAGGTAATCACGAATTTTTACATGATCGCTATCTTGGGCAGGGATTAAACCCACGATCCCTGCAGAGGACGGCAAATTTAGTAGGTACCAAATGTGCTAACGACGGATTTTCATCACACGATTTATCACGATATCCTAAGCAGTAGTCGAACCCTCGACCCCTGGCATAGAGATCAATTTCATTACTAAATGTGCCAACGAGGTAGTCTCAAAGACCCTTTGAAAAACTACGGAAAAAAACCTATTGAAACATGCCAAGTCAACACAAAATGAACGTTTAATGGTATAGTCGTGCCATGACCTTCAAAATTTACGCATGAACGTGGGGGTTGGTAATATCTTCTACATAATATTATTTCGCGTCCTGATTTAAATTTGTATTCGCTCTAGTTTCGTCTATTGCACACATGCCATTCCGTTTAAAAAATGATCAGCAAGTGTGGTTACTACAATAAAGGGTCTAACAATAGAACCCAGTCTTTTACATTTCCTTAGGTCAGAGTTTTCTTATGGGTGCGGTAAAATGTTGTAATAATAGATTAAACATGAGTTCCATCCCGCTTAGGATACACCACACGAGTAAATTATCGCGCTCTTATCAAATATTAAAATCGATAAAATAAAGTTGGTCGACTACCGATTGGCTGAAATATAAGCGTGGTATGATCTGCCAATCGAGAGTTTAAACATTTTTGACGTCTCACGCGAAAAAATTTACGTACTGCGTATGCTAGAAAGGACTAAGTATCAATTTCTCCAATCAAAAACAATAAAGCTAAGCGACAGACGAATTCCTATGCAATATTTCCAAGAGGTCAAAAGAGTGCACATGCAAATACTCTCATGAGTAAGCACAATGAAGTAATCTTTATTATTAGATATACGAACCAGTAGGTCCGGTGTATTCAGATCATTGCAGTGCCAGTTCAGTATGGCAATGGGTGAGCAATAGGCGGTCAGTGTCAAGAGCAGCGAAACACATTTGTATTCCGGCGGAGCTGTTGCAAGCATCGGTGAAAACTATTACGTATGCCGCATTGTTGGCCAGTAGGACTAGCTTGCGTTTTAATTAAGGGCCTTTAGAACTAGAGATATTTCTAGAAACACTGCCTCTACTGGAGAGTATTGGATTTTATTTATAAATCAATTAAGCAAGATGCTTATTTAAGATTTTCATTTTTGTTTGCTGGGTCCGACTTTCTTGGAATATAATAGTAAACATCTTTATTCATATAAGCTTTACAAGAGCACTTATGAATCGTCAGTACAAATTAGGTATTCTACCGAGTGCGGAATGTTGATCATGTCAAGAAGAACCGGCAAGAAACTCGACACTTATGTAACAAATTGGATAAGAGTAACCATAAAAATTCCAGATAAATACAATACATATATTTACAATTTTAAATTTTTAGGGTACAGTTGTAAAAATGAGACTCCCAAAGTCAGCACCGACATAATTTGTGAGAATTATTATTTTTGCATATTCGGTACTCTGTTTAATTAAGACTTTATCGCCAAACCTCTTCCTGACAAGTAGCTCACCCAAATACTTGCAAGGAACATGAGTAGCAGTAGTAGGGAACTAGGGAGCATAAAATAAACAGAATTAGATTACAATATGCCCGATAAAAAGTGTCATCAGTATTTAAACATATATGTACTACCACAACAATACCACAGTAAACCTAGTCTATAATATAATATGAAAAATCATCCACAAACTCAATATACAAATAGGTTCAAGCGTCTTCGCTTCGAGTCACAAGTATAAAAGAATCCGACGTGTGAACCTTTTACTTTTTTTTTACAAATCTACTGAAGCTGTATTTTGTACGGAGTACGAACTACAAATTTATCCGTCCAATTATTTTCTTTAGGGGCCTTTAAAAAAACCACTTACAACAATGCAGTTCACAAAAACGAAATTTTAGCTCGATTAAGCCTGTACTCTTGGCAGGCTCACTCAATTTGTTAGTACTTCTGACTAGGTTTTACTTCTGTGCCGTCCTATGCAAGACGCGAACTAATTACTGCCGGACACATCTCAGTCAGCTCGTGACCACGTTCGTTGCAACCTAACCGACACTTCGGGCAATAAGTAGTTCGTACTAACTACTAAAAAATGTTGTCGCGTTTTGACCCGTTAACTTGTTTTAAATGTTTAAAATGGAACGCGAAAGCCGCTCATCTAGCTAAGCCCTATGCAAGGATGACAAAAACGTATTTCTTTGTGAAACTATTTTTGTTAATTCAAGCGTTCATCCCATTTTAGTGAGTCTTTTAAACCAGAAGCTTTGCATCTCAGTGAGCACATTAAACAGAGCATACAGCCTAAAAGGGCGACTCTGAGTCTCGCCGGTGACGTCACCAGTCAAGGGCACAGCGAAGGTCTATCAAGTTCAATCCATTAGGGACGGTAGAGGTCTAGCATCCCGCTCGCGCGTCAGCAGAACCCTCGCCTCGTCCTTGTCTATGTTCGGGTGAAGGTCAGCCGTAATTTTAGAAGATATAATGATGTGATTGCTGGCTCTAAGATTAAATTGCCATGTCATATTGCAGTGACTTTATAGTCGAGTTTTGATTCAGGTTAACGACCAAATGTTATTATTCAAATAAATTGTGTACGTGTATTTTTAGATAAAGTAGGACCAGTAAATAATAATAGTAGTTGATCCGGTCGGGTCAATATGGGAAACGAATTTGTGTATTGCCTCGAGTCTATGTGAAACTATTTTTGTTAATTCAAGCGTTCATCCCATTTTAGTGAGTCTTTTAAACCAGAAGCTTTGCATCTCAGTGAGCACATTAAACAGAGCATACAGCCTAAAAGGGCGACTCTGAGTCTCGCCGGTGACGTCACCAGTCAAGGGCACAGCGAAGGTCTATCAAGTTCAATCCATTAGGGACGGTAGAGGTCTAGCATCCCGCTCGCGCGTCAGCAGAACCCTCGCCTCGTCCTTGTCTATGTTCGGGTGAAGGTCAGCCGTAATTTTAGAAGATATAATGATGTGATTGCTGGCTCTAAGATTAAATTGCCATGTCATATTGCAGTGACTTTATAGTCGAGTTTTGATTCAGGTTAACGACCAAATGTTATTATTCAAATAAATTGTGTACGTGTATTTTTAGATAAAGTAGGACCAGTAAATAATAATAGTAGTTGATCCGGTCGGGTCAATATGGGAAACGAATTTGTGTATTGCCTCGAGTCTAGGTGTTGCGGTACCGTCGTTGTTTCTGATTTATGTAACACAAGTGCTTAAGCTACTTACCACAGAATCAGAGCAATGTATGTAATGTTGTCCAATATTTATTTATTTTATTTAATATAAAAACATTTCTGGCTAATCTACATTTATTAAAATCACCAAATTCTACTTTACTGTGGCCGACTAGTAGAGAATGCATTAAGTTCGCCATTTGTATAGTTTTAGTAGACTGTTTTTTTTTTCTAACTGACTGAAGATAGCTGCATTTTCATCTTCCCCGGACTTTCAGGGGAGCGATGGGCTGACATCCAAAAAAAGAAGGGTGTTGTAGAAACGATTTGAACTCTGTCACAAATAATTTAAAGTATTTTTCGGAAAAGATGATTAGTTGTGTTGTACCTTCGTCAACTTTTTCAAAAGCCTCAGATCAACTAAAATAGATTTTCCTTAACATTTGTTTCTTGTTCTTTTAAATCCTCATGTGATGGTTTGAATTGTCCCCGTGGCATAGTGGCTAGCGTGTTGGTCTTCTAACCCGGGTGTTAGTATCCCTAGTGAGATTCTTGACTATATCTACTAAATATGACTGAATAATTATTAAAAATTAAAGGGATGCAAACACACTTCACGGTTATCGTAGATTCACTATGTTTCATAAAAAGATATAATAACTTACACGACTAATTCAATCTTCAAACAAAAAAATAGCAGTTCCTCCGACATACAGACATACGACCTGGCATATAACACCCTGACGTTTCTGCGTCCCGGTTAAACATGAATTTCGTATTAAACTTTTCTGTCAATTTATCTATTTACCATTGCATCGTTTAATCAGACGCACACATAGATTCATCTATCCGACTATCAGTATTCACATTTCACCTTTCTCGCGGCCTTGCGACTTTCGCAAAGACTCGTAACATTATCTCGATGTCACTGAAGGTCAGGCAAGGTGAAGTTCACAGCCGGCCGGTCGGGCAACCAGCTCTATTGTTTATGACACAATGCATTTTGGTCTACTGCAACCCGCGACATTGTGTTGATTCACGAGTCGACGACACGGCGCAAGTCGTTTATGGTTCAATTATAAAAGCTAACTGCAGCCTTACGCCTCCACGAACAAGAAAACTTCATTGTATCATCTGTCAATACAAAATGTTTATGGGTTGAGTCTGAAGATGTTTAATAAGCTGATAGAAAATATCACTGCATTATCTACTATCTATCTATATAGTAAAAAAAGGCTATTCTAAAATAGACTGTTTCTCTGTAGTTGTGTTACTGCATGTCAGTAAGGTTTCCAGAGCTCTTTCCAGAGCATGACCCCTTAGTAGCAGGGGCCAAGCTTTCAAGATAAGGGCGACAAGTCCAGTAACAGATTCACTTTGCTGTACTTGTCGCCCTTAAGCTAGGACCTCATTACCACTTAACATCAGGTGTAATCTTGAAGAGTAACATATAAAAAAAAAGAAGACACTATATATATTATTTATGTACACTAGACATGAGCTATATTTGCATATTTGTAAGATTTAAAAAAGCAACTATCGAGTTTCTTGCCGGTTCCTCACAATAGTATCAACATTCCGAACACAGCGGCAGTTTAACGTTATCTGACAATTCATAAAATGTTTTTGTAAAAGTTTACACGAATAAAGACATTTTCTATTCTATTCGCATTGATTCTAACATGCGTACTCGCTTTATTTCCGGTAAGTGAGTACCTTGTTCGTTGATGTTTTATTCTAGTTGCTAATCTGTTAACAACCACATTCAGTATTTTTTCGTGAAAAGGAAAACTCAAACTTAAATATTTCTTTATTCAAGTAGGTTACATGTAACACTTTTGAATCGTCATTGAATACAATGCGTAGTGATTCTACTTCCGGTTCGGAACCTATATCTACCGAGAAGACACCGAAGAACTCAGCAGATAAGTTACAGTAGCAGTATCTAACTTATAGCTATGTGTAGAACTCTTTAGACCAAGTCATATAGTTATTATAGAAATATATTATTAACAAACATTAGTATAGAAAAAAACATCTTTACATTCAAACTTTAACATTTATAATATAAATAGGCTTGGTATAGTTCAACTCTCGATCAGCGGATATTTTTCTGCAAAAAACCAATGCCTATTGAATATTGGTCCTTCAAGCCGGACATCGTCCCGAATATTTACTGCTACAGACTTACAGATGACATCGAGTAGGTAATCGTTCTCTTTGATGCGTAACTAAAATATCGTGACCGTAAACAAGATTTACTACGCTACTAGATAAACATTCATCTCGGATGTAGCCAATCGATCTGGTATGTATACTTAACTTATTATGATTATACGGATGTCTATTTTCTCAGCGCACTTCTTTCTCAAAACATACGTATATTCGCAGTACTTCAAACTTTAATACCAGGGGTCAAGCCCTCACCACCAGGCGGCCCGTATGCTTGATTACCACCGACGTCGCTTACAAAAAGCCGAGTCACGTCAACAACATAATGCTCAACGTACATTTTTATCTAACGTAAATTTTCAAGTAAGAAACCGCACTAACAAGATTTTTACTACCGAATCTCCATTTACATTTTACGTGGGCAACAAGCACTTCCGCGCTTTCATTGCTAGACGAATGGTCTCGACCAGGGATGTTATAGATTATAATTTCGGATACGAATGTGGATACGGATATACGTGAAATATTAAATCGGTTTCGGTTACGGTTACGGATATGAAATTATTTCGGATTACCCGATAGTATCGGTTATGGATTTTATATTTTTATGGAAGTGTAGAAGTGAAATACAAATAAGAATTTAAATTATTTGACGTTAATTGTACTTAGTAGGTTCTAAAATCAGTCAAACAAGTAATTATTTTTTACAGCTACTCGATTTTATATATAACTAGCTTTCCGCCCGCGGCTTCGCCCGCGTGGAATTATTTATGACCATTTCTAGGTTATCATCTATCACCATACCAAATTTCATCAAAATCCGTTCAGCCGTTTAAGCGTGAAAGAGTAACAGACAGACAGTCAGAGTTACTTTCGCATTTATAATATTAGTATGGATTTTTTTTTACCATTCAAAAACTAGCCACCACACGTTGAATTTATTAAAGAACACTATACATATAGTTAGAGTCCGCCCTATCCGAAACTATCTACAACTTTTATATCGGATTTGGATACGGTTACGGATTTTATTGTATTTCGGATATCCGATTGTTTCGATTACGGATATGGAGTTCCATAACAACACTGGTCCCGACCACGTGACGTCACTCATCGCCCCCGCGCTCTTACGTTCATACAAAACAGAACAGGCGAGCTGCAAGGAACAAATACACTTATTGACACCTGATTCTGCAGTCCACAAACAAGAGCGGCACAAATCGACAATAGGCTTATTTCACTTCCCTTATGTGTTTAATGACTCATATATTTTCTGATAGACATTTCTGGGAATACAGGTGACTATCTTATTGTGACGCAGCATATGACAAACGGAAATCACTCGATTGAACTTGCCGAATCAAATACGAACTTGGAATAAGAAGTTCCGGTCGGTGAAACTTATTGATTCCGTTGTTGTATTCAAATAAGTGCCTAATCTTATGATGAGAGTTTGAACTCTGATGTTGTAAGTTTGTGTGTTATGGCTTGCGGCCTACGAAGGAACTACGGAATTACCTTATAAGAATGGAGCCGAAGCCGCGAGCTTAACTTCACGAAAAAATATGTCGAAAACAATCGTGATGGTAATTAGTGTTGCCCAACTATCGATAGTTTGACTATCAATAGTTGACCTCGGAAATCATCTATAATACCGATAGGCCTATCGATACTATCTATTGCTAAGTTTGGTACAATAGTATATATGTTACAGCCAAAGTAATAAATCTGGATATTATGTATAATGGCTAGCCATTATGCATAATATCTACTCAGTTTGGCTGAAGTGATAATGGATACAAAATTAATCACATTAACTAGCCATTATATATAATATCTTCGATGACTTGGATAATGTAATAAAACACGTAGGTATGCGTTTAAGATTATAACATTACATTTCAATTTGCCGTAACTAATCATAAAGATTTTTAATTTATAGAAATTAAAATAACATAAGATAGTAATTTCACGTCAATTAACATTGTTATAAAGTTATTTAACTTTAATTTATAAAGTAAATCTAAAGCTAACTGGCTATAAAACAAAAAAATAAAAACACAGGGATCAACACCCAATAAATACAAAAATAATAAAGTTTTTAAAGTCAGCTAGACCGTATTTATTACTTTGGCTAACTTTGACACGCTATTATGATTAATGTCCAGACAAAGTGATTAATTTATTACTTTGTCTAGTGAATTTGGCCATTATATATAATGACCAGTCATTATGTATAATAGCTATTTAATCACTATGACTGTAACATATATATATATACTGCAATACTATCGACAGTATCGAAGCTTCAATTCGAATGCACTATCGATTGTATCGATAGGGTAATCGATACTATTGCTTTTGCCCAACTATCGATAGTCTATCGATATACTATCGATAGTGGACTATCGAGCGGTAACACTAATGGTAATATAAGTATTCATTTGGCATGACTCGACTATCGATATACGCGGCGTAAGCTAAAAACGATCGACAGCCGACTGGTGACAGCTGATATGGAAAGTACATTTGAAATTAGAATTAACGACTCGTAATCGGTTGGAGAAAAACGGTTAGTCATTTTAGACACATTACAAATCGTAAAACATTGGAACCTGGCATTAATCAATTACTTCTTTATGCAAATAGGTTACATAATATTTGAATCGTCATTTATAACAATGCAAGGTGATTCTACTGCCGGAACGTATGTATGTATAACTACAGAGAAGACAACGGTAAGAAACTCGGTAGATTAGTTAGAAGCCATATCTAAGTTATTACGAGGTGTTGCTCACTTCGGACCGTTTGGAGACGGTCCCGAATCCGCCTAAGAATTTAGTGTCGTCACCAATTTTGGAAAGCTATCACTGCGATTTCATGAACCTTATGATATGATAAGTATTTGTAAGAAACACTAAATACTAATAAACATTATCGCCACGTAACAACACAATAAGAGCTACACACACGCACTCGATGATGCGTCACGTCACGAGATATAAATTTACATTCGGACTTCGATCTATGACTTTCCAGAAGGGGGATTCGAAGATATCAGCTAGCAGATGAATTAATTCCGTTTTAATTCAGTTATATTCTAATTTGGTCAACAAATAACGCGTAACGGTGTAGATGCAGGCTAGACTTTAGAGTGGAAGCAATACAGTTGTGAAACTATATTTGTATGGTCTACGCATGTTTTGTTAATATAGATTGGTTTAATTTTTAAAATATTGTTAATTAGTGTATACCAATTTTGGCCCAATTAATTTAGACATATATATAACGCAAGTGTGAATAAATAAATAATTATTGTTCCCTCTACCTCGATGTCCCGAGGATATCCAGATAGAACCAAGATATTGCCGAAAAATGTACGAAAGTCGATTTTTTACCTTTGACCCCTAGGAATCCACGGACGCGTCCACCCTATCGTCGGTAGGTTTTGAAACCAGTTTTAGGATGTCAAAGTGACGAACTTACAGCTTATTACATATCTTGGTTTCCGTGATATTGTAAGACATTGAACTGGATTGTAACACATTCAACTTAATTTGTTTTTTTTTAATATTGGACTACATCATATACATTGCTCTGATTCTGTGGTATGTAGCTAAAGCACTTGTGTTACAGGAATTAGAAACAACGACGGTACCACAACACCCAGACCCGAGACAATATACAAAAGTTCGTTTCCCAAATTGACCCGACCGGGGATCGAACCCGGAACCTCAAAGATGGCGCAACGCCAAAGTCTGACCCGCTCGCCTCTCGGCTACGGAGGTAATCAAATGCGATAAGGTAGAGTTGTTTACAAACTAAATCAGCTGATTGAACGAAGCAGCAACAGTACACTCGCAACTCACCCATCCTCCTTCATGACGGACTTGTCGCCGCAGTCGCACGCGCCGCCAGCCTGCGACAGGAACATATTGAAGTCGTGCGTCGAGTGGTCGCCGCGGTGGAAGCACTCCCGGCATATGGACATGCAAGGCGATATGCCGCAAGTGCGGCAACGGTACGCTACCACGCGCGGTATCCACACCAGGCCGCATTTGTCGTGCTTGTCGTAACTCCTCACTGTTGAAGGAAAATTTTGATTAAAAACAAGTCTTCGAATAATTGGACGAACATAAATTGATATTGGACTTCACATTCCTTGATTGCTCTGATCTTGTGGTAAGTATATAAAGCACTTGTGTTACAGAAATCAGAAACAGAGACGACAACAATAGCCAGTTCCAAGACAATAAAGACAATTTTGTTTTCCATATTGCCCCGACTGGGAATAATAAATAAAAAAATCCTGACGAATTGAGAACTCCTCCATTTTATTAAGTCAGTTAAAAATTTAAATTCGGATTTTAACAGCAATACTACTATTAAATTATATTTGACGATACCCGTAGCAGAGTGTAGAGGCGAGTGGGCGTCGCGCCATCTCTGAGGTCCCGAATTTTGTTCCAGGTTGGGTCAATAGGTAAAACGAACTTTTCTATATTTTCTCGGCTTTTAGGTGTTGTGGTGCCGTCGTTATTACTGATTTCTGTAACACAAGTCTCCCAACATCCCTTTTATATCCACTTAAGTAGTCACTAATTTCATTTTTATATTTGTCTTCGTTTGGAAATCAAATCCCTTTTGTTTAACAGCCAGGAGCTAGCTATTGTTCTACGGATCGGTTAAAAATGGAAGAAGATGAACGCTGTCCGCCATGTTAGAAATAAGGCGATGTATAAATTATTCCTAAACTAACTTTCCCACATCTAAATGCGGGCAACACCATACGTGAAAGATATTAAAATCACATTAAGTAAACGCGCGGCGCAGGGCCACCTAACCGAGGGGTAATGCTTTACACAAATTGCGTGCTCACGTACACAGCTTTATTATTTGCTTTTATTAGCCGACTATACTTATCCAATGGTGTAACGTAGCGTCGCCTGCTCTCATTTTTTTTTTCAATTACATCTTCAACGGTAGGCCTGAGAAATATCAATGGTTTGAATGGAGGCCCCGCTGTTACAATTACAATTCCACAACAAAAAACGTACCCTCACCAGAACATTATTTAAGTATTTACAATTTACGCTGCAACATATTGAACAATTAATTCCCGGCTCAAAACATTTTCGTCATATATTAAACTATGTGTCCGTAGAGTTCCGATGCCAAAAATCTGCATGGATTTTTTGCAAAAAAGCTGGTTCATACTTCGGGCGACCCCAGGGCACTTACCTCGCACAGCGTATTTCGTTGGCTATTCAGCGAGGTAATGCTGCCTGCGTCTCGGGATCGATCCCACAATGCCCAATTTTAGAAGATTTTTACTTTTTGTAATGTATTTATATTTGTAAATATATGGTTTATTCAAACGAATTGTCATTTTTGACGAAGTATCATTCTTTAACAATTCGTTTTTTCCAACTGACTACGAGTCTGGAACGGTTTTAGCGTACGCGTCGTTTAATTTATTACTATCCGTAAGTAAAACAGATCATTTTTCTATTATTGGAACTGGGCATTATACTAACTATATACTATATCTCGTTTAGACGCGTTAACTTATTTGAAATGAAACGTGAAAGTGTTGAATTCTACATTATTTAAGACTTCATAATTTGGTCGACATTGCTAAGAGCTATTTTTGATAATAATATCACCAGCCCTATAAATATCTTTCAATACCTTAAACCAATACTCAACCTTCAGGCGTAAGTAATCTTTCAAATTAAAAATAAACAAGACTTCAAAAATATTTTCTAGAATTTAAAAACGAATCCGACGGAGACAAACAAAAGTTATTATTTTCCTACTTTCCTGGCGTGAATCCAAAAGATTTCAATGGAAAAGCTACAGCAATTCTTTTCTTTGTTTTTAATACTTTATTACTACAATCAACCTCTGCTGACAATTACGTTGGAACTGACACAAGTTTTATGATTTCGGTTTAATTGTATTTTGAAGGTAAATACTTCTGACTCGGTACTTTACGTTCTTACTCGGTCGGATATTCGTAACAGCTGCTCACCTGTATATTGGGAATAACAAACGCACAAGAGAAAATACGATCAACTGCATTGATGTGAGGGTAAACACTACTATTCGATATTAGTACTTATGCCCACGACAAAAGAGTGGTACAAAGTACAAATTGCATAGTCTGTCTAGCATTTCATTGTACCAAAATATGAATATGATATTGATATCATTGGTATGGTCTATACAGCTCTTTTACGACACGACATAAAATGTGTTTTAGGGGTGAGAGCCTTTGAGGGGACCTGTTCGGTGAAGATGAGAAGAATTCGCTACTATCATCAATTGTCAGGAAAAAAGACATTAAATGTGACAATCATGAAATCTCAAAAAGGGTACAGCAGGTCAAACCGTCAGTAACAGTAAAAATTAAGTTACCACTAAGCCCAGGTCTACCGTTAATACGGAAACGATTTTTTTATAGATAAATGGTTTGAAAACATTAAAAAGAAAGCACACAGTTCCGTGAAAATAACTACAACTAGCGATATACATATGAGCGTGTAAACATGAACGACAAAACAATCAGCAGATGCAAAAAGAAATTGTAACACCTATTAAGGAAACTGGTTAATTTAATCGTATAGGTACTAAGAGAAAACCACACTGCCTAAACCTTGTAAAACTCTTAATCACTATTTAACGACGATGTGAAGTTAGCATCGCTATTATACCTAGAGAATCAATAAATGAATAGCGCTAACGTAATAATGACTTGTTTGTTTTGGACGCGAGCGTCGACACCAAATAGGTATTTAATTTTGCAACGCTGACGCGACTACCCGATCAGGGGGGCCTTATCTAGTCAACCGGCAATTAGCGAACTTCGAAATCGTTACAAGTTTCAAATGTATGACACTGCCATTCCACACTTAAAATAGTCACATGATCTTGTAATATCAATCCCATACATAATGGCTAGGCCCCCAGATGTCGAACCTGCCTCAGCCAACGCTATCTCAATCGCTCCACAACTAAAACGATTAATCATTGCGAATGATGAAAGTAGTATTTTTAGTTCTTTTTGATACGTCAAGCAACATTTCTTAATTACAACTTAAATTCGATTAAGGGCTGGTGAATTTGGTGTGCGAGGTTTGCTAAATAGTGAACATCAAAAACACTTACGAGGTTACCCTCGTAGAAATTACTGAACCAAGAAAAAACTTTAATACGGCTACGCCTACACTACATCGTTTGTGTGTCTCTCACTCTTACAGGAGAGCAGGGATTACCCATTACAACCCTCGCACCTGTCATCAGCTACTGACGGCATCATGGGAATATGGCATATGGCAATATAAGAGCCACGTCACGTGGACTAAATGCTCTTATGGGGCGGCTCAATCAAATATCGAATCAAAGATTTTATAATGTAGTACAAAAATGCCACTATTCTAGGCACCCAATACAAGACAACATATCGTAAGAAGTTAGTAGCCATTAAACGTCTGGATGGTGCATAAATCTCGACTTATGGGTATGTCGTTCAGCCTATAATATCACTTGGCGGAGTGTCAAATAGATCGTTCTAGTCAGAAACGCGCACCACTGTAAATGTAAAATGGAATACAGTTAGTTACGAACCGTCGAAAGGAAACGTTTAATGCGCTGTCCCAATATTTGAAAACGAATCGTTCTCAGTTGCGGATAGTAATAAATTATGTGAGGCGTAACCAAAAACGATGACAGCTGATATAGAAAGTAAATTTGAAATTAGAATTAACGAGTCGTAGAAAAACGGAGTCATTTTTGACACATTACAAATCGTAAAATATTGGAAACGAGCATAAATAGCCAAGCGTGGTAGCATGTTGTATCCAGGCTAAACTAACTCCCATTACTATGATCATGGTAGGGAACCCGCCAAGATCTGTTTATTTCGGTTGCTTTCATAGCGTTATGTTATATGGTCTTCTTTTGTGGAGAACTGCTGCTGACATACAAACTATTTTTATACTACAAGAAGAGGGCTATCCTCGCTATACGGTTTTAAATCGCGGAGAATTTTCAAGGTTAAATTTCGCGGAGAAGTTTAAAGAAAATAACATATTCACCGTACCATCTCAATATATCTTTGATTGTATTGTTCATATTTGCAAAAATTAAGATCTCCTTTCAGCTTGCTGTTCTATATCCAAGACATATATAACATAAGTCATTCCTTTGTGGGCTTAAGTCTTAAATACTAGTTGCCTGAAAATATTATCCAGTTGCCCATGCATAGATTTAAGTCTCATAAAAAAACGGGGCACTTACTACAAAATAGATGATTCAATGGCAAAAATGTATGGATCAAGAACATTTAATTTCAATTCTAAGGTAAATCTAACTTTGTATATTTTATTTAAGTCCCTAGTATTTGTTATTTTGGAAAAAGCATGTGTCAAGTTTCTTGCCGATTCTTATCGACTGCATCAACATGCCGAACACAGCGTTGACTTCTAAATGTTCATTGACGGTTCGTAAGTGCTTTTGTAAATCGTATAAAAAATATATTTTCAATTCTATTCTACATGTTTCTACGATAAAACACCATTTCATACTCAAAGAGTTGACACAAAAGTGGTAAAGCATTTGCCAATTAATAAGGGCAGCGGAGCGATCAGCGATGGTAAACGCATTACGCAACATTAGCCGACTGCGGCGAGACGCATCAATAACTACGGACTTATTGTTGCTAGGGACGATACAAGTACTCTTGAGGATACTCCTTGAACTCTTGTCGGGCATGGCATTTAAAAAAAAAACATATGTATTTAGTTGCTAAGTCTCAGTGGAAAATGTGGTAAAGCGGGGGTAGTACACGTGCGAAGCGACGGACCGTCAGTCATCTAATTTAATCACAATTAGTGACAGATTTTGTAATTTAACGTAATTTTCAGTAACTGCAATTCATTCAATTAAAAAAAAACAATCTGTAAACGCAGAAATGAAAGATAGACTATTGCCACTATACATAAGGTAACGAACGGCGTTTTCTTCAAAAAGCTATCAATTTGATTCTAGATCTAGATGTCAAAAAGCGAATAAATTGTGTTTGAGTCAAGACGTTCAAAATTAATTTCGCAATGACGCATCACCGTCGTAAATGCATCATGCCAATAATAATTGACAAATTAAATTCCGTAACGAGCCGATACTTGAGTCACAAACAAACCCAGACCATTAAATCCGTTTTAAGACCATTTATGTGATTTGGTATGATCACAACTCTTAAAATAGACATCGATGAGTAATCATTATTATTATACGACTCAACCACAACATGACTATGAGTTTACCCAAAATGACTTAGCATGATACCTATCATGTATATCCAGTTCCTTTAACAAAGTTATCATTGACAAAACACGCGTATTCAATTTAGGCACTTGTCAAGCTATAGGATTATGTATGGAAATAAAATATCTATTAGGTAATTAACTATTTCCCGCGACTTCCATCGCGTTATTTCGTGATAAAACGTGTCTTTTAGGTGAATCCAGTATCTCATCTATCTTTCTACCAAAAGTCATCTAAAACTATTCAGTAGTTTTTGTGTGATAAAGAAGTAATGATACATAAAGAGCTCCAACATCCATTTAATCTTACAAACTTTCGCATTTATAATATTAATAAGAAATGGGATAAACAATTACAATTACAGGAAACGAATAAACCGAAAAATAACAGGGAAAATACTACGGTTTTTTAATGCTTAACGGAGAAGTACCAAACTGGTCCCGTTCAGTATCTGCACTGGTAAACCCCAAACGACTTTCTGGCAGGATTTATTCAAGTAACAACGGAGGGAACAATCATTATATTCATTCATCACCAATAAATGGTAACGGTTTAAAACGCCATTCAATAATCGAACACCTAATTAGCGCACAAAACATCGGCATAAGAACATAACATTGCTAAAATGTACCATAACAAGTCAATGACACCACGGTACATCCAACGTTGAAACCGCGACTGACCGCAGCGCACACATGCGCGCTCTATCGAATGTTAATAACTTTCATTCGACAGTTAGCAGAAATGTTATGTAGGAGAACACGTTTATACGCACAACTGTCTCTGGTCAATAATCGAAAATTCTAGTACTGATAAAACAAAGCCATGTAAAGTATACAATAAGAGTTTAAAATAAAATTTTTAGACTTGAATGCTACATAGCCGATACATTCAACAGTTCGCAGAAATGTTTGTAAGAAAACACGTTTAAAGTCTATTTGATCAAACATTTAAAAGCCTTACTGATAAAACAAAGCCATGTTATGTGAATAATACGAGTTTAAGATACAAGTTTTATCCAAGCCTTGTATAAAATGTGGCAAAAGATAGTTGATACATTCGACAGTTTGTAGGAAAAAACGTTTAAAGTGTATTTGGTTCAAAATTTATAATCCTAGCACTGATAAAACAAAACCATGTTATGTGAATAATACGAGTTTAAGTAACACATTTTATCCTTGTATAAAAGGCGATGATGTGGCAAAAGATAGTCTATACATTCGACAGTTTGTAGGAAAACACGCTTAAAGTATATTTGATCAAAAATTTAAAAACCTACTACTGATACAATAAAGCAATGTAATATGAACAATGCACATTAAGATACAAATTTTATACTGGAATAAAAGGGCGATGATGTGGCAAAAGATAGCCGATAGATAACGATAGAAATTGTAGTCTTAAGGTCATGTTGTAACGGAAAACTACACCGTGTCAAGCGTAATTTCGTCACAAGAAATATTTTACAAAGTTTTGCAACAATCTAATCATTGATTAAAAATCAACGTCCAATTAAACAAAATCAATTTGTTTTATCCTTGTACGGTAAACAAGAAAGTGGTCAACCAGTTTTAACGAAACTTCCTATGTCATCTCATCAAGTTAACGGTAAGGTTGAGCCTGTCTAGTAATAAAAGATATTGCCATGGAATATTCGCAAGAAGTAGGTAGTAACTTTACGATGTGCAAATCACATTAAGCAGTAGACCTTTATTTAAGCTGACCTTACTTTTAACAAATACAAATGCGCATGAGTTTTTTCAGTTAATAGTTATTTCGGGAGAAAAACAATTGTACTATTTGTGCAACAGTACCCGACCTAACGAATTAATTGAAAACCAACAACCAATTTCACGTCGACGAAACGAAATTAATAGGAAAGCGAACTAAACATTGGTTTTTAGATGGTCTGTTAGATTATACAAAAATATGGAACATGTATTTTTACATTTTCCACCAAATGAAAAAATAACCGCGATACATTGTACTGAATTGTCACATGACGCCATTAGTAGATAATTTTTTACCCACCAGTGACCTAAGGAGTCCCCACGCCGCTACTTTGCATCGTTTTTATCTCAGTATTGTTTTATTATTTAGCAAATTAAAAAATAAAATTAACAAACTAAAAATAATCTGGTGTTTTTGTTCCAGTCCGCTCCCCATTGGATTAAGATTCTAGCTTTGTCAAGCTTTTCAAAAATCAACAGTCGAAGTAAAGTCAACGGCATGCATCGTTACTGCGGTCGCAAGCCTGTTGTTTATCTCGGGCAGGGTTAGTGCCGGGGTGGCAGGGAGCGAGCCGTGACGTGCACGTGGTCCCGTGCACCGATCAGCTGTTGGCCAGGGTCGTCGACCCACGCGCGGTGACTAACATCGCCGGGTACGAATCGGCCGAGTCAACGCACCGTGTGGAGCCATCTCGCCAACTCGGATTCTGCCTGAACCGCGTATTGTCTCGACAGATTTTAGCTGCAATTAGTTTTCATGTGCCGTCGTCAATTTTCGTATCGCAAGAATGCACTGCAACAATACGGATGACAGAGTTCACAATTTATGTTGAGACTTGCGCGGTTTTTTTCACATTTCCCACTCTCATTATCCTATTACAGCGTGATGTTATATAAAGCATTCCTTTATAAATGGACTATTCAGGACGAAAACATGATTCCAATCCGAACCAGTCGTTTTTAAAACTAGCCCGTTCTAAAAAAAATCTTCAGCTTTAAAATATTATTACAGATATATAGAAGGCGTAAGAGAAGTGTTAGATAGATAAATGGATACAATTTTTTGCACAGAAAAATTTACAGCATTGGTTTCACAGACATAATCATGTACAATTCAAGTGTTCTTCTTCACAAGACACAAGACGATTGGAATGAGTTTGTTGAATTATTATCTTTTGATGTCATGTCATGAACACAATCGCAACTACAATTTGTGTTTTTTAGACAATCAATCAAATTTAACTCAGGTTATAATCAAGTCAACGCTTTTTGTGGTGACATGATACGCAGTTAACACTTTCTAGTAATGTGTATATGTTTGATTATTAGAAACAGAAAATTTTTATCTCTAATATTTAAAGTTCTTGTTTCTAATATTTAAAATTCGCTAGTACGGCGCAAAGTACTATAAAAATAATAAAATCGATGTATATGTTTGGTTTGTAAATCAATTTAATAAACATCTGAATACGATTTTTCTGATACGACCTCCATAACCGAGAGGCGAGCGTGCTGGACTTTGGCGTCGCGCCATCTCTGAGGTCCCGGGTTCGATCCCCGGTCGGGTCAATATGGGAAACGAACTTTTCTGTATTGTCTCGGGTCTCGGTGTTGTGGTACCGTCGTTTTTTCTGATTCCCGTATCACAAGTGCTTTAGCTACTTCCCACAGAATCAGAGCAATGTATGTGATGTTGTCCAATATTTATTTATTTATTATTTAATTCACCAAAAATGAAACAGATTTACTGACAAATAAAATGCCATAACGAAAAGGTTTTGACAGGTTGTTAATAATGTATTTTACAACTTAGCCGTCGCCCTTCGTTTGCGTAATTTCGGGATAAAAAGTATTCTATGTTAATCTAGTACCTCATCTATTATATCTCTCATAAAAATACATAAATACATTAAGCAGTTTCGCGGTAAAACAGTAAATATGAATCTATTTAAACTTTCGCATTTATTAAAAACTGTGATCGAGTCGATTTGCATCATCAATTGGCTACTTGACAGTTTTTGAAAAAGTATTGTAAAATGTGCGCCCGTTCATTTTATATCCCAAGCAATTCGATTTATCTTGAAACAATGTAAATAACCAGAAAAAAATAAGATTTTGTGTAACACATTTAAAAAGCGCGCCAAAAACGCAAAGTCACGTCACTGTTGCAATTATGACGTCAACGTTCTAGACATCGAACAACAGACACAGATAAAAAAAGTAAAATTTATTTTGCAAAAACAAAATACTATGCTTTTAATTAAAAAATAAAAATTTAAAATTATTACTAACATAATTATTACTAAGCTAACATATCTAACACTTTTCATATTTTATTGTTAACACTGTTAAGTAGCCAATTATAGTTACTTAGATCGTTATTTGATTCTTGCATTCAAAAGCAAACAATATGTACCTATTTTCTAGAAATTATCTTGCTTCTAGTTTGCTTGCATACTCCAATCTAATTCTGCAATATTTATAGCATATTGTCTGAACAAGTATTCAACTGTATTAATTCTTATGCGGTGAACAGCACATCATAAAACACTTTCAGTTCGATTATAATCCTTATGTCCTGGCCTTAAAGTCCTATCTACATAGTCTGACGTGCTTTCGGCCGTACAGTCATAAATAAATATTCAGTCGCGAAAGTGCACTTCAATTCTTGAACACGTCAAAACAGCTCATTGTATCCAAAGTAATTTGCTTTTAATTCCTAATGCCAAGTGATCGGAGCAGAACAAAGCCGTTTGCTTTGATGTACTTTGCTAATACTGGCACGATGTGGCCTTTTTAGGGTTCCGTACCCAAAGTGTAAAAACTGGACCCTATTACTAAGACTTCGCTGCGTATCCGTCCTTCCGTCCGCCTGTCACTAGGCTGAATCTCAAGATCCGCGATAGCCAGACAGTTGAATTTTTAACAAATTATGTATACCACACATAGTTATTAAAAATTTAATAAAATATTTAAGGGGCTCCCGCAATTTTCTTTCGATTCCAATAATGGCAACAAGTTTTGAATTTCAGTGTTCTAGAATTTATGTGAATAATTATTTATAATGTGATTTAAAAGTAGTGTTTTTTAATATGAATGCGATAAATTTATTTATATTATTTCTCTAAAAAATATTTTTCTCTGTGTTTATTGAGTTGTAAAGCTTTTTTCAAATATATTTTTTTATTATATGTCACATCGGGTTAATCTCTAAGCGGTAACTGCAGCTCATTTCGTAAGACTAATCTCTCGATATCATGACTCTGTATTTTAATTTACGTGAAATCAAAATGATAAAAATACTTAACGTGTGCTCAACGTGTTGTTAGGTATTGTAACCTGTAGTTAATCTCAGTGAATGTTACTCGTAATTGCATCTACGATTAGATGGACACGATAAGAAATGCGCTTACGCTAATGGTGTTATTTAAAAGACGTAATTAATAACGTCGTATCACAAACATGCAGTGTCGCTTTCGCCGGCAATGTTGTGTCATTGATACCGGCCGAGGTGTTTGTATGTGACTTAAGTATATTTTAGCAATAGATAGCCTATGTGCAGGGCCGGCGCACACTGGTCCGGATTTTTAATATGGAAGACTTAGGACCCAATGTCAATATTTCGGGCTGAAAAAAATCATGTGGATAGATAAATGAACGTTCATCAACGTTTGTTCTAGCAGTTTTTATGAAATTGGTTATTTTTGCGAAAAAAAAAACATTGAAAAAAAATTTGTATGGAGAAAAAGTGAAATATTTTTTTTTTTCGAAAAGTTCAAAACTGTTAGCAGTGAAACCTTTTGTGTGTTATTGTATTACACTTATTCGTTAATTCCATATTTTTTTTATTTGCATATACTTGCAGCCTTGGCCAAAATATGCATCGGAACTTTCATTGTATTTATTTCAACTATTTGTGACAATTTAATTTTTTTATTGATTTATAGTCACATAATTTACGCATATTTTCAATATAATAAATTTTAAAATCCATTATTTGTTGACTATGAATGATTTTGAAAAATAGATTACAATTTAATTTAAAAAATCAAAATAATATTTTACTTCTCATGGTTAGCTGTTGCTTAAAGCACAGCTAGTGATCGAATGAGGCATTGCCTGCCTGCTAATATTCTCCTATTCCCTAATATAGCTATCACTTTTATTTTCTACTATTGCTGTCTCTTTCATTCTCTTTTGCTCACTCTTTTTCTTCTTAAGACAAGTGGTGTTCCACGCTTATAAATCAGATAAAATAGACAAGAGCTCTACTGGTAATACAAAATATTTACTTGCAGCTTTGGCGTTTATTTCGTTTATCCTAATATATATTTATTTAAAATCAGTACTTTTGCTTCTTTAAGTGGTTTCGGGAAAGTAAATTCGGTACTAAGATAAAATCCATATTAATATTATTAATGTGAAAGTGACTCTGTCTGTCTGTCTCTCTGTCGCTCAATCACGCCTAAACTACTAAATAAATCTAGTGTCCCAAAGAATATCTATACCAAATTTCATCTATATCGGTTCAGTGGTGCAGCGGTAAATTTAATGTAATGTAAACGACCTTCAATTATTTTTTATTGTACTGCGAGAATTGTGCAATAAACTATTTCTGGTTATTTTGTTATACATTTTGAAGTTGATTTATGAATAACTAGTGGCCATCCGCGACTTCGTCCGCATTAATGTCGGTTATCGCGACGCTATTCACGCGGACGAAGTTTTAAGTAGCATAGGGTATGTATGTAAATGTATTACAAAATAACTAAAAATTGTTTATTGCATAATTCTTGCAGTACAATAAAAAATAAATTGAAGGTCGTTTTCATTACATAAAATTTAATACATTTTTTATCAATTTAGTACATAATAAATAATAATAAAATAAGTAATTAAATTAAAAATAAAGTAATTAACTAAAACTATCTATACATAACATACAAATTAATATAAATAACTTAAAACTACAATAGAAAATAATTGAAGGTTGTTTACATTACATTAAATTTAATACATTTTTCATTAATTTAGTAAATAGGAAATAATAATAAAATAACTAAAATGAAATTAAAACTAAAGTTATTGACTAAAACTATCTATATATAACACGCAAAATAATAGTTATAAATAACTTAAAACTTATTCTAAAGGATCTGGCACATTTTCTGGAGCTTCTTCATCAACTTCAATTTCTTCTTCAACTTCTATTAATTCATCTGATAATATCAACTGCGTAGCTTCTGGAAACATCCTTGATGACTTAAAATTGGTGTATTTAGGTTTCAGATGAGATATATATGGATCTGATGATATCAAAAAATTGTGTATAATGTCTTCATTATTTTGCAGTCTTCCTGTTTTCCTCGTGTGTCGCTCTCTGGTATTTCGAAAGTCCTTATTTCTTGCTTCTCCTGCTTCTTCTGACAAAATTCCGATAGGAAGGCAAGAGAAATGTTTGCATATGTCAGCGCCATGTATCAACATTTTGTGTATGCTGGAAGGCATATTGTACCAGGGGTAGTGATGTACAAAGATCTCAGCAGTCTCCTTGCAGTATTCACGGAAACTATCGATATTGACAGCCTTTCCACAAGATAACACTTGCAATATAACTGCGAAGTGCTTTATCAAATCAGCATCAATCTTCGTTATTTGAGCACTTTTTTTGTATTCCCGAAAAAATCTTCTGGCCGTGTTTCCGTCATTAGTAGTTCCAAAGCCCTGCTTTACAACATCAATCAAAAGTCCCATTTGTTGTTTGAACTCCGATTGCACCATATCCTTCCTTAACTTCTTAAGGTTTTTGTTGTCACCTCGTGCACTCCACATTTTGAAATCTAAATTATATGAAATATGTAAAAGACACTCCATGCTTCGAATCCACATATGGAGTGTTGATAGTCCATATTGATACACATCGTCCCGTACAGGTCTTGAAAACATTTCTGAAAGATTATTCATCTCACTAGGTTTTGCAAGACAAACATTGCACGTAGCTGCAGATGGAGTATCTGTAATAATTGTAGCCACTTTCCCATCAATCATTGTCATGTGCAACTCATGAGTAACTTCCAAGTTTCCGCAACTTGAAATAGTCAAATTTCGTATTTCTTCCTCCATTGCCGCTTGTTCTTGCTTAACAAATTCGGTCGTTTCCTTCGCAAACTGAAATTTAATAGGTCTGCAATAAGATGTTGAAGATGGGTTTGGATTATTCCAAATAACAACATTGCCGCTCTCGAGCTTCAAAGGAACGAGGCTCGTCATGAACACAGAGGAGTCGTCGAATTCTGCCAGTTCACTTCTTTGCTTGTAGTTGCTCTGTGCTGAAGATCCATCGAATCCCCACTTGGAGGTAAGCTTCAAGTTTTCACTGCACATATTTAAATCATCACCAACGACTTGCAGTATTCTTCGAGTTGTCACGTCTAACAGTGCTTGTAGTTTCACCTTCACTAAATGTTCTGATACTTCAATATCTCTGGTATCTGGATAACACCTCTGCTTAGCTTCCAACAACTTGTAGTAAGACGGAAGCTTCAATTGCTGTGACAATGCTGACCGTAAAGTAAGATACTTCCACTTTGACAGATCCAATGATGCAGTAAGGGCCAACGCTTGATCTTCCTGCATAGTGTCCGTCTTCTCGTTTGTTGATAAAAGTGATTCGACAGCTTCAACCTTTTCAGGATTCTTCACAAGGTGATCGATGATGCGAGCAAGACCTTCTTTCCCATTAGACTTTAGCTTCGTGACAAAAGCAAAAGTCAGTTCCTCTTCCGGATAGTCGAGTAATGTACCCGATCGCCTTTTCTTCTGCTTATTCCCCAAGTCTTCAAATGGCTTCCTTGATGCAATGTCTGTAGATGTTCCAATGTCACTAGTCGCCTTCGAAGTAGATGGAATGGGTTGAACAGCTGCTTCTTCTTCTGTAGAACGAGGATCCAAATTTTCGGTCCCTTCAAAAATTTCGGTGAGATTTACTGATTCACATTCAGGCCACTTAATTCTTGTTTCCAACCAGTTCATATGCTTCTTCATGAATGTTTTTTGCACCCTGTGTGCCTCGGTCCATCGACGATTTAAGTTCACAGTAAAAGATCTTGCAAAATTCAATAATTTTTCTGAATCTTCTTGCGAAATTTCAAGCAAAACGCAATCCAAAATTGCTTGATGCAGTCGTTTGTAATCCTTGAGGTCCTCTTGTCGCAGAAACACGTAAATGTCCAGGTTAGTGCCAAATCCAGCCATGATCAAGTTGCTAGATTATTCACGTTAAAATTTCCAGGTATGTTGACTCTTCAAGGGTTGAATGTCTAATGACGCTCCAACATGAGCTCCCGTCTGTTTTATTTGATTCATAAGCGCTCAACTAGCAAGGGTTTCAAGGAGCGAAAGAGAGAGAAGTATGGAATGAAAGAGATAGCGATAGTAGGAAATGAAAGAGATAGCAATATTAGGGAATGGGAGGGGAATATTAGCAGGCAATGCCTCATTCGATCACTAACTGCGCTTTGAGCAACAGCTAACCACTAAGAAGTAAAATATTATTTTGATTTTTAAAATTTAATTGTAATCTATTTTTCAAAATCATTAATGGATTTTAAAATTTATTATATTGAAAATATGCGTAAATTATGTGACTATAAATCAATAAAAAAATTAAATTGTCACAAATAGTTGAAATAAATACAATGAAAGTTCCGATGCATATTTTGGCCAAGGCTGCAAGTATATGCAAATAAAAAAAATATGGAATTAACGAATAAGTGTAATACAATAACACACAAAAGGTTTCACTGCTAACAGTTTTGAACTTTTCGAAAAAAAAAAATATTTCACTTTTTCTCCATACAAATTTTTTTTCAATGTTTTTTTTTTCGCAAAAATAACCAATTTCATAAAAACTGCTAGAACAAACGTTGATGAACGTTCATTTATCTATCCACATGATTTTTTTCAGCCCGAAATATTGACATTGGGTCCTAAGTCTTCCATATTAAAAATCCGGACCAGTGTGCGGCGTTAGGGTGGCGCGCGGTTGGGCAACAGCCCAGGGCGCTCGGACTTGAACGCGCGCTAGAAAGCTACCCTGAGGTACCTGGGTACCATGTATCCAAATGTATTCCCCTAAATCGATGTATTGGTATACGCTTTTACAGGGGCGCTGGCGGAAATTCGTCCAGGGCGACAGTAATGCTAGAACCGGTACTGCATATGTGATTATAGGTGAATGTTGCATTTCAATGGTGAAATAAAATTTGAAATAGGCACAGTAGTTTTTGAGTTTATTCATTACAAACATACACACAAAAACAGATATCGTTCCCCTTAATTATATTAGTGTATAGGTATAGGCCAGTGTTGCCAGCAATACCATATTTTGCTATTACCACACCCATAAACAAACTATCTGCTTAAACTAAGAGTTGACTGTTAGAGATTACTCCTAGCATAAATAAATATTTTTAATTGAGATAAAATGTATGTCAACGAGTGATGTTGCTTATTTGAATAAAATACTAAACTAGGCAAGATAAGGGTGAAAGGAGTGTTTAGTAAGAAGTATTTGACACGATATAGCTGCAAGAATAAAATTCCTTAGGCACTTTTTGTTCCAGCTTGAGGCAAATTGAATACAATAAGGCAAACATAATAAATTGAACAGGTAGCTATAAAAGTGTGGTCAAAAATTAATGTTTAACTACATTCCTTTCAAGTGCACATATTTGATGTACAAGAGAGACAAACACATAATGTAGGATCGAATAACAACGACGAATAACAAAGTGATGATTCATATCCATATTTATCTTTTCGATAATCTGCAAATTTGGAAAGACGTTGTTTATTTAAGTACCTGAGCTGCATATTATATGTTGAAATCAGTTTGAGTTTTCATTTGATAGATTAAAACACATGACAAGAATATAAATAAATTAGTAAGTGACAATGTATGAAAATTAAGACAAATGAAAATTAAATAAGATTCAAAGCTAAAGAATATTTAGTTAATCCAAAATTTGCAATACATATTCTGCATCAGAATACATCGCGCAAAAGCGGAATAAGGGTTGAATTTAAACTAAACATAAATCCCTACTAATCCCTACTATCCCTACTAATATTATAAATGCGAAAGTAACTCTGTCTGTCTGTCTGTTACGCTTTCCTGCTTAAACCTCTCAACCGATTTTGATGTAATTTGGTATAGGTATCTGGTTGAATCTCAAGAACGGACATAGGCTACTTTTTATTCGAATTTAAGAGGGGGAGGGGGTAATACCACCTTTGAAAGTTTATATGGAAAAATGTTTATTTTTGAAGTTAGAGATATGAAATTTGGCACAAATATAGCTCGAAACTTGGATTAAAATATAGACTACTTTTTGTTTCGAATATTAGGGGAGAAAGGGGTAAAACCGATCATGAAAGAATGTAGTCCCAAGCACAGCTAGTCTTTAATAAAGCAAATTCCTCATATGTTACTGATGAACTTCAGAGAAAAAAATCTTCCATTTTATATAGGTATGCTTTTTTTATGGTTCAGTCGACAACACATCAAGTTAAGCTTGCAGTTTGAATTCAGTCCCTATGCCTTAGACATAAGACTCGTACAAAGTGTCCGACTTGCTTTCGACAGTACTTCAAACGCGCATCGAGTGTCAAGCGACTTATTCCCTTACTCCCCGTGGACAAATTACTTAGGGCCCGATTGGGCATTGAAACCAGCTTACACTTAATTAATCATTGGCAATCACGGATTCCTTGGAAACCTTTAGACCACAAACCCTCGCATTATATCATCCAATTTTCAATACGCAGGAGCCATTGGCAGAATTAGATTTTGTTAAAGAAGTCTTATTGCCATTTAAGATAGTAAAAAAACTAATTAATTCAGATAGATAAAATCGACAGCAGCGACCATCAGCAACGAACAAGATAATTTTACAGACGCGGGTCTGGAGGTCTACTCGCAAAATCGACAACGATATATTCGAAACGATACGATACCCAACCGAATGTATCGGGCATACCCTACTCTTAAAAATGTTCGTACGACACAGCGTTCATCGTTACCATAGACGTTCGTCGTGACAATGTTCGGAGTGAATGGGAGTGAATGATAAGGGCCGGCTTGTAAAAATATTAAAGGCAGTCTATGGCCGCGCTGACACAAATGCCAAAACTTGCTGACAAAGCGCGATATTTTAAAGTTCATGAGAGCAACTTGATGAATAAAACTATTGTGAACAAAGTGCCTGTGTTAAGACGGTGTGTGTGTTTCCCATAGAAGTTTTAGAAATAGAGCAGTAAGTATTTTTCCTAAACTTTATTTTGTGTGAAGCTGTAGTTTGTAGTATTTAACGGGTTTTATTTATTTTAAGGCTATGTCTCAGTCCTGCAGCACTGAACAAATAAATGCCTTGCTAGATTTTTTGAGTGAGCATAGAGATTTAGCAAGGGGTTTACTGAGGTCAGCTGATGGCAGAGCCCGAGCAAAAAGGTTGTGGGAAGAAATTGCCCAGACGGTGAACTCTTTGGGTGGTAGTATAAAAACCGTCCAACAATGGCAAAAGGTAGGTGGAAGACCTTTGATTATATTTGTTAAAAATAATGTGTCTGACGACCAAAACTAATTGAAGTCTCCATAATATCATATTTATTTTCTGACTTGTTTTCCTGAGTTAAAATTAATAGGTATACCTACATATTAGGTAGTATGTTTTGTATTTGAATTATTACCTACTACACTATAACATTATAGTATAATCAAATATGTTATTATCAGATTGTATATGATTTTCAGCAGTAAATATAATGTTAATAATTCAATATTATGTATGTTAAATTTCAGGTATGGACAGATAGGAAACATGTAGCCAAAAAAAATGCTGCAGCATTACGAAGAGCACAGTCGGGTACCGGCGGTGGGCCCTCGTCAGCTGCTGCCCTATCCCAATGGGAATTGCGCATCCTGGACATTATGGGTGAAGGTTTTGGTGGACCACAAACCACAGCTCGTGTGCCAGCTTTTCCCACAGTGGTACGTAATTTTTTCCTCTGATATTGCCCCAAAAGTTGGCTGGTAGATAATGTTTCAAGTATTTAATCCCCCTGTTGTACTTTTTATTAAGAAGTAAATTTTTGAAATAAATAACAACAAGTTTTTTGTAAACTCACTATAAAAATATAGAAAACATACGGCCTATATACGACTTCAACAAATAGCTATTTTCTAGTTTTTTTTTTTTGTAAAATTATTTGCTTCTATTTTTTCTATATTTATAAAATATTTAATAATTTTTAAATCCCTTTCACAGAATACGACTGAAGAAATCGTACCTGTTGGTCCTATTGCTAGTACATCAGGCAATATTGGTGACTCTACTATAGCTTCCGAAGAAATTTTGAGTGGTGATTTACCAATAGAGGTGCCATTATCGGGACTGGGTACCAGTGATGAACCATCGTATCAGTCACAACTAGAAAATCGGTCGACAACTCATGCCACCCAAAGTACATCATCGCGTACCTTTAACCGTAAGTATTTTTTTTGTTATTCTGTTGTGTAAATATAGTTCAACTTCTTATGGCCCTTCTCGTCGAACAAGTCATAAAAAAGGTTATTTATCGATTCGGCCCAAAGAGTCAAGTGGGTAACATTTAGAGAATTTACAAAACTCTTGTTTCAATACTTGAAATACAAAGTAAAAAATACAAAATCGACAAAGAAATTATCGGTTAAAAATGAGCAAAGTGGTTGATAGTGAATTCTACTTAATGCTTTTTTTTGTTTAGGTTCACTTCGGCGTCGAACCAATCTCAGTGATCGCTTGGTGCAAATGGAAAGAGAAAAAATTAATATATTAAAAAATATCTTTACCAGCATAAATGGCATCGAGAAAGCAATTATAGAATTAGTAGAATTAAAAAAAAATAATTTATAATTTTTGTGAGTTCCTTTTTAGACTTATATTTACTCTATTAAAATTTTGTTTCATTTTAGGATATTATAGACATACGCTACGCTGTCCCGACCCAAGTACTGTTTTAATTTCAGGTATAGGCATACTTGTATTTTTAAAATAAATAAATTACTAGAATAATGTTTGTAATATGCTGGGATTTAACCCAATGCCACATTGGTTGATAGATAGCGCTGTAACATTTAACTCTTTAAAATTTTGAATGAGTTTCTTAATAAATATGTACTTATTTTTTTTTTATTTAGTATTTTTGACGGTTTAAATGAATTAAAGGACGTATGATTTTTGTATTTGATTCAATGCAAAGACTTTTTTCTTAAATTTGTATATTTCACCTGTTTACATAGTATGTTAATAGATTAGATTAATAGATATAATTAGGTATTGTGTAAAATTTTTTTTACAACATTAATTGCGTATTAATTTAATGCGTGTTAAGTTCTAGTTTGAGTAGTAAATAAAGTATTTAACATTAAGAATGTTCTTTATTAAAAATAAATTTCTTATATAATATATTATCTTAATTCATGTAAAAAAAAAACAATAAGCATTATGTAATTTAAAAAAATAAAATAAGTTATGACAAATCTTGTGTCTTAATTATGTGTTAGAATATTATAATAATCTAAATCTATAATCATAAAACTTAGTTAACCAATTAATGCAATATTAACTGATTAACTAAGTTTGCCCTCACAGCTTGCCCTCTTCGAAGTGCCTGTGTAGCACTAGCATTTGGGCCGCCTGGTACGGAAACTGTTGGCTGCTGTTGCTGCTCTTGATATCTTTCTGCTTCGGTCAGCTCAGGAAACTCTACCCCATCCCTGATAGAAATATTGTGAAGAACACAGCAGGCAATAGTAATTTTTCCTGCTGTTTTTAATCTTGTTATTCGTTCTTGAAAATTTTGTTTCTTACCTA